>CM062055.1:7707500-8907500 GCA_030954485.1 Citrullus mucosospermus | reverse complement strand
ACATGTTGAAATAGTGTTAATACTCCCAAAACCATCTTTCTCAACACTCAAACCATCGTCTTCTTCCTTAAACCCTGAGACCATCTTCTTCTTTAGAGTCCATTTTTTTTTACAGTACTCTCTAATTTCTGTCATTTGTGGTAAAACCTCATCCTATGTGACCCGATTTCTAGAAACAAACCCACAAATAACATGTTTGAAACGGTGGAAAGAAATTTAGGTTTTCAAATAGTTGGTAGTAAAAAAGGGAAAAGAAAATGAATTTTTCTGGTAGAGGAGGTTTAATATGTGTAGGAAATGTCTGAAATGGAATAAAAAAAAGAATTTCGTATGCGTTTTTTCATCCTGTCATTTTTTCCGTAAGTTCATTTTTCCCGTAAGTTGAATGAGTTTACGGGAAAAGTGACTGAATGCTCAAATCTCATGAGTACACGCTAACTTTCGAGACATTGGGGCATAAACCTCAAGGAAAAAGTCACAAAATGCCCAAATTTCCCGGAAGGTTTGAACCTACCAAACAATTTGGCTTTCTGTAACTATCATCTCACTAGTTTCGTTGTCGCTCTCGCTAGTCTTGCTCTCTTTAGTATCGTCTAGTATCGTTTTGCTCTCTCTGGTATCGTCTCGCTAGTCTTGTAAGTTCATTTTTCCCATAAAGTTTCCAACGTGAGAACGAGACCAGAGAGACGATATCGAAAAAAGTGAAATGATACCAAAGAGAACGAGACGATAGTTACAGAAAGCCAAATTTCTTGGTAGGTTCAAACCTTTTGGAAAATTTGAGCATTTTGTGACTTTTCCCATAAAGTCTTGTTGTAAACCTTATAGGAAAAATCACAGAATGCCCAAATGTCCCAAAAGTTGGCGTGTACTCGCTAGATTTGGGCACTCTATCACTTTTCCCATAAACTCATTCAACTTACGGGAAAAATGATAGCAAGAAAAAACGCATACCAAGTTCTTTTTCTATCCGATTTCAGACATTTCCTACACATATTAAACTTATTTTACCAAAAAAATTCATTTTCTTTTCCCTTTTTTACCACCCACTATTCAAAAACCTAAATTTTTTTCAACTCTTTCAAACATGTATTTTGTGGGTTTGTTTCCATAAATCGAGTCACATAGGATGAGGTTTTACCACAAATGACAGAAATTAGAGAGTAAAAATGGACTCTAGGGAAGAAGATGGTCTTAGGGTTTAGGGAAGAAAATGATGATTTGAGTGTTGAGGAAGATGGTTTTGTGGGGTATTAACGTTATTTCACCATGTGGGACCCAACTCTGAAACTCCGAAAAGTTGCAAAAGTGGTTAGAAAAAGAAATTTTTAAAAAATGGGTTAATTTTGTCTCATCAAAGACTTTTTGGATTAGAAATAACAATTTTCTATAAGTGTATATTAAAACATTATAATAAGAACTTTTTAAAATGATCAACATGGCGCGTGTTCATCACCTCCCAATCAGTCAAGGTGGGAGCTTCATGAAGGTTTTTACTTTTAAAAATGCTACCTTTTTTCTTAAGCAAAATTTTACTGAGAATTGGGTAAAAGTGTATCAAATTTTACTTGGCTTTAATAAATGATCTAATTTCTACTTTGAATAGACATTTCTTTTAGCAAAGAAGAGACATTTTTTTGTTTCAATAACCATTAAAATGTATTTTCAATTATGGTTGAAATTTATGCTCATAGTCAAATCATTAATGTTTTATTACTTTATAATTAAATCATTAGATGAAATTTCAGTCAATTTCATATAAAGAAAAGTAGATGAATAATTATTTAAAGGTTGATTTTAGAACTTGAAGAATGAAATCTCATACCTCTATTGGTTCGAGGGTGACTTAATGTGATTGGATCATAAAAAAAAATGTTAATTAGAGGGGTATGATATGCAATTACAAAGCAAAACCAATTTTTAATTCATTTGTAAGTATAAATAACTTGTGAACAATCGACTTACATACCGTAATTGTGTCTATAAACACAATTGTGTCTTACAACATATAAGAGTGCAACTTTGAGTTTATGGTGAAGTAATTTGAATTAATGAATGAAAATTAAAGGTCTGATTGGTGGAGAATTTGTGTTTTATTTTATGTTTATAGATTCATTGAGTTCAACAAATATGTGTTTGGCAGAAAACTCGGACTTTGTTTTTTTTTTTTTTAAACTATTTTAGGATTCTGTGATTCAATCAATGCAAATTATAAAAACAACATTTTTTATATTTTGATTGTATCCAAATTTTAAATTTTAAATCTTAGAATACATAATTATATTAAATACAGATAAAAACGTTTAAAAATATAATATATATCCTAAACTCAATTATTTTTTTTAAAAAAATTATTATGTTTTATGTAACATATTGTAAATTATATAATGTTACATAATACTAATTATATAATTTTTTTAAACATAATCATATTTATAAAAAAAATTAATAATAATTTATTGTTAACTAAATATTAATAAATAACTATAATTAGTTTTATGGTCTATAAATATATAGTATCAAATGACAAACACAATTTAAGCAACTGTTTAAATTATAATCTAATTTCTAAATTTGTTATCAAACATATATATGAAAATATGAAATACAACTATGTTTTTATTGAATCAATTGTTTTTATATGTATGTTTTCAAATTTTCTACCTTAAATCCCTTGTTTTTAGATTTAATTAACTAATGTGAATTGTTATTATCTTTAAGTGTTTTCAAACTATAATCTAACTTTCCTCCAAACCCAATTTGCTTGATCAATTACGAGAAGATTAAAATTCTTGAAATGTGAATTGTTATTAGCTTTAATTATTGTTTAATTCTAAAAATTGAATGTGGATCCAATATTTGATTTATAAATAATTCAGAAATAAAAAAAGATTCTACCACGAGTGAATAGTTCATTCATATCATTTCCAAGTTGTATATTTTCAAGAAAATGAGCGTATTATAAATATTAGAACAAATTAGATGTCCATTATATAAATATGCTTAGTGGCTAAAGGTCATGTGTTTACTAAAGACACATCCTTAGTGGCCATGAAATGTCAAAAGATTGATGAAATTCCATTTTCCATAAAATCCCACTTTCTTTATTTTAGTTATTTTAATTACTTTAATATTATTTATTATTTATTATTTTAATATTATAATTTTTCGATTTTCGTGCTCCCGTTTTTCCGTCATTTTGCTCCTCAATTTTACAACATGTTATCAACATGAGCTCTTGCCATTTTTCCGTAGAAGGTAGGTTCTGAAGGTATGTCGTTTTCTCTTTATTATAATTAATAGATTAAACGTTATTTTGCATGTTTAATATATATTAAATTGCTAATATAAATATAATTCTTTGTAATAGTGTTATCATGACAAATCTTACAAAAATAGAATTTGCAACCCTTGACATCAATGGAAATAATTATTTGTCATGGGTGCTTGATGCTGAAATACATCTTGATGCCATGAACCTAGGAGAAACAATTAAGGAAGGAAATGCAACATCCATTCAGGAAAAAACAAAAGCTATGATTTTTCTTCGCCATCATCTCCACGAGGGATTGAAGATTGAATATTTAACAATAAAAGATCCATGTATCTTGTGGAAGAATTTAAAACAGAGATATGATCATCAGAAAACAGTCATTCTTCCTAAAACTCGTTATAAATGGATGCATTTGAGCCTCCAAGATTTCAAATCAGTAAGTGATTACAACTCCGCGTTATTTAAAATCGGTTCAAAATTATTGTTGTGCGGAGAGAAAATTACTGATGCGGATATGTTGGAGAAGACATTTTTTACATTTCATGCCTCGAATATCCTCCTGCAGCAGCAATATCGAGAGAAAGGTTTTAAACAATATTCTGAATTAATTTCATGTCTTTTCGTGGCTGAACAAAATAATAAGCAATTGATGAAAAACCATGAATCTCGACTAATTGGAACAACACCATTCCCTGAAATGAATGTTGAAAATTTTAATAATCGTGGTCGTGGTCGTGACCGTGGCAGAAGAAGAAATAGTTATTATTTTCGTGGTGGTCATTCTAATCATCCAAATTTCAAAAGAACCACTCGAAATGATGATCATAAAAGAAAAGCTCCACAAGATAAAAATTCAAAAGATGATGAGCATAAATGCTTCCGATGCGGGATGATTGGGCACTGGTCTCGTGTTTGTCATACATCAAAACACCTAGTTGATCTCTATCAAGCTTCCCTAAAGGAAAAAGGGAAAAATGTGGAAGCAAATTTTACATATGAGGATAATGATATATTTGACCAATCCAATATGACAAATTTGGATGTGGCGGACTTATTTGAATCTCCTGAAAAGAAAATCAGCACAAATGATAGCATAACAAGTGTTTCTTTTGATTTTGAAAATATGTAGAATTATTTTATCTATCTTTCATGTTTTTTTAGTTAAACCTTGTATTACAAGTTTTGTTTTCTTATTGTAATTATCTTGTTTAAATGAAGAACCATGGACAATTTTCATATATTGAGTGAATCAAAAATGAGAAAAGAAGATTTATGTCTAGCAGACTGTGCAACTACACATACAATACTTACAAATAAAAAAATATTTTTCCAAATTGACGATGCTAGAAGCAAAAGTTAATACAATATCAGGTTCTGCACATCTGATCGAAGGATTTGGAAAAGCAAATATTATTTTGCCTAGAGGAACAAAATTTACAATTAACAATGCATTGTTCTCTAGTCAATCAAAGAGAAATCTATTAAGTTTTAAAGATATACATTGCAATGGTTATTATATTGAGATTGATAGGAAAAATGAGATAGAATATCTTTATATCATATCTCCTGTCTCACATGAAAAACGTATATTGGAAAAGTTGTCTGCTTTATCTTCTAGATTATATTATACTCATATACGAGTCATTGAAACATATACAACAATGAACGTTCATGAATCTAGATATATTTACAATTTGGCATGACCGGTTGGGTCATCTAGAATCTATAATGAAGAGAAGAATCTTTGAAAATTCAAATGGACATCCATTGAAAAACCAGAAGATTCTTCAATCTAGTGAATTATTATGTGATGCTTGCTCTCAAGGCAAATTAATAATTAGACCATCACCAGCTAAAGTAGGAACCGAATCACCTACATTTTTTGAACGAATTCATGGTGATATATGTGGACCTATTAACCCACCAAGTGGACCATTTAAATACTTTATGGTATTAATAGACGCATCCAGTAGATGGTCACACGTGTCCTTATTATCAAGTCGAAACCTTGCATTTGCAAGATTATTTGCTCAAATAATTAAATTAAGAGCACAATTTCCTGATTATACAATTAAGACCATCCGTGTTGATAATGCTGGTGAATTTACATCCCAAACTTTTAATAATTATTGTATGTCAATTGGGATAAATGTTGAACATCCTGTAGCTCATGTCCATACACAAAATGGTTTAGCAGAATCATTTATAAAACGTTTGCAATTAATTGCTAGACCATTACTTATGAAAGCAAAGCTTTCTACATCTGTATGAGGACATGCTATTTTGCATGTTGCGTCACTTGCACGCATTAGTCCAGTAGCTTATTATAAATACTCACTATTACAATTATCTTATGGCCAGGAGCCAAATATTTCTCATCTAAGAATTTTTGGATGTGCAGTATATGTTCCACTTGCTCCATCACAACGTACTAAGATGGGTCTCAAAGGAGGTTAGGAATATACGTTGGATATGATTCCCCATCAATTATTAAATATCTTGAACCCTTGACGGGTAATGTATTTACTGCATGATTTGCTGATTGTCATTTTAATGAGACAAATTTTCCAACTTCTTAATTCCTCCCCCTAATGTTGGAAAAATAAATTGCATGGAATGCATCATTATTGTCTAATTTAGATCCTCGTACAAATCAATGTGAACTTGAAGTTCATAAAATAATTCATTTGCAAAATATAGCAAATCAATTACCAGATGCATTTATAGATGCAAAGAAAGTAACTAAATCACATATACCCGTTGCAAATGCTCTATCGAAAATTGATATCCCAACACAACAAGTTGTCACTAATGAATCTGGAACACGCCAGAAGCGTGGTAGACCAGTGGGTTCCAAAGATAAAAATCCTCGTAAAAGAAAAATAAACGATAATAAAAAAGACTTGGTTGAGGATGTAAATATCCACGAAGAAACCCTAGACATGACTAATAATACAATTAGTAAAGAAGGTGAAATACCTAAAGATAATAATGAAATTTCAATAAATTATGTCATGACAGGGAAAAGCTGGAACCGAACTCATGTAATTATTGATAACATTTTTGCATATAATGTTGCACTTGATATTATATCTGAAAATGAGGATCCTGAACCAAAATTTGTTGAAGAATGTGGACATAGAAATGATTGGCTTTGGTAGAAAAAAGCAATTGAGGCAGAATTAAAATCACTTTCAAAACGTCAAGTTTTTGGACCAGTAGTCCTGATACTAGAAGATGTCAAACCCGTGGGATACAAATGGGTATTTGTGAGAAGAAAAAAAATGAAAATAATGAGATCACAAGATAAAAAGCAAGACTAATTATACAAGGTTTTCCCCCAAAGACTTAGTATTGATTATGATGAAACATATTCTCCAGTGGTGGATGCAAATACATTAAGATATTTAATTGGTCTGACTGTGTATGAAAATTTGGATATGCATCTTATGGATGTAGTCACAACATATTTATATGGATCTCTTGATAATGACATTTATATGAGAATTCCAGAAGGATTTAAGACACCTGAAATACATAAATCAAGTTCTCGAGAACTATATTCAATAAAGTTACAGAGATCACTATATGGATTTAAACAATCAGGACGAATGTGGTATAATTGCTTGAGTGGATATTTGTTGAAAGAAAAATATCAAAATAATTCAATATATCCATGTATTTTTATAAAGAAATCACAATCAGGATTTGCTATTATATCTGTATATGTTGATGACCTAAATATAATTGGAACTTCTGAAGAGTTTTCAAAGACAATAGAATATCTTAAGAAAAAAATT
Source organism: Citrullus mucosospermus (assembly GCA_030954485.1). NCBI lineage: Eukaryota > Viridiplantae > Streptophyta > Magnoliopsida > Cucurbitales > Cucurbitaceae > Citrullus > Citrullus mucosospermus. The sequence goes on along the minus strand of CM062055.1, from coordinate 8,900,426 downwards.
GAGATGAAAGATCTCGCAAAAATAAAATTTTGCCTTGGATTGCAAATTGAGCATTTAGAAGACGAGATTTTTGTTCATCAGTCAACCAATACAGTAAAAATTTTAAAAAGATTCTATATGGACAAAGCACATCCATTAAACATGCCAATAGAAGTTTGTTCACTAGATGTGAAGAAAGATATATTTCGACCTCGAGATAATAATGAAGAACTTCTTGGTTCTGAAGTATTATATCTTAGTGCAATTGGTGCACTTATATATCTTGCTAGTAATACAAGACTAGATATTGCATTTTCAGTAAATTTATTAGCTAGATACAGTTCTTCTCCAATAAAAAGACATTGGAATAGAATTAAGCATATACTTCGTTATCTCCGAGGAACAATCGATGAGGGTTTGTTTTATTCAAATAAATCAAATTTTGACTTAGTTGGTTATGCAGATTCTGGATATTTATCTGATCCACACAAAGTTAGATCTCAAACAGCTTAACTGTTCAATTGTGGAGGAACTGCTATATATTGGCAATCAGTGAAACAGACCATAACAGCTACTTCCTCAAATCATGCTGAAATTCTCGCAATCCATGAAACTAGTAGAGAATGTGTATGGTTAAGATCAATGATTCAACACATTCGTGAAAATGTGGCTTGTCTTCTAGTAAAAATCCTCCAACAACATTATACGAATCCAACACAACATGTATAGCCCAAATCAAAGGAGAATATATTAAAGGAGATAGAGCAAAGCATATTTCACCAAAGCTTTTCTACACTCATGATCTTGAAGAAAATGGCGACATCACTGTACAACAAATTTGTTCGAAGGATAATTTGGCAGACTTATTTACAAAATTATTACCAACCGCAATATTTTTAAAATTGGTGTAGAACATTGGAATACGGCGACTCAGAGATCTCAAATGATGTTCCTATGAGGGGGAGCAATTGTATTGTATTCTTTTAGAAGTATTAGATTATATGAAATATGTACTCTTTTTCCTTCAAGGAAGTTAGTAAAGGCTTTAGAGATTTTTATATTACTTTTGTTAAAAAAAATAATAATAAAAGTATATTTATCTAAATTTATGTTCCATGAAATTGAAAATTTAGTGCAAAATATTAAATGCCTTTGCAAATTCAGGCATAAATGTTAAATTTTCTATTTTTCAAACATTAGTACTTAAGTATAGTTTTCTTTCTAAAAAAAGGTATAATTTTCTTCATTAATTTAATAGGAACTAATTTTGTCAAAATCTTTAAAAGGAAAAAAAAAAATCTAAAATCTGTGGACATAATAGAGTGATTTTGAAATGGCCATTTTTTTAAAAAAAATATATATTTACACCATATTTGAGAATAATTTTAAAATAGTTAAAATTATTATTATCATGTTTAAAATCATTCTAAAACAAACATTAAATCATTTAGAATTAATTTAATGTTCAATTCTATACTTTAAAATGTAATTTTCATTTCATCTCAATTGATTTTGAGTCATTAAAATCACATTTTAATTTTAAAAATTACAAAATTAATTTTAAGCCTTCTAGATTAGAATCAACCCTAAGGCCTAAATATACCAATATAGTGATCTATGTTTGCTACGTCTAAAGTAATGTTATTGTCATCCGCAATATTTATTTCGTTTTTGTTAGTATTTTTTTTTTACAAAATTTTTTACATTAAGATTTGGTTTGATAACCATTTAATTTTATTAAAATTAAATTTATAAGCACTACTCTGAATAGGTTTTCTTAGTTGATAACCTTTTACAAATGTATTCAAAATCAGCCCAGTTTCAAATATTTAAAAAAGAAAAAAATTTTAGGTTTTGTTTGATAACAATGATGTGCATTTTTTTTTTAAATTTATGCTTGTTTAATTTCCTCTCATTTTTGTTCCCATAGTTTTCTTCCAAAATCTTTTTCTTTTCTTAAAAATTTGGTTTGATTCTTGAAAATATTGGTAGAAAGTTAATAACAAAATGGAGAAATTGATAGCTAAGAGTAGTATTTATAAGTTTTATTTAAAAAAAAAAAATCAAAATCAAAATCAAATAGTTACTAAATGAAACTAAATAATTTTTTTTTTATATATTTAGTTAAAAATTCAATGTGAGTTTCTTAAAAAAAAAAAAGGAAAAAAAAAACTTTATGAACAAAAAGTGACAGCAAATACAATTTTGAAAAACATAAAACCAAAAATTAAGCCCCCATTTAATAAACTTCATTTTTAATATTTTATATTTTTGAAATTTATGTTTGTTTCTTATCAATTTTTTAATTATAATTTTTACCTTTAATTAAAAAAACGTTTTAATTTGTATGCAAACTCCAAAAACAATAACAAATTTTTAAAAATCACTTTTTTTTTCTTCCAAAACTTGGCTTGTGTTGACAAAAATTTTCATATATTCTTTGTACATTTTACAAATAAATAATTGATGAACCAATATAAACTGATTATAATGTACTAAAAAAATAATATTTTATAATAGATGAATACATATTAAAATTAAGACCATGAATAATATTAAATGAACAAGCATTTCTTGACTGATAAATATGGTTTATGATAATGTTGATATATTAGTCAACTGGTATACTAAATATAAAGTATATCAGATAATTGTATATATACTATTGATATACATGTTGATACACTAATAAGGACAAATTTGAAATAATAAAAAAACAAAAATATGTTCTTCTTTTTTCTTTTTTATTCTTGCAAGTGCCCTAATATCTTTAAGTTCAATTTTAAAAAATAAAAAGTAAAAAAGAAAACTAAAATAATTATCGCACGTTATAGTTATCAAACGTTGTTAGCCATTACTTTTAAAAACCTCATTCCTCTCGCCATGAAAAGTCTTGTGAATATAACTTTAGTGTATTCACAATCTTTTAGTCCACACTATTTTGTAGCCAAGGAAACTAACCAAAAATACCCATTTCTTTGCACTTTCTTTAGTATGTACTTGAGATTCAAGATAATCCGATGGCAATCTTCTTGGAAAGCATATGTTTACATTATGCATGTAGAGTACTAGTAGGACTATTCATGATATAATTTAAAGCAAAAATAGTTGTATTTTTTACCCATCATTTCAATGTGTATTAATTTAAATATTGAAGTGTATTTTATGTTCATAATCTCAAGATTCAACATATACAATAATATCTTATATTTCTATCTCTTAAAATTTAAGGCAATTAATATATATATATATATATATATATATATATATATATATATATATATATATTTTTAAGTGTGATTAAAGAATGGTTGATTTTTAAAAAAGGGTTAAAAAGTAAGTAACAAAATTAATTGTTGTAGGCTAAAGTCGATTAGAATTTGTATGCATCTAGTGCTTGTTGTCATCTTACCTTCTAACGTACACTACCGTGATGTGCTAACAAAGTCTTCATTTAAAATAATTTGAAAATATTAATATCGATAATTAAATATTGTGAACATAATAATTGATTTGAAAATCTAAACTAAAAAAAAAATAGAAGAATGTTAGCTAAAAACAATGGAGTCGATCACATTAATTTAAAAATTAAAAATTGGGCAAATAAATAAACATGGTTATGAAGAATTAAAAAAATAAAAATTTTAATTGTTGATGAAAAAATTCGGACAATAGTAAATTTGTAATTTTAAAGAAGAAGGACGACCTCCAAGATAAAGAAGAAGAAAACATCGGTGTGGTATCTTGCCACACAACCTTTGATGCTTAAGTTAATATTAAGTAAATGGTAAGAACAAGGTAGTAGTAGGAAGAGCAACTTAATTAACTTGGGTGGTGCCTATAACCTCTTATTTATAGAGGGGCGAACCTTAGGATTCCTAATTCGAAAAGGTTTCGGCATGTCAATTCGGGCTAACCATGGGGTAACGAAATCACTAACATTTGTCTTAACATCCTCAATCATGGTGGCAACTTGAAAGATCTTAATCATACTTTTATTGCTCTGATCCCTAAGATTAAAGATCCTAAAAGGATGGTGGATTACAGACCAATAAGCTTGTGCAACATGATTTATAAGTTAATTTCTAAGTCCCTCGCCAACCGGCTTAAGAAAATCATCAACAATATTATCTCCCCGAACCAATCAGCTTTTATTCCTGGGAGGTTGATATCTGATAACATGCTTGTGGGTTTCGAGTGTATCCACGCAATCAATAATAAAAGATATGGTGGACAGGGTGCTCTAGCGCTTAAGCTCCACATGAGCAAGGCTTATGATTGAGTGGAGTGGACTTTTATGGAAAAGATGAAGATGAGCATGAATTTTTCGGTGAGCTGGATCAACAAGGTTATGACTTGTGTTAAATCTATTAGTTTCTCGGTTCTAAGGACTAAGCGTTCCACCCTAAGAGAAGCCTTAGATAGGGGGACCCCATCTTGCCTTACCTTTTCCTTTTGTGTACGGAAGGGCTCTCGACTTTACTCAATAGGGTGGAGGCTAATGAAACTTTTCGGGGGATTAACAGGTTTTATCCTTCTATCTCTCATTTGTTTTTCGCAAACGACAGTTTGATTTTTTGTAGGGCTAGAGAGGGTGATTGTCAGGCTATCAAAAGAATTCTCAATGATTATGAAAGGTGTTCGGGGCAGACCATTAATTTGAGAAAGTCTAAGATGGTGTTTAAGAATGTGGGTAGAGAAAAGAAAATCATGTTTGAGAATTTCTTAGGCGTGCCAATTGTGAAGGACCTTAGGGATTATTTTGGTATGCCCTCTCATGTGGGAATAAACAAGGTTCAGTGTTTTTGGAAAATCAAAGAAAAAGTATGGAAAGCTCTGCAGAGTTGGAAGAGTAAGCTTCTCTCGGCGGGGGGCAAAGAAATTTTAATTAAAACGACGACCCAAGTTATCCCCAACTATACTATGAGCTGCTTTAGACTTTCCAACAATCTTTGCATAGACCTAAACCGGCTCTGTGCACATTTCTGGTGGGGTTCGTGCGACAAGAGAAGGAAAAATTATTAGATTGGTTGGAAAAAGAAGCAAGTTGGGGGGAGGGTTTGGCTTCAAAGATTTCTCTCTATTCAATCAAACTATGTTGGCTAAGCAGAGTTGACGTCTTTGTAAAAATCCCAATAGTCTTTTGAGGAAAATCCTTAGAGGAGGGTATTTTAATAAGAGCTTATTTCTTAACGCCCCTTTTTAGTTCATAACCCCTCGTATGCGTGGAGAAGCTTAGTTTGGGGCATGAATCTTTTTTAGAGTGGATTAAGGTGGAAGGTGGGAAATGGTAGGCACATTATTATTGATGAAGGGGCGAAGAGTGTCCTTTCTTATTGATGAAAGGGGGAGATGGAAGGATGAGTTGATTAGAGAGTTATTCATTCCCTGTGATGTTGAGGCCATATTGAATATTCCACTTGGGAATATTGATATTGATGATGAAAATCTTTTGGGGTCCAGACTCTAAAGGCAAGTTTTTGGTAAAGAGTGCTTATCACCTCGCTTTGAATCTGAGTGAGTCCAATAATGCTTCCTCTTCGAACCCGCAAACATTGGCAAATTGGTGGAAAGTGCTATGGAAGGAAAAAGTCCTACCAAGAGCTAAAATTTGTGTTTGGAGGATGCTGAAAAATGCTATCCCCTCGAAACTAAATTTGTGGAAAAAAGGAATTATTGATGATCCTTTCTGTGTGTTTGCAGGAACTCTGACGAATCTACAGAGCATATTCTTTGGAGTTGCAGGTTTGCAAAAAAGGTTTGGCCCTACTTTTTCCCTCACTTAATTTCGCCTCTTGATATGTGCAGGGGAGTGGGAAAATGTGGCGTCTTTTTGGGATTGGGTTATCGATATAGCTTCTGAAGAGGAGATTGCTTTGATCATTTTGATGTGGTGGGGAATATGGTCTTGCAGAAATGATTTGGTGGCTAAAAATATTGTTCCTGATCTTTCCTCCGAAGTCTCTCATGCTTGTAAGTTGATCAGCCAAATCTAAAATGAATCTTCTGCTTCCTGCAACAACGTGCTAGTCCCAAAGATGAAGAGCCCGTCGAGTCACGAGCTTTGGCGCCCTCCCACGGAGAGTTGGAAAATGAACTCAGATGCGGGTTGTATTGGTTGGATTATCTGTGATTTTCTGGTTCTTTAATTAGAAGAGGTTGTCTTCGGATTGACAAGCATTAGAAGATTATAGTGTTAGAAATGAAGGCTATTGAGAAAGGTTTAAAAGCTCCCCGTTCTCGGTTTGGGATTGTCATTCTACCGCTTTTGGTGGAATCTAATTTTGTTGAGGCGATTGTGTCCCTTTACGATATTGATAGTGACCTCTTGTATATTAAATTTGTTGCTTGTAGTGTTCTGAAGCTAGCTGAAGATTTTGGGAACATCCATTTTGCGAAGTGTTTGAGGTCTAGTAATTTGGTTGCACACTAGCTAGCTAGATTGGCTGTGTCTCCTTTTTTGAATTCTTTTTTCGGGCTGTAATTTGCCTTCCTTCTCCTTAGAAGGTTGTATTTTTAGTTTTTGGGTTCTGATGTCTCCAAGTGGTTTGCTGCTGTTATCGGTGAGACTAGTTGTTCGTTGGATTTGGTGGCTGAATGAAGTTCTCTTTACAAAAAAAAAAAAAAAGAAAAAAGTTGTTTATACCCGTTAAACCAAAATTAATCGTAAGTTGTAACATGTATGTATTTTTTTAAAACTTTGGATAGTTATTTTAAAATTGATAAAAGTCACTACAAATTTTTGTTTCCATTTCTCGAGAAGGAGAAAACTAAAGAAAATGTCATTGACACGAGTTTTGATTTTTTTATTTTCCCAACACACTTTAACTCAAAAGTAGTTATAATGTATGTTTGATTTAAAAATTTGAAAAAAAACAAAACAATTAAAAAAATACTTTTTCAAACATGTTTTCTTTATTGAAAACCAAAATTTATTATTATTATTATTATTACTATTATAAAAAAAACAACTTTGAAACATCATTTCCAAATACAACTTTGAAAACTTTGGATAGAACTTTAAAGAAAGATATTTATTGGATATGTGTCAGAGGTTGGGGCAACCCAACGTGCGCCATCTTGTATTGGAGCCACGGATCTCAATTCTTAAAATCCACTCTCAAACTACTCAAAACCTAAATTTTTATAAATAAATAAATAATAATAAATTACCTTTTTTATTTTGTAATTTTTTTCTACATTTAATTTTGTATTTAAATAAATCATAGTAGTAAACTATATATGGATAAAATTATCAAAATTTCAATTTTCCCAAAATGTTGGTTTGGATAAAAATTTCTAAACAAAGTCTACTATTTATATGATATTCACACTAATCACTTTTTATTTGTTTTTGAAAAAAATACCTTATTTTTTATTTTTTATTTTTATATAGCTTCCATTTAGACGTTAAATTTTACATGTTACATGTTTATTTCTTAAGTTTTAAGTTTGATTTCAATTTAGTCCTAGGTTTTAAAATGTTATATTTTTATTCTTGATGTTTGAATTTTGTTTCAATTTGGTCCTATGTTTTAAAATTTATACTTTTAATCTCGATTTTTTTATTAAATATTTATTTTTATTTTTGGTATTAATGTTTATTAGTTAATTAAAAATAACTATGAAGTGATGACCTAGAAAATGTTACACACTTAAAGTTTTGTTTCAATTTTAATTCTTTTAAGTTAATTAATAAACATCAACACTCGAGACGAGACGAAAAATAAGTATTTAGTAAAAAAAAAAAAATCGATGTTAAAAGTGTAAATCTTAAAATCTAGAGATCAAATTAACACAAAACTCAATTTTTTTTTTATAAAAAATAATGTTATTTTAATAAATAATAACAAAAATAGAGTTAAGGTAAAAAGTATTTTAAAAAAATAGGTGGGAAAATCATAGACAGGTTCTACGATTCATAAAATTAGCCCACATGACATGCAAATCGTGGACTAAGTCCACAATTTTGCTCACATGTCTCGGTCAACCTTGCCACAACTGCCACGTCTGCAAAGGTGACCCACCTGGTTCACGATCTCCCTACCTTAACACTCCACCACACCCTCTACCTTTCTAAATTTCTTCTCCTTCATTTTCATTCGGTCACTACATCCATCGTCGTCCACCGTGGACCTCGACCATCCGTCGCTGACCATCCGCCACTGAATAGCTGTATATATATATATATTATGATTGTAGATCTATGGATCTAATGACCTTTTTGTTTTGATATAGATGTCCATCGAACTTTAAACTTTCTCTCATTATTTCTTTTCATTTTGCTGTTTTCGTCCTCTGTTTGCTGCCTCCCGCTGCCTTTAGATGTAGGTAAACTCATGTATGGTAAGCTCGTAGCCAACATTTAAAGTAAAAGTTAAAAGAAAAATTACAAAAAAATAAAAAACAATAACTCGGGGATGTGGTCCACAATTTATCTTCAATCGTGGACTCCCTTGACACTTGGCAACATGGGTTGCAAGAGTTGGAAAGTGTTGACTGGAGATGTGGGTAAATCGTTGATCTGGTCTACGATTTTGAGGACAGGTGGAAATCGTGGTCCCGTCTATGGTTTTGGTACCCTAATTTTGTCAATATTTTCAACTCAACCCTATTTTTGTCGTTATTTATTAAAATAAAATTATTTTTACAAAAAAGTCTCACAAAACTCAAAACTCAAATCTCAAAGGTAAGATTGTAACATTTTGAAACGTAGGGATTAAACTGAAATCAAACTCAAAACTTGAAAAGTGCAACATTTTAAAACTTAAGGGCCAAATTGAAATTAGACCCAAAACTTAGGATCAAAATTATACTTTTTTTTTTTTTTTTCATGTTTCATATATTCTTTTTAATGATATAATGAAAATGTTGATTAAAGCCATATGTTGGCATTAAAACTCATACTCTTATAGGACTTCATCTAAACATAAAATGTGGAGTGAGAGAATCGAAACTCTACCTTCAAAATTGATAGTATAAGTTTTATGCTAGTTGAGTTATGTTCATGTTTGACACTTAATTCAAATAAAACTCTTATTTCTCTAAGGTGAAAGATTTCTTTTTTGGTGTAGGTATTTGTTGAATTTATAAAATAAGTTATGTTAATTAGATACGATGTGATGTGACATTTATAAAGTAACTAAATAGACATAAATTTTCCGTTACGTAATTAGAAATTTAGGGGCATATAATGCAACTTTTCTTTTCTTAAAGCACCAAAACTAAATAGCTTAAAACACATAAATTAAAATGACAAAAGTTTATAAACGTACTAATTATGAACTATTTAATCTAAGACAAAAAAGACACAATTATTAAAAGTCAGACTTATAGTCTTTTATTTTCTCCCTTATAAAAAGAAAGAAAGTAGCATTCCATAAATTTGGTTAAGTTATACAAAATATCTATATTTTTTATTTAAAATAACAAAATGATAATTAATATGATTGTTTGATGTAGAAAAATTGGAAGACGTATGTATCATTTACAATAATAATAATATAAAAGCGTAAGGTTGTTACTACCATTTATTTTATCTAAACAAATATTGTTAAAATCATTACATAATCACATAATCAAGTTTTGACCTATCATTTTCTAAGAAGATTTACGCGATTTATGTTATAACTTATAACTAATGTCATGTATGCATTTCAATTGTCACATCAACCATCACATCAATTTATATCTTATCTTATGGGAGTAGCTATGGGAGGAGAGGGCTTCGCCTGGGAGACCCATTATCACTATATCTCTTAGTGATTGTTATGAAAGTGTTGTATCATTTGTTGAATTCTCTGCTTCCTAAATTTCGCTTCCATTATTGTTGTGATCAGATTCGACTCACTCATTGTCGTTTTGATGATGATTTGATGATCTTGAGTGTTGGGGGTTGTGGTTCTTTAGCTTTCATGCAAACTGTTTTGAGAAGTTTTCAGGGGTTGTCTGGTATTGTGGCAAATGTTGATAAGAGTTTTATGTTTTTACTGGCATGTCTTGTGTTGAGGTTGAAGGTCTTTCAACGTTCTTGAGATTCTTGTTGGCTTCTCTCCCTGTTTGTTATTTTGGTTTGTCTCTTATTTCGGGAAGACCTTCATATGTAAACTGTTTACCTCAGTTGGAAAGAGTTACTACCCTTGTGAATAGCTTGTCTACTAGGCTCTATCTTATGCTAGTTGGTTCAACTTATTCGTTCTGTTTTGCAAAGCTTTCAAGTTTATTAGGCCAACGTGTTTGTTTTGTTTGCTAAAGTTGTTCAGTATATTTTATCGCTTGCTTCACTCCTATCTTTAGAAAGGGAAGTTGGAAAGTGTTGGTGGAGTCAAGGTTGCTTGGTCGATTGTTTGCTTTCTGTATAATGAGGGTGGTCTTGGCATCTGTTATATTCCTTCTTAGAATGTAGCTCCTATCATGAAACTATTTGTGGCTTATTCTAATTCGCTTGGGGTTTTGTGAGTAGCTTGGGTGGAGACGTATAGTTTGTGAGGTCGAAATATTTGGGCGGTTAGTGTTGTCGAGCTATCCTTCGGATTTGGGATAGTTTGAAGTCCTTGATCTAGTATTCTGTTAGCGATGAACACCATTGTTCAGTTTGGTTTGACCATTGGTTTGAAAGGGGCCTTATTCTCCAACAATTTAGTACGGCAATGATTTTGGATGCAGATAGTTCCCTCCATGCTAAGGTGAGGGATTTCTTACGCTTGATGGGATTTGGGACTAGCTCTCTCATTCTAGGGAGTTGGTTGGTCTCTCATTGCAAGTTCATTTGATAGTCTCAAAGGTTAGTCAGAGCATAGAGTAACCTAACTTACTCGTCGATCTGGTGTGTTTTTGGTTGCTAGTGCCTAGGAGTCTTTATGTCCTGGGCATCTTGTGGTGCCTTAGGTTAGCCTCCTTTGTTTTGGCTGTTTTTTTTGGGGGAGGGGGGGGGGGATATGCTTTTGTGGGGACAATGTTCTCATAGGATCTCTCATTGGGATATAAAGCTCAATTAGATTTGTCACTTAAGCATAGATAATCAACTAAGGCATAAGGTTTGGAGAGTTGCTTGGTGTGTTGTTATTTATCATGTTTGGTGCAAGCGTAATATATGCGTGTTCATGGTGTTACTTTGCATCGTCCCCAAGTGATTAGTTTGACCGTTCGATCTGAGATGTTTATTTGTTGTTCTAAGTGGCTTGGGGCTTCTAATGTAAGGACCTAGATGATCTCTTCTCTTTGGGACATTTTCCCTTGAGTCGGGGGTGCTATTTGTTTTAAAAATTATGTTTGGTAGTTCATTTTTTTTTTTTTTTTTTATCTTTGTTTCGTTTTTTTATTTATGTGGTGTTTGTTTGTGTCTTGGTCTTAGGCTGTTAGGTCTATCTCTCTTTTTAACAATTCAATATCTTTATATATATATATATATATATATATATATATATATATATATATATATATATATATATATAAATTTAAGAATAAAAAAAATGAAACTATTGAATGCCGATGAACATAATTGCAACCTATTCTAAAATTCAAAGTTCATGGATATCATGTATGATTTAACCATTAAAATATTCATTGAATAAAAAATGAATCTAAAACAAGTACCAAATGTTTTATTTTAATCTATGCTAACTTGCGAATAACATTAAATTTTGTCATTTGGTTTTTTTATATAAAAAAAATACAAATATTCTTTTAAAAGTTTCGGTATTACTAGATATTTCAAAACTAAAATAGAAATTGGTTGAGCGGACGTTAGAATTTTGAATAAAAATTAAAATGGATGTGGTGATGACTTGAAACGGTGTAGTAGTGTTTGATTATTTCATTGCCACTTATCATCATATTATTTTAAGTCTCAATTTTTATTTGAAATCTAACAAATATATACTCAAACAATAGTTTTAAAATATTTATAAAAAAATAATAATAATATTACAATTTTTGGAAAAACTTGATATTCTACCCAACAATGAGATTTTCTTATTATTATTATTATTATTTTTTATATAAAAATAAGCTAAAAATTTTTCATCTTTCACACATAGCAACCTTTTTTTGTCAATTATTTTAATAACTGGCCAATGCATCTCCACCAAGGTCGATTGCAAAACAAGAACAATGGGTCAAAAAATACTATTTGAAAAAAAGTGAAAACTTTGAGCACTACTTCTAACATTTTTCAAAGGAATAATATTTAGGTACCTCTCTAACAACATATACTTTTATAAAAAAAAATTAAAAAATATAATAATTTTAATATAAAATAAATTATGATTAAATAATTTAATAAGACTTAGAAATATACTAAAAAAAAATGTACCTACGTATTTTTGTTCCTGGGATGAGGCATAATTTAACCCCCAACCAAAAACAACCATCACACTCAGCGTTGTGTGTCTTATTAGAACTATGCATCCCATACACAGCCAAAATCACTTCTTCTTCTCTCTCTCTCTCTCTCCATGGCCTTCACTTTTACCAATCCTTTGTTTGCTTGGTTCACATGGGTATGGGAGCTTATGAGAGAGAAAAGACAAGTACTGTAGTGGGAGAAAGCGCTTCTGCTGGCCATGCCCACTATAAGCTCTTTCCCCAATAAAAAAAAAAAAAAAGAACCCCACAGAGCCATTACTCTTCTTCTTCTTCTTCTTCTTCTTCCTCTTCTTCTTCTTCTTTCTACTCTTTAATTTCTTTCACTTTGACTCCCATTATTGTTGAGAAGACCCTCTAAATTTTCTCTTCCTCTCTCCTTTTCCCCCAAATTACACAGGTACTTCTTCTTTCTTTGTTTGTTTTTCTGTTCACCCATTTTGGGGCTTAAACCCCATTCTTCTCTGTTCTTTCAAATTGAACTTCAATGCATGATTTCTTATGTGGGTTTTGAAGCTTTTACTTTAAAACATCTTCATTCTCTCTTTTATACCCTTTTTCTACTATCAAAAAAGCTAAACAAGAATACTTCACTTTTCCCCCCTTTTTCTTCTTCTTTTCTGTTCTTGTAAGGCTGGTGTTGGTGGGTTAAACACACTCTTTGTTTATGGTTTTGTTTGCTTTTTTTTTTTTTTTTTTTTTTTTTTTTTTTTTTTTTTTTTAATTTTTTCAGGTGTTGATGGATGATTATGAAGCAACCAGAATTGTATTCTCAAGGCTTCAAAATCTAGACCCTGAAAATGCTTCAAAAATTATGGGGCTTCTTCTCCTTCAAGACCAAGGAGAAAAAGAAATGATTAGATTAGCTTTTGGCCCTGAAACTTTACTCCATTCCATTATTCTCAAAGCTAGAAATGAATTCAACTTCAACCCTTCTTCTTCTTCTTCTTCTTCATCTTCTTCAAGACCTAAACTAAACCTCCCATCTCTTGAAATTCCACTTCCAAATCATTCCTTTCCAAACCCAGATGATGAATTTCTCATCACACCCTCTAATAACAATAATAATAATAATAACCCCAAATCTTTTTACAATGGAGGAGGAGGAGGAGGAGGTGATTTTGTGGATGATTTTCAGTTTCAAGATCATCAACTCTCTTTCCTCCCTGATTTCTCTGTAAATGAAAACCCAGATTTCTTTTACCCTGCTCCTCCTCCGGCGAGCCCGAGCGGCGGAAATTGGTCCGAGGAGGCGGGTTTGGGGCTTGGATGGCGGCCCTGTCTTTACTATGCTAGAGGGTTTTGTAAGAATGGAAGTGGGTGTAGGTTTTTTCACTCCGGTGGAGGTGATTTGGGTTTGAAATCGATGGTTCCTGCAGACGGCGGCGGCGGTGGAAGGGCGGAGATGGTTGACCAGTGTAATGACGTTGTTCTTCTCCGATCGAATTCGGGACTTCAGCAGAGATTGGGAGTGGGATCTGCTAATAACTTTTTTCCTTATTCGCCGACGGCGGCTTCTGAATTGCTTCTCCAACAGCAGCAGAATGAAATGCGAAGGTATTTCACCAATTCTTTTTGGTTTTAATTACTAATTAAATAAATATAATTTGTGGTTTTGGTTTCTTTTTTAGGTTAAATTTCAAATTTGTGTTAGGGAGCAACTTTATAATTGGAATTTTGTGACTTTATCCAACATATAAACATTAACCTCTAAGATTAACTTATAATTTAACTTAAGAAAACCAAAACCAAATTGGTGTTAGGGAGTAGCTTTAAAAAGTGGTTAAAAATGAAAAAAAAAAAAATCATTTTGGTCCGGTTGTTCAATTTTAATTCATATAGTTAATCTCTGTAATTTCAATAAATCTTAAATTTAGTCGTCGTAGCTAATTTATTATTGACTCTTTAAAAATACTTTTTTGTAATCAGTTAACATTTTTACTGTAGACTGTGAAAACATATTCTTTTGTTTTTTAATAAAAAAATAATATTACTATTTAACTAATTTATTTAAGAATTAGGTCTGGAAAACTAAATTTAAGATTTATTAAAAGTTCATGAATTAAATTTGAACAAACTTCAAAGTATAGGAACCAAATGAACGAAATTTCAATTTTGTGTTTAATAGTTTTTTTTTTTTTAAAAATTCACACATTTACTAGGTACAAAATAGAATGTTTGAAGTTACATTAAACATATAATTCAAATTATATTTAGTAGATCAATTAATTTTTAATTTTTTTTAATATATTAGGGACTTGTAGATATAAAATTAAAAGTTCAGCGATCTTAACATTTTTAAAGTTCAAGTATCTACTAGACACTTTTGATAATTTAAAGGTCAAATAGACACAAATGTCAAAATTTATGGATTAAATTTATAATATCACTATTGTGTCAAATTAAATTATTAATACTTTCACTTTAATGAAAAATTTCAACTAAAGCATTATAAATTTTCTACTAAGTAATTCGATGAGATGTAATCTTTTTCTTTAAAGTCAGAAGTTTCAACCATCATCACATCATTGAACTTTTAAAACACTTAATTAAAATGTACTTTTAGTGGGGTAAATTTGTTCCACTTTCCTTTATTTCTTTTTTAGTAAAATTTTTCCATTTATGTATTGATTAACCTTTTTTTTGAAATAAAAAGAAATATATAGTAATTCTAAAATCATTTTTAAACCAAACACGGTAATTCAAAATCACTTTTAAAAATTTGAAACCAAACATTAATACGATATGTAGAGCGGTGGCGGGTTTATCCATGGTGGAGGAATCGAGCAACTCGGGGAGATTCCGACTAGAAAGAACCGATTTTTCCGGCGGAGGAATGGAAAATCCGGCAGCCAGACAAATTTACTTGACATTCCCAGCAGAGAGCTGTTTCAAAGAGGAAGATGTGTCCAAATATTTCAGGTTCTAATTTCTTCCATTTTGTAATAATTGGATTTAGGTTCCTTTGTTAAAAAAAAAAAAAACATAATTTCTATTTGGGTTTTTTTCAAATATAACAAAATTAGCGAAACTATTTACAAATATATAAAACTTTTACTGTCTTATAGACAACAGATTTTTCTATATTCGTAAATAGTTTGATATTTTTTCTATTTACAATCATTTCCCTTTCTATTGGTAGTATTTGTTTTCATATAAAATAGAATGATTTCGAATCATGTTTTCACAAAATTTCACAAGGAAACACTTGAATTAATATCCAACTTTCAAATGCAAAAACTGCATATATTATTTTTTAATTTGATAACACATTCATTTTTTGTTTTCTGTTTTTGAAATTTATGTTTGTATAGAAATTTATGTTTGATTCTTCCCAATTTTGTTGGCACCTTCCTTAAAAAACATTTAAATTTTTAGTTAAATTTCAAAAGCAAAAACAAATTTTTAAAAACTATTTTTTTTAATTCAAGACTTGACTTGGTTTTTTGATGCATTGTTAGAAAGTTGATAACAAAACAAAGAAATCAATAGGTGAGAGTAATATAATAATGTTTATAAACTTAAATTTAAAAAACCAAAAACTAAAACCTAAGTTCCCCTTTGGTTACCATTTGGTTTTTTATTTTTGAAAATTGTGCTTGTTTCGCATAATTCCTTGGCCATGATTTTCATATTTTCTCTATGAATATAGGAATTCTTAGCCGAATTCTAAAAACAAAAATAGTTTGTAAAGTTTTCAAAATTTAGCTTAAAATTTAAAAACACTTATAAATTGTAGACAACAAAACATACAAATCAATAAATGAACGTAGTATTTATAAGCTTAATTTAAAAAAACAAAATGGTTACCAAACGAGGTCTAAATGGTTATGAAACGGAAAAGCTTAACTTGAATTTTACAAGCACGTGGACAAAAAACAAAAAAGATTTATAAATGAAAATAATGTTTATAGACTTGTTTTTCAAAAACCAAATGATTATCCAACCATAGATTTCAAAACATTATTGCAAATTATATGTCATATTTCAAATAATAGGATTTATTATATTTTCTGTTTATGGAAGTTTCATGATTCTAAAGGGAGAAGTTACATATATGCAGCATTTATGGACCAGTTCAAGACGTGAGAATCCCATATCAGCAGAAGAGGATGTTTGGATTCGTAACTTTCGTATACGCGGATACGGTTAAGCTTATTCTGGCTAAGGGGAACCCCCATTTTGTATGTGATTCTCGTGTTCTAGTTAAGCCTTACAAGGAGAAGGGCAAAGTCCCCGACAAGTTCAGGTTTTGTTCTTTCCCTATCAATATTTACTTATACCACTTTTGTCATTGCCAAAACCACTTTCCACTCACGGCCCTCATGTTTGAAAAGGATTTCAAAAGTTAAATACTTGTAGAGCACTTTTGAAACTGCTTTTAAAATAAGTCATTTTAGCAAAGTATTTCTATTGTCTCTTGAGAGCTCGTAGGCTATCTCAAACACGCATGGATATAATAAAGGAAAAATGAAGTATTCTTAAAAATTGTTTTGAAGTACTTTCTAAATAAGTTCATGGGTAGAAAATGCTCAATGAATACTTTCTTACACAACACTTTTTTGAAAGGAAGATTTTTTGGTTGTGGACAAAGGTGCTTTTTGGTCCTAAACAAAGCCTAAATCTTATTTTTGTCATACTCTCTCTTCTGTTTATTGTATTTTGATTCCTAAATTTATTTAGCTTGCCTTGTTTTTAATTTTCTAGTCCTTTTTCCCTGCCCATTGAAACCTTATATTTAAACTATAATTAGGAAACAACAACAGATGGAAAGGGGAGATTTCCCTTCACCTTGTGGTACTCCTACTGGTCTTGATTCTAGAGATCTTCATGATCTCCATCATGGTAAGAAACCAATTCTCTCTCAATGGTATTTTGTTTGTTACAACTTGTAAGGATTAGAAAATGTTACAACGTGCGCACATTAGTTGGTCTGGACGAAGTTATAAACTTGAATGCTTTACAGTCATGTTGTAAACTCAAACCTATATGAATTCTAAAGTATCACATTTAAGGGTCCGTTTAGTAATGTTCTTGACCTTTCTATTTTTTTTCTCATATTACAAACATTGTTATGTTTTAGAAACAAAATAACATATTACGAGCATTGTTATGTTTTAGAAACAAAATAACATTTTATGAATTTGACTATCATTTCAAACTCGATGAGTTGGTTTATCCAACCAAATCTAAGGAACTATATGAGTATAATTACAAGAATTTGAATGCAATCTAGCGAGAATCTTGAATGGGAAACAATCAAAGTCCAACACCCTTGTTTTTACAAAAATGAGAAACAAGAAATGGATAATAGGAAACAAGAGCATCATTAAACGAGCCTCAAGTTTAGCTATGGAAGTATCTCGAGAAGTTGCTTTCGTAACTTGGTTTTATAATGCAGGTGCAAGAATGTTTTACAACAGTCAAGACATGCTGTGGAGGAGGAAACTAGAGGAACAAGCTGATTTGCAGCAAGCTCTTGAACTTCAAGCTTTAAGAGTAATGAGTTTGCAACTTGCTGATGTCAAAAAACCTCACCATCATCACACTTCTTTTTCAACTTGTAGCCCTATTCCCTCCCCCATACCCTCTCCTAATCCTTTCAATCAAACGCTTTTCCATTTAATTCCTACCAACTCACAACTTCTCCAAGGTACAATTTCTCTATATTGCATAGGGCAGTTTTAATAGCACAAGTTGTTCTTCATTCTAGCTAAATAATCCACCTGTCTTTTGTAGAGAATGGCTTGAACCGCTTGCCCGAGATTCGTGTCGAGCCTCAGGTGATGAACACTTTTGATTCGACGGCCGATAGTGATAGTAGCAATGGCAAGGAAACGGACTTGCAAGAAACTAGGTACTAAAATGTTCTTGGTTAGAAAACATTTTTGGTTGCTGAACTTTAGTTGGTAACGATTTAGTCCTATACTTTCAAATTTGTAACAACTTAGTCCATTGACTTTACCATTTGTAACAATCTAGTCCCTGTTGTGAAAATATTAGTATAATTTAAGGAAATTTCTTACTCGTATAGATTAATAAAATAATTGGGAATCAAATTTATTTATAAACTATAAACTATAAAGACTAAGTTGTTATGTGATAAAAATTTACACTTGATTTTGATATAACTTTTCACAATAGAGACTAAATTGTTACAGATTTGAAAGTATAGGGACTAAATTGCTATTAACTAAAGTCTTGTGACTAAATTGTTTCTTTTGTGAAAGTTCATGGATTGAAAGTGTTTTTAACCGATGTTCTATATGGTGGTGGTTATTATTATTATTATTATTATTCATAACAGAAGCAAAAATGTGTTTATGAAGAAATGCCTCAAGGTTCTTCATCGACATGTCTGAGCTGATCAAAAGTCAGGGCTCTTAAAATTGCAGTTTTGATTGTTTTTGTTTTGTTGTAGTTTGGAGCATAATCTTCCTGACAGTCCCTTTGCCTCTGCTTCGTACACGCCAAGCGTCATTGAGGCAGACGAATCAGATGCCTCAACTGACAATCATTCTGCAGCTTCATCCTTCATTCCAACATCGAACCTTACTGCAGCACCCTTCAAATCCTTCAACTGCCAGTATGCCCTTTTTTCTTGTCTTGATCCTCCTAATATTCTGAACTATCATTTCTTGCAGATGAAGAGATTTGTGTATCAATTTCAGGTACTCTTCTGGCCATGGAGCCATTGGATTGTATGCAAGCACGGGTGGACCGACATGCCGAGTCGGGATTTAGCTTCCTCTTTAGCACATTATGTAAGTTCTTTCCTTGGCTTGATTCAACTGCCCAAAAGTTTTGTTTTTGATCCAAACCATGTTGTCTTGTACAGAAATTTCAAGAAGTGTCATAAGAGGGCCTCCTACATCACCAAGGACATGAGAATTACCATAACAATAGTATTTATATAAAATAACAAAAAATCATAGGTATGTCTAAGTCTCGAGATTGAGCCTCTGAATGAAGTTTTTGACAAAAAGAAAACTCTTGCTGTCTCTTAGGTTGGCGTCCGTTCGCCCCACGAAGTCTCTCGACAAGTGTGAAAAAATGAGAGAGGTCATTCTTCTATGAAGATTGTGGTTGTAGTAGTAGGAGCAGCTAGTTTTAGCTTTTCAATTTATTTAGTGTTAGTTGAAGTGAAGGGATGAGTAAAAGAGAGGAAAAACAGTAAAAGGAGTGTAAAATTGCAAAGAGAGACATTGATTGACATGTAGTTTTGGCTGTTTGGGCATTGTAATTCTCTTGCCAATGTAAATCTTACGAGAGGAATTCAAGAAGCCAACTTGTTCAAAATGCAGTCTTCTTTGTATATCAAAAATGTTGATGATCAGTGATGTTACTACTTAGTTGGCGGTTGATATTTTCTTTTATCTTATTACTGCTATTGTTGGTATCTTGTTGCGTGGCGTGTATTTTAGGAGATTATATCTTTTCTTATTCGGCCATGTGATTATTTTATTCTTCCAATTTTGAAGGTGATCTCCTTCCTTTATTATTCGGGTGGTTTTCTTTTATGTAACATATATGTTTGTCGGTTGCCTTGTTGTTGGGTTAAGTTGCTTTTCATTGAGGTGTGTTGTTGCCGAAGATGTTGCTGCATAATCTTGGTTGTGTTACCATAGTCTTGTTGATAATATTGTTTTGTGTAAATCTTGTGATAGAACTGTGGGTATTGTTGCTGTTGTTTATATCGTGAATATCTCTCATTAAATGAGGTTCAATCGAGGAATGAAAAGATAGAAGAGTTGCATCAAATTTAGAGGGAGTCTTATCTGAATACTCTTTCACAGGGAGTTTTCAATTTGGGGGAGCCTAATTCTCCTCACTAGATAATATAGTTTGTTGCATTACTCTTGTAAGAGTAGTTATGTGAAGTTGTATACATATAAGTTATCTAGTGAAGTTCCTTTCCATTTAGGCGCATTGCCTCCTAGATGTAGGTGTGGTTACACCGAACTGGGTTACCAATACGTGTTTTATTTTTCTCTCTCTTTACCGTTGTTATTAACATCTTCGGTCATTTTGTGCCCTCGTTGCGATCCTCAAAATTTCAAATGATAATAAGTTTTTATATATATTGCTAAATTGGGGATTTCATTAACTCTTGAATATTAAAAACTAACACCAATTATAATAGGTTTTTATATGTTATAGGGATGGTTGCAATATAGCAATCATGTCAAAAGTATTTGTAAATATAGTACAATGCAAAAAAATTTGCAGATATATCAAAATTTTGATTATGCTTTCAAAATCTATCAATAATAGAGTCATATCACTAGTAGGGGTCTATCACTGATAGACCATATTATTGGTAGGAGTCGTCTATCATCAATAGATTTTGCTATATTTGTAATTTTTCTTTAAAATGTTGTTATACACATTCCTAAAAGTGTTACCCAGTAGAATGTATCTATGTTATATTGTAGATGATCATAATATAAATAATTATTGTAATTATTGAAAATTTAAGTAGAATATACCTCAACCAAATACTTCACTTCAATAAAAATGTGTGTAAATTCATTGATTATGTAAACCAACAATGAAGGTAATTAATTACAATTAAATATAATAATCAACATTTCTTAAAGATAAAAGTACTATATTTAGCCGTTAACAACTGTATATAATAGTTTGAAAATTCATATGAATGGTTAGGTTATTTATAACTTAAAAGTTAAATATTATTCTCAATTAAAGGGTTAGAAGTTTAAATCTTCTGCTCTATATGTTGTTGAACTAAAAAAACCTATCGAAATAGTGCAAATTATACATATTGTCATTAAAATATAATGGCTATTACAATTTTACTCATGATTTTTTATTGTGAAAATTAAACACCAAACTTTTACCCATGAAAATTTTATTCAACTTTAATAGTTAAAAATAGGGTTGTTTTCAAATATAACAAAATGAGTCAAACTATTTATAAATATATAAAAATTTCAAATTCTATTTGTGATAGATCACGATAGATTTCTATCGCTTGAACGAGAAACTACGATAGACTTTTATCATTTGAGTGATATAAGTCTATCGCTTATAGATAGTGAAATTTTTCTATATTTGAAAATAGTTTAATGTTTTTTTTTATTTATAATAATTTCTCTAAAAAGTAAACCTTCATCCTTTACTAATTGAAAAATTGGACCACTTGCTCCTTTTTCCCTACTGTATTTCCTCAATCTCTTTAATGTTTGATTTGTAATTGCCATCAAATAAATGTCTTTCTTTATTTATTTTTAGTTCATGTAATTTAAAATGGTAACTTTTAATCCTTTTATTTTTAATAAATCTTAAATTTAGCCACTTAAAGTTAATTTTCATAAAAATTCGTTAAACTACAATAATAATTTTATTGAAAAAAATACACTAAGTGAATATGTTTCCAAATTTTATAGTAAAAATGCAAATAAAGTGCATGTTTTGGAGAGATTTTGAAATGACTAATTACTTAAAATCAATTCAATATTTAATTTTACACTTTTAAACATATTTTCATACTACTAATATTGATTTGAATTATTAAAAACATTTGACGAGTGGTTTTGAGAATGACAAAAGTTATTTTAACCATTTTAGAATTATTAGGTTATATCAGTTTGGATTCTAAATTTTCAATTTAATTAATTTTAACTCTAAACTAAAACAAGTGTTTTCATTTTAACCTTAAACTTTATGAAGTGTTGCAATTTTAACAATCTAATAAGCTCTCAATTCAGGTATCGTTAATGAATTATAGATCATATATATGAAATGAAATTTATGAATTTAGAGAATGTTATTCAATGATTAATTTGTGTGTCGATCAAACTGATTTTTGTGCAAAACTTTATCTTATTATAATTAATAAATTTAAATTAATTTCTAAAAACACACATTTAAAAACTTCACAAAGATCAAACGAAGTTATTACTTATTCTTGTAATTTAAGGGACTAAAACTACTAATCTCTTCTAGAAATTATTAGTATTTAGAAACCAAAATAAACATAAATCAATTGTAATTGATATATGCTTATTCTGTCGAAGTGAAAAGTTAAACAAAATATGTAAGAGGTTAGAGGTGAGAATCCGGACTCCAATTTGTGTATTATTCAACCTAGAAGAAATGGCTACTGCATAATACAAACAAATAGACAATGTCAGATTGTACCTTTTGAATAGTGGCAATAAATGGTCTTCACTAAATAATGTCACATGAGGCTATGGTTGCAGCAACTAATGCAAAGAGATTGTAGAGCCTTGTCAACTCATAATCAATAGTGTGTTACATGAAAATTAATGTCAATAATGTTACAAAAATACCAAAGTAGTAGTTGTTAAAGACTTGTCAACTCATAGGGGACATGTAAACCATAATCATGGGGAACACAACATTACCTTTAGTAGGGATGACATTTCTTTTTTCTCCATTGGATTAAGTCTTTTTTTTTTTTTTTTTTTTTTTTTTTTTGTATGCATTTCTCATCTTACTCTCCTTCCATCCATCCTTAAATTTTTCATTTCTTTTCTTATATTGGTTTTTGTTAATATGCCAATAAAATTCAGGGTAATTATTTTAAATGGTAAAATTGTTGAAAATATTTTCAAATATAGTAAATTGTAATTGTCTATTAGTGATAGAAAACTTTCTTTTTATCATTTTTAAATTTTGGTTAATATATATATATATATATATATATATATTTTGTTCTTATAGTTTAAAATTTGTTTATTCTTAAGATTGTGTTTAATATAGCAAAATGAACCAAAATATTTACAAATATAACAAAATGAACTAATAGATACTGATAGACTACTATCATCTATCACGATCTACCATGATTGATATATAGACACAGATAGGTGTCTACCACAAATAGATAGTGATATTTTGCTATATTTGACAATATTTTCAATACTTTTTAATGTCTAATTTTAATTTGTGTACTTTCAATAAATCTTAGATTTGATCGTAATAACTAATATATGGTATTTAAATTGCTAACTTCAAAGCTTAAAATCAAAACTGAGTGTGAACTTGTTAAAAAATAAAATAAAATAATGATAATGATAAGGCTAAATTATACAAAATACCCTTAAACTTTGTACTTTGTGTTAAAAATACCCTTGAACTTTCGAAAGTTTCAAAAATACCTTTAAAATTCCAAAATGAGTTAAAAAAGTACCCTTACTTTAGTTTTGGATGGAAACCGTTAGTGTTTTGTATCAAAAATACCCTTGAACTTTCAAAAGTTTAAAAAAATAACCCTAAACTTAAAAAAAAAAAAAATTCAAAAAAATACCCTTACTGTGATATGAACAAAAATCGTTAATACCGTCCTACTTCTCTATTTTCCCTCTATTTTCTCCTCTATCTCCTTCAATACCTTCCTACTCCCCTTTTTGTTAAATGTTTGACATTTGTATATCTAAAAATAAATAAATAAATAAAAATGCACACTTCAATTAAGGTATATGGACTATAAGAAGAAGAAATAGAATAATAGGACACATTGATTTTAAGATTTAAATGTTTTAACAAAGTTGTATGTTAGTAGTTGAGTGTGTGTTAACAACCAAATACATTTTTTATTTGACTATTAATCATTTTGGTATGTTTTAAAGTTTAAGAATATTTTTAAAACAAAACTTTAACGATTTCCATCTAAATCTAATAACAAGAATATTTTTGAATTCTTTTTTAAAGTTTAAGGATATTATTAAAACTTTTAAATGTTTAAAAATATTTTTGACATAAAATATCTGGATTTTTTTTTTAATAATTTAGCCTAATAATTAAATTTAAAAAAATCAACCAGTCTAGTGGATTCTTAACATCAGAAAACGGTTTTTTAAAGATTTCTCTCTCTCTCTTTCGGTGTGCAAAATCCATTCATATTCTAAAAACGTTTTAAATTATTGAAATGAAATAGTTGCGAACCTAATTTTTTATTTATTTATTTTTTATTTTTTTAATTTTAAAGCGAAAACTAAACGCACGAAATTAGCGCTGTTGATAATATTTTTTAAAATTGTATTTCTTTTCTTACATTTCTTCTTTGTGATTTTCATTTTTTTCAACTTAGCTCTTAGTCAAATTTTATTAACAAAAATGAGTTTTGGAAAACTATTTTTTAAACCTTGTTCGGTAAGTATATTTTTGGGCTTTTAATTTATGAAAATTAAATTTATAAACACACTTTCCTCATTAAATTTTTAGTTTTGTTATTTAGTTTTTATGAATGTTTTAAAAAACCAAACCAACTTTTGAAACTAAAAGAATAGTTATTTATTAATTTATTTTATTTTTTTAGAATTTAGCTAAAAATTTAACTCTTTATTTAAAAAATATGAAAATCTTGTAAGAAATAGAATGAAAATAGACTTAATTTTCAAAATAAAAAACAAAAAAGATCAAATGGTTATAAACTAAGTCTACTTAAATATATAACCAAATGCACCCGACTTGTTTTGTTAGAATTGACTCCTATAATTATTTGGTTTTTAATTTTTTGTTTTTGAAAATTAAGCCTATAGAAACTAGTTCCACCTCTAAATTTTTTTCTTTGTTATCTACTGTTTACTAATTGTTTAAAGAACTAAGCCAAATTTTGAAAACTAAAAGTTGTATGCCCTGTTTGGTAACCATTTGATTTTTAGTTTTGGTTTTGAAAATTAAGTCTAGACACTACTTTCAACTCCAAATTTCTTCTTTTGTTATCTACTTTTTACCAATAGTTTAAAAAACCAAGCCAAAATTTGAAAACTAAAAAAAAAAGTAGCTTTTAGGTCTTATTGAGTAACCATTTCGTTTTTTGCTTTTGTTTTTTAAACTTAAGTCTATTTTTTTCTCATTTCTTACATTGATTTGCATCTCTCTTAAATACAATAGTTGAATTTTTTGCCAAATTTCAAAAACAAAAATAATTTTTTTTTAGTTTTCAAATTTTGACTTGGTTTTTTAAACCGTTAGTAAAAAGTAGATAACAAAAAAAAAAATTGAAGGTGAAATTAGTATCTATAGGCTTAATTTTCAAAAACAAAAACAAAAAAATGAAATGGTTACAAAATCGAGCCTTAATAACTTATTCTTATTTTTGGAATTTGGCTAAAAATTCAACCGAAAGATGCAAATCATGAAGAGAAATGAGGAGGAACTATGCTTAATTTTCAAAAACTAAAAACCAAAAACAAAATGGTTATTAAATTGGGCTATAACTTTTACAGATTTGTTTTTTTTTTTTTTTTTTTTTTGAGTGACTAAGAATTCAACTATTGTACTTAAGAAAAATTTAAATTATTATAAGAAATGGATAGAAAATATACTTAATTTTTTTTAAAAAAAAACGAAATGATTACTAAATGGGACAAAAAACTATTCTTTTTATTTTTTGTTTTTTCGACAAAAATAAAAATTATGGGAAGGAAAATATGAAAAAAAAAACGAACACAATATTAAAAAACAAACAATTAAAAATAAAAAAGAAGAGAGGAAAAATAGAATATGTTAGGTCCAAGTTTTGAAATTGATAGTTTAGGATATGTTGTCAAGTCGTGGGATAAAATTAATAAAATGCCTACGTACGTTTTTTTTTAAAACAAAAATACCTACGTATGTTAAAGAAACTTATTCATTGCAACTATTGTTCATCAATAATTTAATGTTACATTCTACACTTTTAAACGTGGTCATTTTCGTTTATTTTCATTGATTTTAAATTATTACAAATATTTGTAAGAAGTGATTTTAAATATGAAAGAAGTGATTTTAATTATTGTTAAAGTAAATTAGATTTTATTCCAATTATAGATTTCATATATTTTTCTTATCTATATTTTCCTTTACATTATTTTTCTCTTTTTTTTACTTTGATTGAGTCTATTAATGTTTATTTAATCTTTCATTTATTGTTGTAGAAGAAAGTTGATTATTAAATATACATTGATTATTCAATAAAATATACAAAACAACAAGGAATCTTTTCAAATATAACAAAAGAAACCAAAATAGTTACAAAATATAGCAACATTTCACTGTCTATCTGCGATAGACCGCGATAAACTATTATATATGTCACGATAGATCAAGATGATAGACATAGATAGTAGTCTATCGCAGATAGATTGTGTATTTTGCTATTAATTGTAAATATTTTTAATAATTTTACCATTTAAGATAATTTTCCAAACAATAACTATTTTAAGATCACTATGTCAGAAATAATTATATATATATCTACATATATATTTCAAGGGATGTGATTGTCAAGATGCTTGTAAATGTGTGAGTGGTATGAGTAAGTGATTTTAATTTAAATACTTGTGGGTTTGATTTTAACTTTTTTGTTTAGACATACTTCAAATTACTACAAAGAGAATAGGAGAAGTTTTAAGTTTAAGAGCAAATTTGTAATTTAGTCTTGTTTGGAATTGTTATTTTTAAAAGTAATTCTAGAGTGATTGGTTGAGAATCACTCTAGGATCACTTTTGTTTAAAGAAAAAAAATATTATAATGAACTAAAAGTGATTTTTGGAAAAAAGAAATGATGATCTAAACCAATATTCTTCTTCTTCTAAAAACATTTTATAAAGTAATTGAAAATACTATGTAAATTCTTATGTATTTTTATGTGATGATACAAATATCATTCTCGCTCATAATATTAAAAAAGAAAAGTCTTACTCATTTCATTGACTTACAGCATAGTAATTTACTTAACTAAAAAGGTTAGAAATTTAAATTCCTAACTCTTAAACTCGAAAAATAAATTATTTACTTAAAATTACTCGTTACTATAAAGAAAATTGACCCACTATGCTAGTATATTTATGATTGATAGGTAAATATATATATATCAAATATATACATCGTCTTCCCTTACAATTATTGATAAAATTTCAATACAATAGTGTAACTAAAACTTTTAAAAGATTAGAAAACAAATTTAAACTACATATGTTGGATTGAGAAATCATTCCAAAAGACTAGAATAATAACGTGGCCAATGATTTTACATCATAGAGGTAGAAGAGAGAATTTAAAAATTATATTTCAAACTTTATATTAGGCAATTTTTAATGACGGATATATTTTAAAAGAGTCATTCGAGCATAGCTGAGTGAATAGTACACTCATTGCCATCCCAAATATTTATAGTTTAATACCCTACTCCTTTACATAAGGTAAAACAAGTAATGGAAAATTTAATAAAACAACATGAGATTTTTAATTAGAGTGAAAAACATCATCCTATTCCAAATCTACTAATGGAAATACTTTTTTTTTTTTAATTCAAGATTTTTATGAAATGAGCGTCCAGATTTCTTGCGTTTGTTAGAATTTTTTTTAAAATGATGTTTTTTTTGAATAAATATTGAGAGAAATAGGGTCGGGGGAAAAGAAATTTCAAAAATAGGGTAGTGGAATCGTGGATCCGGTCCAGGAGTATGCGAAATCGTGGACGGGTCCACGATTTCCTTGCCATGCTGACCCGAAAACTACCATGTTGACACCCCCTCTGCATGCGTGTTGACCGGACTCATGGACCGGGTCCACGATTATCAAAATCGTGGACGAGGTCCAGGACTTCCCTCCCCTATTTCTTCCGATCAATTCTTTCTCTATTCAACCAATCGCTCCTCTCACCGATTTTCTCCCTCTCTTCTGGTGATCTCTTTGTCTCTTCATTCTCTGATTATCCCTGCTGCTGTTCGTTGACCGTCCTCTGCTGTTTGTCGACACTGCCGTTGTCATATAGGTATTTATATATACACATTATTTTCCAATCATCTCATCTCTCTTTCCTTATTCAATCTAAATTATAATCTTCGTCTAGCCGCCATATAGGTATGTATATACATTTTTTTTCTTCTAATTATCTTATAAATATACACTAATTATATGATAAATATACATAGATTTTATGTTTTGCTTTTCATGCATGAATAAATTTGTATATTTATACTTTGTTTTTACTAAATAGTTTATTTTGTTTATAATTTGAAAGATTTAGCTTGACGACTGTTAGTTTTTATTGTTATTTGACGTTTATTGTTGTAGGAATATTTAATGACAATAATGTGGTGGGAAATTATTGATAATTTTGGATAGAAACTTGTGGACCGGGTCCACGAGTTTTATTATTGATAATTTTGTGTAGTAAACTCGTGGACCAGGTCCACAGGTTTTATTATTGATAATTTTGGGTAGATTTGGACTAATTTTTTTCTAACATTTACAGTTGTAAACGAATTTAAATATGTCATTTCGTCTCGAAGATTTAGTTATTCTTGAAACTGGAAATTGTGGGGACAGTGACATTGATGTAGAAATTGATGAATTGTTTGGAGAAGAAGGAAATATAGAAAATGAAAATGAGTTGGTTTAATCAAAGATATTTTTACAGATACAATAGGAAATTACTAATTCAGTTTGTGAACAAGGATCAACATTGGAGGAAAGGGGAAAATGTATAGATAACTCTAGTATATTACAAAAAAGAATGTTATTTGACACAAAAGAAAACCTACAAATGACAGTAAAAAATATAGTGTGACTGAACACTACCAAATTTCTGTGGTAAATTCTAACCAAGATATTTGGTATGTGCGATGCAAACAGTGGGATGAATGTTGTAGGTGGAGGTTGCATGCTTGTCGGCGCAAAACTCATGGGATGTTTGAAATTACTAAACTTGGAGAGAATCATTCGTGTTTATACACAAAATTGGCACAAGACTATTCACAACCTGATTCTAATTTCATGAGCATTAATGTTCTTCCCACTACTGGCCAGTTTTGAGCGAGTTGGTAATTACTTGTGGGGTGGTGCTTGTCTTGCGTATAGAGAATTATGTCAGGCTAGTCATGCACAAACTTTGTAAATAACAGGCCCACTACTTCAAGTATGGGCCTAAGATAGATTTAACATTGTTGCACCACAAGTCCAATTACAACCTCTAGATCATTTTATGGGACGTCCACTCAGTGCCAGGTATTATTTTCTGTATATATTTATTTTCTTGTCAATATAAGCAGTAAAATATTTTAATTGTTTTATATCCATGTGATAGATGAAGCGATGTCTTAGCTGCATCTGAACAATCAGCAAACATGTTGCTGGTATATCGCTTAATATTTGACCGTTTGATGCAGAATCAGATAATAATATATATGTTGCATATACAAATGAATATTACATATATTTTTCCGTTCTAATTATTCTTTTACATGGTTTTAGATCAATTGAACGCCATATACACCATATATTATGTCTTTGTTACCTGATTATTATCATGATGGACAAGACATTTGGTTGACGATTAGCCCACTTATATACCTTCATATTTTAGAGTGGCATCAATCAGATCTAGTGTTAGGACAGTTCGGTCTGTGGCAAACAGTACAAACATTATGTAATACACTCCATCAACTACACCAAATCGATTTAAGAGATAAACACGACCAAATCTGGCGTCAAATTCATGCAGAATATATATCCTTGTGGCGTCCACGTCATGACCATTGTGCACAAAATGAGTTAGATGTGTCAAATGATTGCTTGTCCTGGTACGACTTCATAACAAGAAGATTTATCACACCTGACGACACTTATTATTACTGCATGGTAAGAATCTTATTATAACATACACAGAGACTCAATGTTGCTAACACTGATCGAAGACGTATTTTGTCGTAGACGACAGAGACAACATGACAATGCTATTCTAGAGCAACCCAATGACCAGGAACCTCACATGTTACATAATCCAGTTCCGCCTTCTCCTGGACAATCATTGGGAGTACATGCAGACATTACATCCAATTTTAGTCATCAACATGAGTATTATGCGCACGATGAATTTTCATATGTCGTCACCCAACAAGATATTGACGATATAATTCATCATCAACAACATTTTGAAGTGTCTGTGCCTCGCCGTAGACAACGTATGCGAAGAAGACCACAATGTGGCACCTGACTTGTATTTTAAACTTTCTGATTTGTATGAACTTTTATCTTTAAGTAAATGAATTAATGATTTTCCATCACATTTTGAGGGATTAAGAATCAATGAAACTAATGCAATAAATGAATAAGAACAAAAAAAAAAAAAAAGAAAAATTTGATTAAGAATCATTTTCATTTAAGTGGGTAATTAATTAAAAAAAAAAAGGTTCTCGTGGACCGAGTCCACGAGTCACCTCCCCGTCAGCTACCCAGTCAGCTAGTGATTGGTTTGTTGACCAGTTCTAAGGGAAATCGTGTACCGGGTACACGATTTCACTACCCTATTTTTCAAATATCTTTCCAAACCACCCTATTTTTCACATTTGTTTCTAAACCACCCTATTTTTGTCATTATTTTTTAAAAATACATTATTTTTCAAAATAAACCCGTTTGTTTTTAGGTAAATATTTTCAACCATATATACATCATTTTTCTTTTTACTCTTTTACCTTTCTTCTTTTTCCCCTCATTTATATATCAATTTTCATTATTTGTATTTTATAATTAAGATCGAAATTGTCAACTATATATATCATTCTTAATCTATATCATAGTTTTTTTTTTTTTTGGGAGGATGTTCAAATTTAAATTTAAATTAATATTTATTTTATAAAAAATCTTAAACTAATATAGATTAATTTTTAGAAAATAACATATAAAATAATATTAGGAAAATTATTATAAATAGAAAAATATCAAACTATTTACGAATATAGAAAAATTTCACTGTCTATCAATGGTAGACTTCTATTGGCGATAAAAGTCTATCGTGGTCTATCTCTCGATATATCGCCGATAGATTGTAAATTTTTTTCATATTTGTAATTAGTTTGACTCATTTTGCTATATTTGAAAACACCCAATAATATAAACTATATTAATTTAAAAAAGAAATTCAAATTAATAAAAACAAATATGCTATATAAATTCAAATTATATTAAATTAGTTATGAATTAACGAATAGCTCCAAGAGCGTCATTGGAACATTGTATAAATTGAAGACATTCCCTAATAAAATTCCTACAAAACAAGCCTAGCAATCAAAGTATTCCCAAATATCTGCAAAAATATTCCTACAAAACAAAAATGTAATCTAAAAAAGTTGAACATTTGTAAATGGTAGTTGTAGTTATCTATAATTCTATGTATCCAAAGATCCATGTTATCTACCTTTCCAAAAAAAAAAAAAACAATCGACGTCTCAATGAAGACGGTTATAAATTACATAACATCATCTATTAACAAAGTTGTGATGCAAGAGAATTAAATAGAAAATATGCAAAATTGTCCAAATATGTGCATGAAGATTTCTAAAAAGTATTTAATTGACACCCAAATGTTGTAGGGTCAGGCAGGTTGTCTGTGAGATTAGTCGAGGTGCACGTAAGCTGGCCCGAACACTCATGAATATACAAAAAAAAAAAAAAAAAAAAAATTAAATATAACATTGTTTCATCATCCTGGAGAGTTGAGTGTATGTGTTATGTAAGTTATTTGGTGATACATAATTATGATTTAGTGTATCAACTACCTTAATTGAATAATAATTAGGGAGTAAATAAAATATAATATTGCTCGCGCCATAACGGTATAAATATGGGAGTACGAAATAGAAATGCAAATGGTTCATTTTGCTCTGTCCTGATGTCCTCGCCTTCACGATCAGGTGTTGTTCTTCCTGCATCTCATTTTCTCCCTTTCTTTCCCGCCTTCCACGGAGCTGTTTGAATTCTTCTTCCTCATCATTATCAAACTTCTCTTCTTCTTTCTCTTCGCTCACGGATTGATTCAAGTTACAGAGGAGAAACATTTAATCCGAAACTATGAGTGAAACCATCGAGAATTACTTGAGAAAGAACTTCGACCTCGATTCCAAGAGTCCGTCAGAGGAGGCTCAAATGCGATGGCGATCCGCCGTTTCTATTGTCAAGAATCGCCGCCGTAGGTTTCGTATGGTTGCTGATCTCGAAAAGCGAGCTCAGGCTGAGGAAAAGCGCAGGAAACTCCAGGTTTTCATTTGCATTTACGTTTTCTCGTTTCTGATCTAACTGATTCCTATTTACGCCTTCGTTTTTCAATTTTCTTTTTACTTTCGTGAGATCCTGCATTTTTGTGTGCCGTCATTTGCTCTGTGTTTTCAGTTCAGGAAGGTTTCGTTAATTAGTTTACATGATTGATTACATTGCGATACGTAAAAGATTGATATTAGTTTTTTCTTTTTTAATCCGCTTTTTCTCGTTGGATTTTGATATTGATTTAAAGATTGTAACGTAGACGAAGAATTTGTTATGGTCTTTGAATGAGAAGTCGTTGAAGGAAATGCACAAGTTGTTTCTGCGGAGTTAAAAGGACGGATTTCTTTCTCAACACGGGATTGGCAGCCAATTGTGAATGAATAATAAAAGTCAAATGGGAGAAATCCTTTTCGAGTCTTCCATTTATTTAATAAAATGGAGCAAATGGAAACACTGTCATAGTATAGCCAAATTAAGAAGACTTGTGGAATAAAACATTGTTAAAAAAAGAAGGGGAAAAAAAGAAAGAAAGAAAAACAGGACGAAGCTTGGAATAATTTCTTGATAATTTAGTTAATGAATCACTGCACAGGGAGAGAGAAGAATGAGGGAATGTTCAACACATTTCAGAATATACATTAAATAATTTAATCAATGACAAACTTTTAACTTTTTTTTTTTTTCTCGTTCTTTTGTCTAGTACACAGAGGAGGTAGAAATTTGAACCTCCAACCTTGTGAAAATGAGTAGGTGTCTTAATTGCTAACGACAACTTTAACCTTTTAGATTCAGTGGTCATCTAATTAAGTATTGAAGAAGGGTTTATAATCAAGCTTCTATAGCTTATTTTCTTTTCCTATTTAGTATGACAATCCATAAGTGCTGCTCTTATACTAATAGCCAAACCTACATGTTGGTTGTGTTGAAAATTTTACTAATAAATTTTTTCACAAGCTTAAACTTTTGAATATACTGTAATATAACTCGGTCAAAACAGAACATATCTTCATCCTGAAGCTCCAAGACTTTGGGAAGTTTCTTCGCAATTTCCCTGCATTAGTTTCTCGTCATCTCATTAGCAATAGGATCAAGACGAACTGTCCTGTCAACATCATTATGATGTCGTGCATGTCTCTGTCTATGTCAAGCTTAAGTTTCCCCCCCACCCCTACGTGGGCATATTTTCTTCTCTAGTGCTATTTGTTTGTCTGTGTGTACTACATGACTTGTACTGTAGTGAAAGTTATAAAGTCTTCCTTCTATTGGATTATTATTTTCGTATAATGCGGTCATGATTACATTTCTATAACATGGTCAATATAGCCTCTATATACTAAATGCTAGAAGCAGGTTTAATATTGATTTAGAAGCTTCAGACATGATAATCAGATTACTTATCCTTCTTCCATTGTAGTATCTGAAAGATATTTCATGTCCGTTCTTCTCTCCAATGTGTCCGGGATCATAAAGGCACCATTTCAATAACTAAAAATGGAATCTAGATCAGGGAAGTAGCGACTTGAGATGGCCTTTTGATAAAATTTCATTCTCTCATAGAAGTACGATATACTTGCTTAGGCTTCAGAATTGAATCGATTGATGGCCCTGGTGAGTGTTATGAGAATGATAGTGGGTTTAGAGTTATTAAGTGGTATTCTTAAGTGAAATACCTTTTGTACCCTTTTTATGAGTATTTAAAAGAATAGTAAACAAGTGCTCTTAAGCATTTCATTATGTAACCACACAAAATAATAATAATAATAATAATAATAATAATAATAATAATAAATAAATAAATAAATAGATAAATAAATAAATAAATAAATAAATAAAACTTTATTTATTGCCATGTGCAACCCAGCCGTATATGATTTCACTGTCTCTGTGTTTAATTTGCTTCAAAGTATGAGAATTCATAATTTCATTATCTGAAAGTTGATGGGTAGATGCCCCCCACATTTTTTTCTTTTGCAAGTATCTATAGATTGCATGTTTATTTTAGCATAACTTGTAGTGTTCGGGTTACATAATCTGTGGAGATTCAATTGGAGATCCATTTCTAGTCCTCTGCATATCCATAGGATCATAACCATTGTCGATCAGTGTGAATAAATGGAAATATTGGAGAATAAGGAACATAAAGGCATCTGATTAAGACTTTTTTTAGGCTGACCAAGTGCCTCAAAAAGTAAGTTAAAACTTCTTGCTTTTCCTGCTTTTCACTGTATCTTGTACAGGAAAAGATACGAGTAGCTCTATACGTACAAAAAGCAGCATTGCATTTCATTGATGGTAGGTATTCTGATTCCCTATTACAGTATCTTATATTGTTGGATATTTGTTCGCAGTTTCAAGATTATATATTAATACGCACATGCATTTTTTATCGTTATGTACCAGCCGGGAAGCGAGGTGATTACAAGCTCTCCACAGAAGTTAGGGAAGCTGGTTTTGGAGTTGAACCCGATGCATTAGCATCCATGGTTCAAACCCACAACACGAAGAGTTTGGAACATTATGGGGGCGTTGGCGGATTGGTAAGAGACCTAAACGTTTCTTTGAAAGATGGAATTGTTACAAGTGAAATACCTTCAAGGCAGAACATATACGGCATCAACCGTTATGTTGAGAAGCCTTCAAGAGGCTTTTGGATGTTTGTATGGGAAGCCCTGCATGATTTGACTCTCATCATTCTCTTGGTTTCTGCTGTGGTTTCCATTGGCGTTGGAAATGCAACTGAAGGTTGGCCTAAAGGCATGTACGATGGACTTGGAATAATAATGAGTATTTTTTTGGTCGTGATAGTAACGGCAATCAGTGACTATAATCAGTCCTTGCAATTTAAGGACCTGGAGAAGCAGAAGAAAAACATTATCATTCAAGTTACTCGAGATGGATGCAGACAGAAGGTTTCTATTTACGACTTGGTGGTTGGAGATATTGTTCATTTGTCTATTGGAGATCAAGTCCCTGCTGATGGCATTTTGGTGTCAGGCTACAACTTATCACTTGACGAATCGAGCTTATCAGGTGAAAGTGAACCCGTAAATGTAGATGACAATAGGCCTTTTCTTCTAGCAGGGACCAAAGTGCAGGATGGATCTGGAAAAATGCTAGTTGCCTCAGTTGGCATGAGAACTGAATGGGGAAGATTGATGGTCACTTTGAGTGAAGGAGGAGATGACGAAACACCACTTCAGGTAAAGCTTAATGGGGTTGCGACAATCATTGGAAAGATTGGCTTGGTATTCGCGGTGTTAACATTCATTGTTCTGATCTCAAGGTATTTTGTGTATAAAGCATTACACAATCAGATTGGGCACTGGTCCTCCAAAGATGCATCAACGCTTCTGAATTACTTTGCCATTGCAGTAATTATAATTGTTGTTGCAGTTCCAGAAGGATTGCCTCTGGCCGTGACACTAAGTCTTGCTTTTGCCATGAAAAGGTTAATGAAGGATAAGGCACTCGTGAGGCATCTCTCTGCTTGTGAGACTATGGGTTCTGCAACCTGCATTTGCACCGATAAAACAGGTACATTGACAACAAACCATATGGTCGTCGACAAAATGTGGATCTGTGAAGAAACGAGGACAATAAAAAGTTCCCACGACGAAACTGCTTTGAAAAATTCTGTAAATGAAACGGTATACAATCTCCTTATACAATCTATATTTCAAAATACCAGCTCAGAG
This sequence comes from Citrullus mucosospermus, assembly GCA_030954485.1. Classification (NCBI taxonomy): domain Eukaryota; kingdom Viridiplantae; phylum Streptophyta; class Magnoliopsida; order Cucurbitales; family Cucurbitaceae; genus Citrullus; species Citrullus mucosospermus. Next base: position 8,864,368 of record CM062055.1, on the reverse strand, counting down.
GTGGTGAAAGGCAAAGACGGGAGAAACACCATTTTAGGCACTCCAACTGAGACTGCATTGCTAGAATTTGGCTTGCTTTTGGGTGGTACTTTTGGTACATTGAATGATGAGTATAAGATCGTCAAAGTGGAGCCATTCAATTCAAATAGAAAGAAAATGTCTGTTCTTGTGGCTCTTCCCGGTGGTGGCTTTCGCGCATTTTGCAAGGGAGCATCAGAAATCATTTTAGCTATGTGTGACAAGGTTCTCAGTTCTAATGGAGAAGCGTTGCCTCTTTCAGACGAACAAAGAACAAACATCTCTAATATCATTAATAGCTTTGCCAACGATGCGCTTAGAACTCTATGCTTCGCCTACAAGGATATAGAAGCTCTTTCAGCACCAGAGAAAATTCCAGATGATGATTTTACTTTAATAGCTGTTGTTGGCATTAAAGATCCTGTACGTCCGGGTGTAAAGGAGGCAGTTCAGGCTTGTTTGGCTGCTGGAATTACTGTAAGGATGGTAACTGGGGATAACATCAATACGGCTAAAGCCATAGCCAAAGAGTGTGGCATTTTGACAGAAGGTGGTTTAGCAATAGAAGGGCCAGAGTTCCGCAACAAGAGCCAAGATGAAATGGAGAAGTTAATACCAAAACTCCAGGTTTTACATATTATAAAGAAAACCTGAAATTCATAGTTAGCGAAAAAAAGAAAAAAGGCAGACATGTTACCACCTTGTGTTTGGTTTTTATTTGTTTGTTTGTATCTGTAGGTGATGGCTCGATCTTCTCCTCTTGACAAGCATACGTTGGTAGGGCAGTTAAGGAAAACGTTCAAAGAAGTGGTGGCTGTCACAGGTGATGGGACTAATGATGCCCCTGCTTTGCATGAGGCAGACATTGGATTAGCCATGGGTATTGCGGGAACAGAGGTTTGTTACAATCTATACACTTGCAAGCTTTGTAATCTATAGAACCTAAGTAAAAGTGAGTATAGTTTACCCTTGAGGACGGAGGTTCAAATTTCCACACTCCATTTATTTCTATTTATTATACGGAGGGAATTGGTCTAAACCCTGACAATTGACATGTACTCTTTTTGAGGTTGAATGTTCAAATTTTCATAAACCACTTCTTGTACTAGAGGAAATTGATAAGTGGTTTAGCTTCAATTAAATGTCCATCAAATTTATGATGGAATTGACTAGAGTAATTTGTCAACATCTTTCCGGAAAAGCAATATTCCCTCTTATATCAACCCTTACATTTATAGAATTAGCAACACTTGGATAGGAAATTGACTCCAAAAGATTGAATCAGTCTACGAGAAAAAGATAAAGGGGGAAAAAGGCTTATTGCATTCAACATATAAAATTACATCTTAGACCTTAGTAATAACAAAAAAGGTGGAAATTCTTGAACGATTTTAATTAAATTGTGATAATAAATATTATCATAAGAATTAATTCATTAGGCCGTGGGAATTGGTAAGCTTCTTTACTTTTTCTGTCTTTTCCGTTTTAGAAACTTGAAGCATTATTGACACTTTTGTTTGTCTGCAAAATGAAATGCATGCAGGTTGCAAAAGAAAATGCGGACGTAGTCATAATGGATGATAACTTCACAACTATTGTTAATGTTGCAAGATGGGGACGTGCAGTCTACATCAACATTCAGAAGTTCGTTCAGTTCCAGCTTACAGTCAACGTAGTCGCTCTCATGCTCAATTTTATATCTGCATGCGTTTCAGGTATGTGAATCAGTTAAATCTTGAACTTGAAATGAAGTTATAAAAGTCCTGTTTGATGATAATTTTGAAATATTTGAATTCTTTATCATAACCAAATGTTTATAAACTTAATTTGGATTTTTAAACATTATAACTTGTTCGGAAAAAACTCCCATTATTACTGCAAGAATAAACAGAAAAATAATAGAGAAATTAAAAGAAAACAGTAAAATTGGAAACAAAATAATTAACATGGAAGAATTCCAAACCGAAGAAAAAAATACGGATGAGAAAAATTACACTATGTGAAAAATTATTACAATCACACAAAAATCTTTTTCCGACCCCTAATCACAAAAACACTTTCTCAAAACTTTTGACTACACATATCTTCTTTCTCATTCTCAAACTAGAGAATACAAAAGGGAATCTACTTAAGTTAGTAACTCAAGCTTAAAATATTTGTAACTTGGACGATTTTACAGAAAGCAAAAACATAGGCTTCTTTCTAGTACTTGGAGCCTATCATTACATTGAATTTTTCTAATGTGAGAAAACTACATTTTTAATTAAATCCAACACTAATCAAAGAAATCGGTAAGTGTCTATAATGTTTATAAGTTTAATTTAATCTGAGTCTAATCTTTTGAGAGTAATGGACTGTTTCAGGGTCTGCTCCTCTGACGGCTGTTCAAATGCTATGGGTGAACTTGATAATGGACACGCTGGGAGCTCTAGCTTTGGCCACAGAGCCTCCCAACGAGGGGCTGATGCAAAGAAAACCAATTGGTAGAAACGTCAATATCATCACTGGGATTATGTGGAGAAACATCATCGGTCAGAGCATCTATCAAATCACAGTCTTACTAATCCTCAGATTCGAAGGAAAACGCCTGCTCAATCTCACTGGTCCTGATTCAAGCATCCTTCTCGATACATTCATTTTCAACTCCTTCGTCTTTTGCCAGGCATGCCTCTTTTTAACCTCTACCAAAATTCAAACTTCAACCACAAATTAGAGACTTTTAAAAGTAAAGTTAAGGAACCGACGACTGACTTTGGGTGCAAAACTTGACAGGTATTCAATGAAATAAACAGCCGTGACATGGAGAAGATAAACGTGTTCAAAGGGATATTTGGGAGTTGGGTATTCATTGGAGTGATGGCATCGACAGTAGGATTCCAGATCATAATAGTGGAATTTCTTGGGACATTCGCAGAAACAGTAGGATTAAGCTGGAGATTATGGGTAATCAGCATTATAATTGGAGCTGTGAGTTTGTCAATAGCAATGGGGCTGAAATGCATTCCTGTTTCAAACTCTAAAACCGCATGCCACTTCCACGATGGTTATGAGCCACTCCCCACTGGTCCTGACTTGGCTTGATAAACTTCATTCAAATTTCAGGTCAGTTTCCCTTCCCAATCATATATTTTCCATCTCTCTTTAAGATTCTCTTCTTTCTTCTTCTTCTTCTTTCTTTCTTTTGTGCTGTTTTTTTTTTTTTTTTTTTTTCTCCCTTTTAGCATTCATTTGCTTTATGCGTGTGCTTTGCTCTTTGAAATGTCTCAACGTCGTTTGTTTTTAATAATTATTAACTTGTTCATATTTGGGTATGTATTTATTTAAATATTGAATCCCCTCCCCGCTAACTGGCTTCATTCTACTCTTCATTTCCTTAGTTTCCTTCTCTTGTTGTATAATAATAACTCACAATGATTTTTTTTTTCTTAACGATATAAAAGTTTGGTTGAAAAAGTTTTTTTTTGTTGCCTTATTTTTCCACTTTTACATTATAATATAAGGGTTAACATTTCTACTTACCACTGCAAAAGAGTGATTAAATGTCTAAAGGTCGTAACAGTTAAATTGAGTGTTTTTTTGTTTCTAAACTTTTATGAGTATTTAATAGGTTTTCAAAATTTTAATTTAAGTCATATTAGACACAGAAAAAAAAAAAAAAATCTCGGTCTCAAGAAAAAAAAAAAAGACTCATTTGGTAACCATTTGGTTTTTAGTTTTGAACCTTAAGCTTATAAACACTTATTCAACTTCTAAATTTTTTGGTTTATTATTACTTTCTACCAATATTTTCAAAAACCAAGTCAAATTTTGAAAACTAATTTTTTTATAAAAAAAACTTATTTTGGAATATGGTTAAGAATTCACTCTTATACTTAAGAAACACTTATTCAACTTCTAAATTTTTTGGTTTATTATTAATTTCTACCAATATTTTCAAAAACCAAGTCAAATTTTGAGAACTAATTTTTTTATAAAAAAAACTTATTTTGGAATATGGTTAAGAATTCACTCTTATACTTAAGAAAGATAGGTATAAGTTTCAGATTATTGTAAGAAATTGGGAGAAAATAGGCTTAATTTTTTAAAACCAAAAAACCAAAAACGAAATGGTATCCAAACGGGCCCAAAATTGTAGTTTCAATTTTTATCTTTTAGATCAAATCATTTCTTTAAAAAATTGAGCATTGTTAAGATTTATTTCTAGTTAGTAACCTAATAATTATTAGGACTAAACCTCTAATTTAACTATAACTAAATTCTTTGGTTGAGCTAAAATGCAGGAGAGCAAGAGCCTATACTTAATATATTCTTAATTTGTTTTTAATAATTTTCATAAACGACACTTAATTTTATCATCGTTTATCTATCCCAATGTTTTCATATCTTTCTCATTATTATATGTCTTAATACTCTTTCAATCATTTGCTTCACATATTGAAATAGAAAAAAGAATATCAATGACTTCAAATCTTTAATGGAAAACCATTGATGAATTTTAACAATGGACTTTATTCTACAATATCAAGTTAATTTGAATTCATTAGATAATAATAATTTAACGGTCGAAATTCTTTTCCAAAATCCATATCTTTCAAAGTATATTCCATTTTAGCTTTTAAATTATTGAATGACTTACCCCCCTAAACTATTGTAAAAAGAGATTATTAGTTAGATTATTAATTTAAGATTACATTACAAGTTAGTCCTTAAAATTTTCAAATCTTTTAAAACTATCAAATAGACCCAACTTTTATTCTTGAATAGGTTCCAAAACTTTACAAAATGTCACATATTTCCTGGTTTTGTTCGATAAAGGTTTGATTTTTTGTTTTAAAAATTGTGATTGTTTTCTCACAAATTCTTATTCATGTTCAAATTTTCCATATAAACATTGAGTTCTTAGCCAATATTCAAAAACAAAAGACAAGTTTTTGAAAACGTCTTTTTTTAGTCTTCAAAATTTGGCTTTGATTTTAAAAACACTCCTAAAATGTAAAAAACAAAATATAAAAACCAATAGATAGAAGTAGTGTTTGTAAACTTAATTTTCAAAAACAAAAAGTTAAAAAAAAAAGAAAAAGTTACGGAACAGGGCCTAAAATTTCGAAGTTGTATCTAATAAGCCTATCAACTTTCAATTTTATGTTTAATAGATATTCAATTGACTTTTTTAAAATTCACATACATATATTTAACATAAAATTGAAAACTTAGGTCAAACTTATTAGGCACCGTTCATTTTTATGTCCAATAGATGTCAATTTTAGAAAAAAGCAAGCCAAGTATAGAAATCTATCAGACACAAAATTTAAGTTAAAAGTAAATTGCATCGGATACATATCTAATGATTACTTTTTTAAAGTTCAAGAACCTATCAAGGCGCTAATAGAATTAAATTTGTTTCAAACTAAATTCAGTCTATAAAATTTTATAGTTGTGTTTAAATCCTTCCTTGTCAGTACAGATCAGGCAATTGTTTCATTGTTAATCCTTTTTTTATAAATTAAAAAAAAAAAAAAGAAAAGAAAAAAAAAAAAGAGAGAAAATTAAGTCTTTTTAGGGGAGAAAAAGGGCCGACACAACATAGAAATTTAAAGGAAAAAAAAAAGGGCCAACATAGTAATTTAGAGGGAAAAAAGGGCCAACATAGTAATTTTTTTGTAAGTTTTCTCCCTTTATTATTTTCAAATTTTCAACCAAATTTGATTTCCAATATTATATAAGAATCATTACGTTGGTTTCAAAAAGGTTCAGCTACCATAGCTAATACTATCAGACTATAAGATGCAAATGTCTCATATTAGAATAGAAAATACCTTGGGCATAATCAATACACAGATTTGGCAAGTATGATGGTTTTTGGACAGTGTTCAAAAGCAAAATTATTCAAACATAGTTTCAAAATGAACAATATCATACAATTACAAAATTATAGAAAGACTTATTATCTATAATATGGTTGATGTTCAATTCATGCTCTAAATGTAGTCGTATAAATAAGACCTAAAGTATTGTTAAGCAAAAAGTTTTGGATAAATCCTTGAATGTCAAACCAAATTGTTGAGCTTTGGAAATGCTATGGTATGACGATTAAGAAGTGACCCTTTGTCCTTACTCTATATGGTTTGTCTTCCGTTTGTATACTTTATGATATGTTTAGGACAAGTTATATGTAACACTAATTTGAAAATGTTGTTTATAATGACAATGGATCCCTTCAGTATGGGGTTAGATAAAGCAACATTTCAAATATGGACACAGTTACAAACTTAGGTTACCATGATAAAACTGTTTGTTAAAACATGCAAGAATCCAATCTATTGTCTAAATCATGGAGGAAAAATAAAAATAATAATAGAAAAAAACATATGCTAATTGGAGCATAGCTTAACGTTAAAGCACATGTAACTTTTCATTTGTAGTCCAATATTTAAATTTCCATCTCTCAATTGTGATGTAACATGGTATTCATTCTAGATGATATAGCGGTTTTCTTTTTATTTTTCTCAATGAAGTTAAAAATCTTTTGGGTAATGATAAGATCTATTAGGTATACTTATCATATACCAAGTAGTATTTAATTCGACAACGTACTAAAATATAAGCTAAGTTAGGAAAAAAATCATCTAAATTTTACCCTTCGTTTAAAAAATATCTATATGCTTTTAAAAGTTGTAATATTATCATTTACCTTTCATCAATATTTCAAAACTACTCTTGAAATCCAAACCTATAACAATGTAGCAATTCAAAATTTTGTTCTACCATATCATATTAGGTCTCGATTTTGGTCTAAAATTTCTAAAAACTATTAGTGGAAGAGTAGTTTGATAATATATATATATATATATATATATATATATATATATATTTATTTATATATTTTACAAATGGCGAAGTTCAAGAGTATATTTATCATTTATTCTAATAAATTGTCATAGTTGTCAATATTGTGTCACCCTACAAAATTCAACACCCCGTTTAAATAACCCACCAATCATTTGTTCAAAAGTTAAATTCATCCTTGAAATCATATAAAAAAGTTTGTGTATAGAAAAATAAAACCGTGATGTAAGTTATATAGTTTGCCAATCAAATTCTAATACATACTTGCATATATAATATATAACAAATTCACGATTAACATGAACTATATAGTTATATAATTTCATTTGTAGAAAATAAATCATAAATAATGTCCAAAATGGTAGTTATTTAGTTTTCAATGATTTATTTATTAATTTTTTTTAGTACAATTATGAAAAAAGGGAGATTGAATTTCTCACCTCTTAGATAGAAGGTCATGACAATTACTATTGAACTAAACTCACTTTGACAGTTTTCAATGGTTAGTCTTTAAAAATTAAGCCTTTTAAACCCCTCTCCCACCTTAACTTCTTGCTTTGTTATCAAACCTCTACCAATATTTTCAAAAATCAAACCAAATTTTAAAAATTATAAAGAAAAAAGAAAAAAAAGTTTTTAAAAACTTTTTTTTTATATAATTTGGCTAAGAATGCAATTCTTTTACTTAAGAAAAATGAGAACCGTGGTAAAAAATTTGAGTTAAAATAAACTTAACTTTTAAAAAGCAAAAAGCAAAAATCAAATGATTACCAAACGAGATCTAGAACATCTATCATTTGTAGGTCAAACCAAATTAATCCCCACGATACCAACGTTTATAGATCCATTGTTGTATGAACTATATATGTAGTGGGTTATATCCTTGAAACATCATGATAAATTGACAGAATTAAAAGTTCAAATGTTCATACTTCATAGGTCATTAATTAAGGGATTAAATATAAAGGGCTGAAGAACACAAAAGCTCTAGACAGTAAAATTTTCAATTTCACCTCTAACAAATAACTAACCATTATTTCCAAACATATTTAACAGCAATTCCAGGTAAAAGTAAAAACTAAAACACAAATAAGATAGGTAAGTTATTACACTCTTTAACTCTTGAAATAAATGGCCGCCATGGCAGAATCACCATGAAAAACAACATAGCCTTACTTCAGTATGAATCACAGTGCAATAAAATCAAACATCAAAGCAACGACATTACTTGAACAATATCTGTTCTATAGGTTGTACATCGTAATTTTGTTCAGTACCGAATGTCGTACCTTAATTTCCAAAAATGCCCAAGTCCTCGCAGAGTAATTCTCGGAATATGAGATTATTGACAAATCCTCCAATAAATATGTAAGCTTCATATATTTCACAAAACCCTCACATGAACAACTTGAGAAGCAATTATTCATAAACAACCAGGAATAGGAATATGACAGTGAATAATTAAATGTAGGGTCTGGTCAACTCCACTATTATTGCTCTATAGAAGCAAACCTTCATAACTTTGGTGAATTAAGCAAGATTGATTGTGAAGGAGACATATGGGTATGCATCAGAATCTCCTCCAAGACCAACCATCCCTCCTCCCACTTCATCTTCAGTTTTCCAATATGTACTGCACAACCAAATTTCTAAATCATTAAAATACTTGCATCATAAACAACCATGTCCGTAAAATGCATTCCATGTACACAAAATCAGAAAAAATTCACAATTAATTTTACGTGAAGCAACATGTGAAGTAACTCCTGGTATAACAGTAAAGGCATGAAGTGTAGGTAGATTAACTCATCAAGTTCTCATTGTAATAGAATCCACGCAAGGAAAAGCACTTGTTCTTCATTTGTTATTAGGCGTATCCCAAAAACGTTCTGGGTTCGAAATATGACTTTCAAATTAAGTTCTGAATTAGTGGATGTTGATAGCACAGGGAACAAAGACAAGTTTGTCTGTATTTATTTATTTTTCCTTCTTTCCATTTTGAGTTATTTAGACGCCCAATAAATTCTTAAATACAAAGAAATTCATCAATAATCTAGTCCCATCAGAGTGTCCAGGAAGTTTTGAGACGCATTACTCAATTCATGATTCATAGAGTGGAACTGTTCAATAAACAGTAATAGATGCTCTCTAACTTCAGAAAGCACAGAGGGTAAACTCTAAATCCAACTAGGCAATTGATTCACTATTATTACAATAGAAAAGGCATTAACTTAATAGGTTCTGTTTGATAACGTTACTTTACTAGAACTAGAAGTAGAACTAAATTTGTTGCTTTGATGATTTTGAAACAAGTTATTAAAAGCTATTTTTTTTAGTTTTCAAAGTCTTGCTTTGTTTTTCAAACCATCGGTAAGCTAGACAACAAAGGAAGAAATTTAGAGGTGGAAGTAGTGCTTATAAGCTTAATTTTTAAAAACAAAAAATGAAATAGTTACCAAATGGGGCTTAAGTAACTAAGTGTTAGAAGTTTTTTTTCTTATTTTCTATGAAATTGTTTTCATTTCATAGGTGACCATTTTCTAGAACTAGAACTAGAACTAGAACTAAATTTGTTTCTTCCTTTTAGATTAATGATGATTTTGAAGGGTATAATACAGTTAACCTTTACATACCACCGTTATCATCTAATCATAGAGCTCAAAATTTGATTTGAAAAGCACAAAAATGTTATGGATATAGTTTTGGAAAACCTAATTTTTGTTTATGACTTTTGGGTACGGTTTCAAAAATATTCCAAAAGTGTAGGAGACAAAGCAACATGTTAGTAAACAAACTTATCATTTAAAACCAGAAAATCAGCACCCCATTGGACAACCACCCATGATTCCTTTGTTGATCCAGATATGTGGTTCGTGGCAGTGTCTGACATGACAATTTAATATCCCCTGAATTATATCAGGGTTGAATCTATAGGCTATAGCCAGTTACTGTTAGTCACCATGATGTGACAGATGAAATGTTACGGAGAGCAACATCTGTAAACATCCCTTAAATGCCAATAGAACATGAAAATACTCAGTAACATACCTGTTGGCACTGTCGCACAAACCTTCAAGGATTGATCTTACTTTCTTCTCACTTTTAACAGATGGTGCCAAAACAGATGCCTGCAAATCACTGACAGAATCAGCACTGTCGATAGAGGAAATGTTTGCCAGAAACCAGGGAGCAAATGCAAGATATATACCAAGAAGGATGGTGGTAAACCATATCTCAGGATACTCTCAGCAAACACACGTACGGCACAGAAGTGCATCCAGGAAATGAAAACCTGCAGATTTGTAAGAAACTTATTCAGAGGAAAGGAACAAAATAAGATGCATCTTTACAGTTACACCTGGAAGAAGGATCAACCTCAGCATAACTAGCGTAGGACCACTGCAATAAAGAACTTCTCAAACTTTCCTGGTCCTGCACCAACTTTTCTAACTCCTGTTTTCTACTCTCTTGTGCTTCTGGACTATATTCAAATTCACGAATCTCCAACACATTAAAAATAAAAATAAATTAGGCCTGAGAAACTACTGTACATTAATAATAGTGTTATAAAATATGATTCCAAATGGATTAAACACTTACCTGGAACCCTTTTTCACGTGCACTTGTTTTGAAATTGTCTGCAACGCGACTAAAGAGTGTTACAGTGTAAAGGGCATATTCATTATCCTCGTATAATTTCTTCGAAGACCTGGGAACCTAAAAAAGCTTAGCATAATTATGAGAACATAAAAAGAACAGAACAAGAGACAACAAGTAGCAGCAGCATTATAGCCCAAGACATTTCAACATTGCGAAGCTATAGTAGTTCATTTCACCTACTCTAACATAATCCAAGTCAGCCATAGAAATGTTACCATGCAAATCACAATCCTATTAAAACGTCGTTCGAGAGGAGGTTAGAAGCTAAAAACACAAACTTACCACATAGCTAGTCAGTGTTTCATAGCTAGATAGCCACTCTTTCTGAGAGTACTTGGGAACAATCACTAGAAGGGTTGCTAGATGTTCTGAGGTAATTATGTCCTCTGGTTTTACAAGATTGGAAATATCACGGACTGCCAAGCTGATGAAAGCACGATCAATTAGAAACATCAAATTGGCTAAATACAACTGTACCTATTGTGAACATTCATACCTTCCACTTTGCTTTCTGTTAATGGCATTAAGTTGACTCCGCACATTATAGTACTCAGCAACACGAATCTAGCAATAGAAATAGCTTTTCAATGAAAATTTCTACTTGAAATACATTAAGTGGATAACTAAAAGGCTTCGGTTATTTTTTGTTCGTCTAATACACGTCTTCAGATACATTAACTAGTTCTAATGTGAAAATGAAAATCAATGTACTGAATGTATTCAAATATATTTAGAATATATAGTCCAATATACATGTCTTCATCATGTTCATTTCTTAAATTTCTAGAATATGAAGTATTATGCCATGTCCATGTCCATGCTTCTTTGGATATAACTACAAAAGGTTCAACACTTCTATTTCCTAAGTAACTGCATATGGAAGTGTCTGCACTTGCTCGTCATCTCAAACTCTAGTAAGCCTGCTGCAGTCTCATCCTATATCAATGGCTACTGCCTTGCTGATAAGGCTAGGTCAAGAGACGAAAATGGGCATGGCAGCAGTAATGCATTCAGAAAACGGAAATAGCAACAAGACAAAGATCAAGATTTGCAGCAAGCATGAAGGACAATGGCAAAACAAATACTTACACCATCAAACAAAAATAATAACAATGGTAATAAATGATTAAAAATGCAGGGAGAAATCCTAAATGGATGATAATAGATCTCTTCTAATCTTCCTTTATGTTGCAATAGGATTATGAAAATCTTATGGAGAAAATTTTCGACAATCTCAGCAAGAGTTTCAACACAACTTATGATAGCCGCATCTCAACCTAGACATCAGCTCAAGCAAAGAAACATTACCTTGAGGTCATCCTCAATCTTGGCCACTTGACTGTGAATGCTATCCACAATGTCTCTCAGAGGCGACATTGTCGGGTACTTGGCTTCATCCCACACAAACCTTCCATTTCCAAACACGATTCAGCAAATCATGCAGACAAGTGACCACAAAATCCGAACCTAATTTCCCAAATGGAAATCAAATCTTTAGATAAACGCCCTTTTACCTAGTAAGATACGAATCAACGGGGACTCCATCAACCGTCAAAACATTGCTCTCCACACCTGAAACCCTCTCCAGTTCCTCGATCTGCCGTCTGATCTTCTGAGAAACTCCTTCCACAAAGCTGTTCGACTGCACAATGAAATGGAATTTGAAACTGGAAACATACAGACTGCAAAGACTTTTGGCCCAATTCAAATTACATCATTAAAAACAACAAATCAAATCGCATTGGAAAATTTAAAAGCCTTAAAACTGAATTCAACAAACAAAATTTAATTCGAAAACAGGAAAGAAATACCTTCAGAAGATCATCGCTGAGAGAAAGGAGCGAATCGAGCGTTCCAACACGGAGATTAGGAATATTGAACTAAACAAAAGGAAATTATAAACATTAAAAAATGTAAAATCGTGGAAATCAAGTAGATTTGAAGATTTGGCGGTGAAATCAGTACTCTGTAAAGAGGAGTATCGAAAGAGTGCTTGGAGATTTGTTCTTGGAGACGATTCCAAAGGGAAGAAGCGGAGCCTTGAACAGGTAAGGAGACCATCCAGTATATGCTCGCCATTACAGCTTTGTTTACAAGCTGTCGAAGGAAGTATCAACTGAAAACGAGAGAGAAGAAGAAGAAGAAGAAGAAGAAGAAGAAGAAGAAGATCGAGAGTTTCTCTCTCTTTCTCTCTCTCATCTTCTTATTTCTTTGAGGAATAACATTACAACGTCATCTCAAGATCTGCAAGATTTTCAACGGCTCAGATCCATTTACACCATGGACGTGTAGGACACAAGATTCATGATCAATTTATATATAATATTTTTTCAATTTCAACATTTTTCTTTCCTAATTTTTTTTCACTCTAGTGGGGAATAAGGGACTGTTTTTAAATATAAAAAAAATTAAAATATTTATAAATTTAGCAAAATTTTACTATAGACGTTGAGATAGACATAGATAGTAGTACATTGCAGATAGATTATGATATTTTGATATTATTTGTAAAATTCACAAGATAGGTCGATTTTGGTTCAATTTTAAAATTTTAAATTAATCTTATTTATTAGTCTAACAACATCCTTTTAGATTACCATTTTTTTTTCTTTGCGAAATGAAGTAAGTGATCAATTTGAAATGAACCAAATCAAACTAATAGGTCAGTTTGAAATGAACCAAATCAAACTAATAGGTTTTGATTCAATTCAAAATTTATCCCAACCACATCAGACAAATTGATTTTAAGCTCAGCCATCAGAATTTAGATGTGATTTGATGAATTCGATGGTACTGTGGGAAGGTAGACACTGCCACTTGGCAATGGTTCTAGTGGTTCTAAGGTCGAGGAGGCTAAGTAGAAGAGTGAGGTTAAACAACACCTAAATTTGACGGTTAAAATTATATTATATACTTTGTCCATCTAACAAGAGAAAAATTAAAACTACTTGGGATTTAGTGATTTCAATCTGCTGAGAAAGATTGTATAAAACAATAAGGGTTATTTTATCCATATCAAGAGGAAAAGAAAACAAACCAATATTATACATACTTGGGATGAGTAATTTCATTCAATATAGATTATGAACAAAGAGGACTATTTATAAAGTTGATCAAACCATAAAGATTATAAACTTTAAACTACATTCTAACTCTCTAAAGTTTATAATTTAACCCTATGAATATGTTTCTCATTCCAAATGCCAACACTCCATGTAATTAACAAAAGGATCCATATCCATATAAATGGATAAACAGGTGAGAAAATGCAAAAACTATACAGCAAAATAGAATTTTTTTTTTCCAATGTCAAGGTTAATAAGTAACAATATACAAACTGGCAACTCAAAGAATCTCTTGAACACCTAAGCAGCGGAAGGGTCATTGATCACACCCAAGAAATCATCTTTTATGGTTCCAATACAAAACTGCAAACAAAAGCAATTAATAGTTAAATGAGTCACAACAGATTTCAGAATTTGATAATCGCACGCAATTCTACCAAAGTCACAAAAAGCAACTAACATGGAGTTATCAAGTTTTTAATATTTTCACCACTTGAGAGCATATATGCTAAATAGATCAGCAGTACCTTTGGACACAACTTTTGAACTTTCATGCAAAAAGTTTAAAAGAATCTCAAAACTAAGATTCATTCAGCCCAATATATTTTTTCTCTCACTAAAATATCAACATTTGCACCTACCCCAAAACTGAGATAAAAGGGGGGAAATTTTAAATTATTCAGGATTTTAAAAACTTAGGAACCTCTCAATTCTTAGCTACCAAGGGAATCCCTTTGATCTAAAAATTGTAAGAATGAAGGCGAAGCACCAAATTTGCATAGAAATTTAAAATTAACATGCACATGCAGAGGACAGAACAAATAATTTTTTTAAAAAAGAAAAACATATCTAAATACGGAAGAAAAGGCATTACAATTTCAGTTGCATCTACTCGAGTCCCAATTATCTTTAATCGAACTTCACTGTCTTTCTGAATCTTAACCTACAAGAGAATAGAAATAATTCGATAAATTTAACACAAGAGCATTATCAATTTATGTTAGAGAATGCATGTACTATAGAAACATACTGATCCATCCGAGGTGGTATAGTTTGGCACATCTCCAGACTGGAACTCCATATCATCTGGTATCAACTGAATCACAAGATGTGAGATAACTAACTTTAGTCAAAATTGAAAGCTAAAAACATTTATGGGGGAAATATATGATAGGAATAAAAGCCAAGATGTTGCTGTTGCAAATTCAGTTTAGTGGTAGTAATTAAGTAGGAGGTGTTTGGTCCATTTAGATTTGATCCAACGTGGCACAACAACGCTGAGAAATATCAAAAGAACAAACTAGAAACTTGAGAAGAAGTGTTAGCTTGCTTAAGTACTTCACTGCACAACGAACACTACGGGTGGTGACAGCATTCATAACGAATTTGTGAATCTCTCTCTCAATATTTTTACGATCCACTTTTTCATATAGTTACTTTTCTGTCCAAGCCCCAAGATCCTTGGTGGCTTGTAAAGAGAACCAAAGAGAAAAAAGATGATAATTGAAATTGGCTATAAATATCTACTTACATGGTTTGAAACAAAAATCTGAACAGGTCCAGCTTCAGCAAAGAAACCCATCTACAATAGTTGCAGTTGCAGTCATTAATGTATTTATTATTTAAAATAAACTAATAAATTACTTTCTAGATAGTAAAAATGTGACAAATACATACCTTATTTACCATAGTAACAACAGCTTCTAAAATTTCTCCCTTGAATGGTCTAAACACGACACATTGGTACTTAACAGGAAAAGTGACAAAACCTGTTCCATCACGGATCAACCCTTTCCCAATATTCTCAATTCCCGTAATTGCCACAACAAAACCATGTCGGCCACTGTGTCAACATACAAAATTTTATCAATAACGAAATCCCGCTAACCGTTCACTAGTTGAAAATAAGTATCAAACGTTCAAAAGAAATATCATCCATTAATCTGTTTTATTTGCTTTCATCTGTTCATGAACTGATTATGTTGTCCTTTATATAAAGATGAACTGACATGCATATGCATCAGAATAGAATTTCATCTTACCATGCAACACAGGAAAAATGCTAGGAAACAAAATTTAAACCACCATCAGACATCAGTTATGCTCCCTCTATCCCATTAAGGCAATTCTGAGCCTTTATGCATGGTGTTAGAGGAGAATGTATTCCCCTGATTTGAATAGTAAAGATCACACGTTCATAAAACAGAAGGGTGAAGGAACCAAGAAAAAGTTACCCTAATTCTAATATCAATGGAGTGTGACCCAATACCATCCTAACCATTTTTCCTTTTTTCTTTCTTTTTTGTAATTCTCACTTCTTTGAACATTTCTAATCAAGATTTAAAAATTAAAAACATGTCTAGTATAGATAAATAAAAATTCTCCCTAATATTTGACCACCAACATCTTGCCCAATTTTTTTTAATATCTGTGAGTGTCCAAGCCAACCTACACAGATCTCAACTAATCTCACAAGACAACTCGTTTGACCCTACAACATTTTGGTGTCAAAGAAACTCGTAATTCCTAGGTAGGTGGCCACCATGGATTGCCCAATTAGTAATCTGAACTTTTGTTCCTCACCCCATTGGAACTTGGAAGTTTCATTGCTTCAATGAGAGTTGGATGTTAATTTAAACAACTGACGTAAAAATCTGAGATGTCTATTAAAACAACTATCCTTTCAGTTTTCACATGTTTCTCAGATGTCCAGCCCCTCTCTCTATCAAACATATTAACAATATGTTTTCACATTATTACATCATCCATTAAAAACACTAAGAAGAAAAGTTAAATATAATGAAAAAAAATCATACAATTGCCGCCTTATAGGTGAAATAAAGCTAATGGGATGCCACCCAAGGATAGCATAATCCAAGATCAAATCTAGCACTACATCTTATCACATGCATTTTCCGCTAAAGTTAACAAAAAGAAAATAAGAGCAATAGGAATGTTCTACCATACAAAAAGGTAGGGAAAACAGTAAAGAAACCTGCAAGTGCCTTCAACATCTTTCATAAGTTTTGAGACAAGGTTCTCACGGAGGTTACGGCCAAAGTGCCGTGGATGTAGCTGCATATTCCTCTCCAAAACTATGTGGAAGAACATACTGGCTGCTCTCTTTACCTAAACGAATACCCACATGAACTCAATGAATGCAACTTCTATGTTCAACACAAAGATTAGAGTCAAACACATGCCGAAGGAGTGAATCAAGAATCTGAGAATCATAGGTTAAAGAAACAACCAGCCTGATGTGAATTTCTCGACTCAATTTGGGATCGTGCAAAAACAACCGATGTTAGACAGAATCGATCTTCAAACAATAAATTCAGAGCATTTGATCTTAACATCAAACCCAACTATATGCAGATAAAATGACCTAGATATTAATTAGGGATAAAATGTGATGTGATGCTAAAAAATAGGGGGAAAAGTCTATTCAATGATTTAGGTTAACATCAAATCCAACTATATATTGAGATTGTTCGGTTAAGTAAAGCAACATCCGGTTTCTTTCGTTACACAAGTTCTAACGTGAGTTGTAGTGAAGAACGTCATAGATGGAGATCGAGAGAATACCGGTAGGAGGGCGGCGACGGCGCTGAACGGAGGGCGGCGACGGCGCTGACCGGAGAGAGGCGACGGCGCTGACCGGAGAGAGGCGACGGCGCTGACCGGAGAGAGGAGGCGGCGCTGAACGGAGAGAGACGGCGGCGCTGAACAGAGAGAGACGGTGGCGCGGCAACAGCGTCAAGCAGGGAGAGGGAAAAGGCGAGAAGGTGAGAGTGAAACTGAAATCGAAGTTCAAAGGGATGGAAGTGTAGGGCATTCCTTCGTAAATGGTTATTTTTAAGGAAAAATATTCCGAACTAGTTTTATAATTATTTTTAACCATTTTTCTGTTAATACTAAACTATCAACAATTTTTCTAAATTTTGCATTTTATGACAAAAAAAAATTCTAAATTCTTAAACTTTAAAAAAACGTTCAAAAATACTATTGCTATTAGTTTTGAATGGAAACCATTAAAATTTTATTTCAAAAATATCCTTAAACTAAAAAAAAATGAACAATACTTTTGCTAACAAAAATTGTTAGTAAAAAAAAATTTTAAAAAAAAACAGTTTAAAAATGCTCCTATGGTGAATTTATGTCATTTTAGGGTGAATTTAGAACGTATTTGTAAAAATGTGGTGATTTGCAAACTAATTTGCACAAATAAGGGTATTTTGTTGTGTTGTTCAAGTCAGTCCGTTGGAAAGACTCGATGCACTTTTTTTTTTCTTTATATATATATTTCTTTGGCTTTTTTAAGTCTATTCAACTGGATGCATCTTTTTTGTTTCATCTTTTATACATCTTTTGCTTTATAATTTTAATTTATCTTTTAACCAAATTATAAATATATACAAGTTTCAAAATTGGTAAGAAAAATATTGATGTTTTAAAGTAACAGTAGTCATCAAATCAACAAATTTCTTTCTCATTGAAAAAAATAGATAATGTTTTATAAAAACCAAACTATAAAATATGTTTACTCGACAATATTATACGATGAACATGTAAAACAATAAGAAGTAATGGTTATTTTAAAGCTCATTTTCCTACATTAAAGTTATTTACAACCAAGTGATTAAAACTTAAAATAACCAATTCTGCCTCTCCAGTTTCAAAAAACTTTACCCATCAATGATCACTTCTGGCAACCAACTCCAATGAAGACCATCTCGACCCCTAAATTCAACGAAAATAAGTGCTTCGATGAAAATTTGAAAACAAGAAAATCAAGAAATTTTGCTGATTAAGCATGTTTTACGAAGAAAATATGTTATTAAATTA
This sequence comes from Citrullus mucosospermus, assembly GCA_030954485.1. Lineage (NCBI taxonomy): Eukaryota > Viridiplantae > Streptophyta > Magnoliopsida > Cucurbitales > Cucurbitaceae > Citrullus > Citrullus mucosospermus. Next base: position 8,845,934 of record CM062055.1, on the reverse strand, counting down.
TATCAAATAAATTAGAATGTAGATACTGTTGTAAAAGATTCCTTGGCATTTTTTTAAAATCTTATTCTTTAGTTTAATTCGAAGGACTTGTCGCCAAAGGTGGTTATCGCCTAAATTAGGGGTTGAAGATGGTCTTCATTGGAGTTAGTTATCATAGGCGAACGTTGATAGATGGAGCCATTGGAAACATTGGAGGGAAGTAGAGTTGGTTATTTTAAGTTTTAACCACTCCGTTGCAAACAATTTTACTATAGCAAAATCATGGTTAAAATAATTGTTACTTCCCTTTCTTTTACACATTTATTGTGTGATTTTGTTGAGTAAACAAATTTATAATTTGATATTTAGAAAATATTATCTATTTTTTTAATGGGAAAAGAAATTTGTTGATTTAATAACTAACGGTTACTTTAAAAAAATCATGTTTTCTTTTGAAAATTATATATATATATATATATATATATATATATATATATATTTTATAATTTGATTAAAAGGTAAACAAAAATTTATAAAGCCAAAAAAGTGATAAAAGATTAAAATATATATATACACAATAAAAATTGTATCTATTAGGAAAAAAATTAAAATAACGAAGATAAAATTGGTTACATTATAAAAAATATCCAAAAACTTTTAAAACGTTTAAAAAATATCTCTAAATTTTCAAAAAGAAAAAAAAAAATACCATTGTTATTAGGTTTGGATGGAAATCGTTAAAGTTTTGTTTAAAAAATATCTTAAACTTTCAAAAGTTTCAAAATACGTTTACACCTCTAAAAAATTCAAAAATAACTTCACTGATAGTATATGAACAACTGTTGATACCTTGTTGAAAAAAATAACTGTAAAATTTAAATAAAAAAAACACAATAATAATGCTCTTATCATTAATAGACGATCAATTTGTTTGAAGTTCCATTGAGTTAAAAAAAAATTATAAAACAAATTATATAGATATCCTCATTTTTTTTTTATCCAGATACTCTCATTTTTCTAATTCTTACACCAAATTTTTAAATAACCGAAATAAAAACAAAAATTTTAAGTTAAAACAAAAAAATCTCACAAAATTTCAAAATCAAAATCTTTCTTTAATATACCAAAATAGTAAATAGTCAAATAAAAAAGTACTTGGCTATTAACACACAACTTTCTTGAAACATTTAAGTCATAAAATCCTTTGGTGTTTCTATTATTCTCTTTCTTCTTATTATAGTTAGTATACCTTAACTAAAGTGTGTACTTATTTATTTATTTATTAGATATACAAATGTAAACATTTAACAAAAAGGGGAGTAGGAGAGTATTGAAGAAGTGAGAGGAGAAAAAAGAGGGAAAATGGATAAGTAAGACAGTATTAACGGTTTTTGTTCATATAAGTATTTTTTAAACTTTTGAAAATTCAGAGTATTTTTTACACAAAACACTAATGGTTTCCCTCCAAAACAAATTTAAAGGTATTTTTTTAACTCATTCTAAAAGTTTAAGAGTACCTTTGAAACTTTTGAAAGTCCAAGGTTATTCTTTACGCAAAGTATAAAATTTATGGGTATTTTGTATAATTTAGCTAGAAAAATGAAATAATTTGAGAAAAAAAGATGCACCTTTTAATTGACTAAAAAGTGAGAGAAATAATTTTTTTTAAAAAAGTGTTCAGTCTCTCCAACATATTGAATTGAATATCGCCCTATTTTTGCAAATCGTTTGCAAATCACCTTATTTTTTCAAATACTTTCAAAATCTACCCAAAATGACACTAAATTCGAGTGGAGAAAGAAAAAAAATGATTGAACTCAAAATATTTTCTGGAGATATACATTTTCCTGGAGAGATGGATAAGATATCCGAACACAATAGCATCTTGATACCACCTGAAAGAGTAAAAAAAAGTTCTAAGAAATCAAAAAAATTGAAAAATTGGATTTATGTCCAGTGGATCACGCCTACCAAGAAAAAGTATTTTGTTTTTATTCGACCTGTAATCATATATGAAGTCGAGTAGGTGGATTGGTCCAAGTGGAGAAAAAAAAAGGACGATTTTCGGATCGTGTTGGTGAACCTAGAAAGCACTTTGAGAATTGCTCATTGGAAATGACTGAGGCGGGATAGCGTCCCACCTTCCTGTTTCTAACTGGTAGGCACAATTGCTTAAGTCTAGTTCTTGAGTAATTTGTTTGAAGTTTTCTTGGATTAAAAAAAAAACTAATTTTAAAACAAATTATATAGATATCCTCAATTTTTTTTATATAGATACTCTCACTTTTCTCTTGTTTTTCTAATTCTTACACCAAATTTTTGAGCAACCAAAATTTAAGTCAAAATAAAAGAATATCAAAAAATACCAAAAGTAAAATCACCCAACATACTAAAAGGATAAATTGTCAAATATAAAATATATTTGGCTATGACTAAGGATGTTTGAGGGTTGGGTTGGGTCGGGTTGAAGCATTTTTTAAACCCAACTCAATTGTTTGGGTTGTAAATTTCTTCAACCCAACTATGAAACATTTGAGTCGGCCTGGTTCAAATTAGTCAAGTCATTTATTTAAGACTAAATTATACAAAATACTCTTGAACTTTGTACTTAGTGTCAAAAATATCTTAAACTTTTAAAAGTTTCAAAAATACCCTTGAACTTTTAAAAAAGAGTTCAAAAGTACTCTTACCATTAATTTTCAATGGAAACCGTTAATGTTTTGTTTTAAAAATATTCTTAAACTTCCAAAAGTTTTAAAAAATACCCTTAAACTTAAAGAAATGTTCAAAAATGCCCTTACTTTTGATATATAAACAAAAACCGTTAATATCTCATTGCATAAATATAAACTCTTAAAAGTTACATTAGTATCCTTAAAAAAGAAAAAAAAACAAGTTAAAAATGCTCTTACCTAATCTACAACTCATCACCACTTCCATTTTCTCTCCCCCTACCTCAACTAATGAAAGCTATAATAAGCCTTATTTTCAAAATTTTTTTTGTCTTCATAGCATTTATTAGCTTTTTATAGCTAAGGAATCTCATTTTTGCATATTTTATAACTTATAGAATATTCATAATTCTATTATTGTGTTTCATACACTGGTACATATTAGAGTCAAATAAAATTATATTTATATAATCTCCAAAATAAACATTATAAAAAATAATCATTCAATACAAGATCATATATACCAACAAAAAAGAGATATAGTAATGAGTACTAAAAACTTCGAGATGAAACACAACATAAATTTATAAATTACAAAACATGTCGATATCAAATTCCAAGATAACTCCAACTTAATTGTGTTTGTGGTCAAGACATTGCATGTAGTGAATAACTCTTCATCAAACTACAAAAAAAAGTATCAAATAAAAAAAGAAGTTTAAAAAAATTATTGAAATAAAAAAAAAATAAAGAAATAAATAGATCAATCTACATTCTAACTAAAACTTTATTAGAAGGCCAAGAGTCCTGTTGAATTTGCCAATGAACCTAACTCATGTACCACATTAGTTGAAGAAGTGTTTGTTCCTTATCAATTTTTTCAACTCCTGACATCAATTAGCAAAACAAAAGTGATCAATGAAGAAAGAGAAAACTACAACCAAGTAAACTTCAATAACACATATCAGAAATCACATTGAAACGATCTATAAAGGCAAGCAATCTACAAAAATAAAAATTGGAATAGAGAGGGAAAAGAAATGGAAACCTATCGAGTCCATGAACCTATGTGTCGTTCCTTCTTGAAGCTAAGTAGAAAAAGCTATGTGTCGTTCCTTCTTGAACCTGTGTCATTCCTTCTTAATGAGTCTATGGAAATTGTTCTATTATCGACATCGACACTCTTGGATAGCAAACCTTAGAAGTAAGTCCAAACATTCTTTATATTTTTTAGCTTTGGTGCAAGTGATGGCATCTGACGACACATCCTTATGAAGCATCCTACGAAGAAGTTCAACCATCTCATCTAATTTATTACTTTTGCATAAACCACGCAAAAGTATATTATAAGTAATTATGTTGGGGGTACAACCATTTTTTTTATAAGTAATTATGTTGGGGGTACAACCATTTTTTTCCATCTTTTGAAACAAAATATTTGCGTTATGTACTTGTCCCTTCTTACAAAACTCATGGATCATAATGGAATAAGTCACAAAATTTGGTTGAAACCCTTATTGGGATAGGTTTTTGAAAAGCTCTCGACAACTTGTAGAAATACGAGTAATTATAGTCTTTATTAGGAATAATTAGAGTAATTTAAAAGAAAACACATTAAGTTGAGAAGAAAATAACATAAAAAGATCTACTCTGTGTTCAAGCTGTTTACAAAATCATTTATCCTAGAAATTATGGTGTTTACAAAATCTTTTATCCTAGAAATTATGGTTTTTATATCTTTTGGACGCAAGATTTCAATAAAAATAAGTCGAAAAACAACTAAGGACAATCAAAGATGCTGTCAGATAAAGTTAGATCAAGCTAACAGTTGATCCCCGCGTCTAAGAACCCGACATCGAGACAAATCAAGAAGAAAATCGATGAATGCCCGAGCGATGATTGTTGTGTCAAAATGCAAGTGGACGACTGATTTGACAAAGTCATGACAGAGCTAATTAACCTATGACGTTAAGAAGTCTAAGCAACAGAGCTTGAAATAAAATTGAAAGGTGTAAGGCAATCATGAGAACTACCTTGTGGACGCCTATAAATTGCATGCAAGAATCCAACTTCAGATGATTGAGAGACGATATAGTGAAAGCTCTGCTGAATCTCCTTCTTTTCCATTTCCATCTTCAACCTCGAGCTTCTCTTTGAGGAATTATTAGTGAAAGCTCAGTTTTACCTCTTGGAAAGTGAGAGTTTATCCTCCCCATTTGTGCAAATACTTCAAACAACCACCATCTAAAACCTCTGGAAGCAAGACGTTGCAATCGGTGGCTTGACATTATTCTTTTAACACTGCATGCGTCTTAAGAGATAAAGATAGACTTAGAAGCATTGAGAGATGATTTCTCAACTTTAGAGTTTCAGATATGAACGCTTGCTTATGCATGACTGAAGAAAATGGTAGTGAACTCCCCTCAACTCTACTTTCTCCATTGATTTTTCCATTCCCCAACGTCTGATGTTTGATTGTAAATGTGCTCAACAATTTTCACCATCGTCACATTCCACACATCATCGTCTTCCATGTTCTTCCAACCATCTTCACACTTGTGTATATTCATCTGTAATTAATCTGTCTTTAGAGTTTTCAATGCATAATATCCAATGCCTTCTTAGTATTGAAAATTGCATTAAGTCAACAAGGTCTATAGGGTAGTTAAACACAAGCCTTGAAGAATTTCAGAATACCAAAACTTTTATAGGGAAGAGATATGCGGGTTGAAATAAGAGGGTCGGGTTCAGGTCGTATTTGAGGTGTTGGTAAAGCTGTAAACTTCTTCCAAGTACTCAGTGGATGGTTAGAACTAGAATTTCCATTACTCTTCTGTGTGGTAAATGGTGACTTGGTGAGGAGAGGAAGATCTATAAGGCTACTAGAACCTGTTGAAGGAAGATTTAATGACTCATTTTTTTCAATCCATGATTATGAATGTTGTGCATTTTTAGTTAGCTTGTCTGCCACTTGAATTTGTTTCTGAAGAAATTTTGCCCCATCAATTTCATATGTAGAGTTTTATTTTTCCTTTTTTTTTTGGTCAGTCTTCATGGTCGTCCAGGAGATGTAAATATTTGTTCTCCTATTGAGATTTTAATATATCAATATTCAATTTGGTTTCGAAGTTATTGAAATCTTCAATTGACTTGGTTTGTTTATCAATTTAGTATATGTTTGGGTGTTTTTCGGCAAATGGCAAAGACAAACGGTGGTGTAGACAAACGGCCACTTGAACTTTGTGATCTAAACTCAAACCTTAATTTTGTGGCCGTCAAATGAATATTCTAAACTCTAGAGGTTTTGATACCATATACTTAGTCATTTAGAATATCTTCTCCCTCTATTATTCAGAATAAAGTTACATATATTTTCTTCTAGATTAAATATGTATAATTACAATTATACATAAACATGTAAAACATATATTATAACAGTCCTCATACTCCGGGTAGTATCGAGCACAAATATGTTTGTGTGTACCTCCACGTGGATTGGAAATTAGATTTTTTTCCAATGCATGACAAAGTTTAATAAATAACAATATACAAACTGACAACTCCAATTGAACACCTTCGACCTAAGCTGCGGAAGGGCCATTGATCACACCTAAGAAGTCATCTTTTATGGTTCCAATACAAAACTGCAAGCAAAAGCAATAGTTAAAAAGAGACGCAACGGATTCTATGAAAAGTCACAAAATCAACTAACAAGGAGAGGATATATTTGCATAATTTGTGACTTTTACCTCAACGACATACTCTCTTTACCTGAATGAAAGAGAGAATAAAGTCAAACACATGCCCAAGAAGAGAATGAAGAAATCAAGAATCTAAGTAATGATTGGTTAAACAAACTAGTAGCCTGATGTGTTTAACGTCAATTGCAGAATAGCAGTAGGAGGGCCGCGGCGCTGAATGCAGACAGGCGGCAACGTTGTAACAGCATCAAGCAGGAAGAGGCGAGAATGCGAGAGTGAGAGTCGGGTTTGATCTATTAGTAATAGACACTAATAGACAGTAACATTTTACTATAATTGTAAATAAATCGGCTTATTTTACTATATTTGAAAACAAACTTTTAACATTTATATTTTAGTCCTTCAAATCTTAATATATGTTTTTATGAAGTTAAAATCTATGACAAAAAAAAAAAAAAAAAAAAAAGAGTGAATGAATCATTTTCTTAACATCAAACATTTACCATCTTGAAATACATTTCTATTTTTCTATTAAAAAAAACTAAACATGAATTTTCTCTCATTCACTCCCAACTTGACTATTGAAAATATCCTATTTTTCTCAAGTTTCACGGGTCACTTTGAGACCTTTAACTATCACAAAATCTCAAAAATTTCAAAAAGATTTTTTAAAAGTGAAAAAAAAAAAAAACTAGGATTGTTACTTTATAATAAGCTCATTTTAAAAAAAAAAATTATAAAAAAGATGAAGTCTGAATTGTTACTTTCCAAAATAAGGATAAAATGAGAATTTAACTTTCAAGAAATTTGTTAGTGTTACCTAACGGTCTCTCTCAACTAAAATTCAAAATTTTGTCAATCTCATCATAATTGGATAGTGAGATTGATTCTTCAACATTTAAGAAAAGTATAAGCACTTATAACCTGTGAACTATGTTAGGTTGGCAAGTAACTGTTAAAGTATGTGTATTATTCTTTTGTAGGTTTGAATTTCCTCTTATATTTGCATTTAATTAACAATTATGTCCTCATACTTTTCATTTGGTTTCAATTTGATTTTTTTTTTAAGAAAATTGGCTTGGTATTTCAAACCATCAATTTATTTATAATTCTTATTATTTTTTGTATTAATGTTGTAAAAAATAGATTGAAAGTATCAATAGGTTATTGGAATAAGTGATAAAATTATTTTAATGAACTTTTCAAAAGTATTAAAAAACATACATAAAAGATAGATCAAATTCAATAAACGAACGGCATAATTATTAATATATAATACTTTTTGTTGGTACGTCATTCCGTTCGCTATTGCCCTCTCGCGCGGTATGCCCACTCCTAAGATGAAGAGGTAGGTTCTAGCTCTAATATTCCATCAGGTCAGATCGGCTGCGAGAAGTTAGTAGGTAGTAGTGCTAAAGATTCTTTACTCGCGAGTGGAACGGCCGACATCTCACTCTAATGTCCTAGGATGTACCAGAGAGGGTGAACCAAAAATCACATATATATCAACTTTTGTAAAGAAGTTATTTTTCAAAAAGTTTTAATATGCACGTAGTAATAAATTAGTAAAATATGATGTGACAAAGTTATTGATCGATGCAAATTTCAACAAAATTTAGTAGATAGAAGCACAAAATGATTAGTATATATTGAAAAATAAATTTGTTTATAAAAGTTTAAATAAGTAGTATACATTAAAAAGTAGACCTAGATAAAGTAATATTTGTTGGTAAATAACATTGAAAAAATTAAGGGAAAAAAAAAAGAGATAAATATCTATAGTGATATATGTTAGAGAAAAATACTTAATAATTCTATATATCGAGAAATACATGTATTTATAAAAGTTTAGATAAAAAGTATATATTGAGAAGTACATCTAGATATAGAATAGTATACCTAAAATCCTACTTCACATTAGTAGATTGCAATCTACTGCGAGGACACATCATAAAACTACCCAATAACCGAGCTTATGCTTCGTTTTCTAAATATCGTCCACCATTGATTTAAACTCTAAAAGATTTTAGATTTATTTAAAGATAAACACAAAGATATTAAATTTATCTAAATCTAAGCAAAAATATAGGGGAGAAATGTTTGGAAGTAGATGTGTTTCTAGATTTACTTTGGATGTTTTTTAACGACTTAGAATTGAAAAAGTTAGTAAATACACAATTTATTGTCATGGTAATCCACTGCTTTATTTCTAGTATTCATTGTTTTATATCTGCAAATAGACTTGTGCCACGTGTAGGTTATCTTCCTTGTTCTCATTCTAGGTTTTAATACATTGTAATCAGCCGCATTTGATGGATGGATGGATTGAATATCGATATCTTCCCAAAATTTCTCCATATTTCTGTTCTTCTTTATACCTACCTCTTTACGGTGCTGCAACATTGATCGGGGAATTCTTTCAATCCACATGGTTTCCAAGACTGTATCCTCCGCTCTTTCCCCACCTCCTTCCAAACCCAAGCTCTCGTCTCTGTTTCTCTTTACTCACCCACAAACAATTGCTTCTTCAGATCCCCAAAATCCATCTCCTACTACTTCCAAATCCCCACATCTCCTCTCCAAACCCACTGTATCACCCCATTTTTCCCCCAAAAATTCAACTGCAGGGCTCTCCTTTCAACAACGGCATCGGACTTTCCTTCAGAATTACAAGACAGGTAATTTTACCGCATCAGAAGCATTACAATTCTTTGACCTATCGATGAATGCAAATCCTACCCCTGCCATGTCTTCATTCAATCTTGTACTTAGTGGACTTGCTAAGATTAAGCACTACTCTGAGGTTTTTCAGCTGTATTATAGAATTAGCTTAGCCGGACTTCTGCCTAATCTCATCACGCTTAATGTTTTGGTTAATTGCCTTTGTAATGTGAATCGGGTTAGTGAAGGTCTTGCAGCCATGGCGGGGATTATAAGGAGAGGTTATACTCCCAATACAGTGACATATACGTCTTTGATTAAAGGCTTGTGTATGGAGCATAGGATTGGTGAAGCCACACGGTTGTTTATGAGAATGCAAAAGTTGGGTTGTAGGCCAGATGTGATTACTTATGGGACTTTAATCAAAGGTCTTTGTCAAACAGGTAATACTAACATTGCACTTAAGTTGCATGAAGAAATGCTCAATGGGACTGGTCGTTATGGCATTAATTGTAAGCCTAACGTTATTTGTTATAATACCATTATTGATGGGCTTTGTAAAGATGGACAGGAAGATAAGGCAATGGAACTTTTTGAGGAAATGAAAGCTCGGAGAATACTTCCAGATGTGGTTTCTTACACCTCTTTGATTCATGGATTTGGTCGTAGTGGAAAGTGGGAGGAGGCTAAATGTTTGCTCAATGAGATGGTGGATCAAGGTGTTCAACCAAATGCAACTACATTTAATGTGTTGATGGATATGCTTTGCAAGGTAGGACAAGTTAGCAACGCTAAGGAGTTGCTAGAGGTGATGATGATTCAGAGTGGCATTGTTCCTAGTTTGTTTAATTATAATACATTGTTGGATGGGTTCTGTTTGGTTGGTGATTTAAATAGTGCTAGGGAACTGTTTGATAGTTTGCCAAGTAAGGGATGTGAACCTAATTTGGTAAGCTACACTGTGCTAATCAATGGGTATTGCAAAAATGGGAAGTTGGAAGAAGCAATGAAGATTTACAATGAAATGCTTCAAATGGGTATTAAGCCATGTGTGATAACATATAATGCCCTGCTAACGGGTCTTTTTCAGGCAAGGAAGGTTGATGATGCAAAGAAAATATTTGGTATCATTCAAGCTCATGGTCCGGTGCCAAGTTCAGATACGTTTAGTATCTTTCTCGATGGGTTGTGTAAGAATGATTGTTTGTTAGAAGCAATGGAAATTTTTAATGAGCTATCTTACGATTTGAAATTGAACATCGGTATCTTTAATTGTATTATTGATGGCTTATGTAAAGCAGGAAAAGTTGAAACTGCTTGGGAGCTTTTCAACAAATTGTCCCATAAAGGGCTTCTACCAACTGTTGTGACGCATAACATTATGATCTACGGCTATTGTAAAGAAGGACAACTAGAAAAGGCAAATGATTTATTTCAAAAGATGGAAGAAAATGGTTGTACCCCTGATGTAATTACTTACAATACACTTCTACAAGGTTTCTACAAAAGTAAAAAACGAGAGGAAATGGTTGAGCTTCTGCATAAGATGGTTCAGAAAAATGTGTTGCCAAATACTTACACCTGTAGCACAGTTTTATACATGCTTGAAGATGAAAAGTATCGGGAATTTCTGAACTTGCTTCCAACATTTCCTACTCAAGAGTGTCAGGGTTGATGGCAATTCAAATGTATATATACTAATAAGGGACTATGCCTTGAAAATTGACTTTGAAGCTCATGATGAAATTTTTGAGTTCTCATGATATAATTTGCTTTGACTTCTGCTTCATTATATATGGTTGTTAGCAAGATTCATTATTCTTTCATATGAGACATTAGTCTAAGGCATAGTGACCTTGAGGTCTGTCTTTTTTTATCATCGCATAATGAAGATATCAAATATCTCATAAGTTTGTTAGACTGCTAAATTTGTAAGGTCAAATGGTAATGTTGATGTCATGCTTGAGGAGTTTGAGAGACCACCATTTTTGTTAAAATATAATAGGAGGGGTAAAAAGGGAATGGCTTATGTAATGGGTATTGTGGCATTAGCGTCCAATAGTGAAAGGGTGGGCCCATAGTTAGTTAGAGGGGAGGGCTATAGGAGCAAGAAAGGAGGGAAATAGAGGGGTACGTTTTTAGGTGGAGTGAATTCTGGAGAGGATGACTCAACTCTCTATATGAGAATGAGATTGTGTACTTTGATATCAAATTCCTTGAAGGATTGAATTAGATTCCCATTTTGTTTTTTATCTTTAATTTTCCCTTCGATTCCTATCAATTTGGTATCAAAGCAAACACCCTGGAAAGAATTAGCAAGATGGTTAAGAAAAGGATGGAGGAAAAGTTCGAATAGCTCGATCACGAGTTGGAAGAGATACGGACTTGTGCAAAGACGGTTCTGATGATTGAAGAAACGTTAACCGCCTTAATGAAAACTGTTGAAAAGATGAGCATCCAAGTGGGTATACTCGTTGAGGTCAAGAAGGCCTAAGTCGTGAGTTCATCGACATTCGAAGGATCGAGCAGGCAAGGCAAGATGACAGAACAAACCAGAGAAACCGGGCTTAAAGTGGGAGGGATAGCGAAGACGGAGAACGACGACCCCAACCAAGACCGAAATAAGTTTAAGAAGGCTGAGATGTCGATTTTCAACGGGAGCGACTCAGATTCGTAGTTGTTTAGGGTTGATCGATTCTTTAATATTCACAAACTTAGTGTCCTGGAGAAATTAATGGTGGCCATGATTAGCTTTGAGGGGGCGGCATTGGATTGGTTTCGATCCAATGAAGAGAGGGAACCTTTTAAAGATTGGAAGGAATTGAAGGATCGACTCTTGGTTCGCTTCCGATCATCGAGGAAAGAATTGGTGTGCGGACAATTCCTGGTGATTAAACAAGAAACCATGATGGAAGAGTGTCGAATTTTGTTCGATAAATTGGTGGCTCTGCTTCCCCAACTATCCAATCTAGTGTTGGAGGAGACCTTCATGAATGGGCTGATTTGTTGGATTAAAACCTGAAGTTGAATGTTGGGAACCCGTTGGGTTGGCTAGCATGAAGAAGATAGCCCAATTAGTGGAAAATCGTGAAGTTACGAGAAGTAAAGCAGGTCTAGGGGGAAATACGATCCTCAAGGCCCAAGCCCAAATTTCTATTGTTAGGAATACGTTTCATGCTTGACCAAAGAAGAACAAAATAACCATAGTACATCGACCACAAGAACGATTACCTTACGGGGAGTGGCGACAGGAGGAAATCAAAGGGAAGGATCGAAAAAACGATTGTTGGACGCATAGTTCCAAGCCAAGAGGGAGAAAGGTCTTTGCTTCTGTTGTGATGAGAAATACTCCGTAAGTCATCGGTGTAAGGTACGTGATCTCCGAGAACTTCAAATTTTATTAGTGTAAGGGGATGAAGAGTGGGGCGTTCTGAAAGAAGACGATATATGGGCTTCAATTGAACTCAAATAGACCGAAGTAGAGCCAGTGGCGGAATTGTGTATGAATTTAATGGTGGGGTTGACAAACCCGAGGATGATGAAGCTCCGAGGAATGGCTAATCAGGAGCTTGTCATAGTATTGGTAGATTGTGGCGTTACCCATAACTTTGTGTCACTGAGAGTGGTGGAGTTGCTTAAAATATTGTTGGTCAAGACGAGGAATTATAGCGTTATAATACAAGAATAGTGGTCGAAGGAAAAGAAGTGTGTGAAGCAGTAGAGTTGAATTTGGGCGAAATGCAGATTGTTGTTGACTTTTTGCCTCTAGAGCTGAGGGGAACGAATGTTATTTTGGGAATGCAATGGTTGCACACCTTGGGGGTGACTGAAATGGATTGGTGAAATTTGACTTTAAAGGTGAAACAAGGAGGGAGGACCATGATACTGAGAGGGGATCCTAGCCTAACCAAGTCTAGAGTGAATCTGAGAAGGATGATGAATTCTTCGGATGTGAATGATCAAGGATACTTAATTGAATGTTGAGCCTTGGAGGGTGGAATGTCGTTAGCTGAATGTTATGGGGTGGACGAGGTTCACACGGGAACAGAGTCAATACTGAGGCTGCTGGACCAATTCTTAGATGTGTTTGAAAAACCCGAAGAGCTGCCACCTATGAGGGGGATTGAGCACCATATCCATCTGAAACTTGGAACCAGTCCGGTGAACTGAGGCCATATCGGCATGCTTATCATCAGAAAGGAGAAATGGAGAAGCTAGCGAATGAGATGTTAGCGTTAGAGGTCATAAGACCAAGTTCCAGTCCTTATTCTAGCCCTGTTTTGTTAGTCAAGAAGAAGGATAGGGGCTGGAGGTTTTGTGTTGATTATAAGGCCTTAAACAATGTCACGATACCAAACAAATTTCCCATTCCGGTAGTGGAAGAATTATTTGATGAGTTGCACAGATCAACACTATTCTTAAAGATTGATTTGAAATCGGGGTACCATCAAATAAGAATGAACCCAAAGGATGTTGAGAAAACCACCTTTCAAACACATGAAGGGCATTATGAATTCCTTGTGATGTCATTTGGATTGACCAACGCCTTGTCCACATTCCAAGCCTTGATGAACAAGGTCTTCAGACCCTACCTCAAGAAATTTGTGTCGGTATTCTTTGACGACATACTCGTATACAACAATGATTTAGAAGATCACTTAAAGCACTTAAAGACAATTCTCACAATGCTAAGAGACAATGAATTGTACGCCAATGGTAACAAGTGTCAATTCGCCAAAGAAATGATTGCTTATTTGGGTCATTTGATATTAGGAAAGGGTATAGAGGCTGACCCTGAAAAATTGAGAGCGATGTTAGAATCGTCAGTTCCTACTACCGTTAAGGAGGTACATGATTTTTTGGGCTTGACGAGGTATTACTGACGATTCGTCCAACACTATGGCAGTATAGTAGCCTCATTAACGCAAGTTTTGAAACAAGGAAATTATGAATGGAATGAGGAGGCGCAAATAGCCTTTGAGACCTTAAAAAAAGGCAATGATGGCATTACTCGTGTTGGCTCTACCTAATTTCAATTACCCGTTTGAAGTGGAGACTGATGCCTCAGAACATGGGGTGGGAGCTGTCCGTTCAGAAAAGGAGAGCAATAGCTTACTTAAACCACACACTTTCCTTGAGTGATCGTGGTAAGCCAATGTACGAAAGGGAACTCATGGTAGTGGTCATGACAGTTTAGAGATGGAGACCATATTTAATGGGGTGAAAATTTATGGTGAGAACAGATCAAAAAGCTCTAAAGTATCTATTGGAATAAACAGTTATTCAGCCTCAATACTAGAAATGGGTGTCAAAACTGCTAGGATATGATTTTGAGGTCCAATACTGGCTAGGAACAGATAATTAAGCGGCAAATGCCCTTTCCTGAGTACCTCCAGTAGTGCATATGGCCGACAGCCCAAAGTCTAATAGATATTCAGAGGATTTTCGGGGAAGTATCAGAAGACCCCAAACTGAAGGAAATTATAGAGGAACTAAGCTCAGAGGAGGGATAGCATGACAAAATTTGCTCTGCATCAAGGAGTTCTCAAGTATAAAGGGACACTAGTGTTATCAAAGTCTTCAACTTTAATCCCCACGATATTACACACGTACCACGACTCAGTGTTCGAGGGTCACTCGGGGTTTTTTTAGAACCTACAAATGGTTAATTGGTGAATTGTATTGGGAGAGCATTGATAACTTGTAGAAATACAAGTTATTATAGTCACTATTTAAATTAATTAGAGTAACTTTAGGGCTAAATGCATGATTTTGGCAATTGAATTGTGTAATATGTATTGTCATGCGTTGACAACATTTACAAAAGAATATACCTGAAAAAATATGAGCTTTTCTGTTCTTAACGCAGGATTAAGTAGAAAAGAAGCACAAATAACCCAAGTACTAGAGAGAAAGCTGCAGCTGCTGTGAGAACAAAAGAAGTGAAAACTCATGCATCAAGACCATGTGTTGAGAAGAAAAAGCAGTTACAAACGCCTGAGCAGTAGCTGTCGTGTCAATATGCAAAAGGATTACACGTTATCAGATCATGGCAGAACCAATGGGCTGACGATGTGAAAAGTCTGCACAGCAAGGCATGGAATTTAATGCAAAGGTGTCAGGTCATCATGAGTTCACCTTTTCGACACTTATAAATAGCCCAAAGCTTCTCCATTCAAAAGGGGGAGAGAAAAGAGTTCTAGAGGCGAAAGAGTTCAAGAGGCGAAAGCTCTACACAAATTCTCCCTCACCATAAAACCAGCTTCCATTTCAAGCTCTTCTGTGATAAGGATTCTGAGAATTTTTAGAGTCATTTCCCAGTGAGTGAGAACCTTTATCTTATGTCATTTATGTATTAGATAGCAACCATCTCAAGCCTCTATGAAGCAAGACATTGCCAGTGGTGGCTTAACGTCTTTCATTTCTGTTATATCTTCATTTTCCTCATTCTTATTTATGCTTTGTTAATGACATTCGAGAGAATGATTTATTTTCTTAATATAAGTTCGATTGATGACATTTCCATATTAAATGTTTTACACCATGTTTCTGGTATGTTGAATGAGTTAGATGTTAGAAGCTAGTTTTTCTTAAGCAATATTAAGTATGTTACATCTTGATTAATGCATATCATATAATTAGCTTGCATAGCTTTGTTTGACAAACAAAGTTAACAAGCACGACTGTCTAACTTGAGAGAGTGGATGGTTAATCTTTAGCATTTATTAGTATTTATCAAGACTAGATGAGGTCCAGAGATGTAGTTCATCTTTTGCCAATGCAAACTTACCATGCGTCTTAGAGATAAGATTAATGTGACATCGAAGAAATGTGGCGTCGAAGAAATGGATTCTCAAACCCAAAGTTTGTAGGTATGTAAATATACTTAGATATGCTTAAGTAACAACTAGCTTCTGCGTTAACTCTATTATTATCGCATGGTTCCACTGTGATTCTCAACGCATGCTATATGACTCTAAATGATATTTGACTAGCATTCTCCGCTTCCACCTTACCTTGTTAATTGTAGGAAATTTTATTTATTCTTTATGTATAGTTTTAGGTACATAAAACTCTTGAATATAATACATGTATAGTCACCGCATAGTTTTTTTTATATCTAGTCTCAACGCCTAATTTATCACAAATCCCTGCGTTCGACTCTGGACTCATCAGGAAACCTATAAAAGCTTACACTTGGGCTTTTATAGGAAAACTTGCTAATTAATTATCATACTTGAGTAATTCTCGACGCAAACTTTGTACTGATTATAACATCTAATCCGCTTTGTGCACAACAAGTTATGAGGCAACAAGCATGAAAGCGGATGTTAAAAAATATGTGGAGGTATGTACAGTATGTCAGAAGAAAAAGACTTTGGCCTTATCTTCGGCAGGTTTATTGGTACCTTTGGGCATACCTAATGCAGTATGTGAAGACATCACAATGGATTTTATCGAAGGACTTCCAAGGGCGATGGGATACCAAACTATCCTAGTGGTGGTGGATAGATTGAGCAAGTACAACCATTTTATTGGCTTACAACATCCTTTTAAGCCAAAACGGTGGTGGAAGTCTTCATCAGGGAAGTGGTTAAATTGCCTAGGTACCCTTGTTCCAGATAGAGACAAGGTCTTTCTCAGTAATTTATGGAAGGAACTATTCAAGGCGGCTGGTACTCGATTGAATAGGAGCACGACCTATCGCCCTCAAACGACGGAGGTGGTGAATTGATGCTTGGAAGCATATTTGCGTTGTTTTTATTGGAGAAAGACCAAAGGAAGGAATAATTGGTTGCATTGGGCCGAATATTGATACAACATCACCTTCCACAGTTCAATTAGGATGACACCATTTCAGGCGCTGCATGGACGAGTATCCCCTCTGCTGCTAAGCTACAATCAGGGATCAACGACGAATTCGATAGTAGACCAATCCCTCAAAGAGCGTGATAGGATATTGGGGGTGTTGAAGGAGAATCTGAGGGTTGCACAAGATAAAATGAAGAAAAAGGCTTATCAAAAAAGGAGAGAAGTTGAGTTACTGGTGGGAGATTTGGTCTTCCTCAAGATAAGGCCCTTCAAACAGAAAGAGGAATGAGAAGCTATTGTCTAAGTTCTTTAGGCCTTACAAGGTGATCGAACGCATTGGACAAATAGCCTACAGAGTGGAATTGTCACCGGAAGCAACAATTCAGCTAGCCTTTCATGTATCTTAGTTGAAAAAGGCTGCTGGAGAAAATCAACAGGTCCAACCGAAGACTCCAGTCCTTTCTGATCTCTTCAAGTGGGTAACAGAACCCAAGGAAGCGTTCAGGTACAGGAGGAATCCATCAACGGGTGTTTGCGAAGTGTTAATTGGATGGAAAGGGCTACCGGAGTATGAAGCAACGTGGGAAATCATGAAGGATTTTTAGTAGCAGTTCCTAGACTTTCACCTTGAGGACAAGGTGTTTTTGGAAGCGAGGGGAAATGATAGACCACTAATTTTGTTAAAATGTCATAGAAGGGATAAAAAGGGAATGACCTATGTAATGGGTAGTGTGGCATCAACATCCACTAGTGAAAGTGTGAAGCCCATAGTTAGTTAGAGAGGAGTGCTATAGGAGCAAGAAAGGGGGGAATCAAAAGAGGTATGTTTTTTGGGTGGAGTGAACTCTAAAGAGGATGACTCAGCTCTCTGTATGAGATTGAGATTGTGTACCTTGATATTGAATTCCTTGAAGGATTAAATAAGATTCCCATTTTGTTTTTTATCTTTAATTTTCCCTTTTGATTCCTATCAGAGTTCTGATAGTTTTTCTCTAATAAATGAACTTTGGTCGAAGTAGCAAGTTGGTGAAACTGTAAAAGTAAGACTAGCCATGGCTCTCAGTATGATACATATCAGGGTTCAAGCTACTGTTCGAGGATGCTTCAATGGAGCTCAAATTAGAAGCTACTACTTTGGAACTTGCTCGAAGAAGAATTAGGCTGCTTTAAACCTTTGGAATCTATGCCTCTATGCCTGTTGAACTCATGTTGGCTTGTCTCT
Organism: Citrullus mucosospermus; assembly: GCA_030954485.1. Lineage (NCBI taxonomy): Eukaryota > Viridiplantae > Streptophyta > Magnoliopsida > Cucurbitales > Cucurbitaceae > Citrullus > Citrullus mucosospermus. The sequence goes on along the minus strand of CM062055.1, from coordinate 8,827,887 downwards.
TCTTTTGTGATTGCCCCATCTCCTCTTGTTTTCTTCTTTTCTTGGTACAAGCATATCATCCTATCCCACCGTATGCTCTTAAACGAGTTGACATAGTTCTTATTAATCTTACTGATGCTTGTGATATAAGCAAATTAATGTGATGTCAATGGTGGTTGCAGACATGTTGTCGGGCTAAAAGCAGGGGCAAGAGAAGGTGTCTAAAAGTGATCCATCATCCTCTATATTTTTGGAAGACGATGAGGTAAGGCATTGTATAGGGGAAATTAAGAATACCATTGGAGGAGGGGAATTAAATTGCATCTATTATTTTCATGTTTGTGCTTAGTTTTAGGTTGTTTTGATTGAAGTGTTCGATTTTGGGGTTAGCTTGTGAATCTTTGATGTTCTAGATCTGTTGTCTAACTTGTTCATCTTGCTATATTAGGCAGAGGTGAATTCAGGCCAAGTTTACTTCCTAGTAAATATTATCAATCAATTGTAATATGAAAAGTATGGTCCATTTTAATATGTTCTCAGTTAACTAGTTAACAATATTCTGTAAATTATAAATAATAAAACAATCCATTACAATTATAACAATTTTAATTACAGAACAATAAACATGGCTAAAAAAAAAAAAGGAAAAGCATATTGCCCCCTCCATTATCATGGAAGGGAATCCATGCTTGGTAATAAAGTATATCACATAAAGTATATCTCATTTTTCCTTAGTTGCTCACTTTAATAGTTACAATAGAATCAATTGTAATTAATGTGGAAATCTTTATTTTTTGGGGGCAATAATTGGGTTGTATTGAAGTCATATTTGAAACTCAATATATACTACTTTACTTAACTTGAGTATTTCAATTCAATACACATTTATATCATCAAGTTAGTATATATATATTCAAGTTTTTTCATCAATTTGTTATACAAATGAGGGCAATTAACAAAGACAATATTTAATGATTAAAGAAATAATTTTGAACATGACAAATGTTTATAACCATTTTAAAATCACTTCCAAATATGCCCTTAAAGTGAGCTTGTGATAACTTTTAAAATAGCTTGAAAATAGTTTCAAAAAGTACTTGTAAGATTTTTATTTTATTAGAGTGGATATTCAAGTCACCAAAGATTCAAATTCAATATTATCTTTAACTACTTCTAAGATTGAGGGTAAAAATGGTACTTCATCCATCAGTATTATATTGAGATATGTTTGAAATTATATTTAACAAAGGTGAAAGTTTAATGGCTAAGACTAATAACATCCCCTTTCTTTAATTTAATTTAATTTAAAGCAATTTACAATACTGCTAGAAATCACTCCAAAAGTGTTTTTCAAATTTTAAAGATACCGTTTACAAATTTTTTTGTTGAGTTTTATGGCCTAAAACTTGTAGATTGTAAATGTAATAATTTGACTGTAATTAAATCATTAACAAAGAGTTATAGATGTATTATTTCAATAAGCATTATTGATTGTTTCTGTTTGTTGTCTTAATAACACTAAATTCATTAAACTAACATCCTAGGTTGTTTTATGAGTCTTGAACTGTATGTTGGGACATGATACAGTCTAAAGGGTCTATACTATAGGGATCAGATTGGGTACCTTATCCTGATGACACTATGGATACGACCCACTTTGTATTTTATACAAACGCAATGATCTAACGTATTCGTGTAGGTGACATGCGAGTGGAGGTATCCTATGCAATAAGTTTGCATAAGACGAGACCACGAAATAGTAATCACTAGATGTAACTCTGTTGACTAGTTAGGTTTCTATTTTAATACTATGATCTAGGCAACTTACTCTTAATCCTGAGAATATTATGAACTTCTGTCCACGAGAGATTGTCCTTTGTATGAGTGAGAGTGGCCGTTTGTCGACTCAATATGCCTACCATCTTGGGGATAAGACCGAGTGGGGAGCTGGGGACATAATTATACTAGATGGAATTCACTCATTCCCATTTTTAAGGTAAGTAGATAAATGTTCCCTTAAGTGGTGTCTCTGGGACTTGAACAAAGGGTCTACCCTCTCACTGGCCCAAGGGTTTCTGTTTAATGGTTGGACCATAAACAAGTTGTTCATTAGAGGAGCACTGATACTTAAGGATTTAGAAGCAACCCAGGGGTAAAACGGTAATTTAACCCAACTGGTGTTTCGAACACTTGTGAAAGACTAATTTGCTATTATTGGTCTATGTCCATGAACACATAAATATATTTGTAGTGAGAAGAGTGCAGCTATGGGTCTTTAGTGGAGTGTACCCACACTTAACGAATATTGATTAATGTGGTTAATGAGTTTAATTGATTAATCTCATGTCGTTAAAGCTTCTGATTTGTAGGTCCATAAGGTCCCGTTGCTAACTCACTAAGGACCAACAATGATCAACTATGTTGAAAGAAAAATTTGAAATGTTCAAATTTATGAGGAAAAATATTAATTATATTGGATACAATTAATTGCATGTTTTATTATAAATTTTATTTGAATATGATTCAAATTATAACTTTATAATATAGATAATTAATTTATTTGAAATATGATTCAAATAATTAATTATTTATTTGGATAAAATCCATATAAATAAATAGAGGGAAAATTAATTAATTAATTTGAATTGGATTCAAATAATTAATTATTTAATTTGGATGAGATTCTAATTAAAGATTCCGTAGAAAATAGATAAAGGGAGAATTAATTAATTGATTTGAATTAGATTTAAATAATTAATTATTTAATTTGGATGAAATCCAAATTAAGGATTTTGCAAAAAAAAAAAAATAAATAAATAAATAATAAAAAAAATAATTATATTGGATACAATTAATTGCATGATTTATTATAAATTTTATTTGAATGTGATTAAAATTATAACTTTATAATGTGGAGAATTAATTTATTTGAATATGATTCAAATAATTAATTATTTATTTGGATAAAATTCATATAAATAAATGGAGGGAAAATTAATTAATTAATTTGAATTGGATTCAAATAATTAATTATTTAATTTGAATTAGATCCAAATTAAAGATTTTGCAGAAAATAGATAGAGAGAATTAATTAATTGATTTGAATTGAATTCAAATAATTAATTATTTAATTTGGATCTCATCTAAATTAAAGATTCTGCAAAATATATATATATATATATATATATAAATAAGATTTAAATATTTTTAAAATTTTAATATGATATATTATTTAAGTAGATATTTATTAATATTGGATATTGTTAAATATTTGATTTAAAATCTTAGGTTTTATTAGGAGTAACCCATAAAGTTTTATAAATAGCGCCCTTGTGAGCAGAATAATCTTTATGATTACTCTAAAAATCTTACTCTACTAATTCTCCCAATTTTCTTAGAAAAATTGTAAGAAAATTCCTCTTCCCATTATTTCAAGAAGCGGGTCACACAAACCAGATCCTTGCCAAAGTCATAGGGAGGAAATTTAATTCTTTTAATAAATTAAAGAACGTGATCGCACGCTTTCGTTAGGATTCAATTCCCTTCAATTTTATCAAATGCACACATTCCTTGGTGTATGTATAAATATATTTACACACACTTACCGTCACATCATCCGTTTGTTATAAAGTCGATAGGAAATAATGACCAATTTGATATTGAATGATTAAAGATATTGATCGAAATGATTTTAGGCATTTCAAAATCAGTCTCAATCATGCATTTAGGGAGAATTCAAAATCATTCCATTTTCTTTTTGCCACATCATATTTTCTTCTTATGGATTTTTCGCTCTTACAAATTGGGGGAATAATCAAAGCAATCCTCTTTTGGAGACCATCCCCCTTTCTTAAAATGAAAATTCATTGACGTGTGTATCATTTTGAAACATTAATTGGCATAGGTAATTCATTTCAATGAAACTCGATCAAACCACAAGAAAAAGATAATTGGTTGTATTAGTTAGGTCCAATGAGTTCGTGGACCCACAACTAGAGAACAACAATTTCATATCTTATCAATTTCTTATAACATGAGCATCACAACTATACAATACTTCAGAATTTAGAACTCTATTAATTGCTCTAGATGCCCCATTGGTTGTAATAGAATACAACAATAATCGTTTATATCCAATTGTGATTGTGATTCTCATCATTTTAATTACCATCTTATGCATTGTCTTGTTGTCTTATCCCTCAATTTGGATGCAATGATTGCCCAACTACATAGTTGATTACATTAACAATCAATCACAATATCAATAAACTAAATTAGACAAACAAGGAAGAAGATAAAAACAAATTCAATGACTAAGAGGATATACTTATCTGTTCCATGTTGGTTAATCTGCTCTTGATGAATCACTACAGGAAAAGAGGTCTATTATAGCTTCAAAAAAATACTATCATAGGTCTATTATAGCGTTTTGTCCAAAGTCGTGATAACCCATGCTAAAAAGTATTTAGGTTCTTATAGTGTTTTTTAAATGCTATAGAAAAGTTCAACTTTTTATAGCGTTTTATTACATGCTATAAAAAGTTTCCTTTTATAGCAGTTGCTATAAGCTATGAAATGTTCAGTTTTTTTGTAGCATTTTGTAAATGCTCTAAATACACGCTTCAAATAGCCCATTTGGTCTTTATATCACATAAGATAGCATTTTCGAAAAAGCTATAGAAGTACGTTTATAGCACAAATATGTAGCTATCATTTGTTTATTATAGCATTTATTTACAATTGTAATTATTTTTCTAATGAAAGCTACAATAAGCCTTATTGTCAAAACTTTTTGTCTTCGTAGCATTTATTAGTTTTTTATAGCTTTAAGGAATCTCATTGTTGCATATTTTATAACTTGTCGAATATTCATAATATTATTGTTGTGTTTCATACATTGCTACATATTAAAAGTCAAATAAAATTATATTTATATAATCCCCAAAATAAATATTGTAAAAAAAATATCATTCAATACAAGATAATATATCGCAAGGAAAAAGAGATATAGTAATGAGTACTAAAAACTTCAAGATGAAACACAACATAGATTTATAAATTACAAAACATGTCGATATCAAATTCCAAAATAACTCGAACTTGATTGTGTTTGTGGTCAAGACATTGCACGCAGTGAATAACTCTTCATCAAACTACAAAAAAAAAAAAAAAAAATATCAAGTACAAAGAAGTTTAGAAAAATTATTGAAATAAAAAAAATAAAGAAATAAAGTAATCAACAGATCAATCTACATACTAATTAAAACTTTATTAGAAGGCCAAGAGTCCCGGTGAATTTGTCAATGAACCTAACTCATGTACCACATTAGTTGAAGAAGTGTTTGTCCCTTATCAATTTTTTTAACTCCTAAAATCAATTAGCAAAACAAAAATGATCAATGAAGAAAGAGTAAAAACTACAACCAAGTAATCTTCAATAACACATATCAGAAATCACGATGAAACGATCTATAAAGGCAAGCAATCTACAAAAATAAAAGTTGGAATAGAGAGGGAAAAGAAATGGAAACCTATCGAGTCCATGAACCTATGTGTCGTTCCTTCTTGAAGCTGAGTAGAAAATTTCAAGTCATATAGCTCTTAATAAGTCTATGGAAACTGTTCTATTATCAACATCGACACTCTTGGATAGTAAACCTTGGAAGTAAGTCCAAACATTCTTTATATTTTTTAGCTTTGGTGCAAGTGATGGCATCTGGTGACACATCCTTATGAACCATCCTATGAAGAAGTTCAACCACCTCATCTAATTTATTACTTTGGCATAAACCACGCAAAAGTATATTATAAGTAATTATGTTGGGGGTACAACCATTTTTTTTCCATCTTTGAAACAAAATATTTGCGTTATCTACTTGTCCCTCCTAAAAAAACTCATGGATCATAATAGAATAAGTCACAAAATCTAGTTGAAACCCTTATTGGGATAGGTTTTTGAAAAGCTCTTAACAACTTGTAGAAATACAAGTTTCTTTATTTGGAATAATTAGAGTAATTTACAAGAAAATACATTAAGTTGAGAAGAAAATAGCATAAAAAGATCTATTCAAGTTGTTTACAAAATCTTTTATCCTAGAAATTATGGTTTTTATAACTTTTGGATGCAAGATTTCAATAACAAGAAGTCGAAAAATAGCCAAGGACAATCAAAGATGCTACCAGATAAAGTTAGATCAAGCCAACAGTTGATCCTCGTGTCGGAGAACTCGACGTCGAGACGAATCAAAAAGAAAACTGATGAACGCGTTGGCGGTGACTGTCGTGTCAAAATGCAAGTGGATGACTAATTGAAAAAATCTGCGCAGAAGGGCATGAAATTAAATTCAAAGGTGTTATGCAATCATGAGAACTCCTTTTGGACGCCTATAAATAACCCGCAAGAATTCAACTTCAGATGATTGAAAGATGATATAGTGAAAGTTATGTCGAATGTCCTCCTTCTCCATTTCCATCTTCAACCTTGAGCTTCTCTTTGAGAAATTCTGAGTGAGAGCTCAATTTTACCTATCGAAAAGAGAGAGTTCATCCCCTCCATATGTGCAAATACTTCAAACAGCCACTATCTAGAGCCTCTGAAATCAAGAAGTTGCAATCGGTGGTTGGACATTATTCTTTCAACACTGCATGCATCTTAGAGATAAGATAAATGTGGCTTAGAAGCATTGAGAGGTTATTTCTTAACTTTAGAGTTTCGAATATGAACGCATGTTTATGCATGACCTAAGAAAATGGTAGTGAACTCCCCTCAACCCTACTTTTTTCATTGATTTTTCCATTCCTCAATGCATGCTATTTGATTGTGATTGTAATTGTACTCACAATTTTCACCATTGTCACATTCCACACAACATCATCTTCCATGTTCATCCAACCATCTTCACACTTGTATATATTCATTTGTACGTATTATATTCAAGGCTTCTTTGTATAGAAAATTGCATTAAGTCAACAAGGTTCTAACATATAATTTTTTTAAAATTTTCGTGTTCAACCCTGGATTCTCCAGGAAACCTATCAAAATTTGCACTTTGATTTTTTATAGGAAAACTTGTGTTTAACTAAAATATTTTTCAATTTATAAGCACGACATAAGGCTAGGTTCACAATTCTTTCAAACAAAATTTGAACGCAACAACTCTCAAGCAGTTTCAAGTTTTCCTACTTTACATAGGTCATCAATTAGGCAATTAAAGATTTCAATGTTCAATTTCAAGTTGTATGATTTTAACTCATTAAAAAGTTGTGTCGCTTCAAATAAACAACCATTTCTTACATAGCCCATCTAAGAAAATCCGGTATATACATGACTCTTTGGCAATACCATAACATTGGGAATCATTCCTTGAGATTCCTGTCCATCCTTACAGAGCCCATCTATAATGATACTATAGATGATGGAATTGTTGGAGAGTGAGTAAATAGAGAGGAGAGGTTAGGTTTGGTAGAAATTGCAACAATGGGAGAAGCATAAGCCAGTCTTGGAGTTGGAAGCCATGTTTGATGAGAAAGTGCTATTTGATTTCAATTGAGGTGTGATATTTGATTTCAATTACCTTTATGAAAACTAATGAAATATGGCAAATTTGAGATAATGCAAATATTCATGAGAAGCTTATTCTCTAAAATAAAACTCAAATCTAAATTGTTGCATTAATCAAATCGTTATATTTTCAAAATATATATAATTAGATTTTTTCTTTTTTAAACCAGGTTTTTCTTTCAAATCTTTAAATATTTATCATTATATTTTTATATTGCAGACTTTTACAAAGATTAATTTGTATTTCAAAATAAAACATTTTAATTTTCTTGGTGGATTTCTACTTAGAATGCCTTAATTGTAGGCCTATATTACAAAATTGTCTCCTACACTCCACTTATTACATAAATAGTATAATGGATTACAAATTTTCAATAATATTTTGGTGTATTTACTATTAAGACCCCATCCACTATTTTTATAAAACAAAACAAAATTAAAAAAAAAAAAAAAAAAACTTGGATAGTATCTATCAATCATTGATTTTTTGTGTATCCATCAATCATTAATTTTTAAAAAAAAAATTAAAAAAAGTAAAAATTATTTAAATTCCTCATTTTTCTCATTTCCTCCCAAAATTTATCATGTTTTTTTTATTCTCTTCTCTTCTTCTTCCCCACTTTTTTTTCTTACTCCTTCATTAATGGCTTCCTCTCCTCTCGCTAGTGGGTTTTTTTCTCTTTCTCCTCTCCACTAGCTTCTCTCTTTCTTTCTTTCTCTCTCTCGAATCATATTAAGGAAGGACGATGACAGTCGACGACACGAGGTTCTAGACAATAGCTTCGGGGCATGGTGGATTTGAGCGATGCAAAGTTATGGACAAGGACGATGTCACACCCTCTTTTTAAGGCTATTTCATGGAAGAGCCTATAAAGGAAAGAAGTAGGACAAGATAGTGCTCAAGTGTTAGTTTACATAGGCCGTAGATGGAATTTGAATTAGAAGGATTTGATAGAAAGGTTGAGTTGAACGAATTCTGAATCTTGAAATCAAAGTAATTCTTGAAGTTGAGAATTATACTGTGTAGGATAAACAGATCAGAAGAATGTAACTATGATTTTAAGCTTAGAAGTAAGACCTCTGGAAGAAAAGAAACCTCATCAAGTGATGGGCAGGGTTAAAAGAATAGCTGAGGGGTAAGTGAAGTTGGACGCATACTTAGTGGAAAACCATGTTGGGCGCATGGTAGAAACGCTTGACGGCATGTAATTAAGGCAGACATGTGGTATTATGCGGTAAGAAACAAACGCATAGAAGTATGAATTTGAGACGTCAAGGCCGGGTAGTATGCGATAGAGAAACGCGGTAAGCCCTACCTGATATTTGGGAAGTCGGCAAGTTGAGAAGAAATTATGAAATGGGCAGTGGTTAGAAAAGTGGGCTAAATAGTATGGAGCAAAAGTGGCTAAGTGTTGGCCATGCGTTAGTGGAGCTATGCGTTGAGAATGTGTTGAAGGCCACAAGGCGTTGGAAGCCACTATGCGTTGAAGGTTGGTATATGTTGGTACATTGAAAGAGTAGCCGAGAGGATCACGCGTAAATTGGCTATCCGGCGACTGGGCGTTGAACAATTGTAAAATAGCAAGTGTTAATTATGCGTCGCTGAAGCTTTGCACTGAAGGTTGCGTCGGCCAACCTAAGTAAGGAGGTGATGGTTGTACTGGTGAGTCGGTGGTATATATATATATAAGTAAGTACGCCGACTAAATCAACACTTTTAGACATATTTTGAACCCATATTTACCCCTTTCACAGAAGAACAACGAGGAGAGGTCGAAGAAAATGTTTATGTCGGGGTTAAGTAGGAACCAGATCATTCCCATGGTGAAATTGAAGTTGGAACCAGAAGCTTGATGGTTGACGATAATCTATACATCATTTGGTGTTGAAGAAGAGTGAGCTGGGAAGTCGAAGCTAGAGCAAAGTTTTAAAGGTGAGTGAGTTAATTCTTAGCAACTCCTGTAAAGGATATTTAAGCCAAATTTGAGCAAGAGTATGTTAAATTTTAGGAATAAGCTACTGCAAAAGCTGTTAGTGGATTTGAGGCAGTTGGAGTTATTCGATGATAGTTCTCCAACGAAGAAAAGTTAGGGTTTGAAATCTTGAGGTAAGTTAGAAAGCTCACTTCTTTACAAGTTTGTAGAAGAGAGAAAGATCTGATTTTGGCTGGATTTCGATGTTTAGCACTTTTGAGAACAAGCTAGAAAAGAAAGAAGAAAGCACTGACCATCGGGGGTCGCTAGGACAGAAGTATCGCTAAAGAGTTGGAGGGTGATCAGCGAGACAAGTATCGCGGGTAACGCAAAGGGGCCTTGCGTCTCACAACTCTCGCTGACTCTCGTTGCGTATCGCTTATTAAGGTAATATCGCTAGTCTTGCGAAGTTGGGTATCGCTGATGCCGCATGGTTAGGAGTAGTTTAATCTAAAAATCTCGCTCATTATTGTAAGTTGTAAACAAGAGAAGAATTAGTGATGAAAACTCATGTTTAAGATATTTAAGCAACCGTAGAGAATATAAAGAGGGATATTAGAAATGTCTAACACGAAAAAGGTATGTTTACAGGTCAAGAGGAGCTAGGGAAAGCGTATAACCCACTCGGAGCTTGGAATAAGTCGTGAGTGACTTTATGGTTTGAGATAAGCTTAACTTGAGTACTATTTTCTATATGCTTAATAATATCTTTAAAGCATGAGTTGAAGTGTACTTTTATGTATGAAGCCAGCACAAATCTTATATGTGAGATAAAGCTTGATGATGTATCAGGTAATGTTCTAAGTTTTACCAAGCTAGTTACTAGATGAATGTTCAAAGAATTCTGAGATATCATGATTATAGTTAATTTATGATAAATGTATTATGCATGCCTATGCACTAGAAAGATTCAAATGGGACCCAATGCTGAAGGATATGTGAAGGCATATGGGTAGCCCTGGATCAAACAGATTTATAAGCATAATAAAAGGGTATTTGACGCTGATGTGTTGAGATTACTCCACACAGCTAAGGCTTATTGAAGTTGGGTGCGTTGAGTTTGCTCCGCCTCAACAAAGGTTTAATGAAAAGACAACCATTTACATAATGCTTGTGATTTACAAGTTATAGTCATTTACAAGTTTATGAAGCATGATCAAGCAATTTATACCAAAGATTGTAGTTATATCTTTATTGAGTTTATACTTTAGTTAGTCACTCACTGAGTATTGTAGCTCATAGATTCTTGTTTCTCTGATGTTTTTCTTCCAGGTAGCAAGCATGTTCGGGGTGCCTAGCCTACCATCAAGACTCGTCTGAGCTAAATTAAAATTTTTGTAATTGGGAACTTGTAAACCCCATTCCTTGTAGAAGTTGAACTTATTTTGAGTGGCATTTGTGAGGTTCACCAAGCATATTTGTAAACTCTCAACATAGTCTTTTAAATCTTACTTATGATGTTATCTTATTAAGGAATTTTTGCATAACCGTTGTAAAGGCTAAACATTTCACCAGTTAGTTATGTTATAGAAATGTATATATAACAGGGTTTAACAGAATACAGATTAGGTAACACTCACTCCTAGGTAAAGATATAGAGGTATATATAATACCTAGGTTGGGGGTGTTACAGACGATCGACTGTAGTGCATGAACCCAACCGTCGACAGCGATAAGTAGGGCGATGAGTCGGCGACGACGAGCAAGGTGACTGAGGCAAAGGCACAATAGTAGATCTAGGGCTTCACGGAGAAGAGGTGGAGATGGGCGACAACAACAATCTCTTATTGTGTTGAAAATAGATTATGCATGATGCGTTGGAATGGCCTTATGTCGTGTTGATGTTATTTAAGATTGATACAGTTAAATACAAGTTTTCCTATTAAAAATCCAAGTGTATGTTTAAAATAGGTTTCTTGGAGAGTCCAGGATTGAACACAGGGATTTGTAACAATTTGATGTTGAGAAAATTCTTTGATTTAATGTGGTTTGCTAAACAAATGAATATATGTAAAAAGAATGTGTTTAGGTGTCTTTATAGTAACTAAAAATAAATTTACAAGTACAAAAATGGTGTCTGAACATATGGGATGATGATGCATTGAGGAAATGGTTGCAAGTGTCAACTACAAATACAATCAAACAACATGTGTTGGGATAAAGAAGTCCATGGAAAAGGTAGGGTTAAGAAGACTTGACTAACATATTTCTAAGTAATACTTAACATAGGCGTTCATGTTGCAAACTCGAAATTGGGAATGCATCTCTCGATGCTTCAATGCCACATTTATCTTATTTCTAGGACGCATCATGAGTTTCTTCTTACAAAAGACCAAATTTATCTCTAAAGCCAGTTATTTACTTGTTTAAACGAAAATAGTCAATCACTTATACTCTCTCAAACAATTGAGCATACTTACTTAAACTTATTTGTTCGATGGATTCATGCAAAGTTTTTAGCACACATTTAAACAAGATGAAAGCAACTTAAGTAAAACTTATAAAATATTAATTTCATTCACTCAACTCATTAAGGACTTTAATCACCCACGATGTAAGATGTTGAAGACGATAAGGGATGGAGATATGGAATCAATCAAACTTATATTAAAGAAGTTTGTAAGTCTTTCGATTGACATAATTTTAATACAAATAAGAAAGGTGGAAATAAAAGTAAAATGTGAAATAAATAACATCAAGCCGCCAATAACTCAATTTCAATTTATATTATTATTTTTTTAATTTCCAAAGTGCTAAAAATTATTTTTAAGAGTTGTTGGAGAATAAATTATCCAAAAAAATCTCATAACATTAAATAAGATTAATATAAATATATGTATATATAATTGTATCACAAGTAAAAGACATACTTTTTACAAGTAAATAAGAAGTTGGGGTTGGGTTTGGTTATTATAGGTGAACCATGAACCAACTCAACCCATAAAATTTCCATTTATTTGAACCCAACCCAACCCAAATGAGTTTATGGCCCACAGTTTGGGTTGAGTTAATCAGGTTTTTCGGGTCATTGAGATTTTTTAACACCCTTATTTATTGGTTTGGCCAGAGGAACAAGAAATCATCATTAACGTTGTTTTACATTGCCAAAACTAAAGAAAACTATAGGTTAGCAAGCATCATCTTCAATTTGAGTCTTGTGGCCTAATTTTTAGGTTATTATGGAGCTCTTTTTTTCTTTTTTTTTTCTTTTTTTTTTTTTTGTTGATTTCTTATTTTTTCATCGGTTTAGGTGAGTGATTTGTTTGTTGAAAAATATCTTATCCAATCGAGTTAGATATTTGTGCTTCGTAATGCAAATATTGAAAAGCTTATTCTCTAATATACAATGTCTTTCTTATTCCCATTAGACAATGACAAAAGTCACGACAAGTTCAATATTAACTTCTAATTGTTCTAAGATTTGAGTAACAAAGTAACAAAAGTCTATGACGATGTATGGTGTAAATGAGGATAATGTAGCTACTAATACTATACCTAAATATTTTGAGAAAATTTGCATGCTTTTAACTTTAACTACAACAAAATTAAGGTTGATTGAGCAATAAATATGTTATAATGATGTTATAATGATGTAAGTTGTTGTAAAAATGAGAGGTTAAAGTAGGATGAATTCATGTTTACGTAACAATGATTAATCAAACTAATTTCACTTTAACTAACTTTTCCATTATTTGGATATAAAACTTGAATCTAATACCGAAAGGGTTAGGTGAAATTTGGTTTCAAATAAAAATAATTTAGGAAAATAACCTAGAAATAAGATTTTGTTTTCGACCCTAGACATAAGGCAAAACCTTTGGGACCAAAGGATTGTGTTTTTAATTACATAAGTACACATTAACCTCTGACATATAGATTTAATGGCTTACCCTTTAAATGACACTTCATAAAAGATCGACTAGGTATTAAATTTGATTCAACCAATATTGAAATTGAGCTAAAGTTACAAAATTACAAATTAGGCTACACTTACTCTCCCAAAGGCATGAGCATGTTGGTATTCATTCTTTCTCATTATTTAGTATTTATTTACTCACTATAAACAACTAGTTCATATCTAAAGTTGAAACTTATCAAACATTAATTTGTTTCATATTAAAGCTGGTTTTTCTAAAATTACAGTAGCTAATAATTATTTTAAAAGTTATAGCAATTCTAAATCAAACATTAATAATAATAGTAGCGATTCGTCGAGCATTTATTGTAAGATAATATTATTATAAATTAGAACATTTTACAAATAGAGGATTGGACTCTGTATAGTTGGTTTTTGGTTTCCAATTATGACAATAAAATTTTTCATATTTTGTACTGAAAAGATTAAACAGAAAAGAATTTTTCATGTTTGGTAGCTTTAGCTACATTTTTTAAATTAAGATATGGTTTTGGCTAATAATTATAATAATCTTTAGGGTAAATTACACAAACAAGAAATAATTAATGCAATAGATTTGAATAAAGCCAATACCAAAGAATGTGAAGTTTTTTTTTTTTTTTTTGGTATCTGTGAATGTCCAATCCAACTTCTACACACCCCAACTAATCTCATAGCTAATCCACCTAACCCTACAATATTTGGATATCAAGGAAACTTGAAGGATATTAAATCTTAGTTAGGTAGCCACCATGGATTGAACACATCCCCTAATGAGCCATTTACTAAACCCATGTCCTTTATTTACTACTAGGTCAACTCATTTGTTGCATTCTTTGTCATTTGATATTCAACATATATTTTTTTACGAAAGCATTTTAGAAAACAAAGATGAATACAAAACTACTCAATAAGCAATTCCCAAATCAAACTTTGAAATTCATTTTCTTTCAAAACTTTCGGTCAAAATTTTGCTACAAAACGATGCTTTCAAAATCAAAATCTTTCAAGCAGATAATCTTTAAAAAATAAATGTTTCAAGTTGAAACTTTCAAACGGTCTTTCAACAAGATAAAAAACATTCAAACAAGCTCAAGAACCTTAAATCTTTCAATCCTTTCAAATACAGAACTTTTCAATCGGTTAATACTTTCAATCAAACAAAACATTCAATTCGTCAGTACTTTCAAATCAAACAAAATAGGAAGACGTATAATTGAAGTACTCCAGTAGAAATGGATAACACCAACAAAAATGGTTACCCATCAGTAACACCAGCAGAAATGTCAATAAAACTGCATCTAAAAATGCAGGGATACATGACCTCATTTAAATTTTACCATATTTAGCGATTGGTTAAATAAAAAAAAATGAAAAGTAACTTACCAACGCGCCTGAGAGATGGAGGAGTTCCGAACCTCGACAACGATCAATTGCAAAAGAATGCGACGAACAATTTGCGCAGCTACTGCATTACATGGGAGTGGCGTGTCGGCACTGTAGATTACAAGCTAATCAAACAATAAGATGCAAAGGAGGAAGTGACTAATAGATGAAAGAAAAAAGAAAGAATAAAGTGATGAGCAAGTGACTCATGAGATGAACAGATATGCGGAAAAAGACGAGCAGCTACTGATGGAGGACGAATGTCGATGACGTGGCGAAGGATGAACGACGATGTAAAGACTACAGTCGTGGACGAAGACGCCAAAGGAACTGATGAATGAGAGAGAGGGGCGATTGTTGCAATTGCACGAGTGAAGTATGAATAAGAATTAAAACGATAAAATGTTAGATTTGTTGTAAAATTGAGGAGCAAAATGACGAAAAAATAGGAATACGAATACCAATAAATTATAATATTAAAATAAATAAATAATAAAATAAAATAAATAAAATGGAAATGGAATTTTATGAAAAATTAAAATCTCTCAAATTTCTCAAATTTCTCAAATTCTTTCTATTCTTTTCTCACCAATGTGTGTATTTTCAACGTCTACTAAATGCAATTGAGCAAGTAAGTGGTGGAAAAATATGACTGATTACAAGATACATGGCTATTGGACACTAATCCTGGACATCTAATTTATACATATTTTTAATATTTATAATAAGACTAAATTTAAAAAAATATGAACTTTGTACTTCATAGTTTAAAAAGCACCTTGAATAAAAAAGAAATAATGATAAAAAATACTTTTATTGTCAATATGTTAATAATTCGTTTCAAAAATACTTTTAACTTTTAACATTTTTAACTTTATCTACCCTCTAGTACTTTCTTTTTCTATTTTATCTTTCTCCACTAATTTAATTTATTAATCACTTTTATATTTCTTCTATTTTTTTCCCTATTTTACCCTTGTGGTTAATTATTTTACATTTAAATTTTTATAAGAAAGAGAAAGTGAATATGAGCAAAGGAAGTTTAAGTACGTTAGACAAATACGTACTATTTGTATTGGACTATTTATCGTTTTTCTAAGTTTTAAGATTAAAGGTTAATTTTGAAATTTTTTAAGTATTTTTAAACTTTTTATTTTTTTATTTATAATGTTAAGAGTATTAATGTAATAATTTTTAAAAACTAAGGATATTTTTTAAGCTAGTATTTTATTAGTAAGAGTATTTTCAAAATCATTTTTTAAACAAAAACACTAAACTAACAGTGAGAGTATTTTTTTAAACAAAGTTTAAAGCATTTTTGAACTTTTAAAAATTCAACACATTTTTAAGGATATAAAATATAATTTAATCAGTCGGTTGGGTCGGACCGAAAGTCTCGTCTTTAAACCCGAGGAACCGAACCGAAAGAAAGGTCAAGAAGAAAGAAATCTCGTATGGGACTCGCAGATTGTAGAGAGTTCTGAGATTGAGGAAAGTGATTCCAAACGCGAGTAGAAACAATGGCGTCGAGAAAAGGAAGCAGCGCCGGTGAAGGGGCGAGATCGTTGGAGTTGGAGTTGGAGAAGATGAGTGTCGAGCAACTCAAAGCTCTCAAGGAACAGACTGATATGGAAGTCAATCTCCTTCACGACAGCCTTAACAACATTCGCACAGCCACTTCTCGCCTTGACATTGCCTCCGCTGCCCTACACGATCTCTCGCTCCGTCCTCAAGGTTCGTTTCTCTATTTCCAGTTCTGGTTCGGATTCTAATCTGCATTTCCTTCATCGTTTTTATGTGGTTTTGTTTCATTTTGTTTTTATTATTTGGTGATTAGGTTTTTTTTTTCTTTTTTCTTTTTTTCTTTTAATGCTTGCTTTCTAGGAAAGAAGATGTTGGTGCCTCTTACTGCGTCGCTTTATGTTCCTGGGACGCTTGATGAGGCCGATAAGGTCTTGGTGGATGTAGGCACTGGATACTTCATTGAGGTCAGTTTGGTGGAATTTTGAACCTTATTGTTTGTTTGTCATTCTTCAATTGTTGATTCACTTTTTCTTGCATTTTTTCACAAAGAAAAGGTTGAAATTTTATTTTTGGTGTTTATTTGATTTCATTCACCAAACGAGACTGGTGTAGCTGGAAATTTAACTTTGTTTTCCAACATATAGCCGACGTATTTGTATTATAAGATGTTATCAATTACTTATTTTTCACAACTTAGTGTAGTGCCTTCTGTCGAGTGATGCATGGTGGTTTTATTTGGCTTTCTGTTGTTGATAACATTTGGTTTTTGAAAATGGATCTTGTTTTCAGCAAAAAGAAGTTTTTAAAAACTGACTTCAATTTTGAAAACATGGTTAGAAAGTAGATTACAAAACAAAAATCTCATAAGTGGTAGAAGTAGTGTTTATAAGCTTAATTTATCTGAAAACAAAAACTAAAAACTAAAATCCAAATGGTTATCAAACGGGATCCAAATGACTTACTTGTAGATTTACCTTCTAAATAGGACACTTTATCTAGATCAATCTTTCCTACCTATCATAATTTATTCTGATTAATTAGCATTGATTGATGCGGATTGTTATCATCAATTAGGAACTTATTACTCAATGAGTATAATATCAGTTTATCATGTATTGATGTTGGTTATGTGTTCTCATGATTTGATGGTTACGTTGAATCAGAAAACAATGGCTGAAGGAAAAGATTACTGTGATCGAAAGATCAAATTGCTGAGGTCGAATTTTGACCAACTAATCGAGGTATTGTGACAACTTTGAAGTCGAATTTGGAACAAAAAGTTTTCAAGTGAGAATAATAGTGAAAGAAGTGTTGATATCTGAACCATGTATTATAGTTCCTTGATGTTGATTCTGCACCTTTATCTGCGAATGAAATATAGCTAAAAATGTTGGTAGTTGGTTCAATACAATGATAACAAATTTTTAAAACTAAAAAAATAAGCAGTTTCTTTAAAAATGTTTTAAACCATGAAAAACAAAATTTTAAAAAATAAATTGATTGAACAAGTATAATATTTTTTAAAACAGTAAAGGAAAGGTTAAATGATGTCTTAAATATTTGAGTTATCCTGTACAATTGTCTTTCTTTTATTTCTAATTTTTTTTATTAACTTCTTTTTTAATCTAATCTTCCTCTATAGCGATGCAAAAATTCCCTATGATATTCTATGTAGGAAGTTAGGTTCTACAGTCTTGACTTTGTGCTATATCTATGATTGGAGGTGAACATTTTTCTGTCGCTTAATTTTGAAGCTGTCCTCACTGGCACCTTAGGTACTAGAACTGACCGTCAATAGGGAAGCTAGGGCGAGGAAAACTAGCCACCTGAGTAAATTTATTTCTGAGTCCTTTGATTGTTGGTAGACTTTCTTTAGCAAAAGGCTAGTGCTAAGTTTGGTTGTATGAGGAGTGTGACTTGTGAGATGTGAGGCCTTCAAAGCTCCCAAATAGTACGTCATATCACCTCTATATAGCTCTTTGGAAGCGCTGCATAGGTGCAAAGCCCCCTTGGGACACAATGTGACGAGAGCCCTTCCCAGAAATGCATGATATATTTTAAAGATTCTCTTGAAACATCCTCATTAGTCATTTCCTTAGTTTCTCATGATATAGTATTCAAAATGTTATAACTTTCTATTTATAGAATTTTTATTTGAATTTGTTTATTGGCACCTTAAGTAGAAAAAACCCATGCTCAAGTCTTGAACTTGTTGTGCAGTAGTATTCTTCATACTTCACGGTCTCCTCTCCTATCAAAATCCCAAGAGTGGAGAGAATTTTTATTTAATTTACCCGGGAGTGTATGCTTATGTTGTTAGCAGATTCTTTATTAATGAGGAAAATGAGGAGTGGTTTCCTGTGCACTGTGTGAACAAAGGCCTATTATTTCCCGTGTACTATTAGCAAAGGCCTCCTAGACATTGAGGCAAGGTACTCAACTCATAGATTCCGAACCAGGTGCTTGTGTGAGTGGTCACTACCCATAAGTTTAGACCGTACTTCTAGGCTATTTGACATGTACCACGTACCGTCTTTACTTTGTAGAATAGTTCCCACAAGTTTGATAGACTCGTCAAGGTGAGTAGTTAGCCCAAGTGGGCTCAACATGGGATAAAATATGAGCTCGAGCTCTCATTTGCTAAGGAACTTAGAGAGCAAGGAGGATCCAGATTTTTAGCAACCACTCAGCTAAAGATTGTACAAATTCAAGTCTTCAAGTATCACTTGTAATCCTGAATCCCTTGGTTAGAAAGTAGTCACACTAACAAACTTGCTAACTTGGGGACATAATATTTCTCTCCAGCATGTCCATGAAGTTTTGAAAAATCCTAACATCTTAGAGATAGATAGAGAGTTACGAATTAATCGAACGAACCACACTCCTTTGGTTTGACAATGGGCTTTGAATTGTAAAGGACTGTTCCAGTAGATGACAGAATTCCATGGGAACTTAGGTGGTTAACGTGCACCATTGTCATCATGCGGTTATCAGGACATGTTGTAGGCTAAGGTGCACCTCAGCACATGTATGGCTGGCCATGTTTCGTCAATTTAGGCAATCCAAACTCCAAAGTGTAGCCGGGTCGATCATTTTGGTCAGAGTTCAGACTATTGGCAAACTTGTCATAGCTAATTTCAACTAACAAGGAATGTCCAATTATCTATTCACTGACATTTTGAGCGTTCTTCAGACAGCTTATAAACTCCAAAGCTAATTCTCTCGACCATTGTATATCCAATTACCCATTCACTAACTGACATTTTTTGTATACTTGAAATTCTGTTTTACCAACCAAACCACTTAACACCTTGACTGGCACAGTTCAATCCTTCGATCACTTCCATAGACTTCTACTGTTTGCATTTGCATTTGCTAGAGTTTAGGTGAGTGTGAATTACGAGCTTGAGTTCCCTAGTAGTAATGGTCCTAACCTAACCCTGTCCTTGTCACTTGAAGAGCCGACATTGGAGCCAAAAGTCGAAACTAGAGGGATGGTTTACCTTTGGGTGAGAACCAAGGTGGGGCAGCCCTTAGTTTCAGATAAAAAATATTAAATATACATTTAATTTATCATTTATTTCGATTTTCAAGTGGTCAATAAGGATCATGGAAACAAGGGAATGAGAGGGAATGAGTTCAATCCATGGTGGCCACCTACTTAATATTTAATATCCTATGAGTTTTCTTGGCACCCAATTGTTGCAGAGTCAAGTAGGTTGTCCCATGAAATTGGTTAAGGTGCATGCAAGTTGGTCCGAGTACCTTACAAATATAAAAATTAATAATATTTATTTCCTTAGAAAAATGTGTATTTTGATTATTTTACCATTTCAACATGCAGATTGCTACTAAAAAGAAGAAAGTAGCAGATGAAGCTGGGGTGATCTTACAAGCAAAACTGAAGCAGATGGCTGCCACAATGTAGGAAGATGTGTGACCATGTAATATGTAAGGCATTGATTGGTTAGTTAAACACAAGCCTTGAAGAATTTCAGAATACCAAAAGTTTTATAGGTAGAGATATGCGGGTTGAAATAAGAGGGTCGGGTTCAGGTCGTATTTGAGGTGTTGGTAAAGCTGTAAACTTCTTCCAAGTACTCAGTGGATGGTTAGAACTAGAATTTCCATTACTCTTCTGTGTGGTAAATGGTGACTTGGTGAGGAGAGGAAGATCTATAAGGCCACTAGAATCTGTTGAAGGAAGATTTTAATGACTCATCTTTTTTCAGTCCATGATTATGAATGTTGTGCATTTTTAGTTAGCCTGTCTGCCACTTGAATTTGTTTCTGAAGAAATTTTGCCCCATCAATTTCATATGTAGAGTTTTTTTTTTTCTCTCTCTTTTTTTTTTGGTCGTCTTTGTGGTCGTCCAGAAAATGTAAATATTTGTTCTCCTACTGAGATCTTGATATATCAAGGGGGATAAATTCAATTTGGTTTCGAAGTTATTGAAATCTTCAATTGACTTTGTTTGTTTGTCAATTTAGTATATGTTTGGGTGTTTTTCGGCAAATGGTGAAGACAAACGGCGGCATAGACAAACTGCCACTTGAACATTGTGACCTAAACTCAAACCTTAATTTTGTGAGATGGTAGCTGTCAAACGAAATTTAGAATATCTACTCCCTCTAATTATTCAGAATAAAGTTATATATATATAGGAACACCTAGATCGTAGACTAGGTATGTATAATTACGATAAAGGACAATTATACATAAATATGGAAAATATGTATTATAACAGCCCTCATGCTCTAGTTAGTATTGAGCACAAATATGTTTTTGTGTACCTTGGATTGGGGGCTCTTTGTAATTATATTCGTCCTATACAAAGAGTTATACGACGAAACAATAGTGTCAGAGGGGAGATGTTGAGGGAGTTGGCCAACCTGTTGAAGTTTAAGATGTAAGTTTGGTCCATTCAACAACCTAATAGGTTAGAGATAATAATTTTTTGTATTCAGTTTGTTTTAAAAATGTTATTTAGAAAAATAATAACTAGAGTGTTAAATTACATTGTCACAATTTATATATTTGTGTTGAAATAATGAGCATACCTTTACCAACATCAATTATGTACTATCATTCTCGAGGTTAAAAGTTCCATTTTTTCCATCCCACCATATGATAAAAAAATTAAAATTATATTTGTATCTCATAAGTTAAAAGTGTTATGAACTTATTATAAAATATATACTTATACTAGCTACAAAACGTGGCTAAAAATCTTTAGAAATCAATTTTGTTTGTGAAATGTCAATAACAAATGAAGATATATTTTATTAAGTTTAAATAATAAATATATAACATGAGAATTAAAAATAAAATAATTAATGAAAAAAACTATATATATCTTATTTTAGGTTAATTCACAACAATATAGATGAATTGAATGCTGATGACTATTTGAGTGAATTTGAAAATAAATCAAAATAAAAAGTTAGAAATATGTATAATATATACTAATACATTTGTTTGAGATCTTTGGAATCTATCAAATTGATCATGTTGTTCACTATTATTGTCATGAGTAGTTATCCTAACGCAAATGAATAAAAAAAATATTTTAAATTCAAACACATGAAAACTAAATAAACATTTTGGCTCAAACATATAAATAAAATATTTAAGATTTTGATAAAGTAGAAATCAAATCAAAGGTCTAACTAAAAATAATAAATAATAATAATATAAAACTTCACGAAGTAATGAAAACCTACATGCGTAATATTTAAATTTTAAAATGAGAAAAATTTATGAATCTTTGTTAGGGTTAAAATCAGTATAATTAAAATTTAAAAATTTGTTGTAATTTTTCACAAAGAATGAAATCCTACAATAATGAACAAAATTGTGGCATACTTTATGTTCTATATCTTCTACATTGTTGTTGCGACGCCAATTCGCAACGACTACATTTATGAATCTGAAATAATCATCATTGTTAACCGTTCTTGAACTTTATTCTTTACTTTCACATTCCTTATTCTTCCATTTTCTCCATTCAAGCTCATTTCTATTTCTTCTCCAAAGACCCAATTTTTGTTTCTTTTTGCTTTCTTCCACTTCAATTGGGAGAATACCCATTTGGCAAATTGAAAATAAAAAAGCTTATCATAATTGACAATTACAATTTCGTTTAAAAAATTTCACATAACATATCCCAATAGCCAACGAAATCTGAGGCCACGTTAACAAATAATTTCTGTTACTTCTCTTCTCCTTTTCCACAACTTTGACTCTCATTTTTGGTTGTTAATAATTGACCATTGTGTTTTATTTTTCAGTCTTTTTTACTAAACATCCTCCCAAAGAGGACTTCATTGTGAGGGTCTTGGGTATTGGTGACAATAGAAATCCACCGAGACTATCTTGAAATGGAGAATAAAAACTTGATTTTAATATAGTATAGATGATCAATAGTGTATTTTGGCATGGAAGACTTGATAGTTTTACACACTCGCACAACACACAAATATTAAACAAATTTAATCCTAAGTTTTATGTCATGAATTCTTCTATAATAGTAATTAAATTATATATGATCTTTCAAAGTTATCTCATCGCTCTTTAAGGTAAAGTATATCATACATTGTGTCAAGCACATGAGCGAGTTTCTCATAAAGAGCAAAACCACCTCAAATAGACGTTTGAATATTTGTCAACAAGAAATCCAAACGACCATTGTACAGTGATGGAAAAGTAAGCTTCTTGGCTTTTTTTTTTTTTTTTTTTTTTTTTTTTTAAATGTTAGCTTTCACTTACAAACCAATATTTAAATAGAGTTTATGCCTTTTTAAAAGCACTCCATAACTACACGAGAGAGATAACACACGACGTTTTAAGAGAAAAGAGATGAGTAACCATCGAAAAGTAAAGCCACCTTAAAGACTATAATAAATTTACATAGTTGTTTTAAGATAATAACGATAATGTTAGGTATCGCTTATTAACTAGCATGTATATGAAGTTTTCTTTAACACAAGTAAGGAAAGATGGGTGACTAGTAAAGAGCAAAGCCAACTTTAGAGCTAGTTTATTCATTTATTTATTTATTTTTGTTACAAGAAACTTGCATCATTGTTTGATGATAACACCAAAAAAAAAAAAAAAAAAAAAAGTTAGATATCACTTGTTAACCATAACATTTAAATAAAGTTGCGTTTGAGTTATTCTTTTGAGAGAAGAGGTGAGTGACTATTGAAGAGTGAAGTCACCTTAAAAACTAATTTGAAAGAAGTCCACATAATATATTTCACAATGATGAAAAATCGACAATCACTTATAAAATAGAATCCAAGTAGTGAATATCATTTCTATTAAATGAGTGAAATCATCTTGTCAAAACAAATATATGTAATCATTTTACAATAATGATAAAAGATATTACTTATTAACAAGCATCTAAATGGAGTTATATGCATTAATTATTTCAAAATTACCCGGCGGAAATTAAGATAACATAAGTTATTTCCAACAAATGACTGAGTGTCTCCCTAAGAGAGCAACTACATTATCAAAATAAATCCACACCATCATTTTACAATATATAATGACAAAATTAGATATCACTTATTAGTGGTTAGGAAACTATATAATCAAAGAGTGAATCAAATTGACAGGAATTCTAAAGCTAAACAATTAACAACCAAAATATTTAATAAGAAATTAAGGGTTTGAGAAAGCCTGTAATTTTGGGTTGAGGCACATTGACGATGTCCTTGGAGCCCACTTGCATTGAGTAATTCGATACTCTACTCCCAAACTACAGCACCCTTCAAAAACACTTGTGTGCAACTAAGCGATCTTATGAACTTCGAAGGGCCATTTTTTTTTTTTTTAATGACCTTTTAGTTAGGTTGTTTGGGGAACATGCTTTTGTGGGGAAAATGTTCCCATAGGATCTCGCATTGAGATATAGAGCTCAATTGGATTTATCATTTTAGCGCAAGTAATCAAATAAGGCTCAGTTGCTATTTACTAGTCAACAAGATTTGAGATGAGTATGAATTGTCACAAATCTTACGTGACACTTTCGTTTGTTTGAAATGTCTTGAATTTGTTATCTAGTGTTTTGAATGACCAAACACAGAGTCTTGCTACCTAGTTAGCGAGTTGATGTTGAGGAGCGATGCACCCTAGTGGGGTTCAGGGGCAATGCCTCCAAAATCTAATTTGTACTCGTTTATGTGTTATCTATGATTTGAGTAGGGGTTTAGAGAGGTGACATATATATAACCTTCTAACCATATTGACACCTTTTGTAATCTCTAATAATAAATTGCTCTCTCATGTTACTTGTGGGTGTAGCTAACAAACTGTTAGTGAACCACACATATATTTGTGTTGGTCTTTATTGTTTACATTGTTCTTACTTTCTTTATTTATCGATTTCATATATAACACATTTAAACATTTTTTTTTTATAAAAACTATTCAAAATAAAAAGACTCATGTTTATTTACATTTTCTCAAAGTGATTAGATATACAAGCTTGTTTGATTTTTTATATATTTAAATTGCTTTTATTAATTGTCAAATTACTACAAAGAACAACTACTAAACACTATGAACTAATAATTGTAAAGGACGACTACTAAACACTATGAACCAATAATTTTAAATGAACATTTAAAAACACTTTCACTATCTGAGTTTTTTGTTCTTGGTTTTTTAGTATATGATCAATCGAGTTGGTCTTTGTAGATGATCAACGTAGTTTGGTTGGTAGAAGTGGTTGTTGCTGGAGTTGGCAGGCAGAGTTGCCATTGAAAGTGGCTTATCGAAATTGGTCGTTGGAGGCAGTCGTCATGAAGATGGTTGCCAATGTTGGTCACTGGAGGTGGTCGGGTCGAAGTTGGTCTCCAGAGCTAGTCGTCTAAGTCGATCGTAGGAGGTGTTCACTGGTAATGGTTATCGCCAAAGTAGGTTTATGGAGGTGGCTATCGTCGGAGGTAGTTGCCAGCAACTATGGTGGAAGTGAAGTAGAGGATTAGTGAGAGTATTTTAGTAATTTTATTATTATACAAATAAGAGAGAGATCATTAACTTTTAAACACTCAAAAACTTTTTTTTTTCCTAAAAGTCTATTTCAAGTGTTTCTCTCAAACCAACTCATTGCAAATACTCAGTTTTTTTTTTTTTTTTTTAAGTTAATTTGAGTGGTTGTCAAACACTCTAATTTTTTTTTTTTTTTTTTTTTTAAATAAACACTTAAAAAGTTAAACCAAATGCACTCTAATTATGTATATATACCATAGGTTGTTGCATCTAAAGTGACCATTACAAGAAGGCAAGTTGTGCATTTTGCTAAGATATTTATTATCGTTGGAAAAAGAGAAGGATCAAACAAATATTAGGTATTCTAGTTATTGAAGACATCAAAGCAAATTTGAGAGAAAAATGAGTAAGCAAACTCTCATCAAATTGAGTTGGACTGTGTTATATAAATTTATCTCTGACTTTTGTTTAAGGCTATACTCTCCAAATTCATGAAAGTAGTCATCTATTTTCCTAGTCAATATTAAACAATTTAAATAACTTAAATCAACAAAATGAGCATAGCTTAACTGACATATAGATATGTAAACTACCAAGAAGCCTGTGTGGTTCCAATCTTTTTATTTTTATTGTACTTAAATAAATATAAATATATATATATATATATATATATATATATATATATATATATATATATATATATATATTAAATGATATAGTAAAAAGAATGTAACTTATAATGAAGTTGAAGATGTTCCAAACTTTATATAGTGGTGGATGTGGATGTGATGGTTCCATCACCAAGATTCCTTTAAAAAGAAGATAGTGAATAGTCTTGTTTAAAAAGTGCTTCAAGAGAGACTTGGGTAATTAAAGCTCGAGACCACCTTTGGTTTAAGAAGCAAGTGAGTGGCAAGAGATGAAGGTGGGATAAGAATTTAATGCATTCTACTATACCTAATTGTCAACTTGTTTCAGTTCATTCATGGAATATCCTCAAAATGTTTGAACTAATTTATAATTATTTCACCCTTTAAAAACTAATTAAGAAAAAATTGTCTTATTTGACATTTAGTCAAGGCTTCAAATATTGATGTCGATATCGATATCAAGATTTCAATTTTATAGATATATCGACGACATATCGATATCAACAAATACTTTTGGAAGTCACGAAATTTATAAAATTTATTTAGATTGATAATTAAGTTTCTTCTTACTCTCAAACTAAGTTATGGATGTTGTTATTAGTATTTCTTATCTTATTAGACCAAATAGATAACATTTTTATGTTTTGCGAGCATTTATAAAAGATATATCGATGTCGAACACTTAGATTTATAGATATATCGATGAATTTATCAACATGTCAAAAGATATTTTAATTTTTGTAATCCGTCACTTTTCTTTATAAAATACTTTATCGATATTTTCAGTTGTAATAAAATATCGATCAATCGCTTGTATAAGTGTCAAAATAACATATGAATTGTCGAACCAATGCACTGAAATTAAGATTAAAGTTCATTTTATTCTTTTAGTATTACAATTAAAACAAACTAATGTTTCAAACTTTGAAACCCTAGAGTGGTTTAGTCAATTTTTCAAATTAACAAAATGTGGAAGTGGGAATTGAAATATTTTATTTTTGGAATAAATGTATATGCTTTAATTAGTTGGTTTTTTTTAGTATAATAAGAATGATTAGAAGAACTAAATCACATACCTTTTAGTTGTTAATACATCCGTACTTTGTCCTTTAACTAAATTGAATTATGTTTTTTTTCTTTTCGTCCTTATAAAGTAAAATTTCAATTAATAAAATTTTATGACATTTGGGTTATCGAGTTAAATTAACATAATTCATTTGAAGAAGCTAACCTGATGCTATGTTATTTTTTCCCCTTTTTTATTACAACAATTATGGGGAAGGAGATTGAACCTCTCACCTCTTAGAACGGAAAGTCATGTCATTTACTGCAGCTAAGCTCCTTTGGCACCATGAGGTAATGTTAAGACGTATATTATTGATCAATAAGTCAAATATTTGAATCTTCACCCTAATCTAAATTGTGTTGAATAAGTCATTGATCTACTCGGCATGTTTAAAAAAAAAAATTATGGACCTACTTGATACTAATTTAAAAGTTTAGAGTCCTATTATACATAAAATTCAATTTTATATTTAATAGTTAAATTATTTTTTAAAATTTCAAATAAATTAAAGTTCTATTATACAAAAAATTAAAAATTAAAAAGACCTCTTAATCATTTTTAAAATTCAAAGTCCTTTTAAGTATTGAAAATTCATGAACCTGTTATCAAAATTTTAAGATTCAGGTACCTAACAAGAAAAAAAAAACCTTGTAATTTAACTTTTAAAAATTTAAAATAAAAAAAAAATATTTATTATTTTTTTTTACTAAAATATAATTTTAGTTTTTTTTTTAAAAATATATATAAACTCTGGGCAAGTTTCCAAATGATTCTAAACTTGTTAAACAAACTTTTTATATTTTTAAAATCAAGATGAAGCATCTTTTAATGGGATGAAACATCTTTTAATGACTTAAAAATAATTTTGATGAAATGAAAATTACATTTAAAATTGTAAAGTTAAATATTATATTAATTTTGATCGATTAAAAACATGTTTTAAATTGATTTTAAACATGCCAACATCAGTATAACTCAACTGAGATGAACTTGTATCAATATTGAAACTTGTTACATAGGAATCTTTTATAATTGGCAATTAAGTTTTTAAATCCAAAAGCAAACACAAATCTAAATCTTTTTATAAGACATATTTTTTGTTTTGAGGTAGTTAGAAATTTGAATCCACAAGTATGAATCCCATTGGTTGTACTAAAGAAAAGCACTTATAAGCAATGTCTAAAATATCTATATTGATGGACATTTCGATAAAATATGATGTTACTAGATATTTCAGAAAAAAAATTATGAAAAAAAAATTTAATTAGTAAATAGGTTTAAATATTACTTTGATCCCTATACTTTTGACTTTAGCTCATTTTGGTACTTATACTTTCAAAATGTTCATTTTGGTCCCTATACTGACAAAAATTTTAGTTTGGTCCCTATACTTTTAATTTTGGTTCAATTTGGTTCTTATACTTTTAAAAAAGTGACAATTTTGGTCATTTCCATTTTTATTTTCAAGGGATCAAAATGACCACTTTTTGAAAGTTCAAGGTCCAAAATGGACCAAATTTGAAAGTACAAAAACCAAAATGAACATTCTGAAAGTATATGAACAAAAATGAACCAAAGCTGAAAGTGTAGGGACCAAAATGAAAATTTTGAAAGTTTAGAAATCAAAATGAACTAAAGCCAAAATTACAAGAACCAAAGTAGCATTTAAGGGCCCGTCTGATAACGTATCGTTTCCTGTTTATGTTTTTCATTTTTTAAGAAACAGACTTGTTTGATAACTGTTCTTGTTTATTGTTTCCAAATTTTAAGAAGCATCTCTAAAAAATAGGCAAAAATTGAGAAATAACAAAAATTAGTTTATTCTGTTCTTGATTCTATTTCCATTTTACCATTCCCTAAAATAATTACTCTCAGCTTTTGATGTATTAATATCAGGGGTCCATAAAAATTAATTTTATTTTGCCAGTCATAGATTCAGAAAACAAGAAATAAAAACGAAAAACAGGAAACAAGAAACATAAAGATTTGATAATGGACCTAAACCCTGTAAATAACATTTCATGTTCCTAAACAAATTAGCGTATATGAAATTTAATAGTATGTGCAGGAGTTGTATCGGAGTTAACGGGCACTGGGAAAATTTTTGTTTGTGGTGTTCACCACCGCACGCCGCCGCGTTCGTAATTTGGAAAGTCGTTGAGAGTTACGACCGAGGTTTTTCCATAGTCCCACCATTAAGCAGCTTTGATTCCCTTTGTTGAACTCAGCAGACCCTTTTTCTCTTCTCCATTTCTGCTCACACTTTCTGTTCTCTTTTAGCTTTTTTATTCTTTTCTCCACCTGGGTTTTATTCGTTAATGGCGGCTACAGTTTCTCGAAAACTAATAAGAGATGCTAGCTGTAAAGGGGCGATTTCACGTATTTTCCAAGGGGCAAGGCACTACTCTTCTGCTCCTGAGACCATTCATAAGATCCCTCATACTTCTAAGAAGGTACATACTCTACTTCTGTTTGTTGTTCTTTTGATGCATAGAGTAAAGAAAGATAATCGATGTTTTTTGTTTCTCTTTGGTATGTGCATGTGATTTTTTTCCCAGTGTGGTGTTTGGCGATTGCTGTTTGATTAATGGGCGTTGAGTTAGTTTGTGGTCACTTGCCTCAATTGAGTTTTGAAACAACATTCTTTGGCTCGGTTTACATAACTGAAATTGGAAGCAATGGATGAGAATGGAAATATATGGTCCCACTTCATTCCCTTTCACGGTGTTTACCAAAACCAGGAATGACAATAAAATGTGAGACTCACTCCAAATTTGTGAATCTCATTCTTATGCCGAGGTAACTCGGCATGTGGGTGCCAAGAAAGCTCATAGAGTATTAAATTCTAGGTTGGTGGCCACCATGGATTGAGCCATTTTCTCTAAGTCATTGATTAAACCCATATCCCCTTTTTGACCACTAGGCTAACCCATGATTGTTGACCCATCTTTGTTTTTCTTCACTTGTTTTGTAATTAGATTTCTAAGTTTGAGTTTTTGAGTTTTAGATATTTGAGTCTCGAAGCCAAAAACAATGCCAATTGGATGTGATGATAAGGGAGCTTGATTAGAAATGAAAAAATCGAGTGACAATAATTGAACAAGAATGTGATTACAAATAAAAAAGTCGAATAGTAGAGAGCGAGAGCAAAAGGGAAAGTAGTGAGGAGGAAGAGGGAAAAGTAGCCACAACTGTGAAAGTCTATTCAAAAGTTCAATGAGAGCGAGAGTCTTGTCGAGAGTGAGAGTGTGTAAGACTAAACCATTGAGAGCTATAGGTAAAAGAGGAAAGCTAGAGAGAGAGTGATAGTGAAAATGTTGCACGAGCTTGAGCGAGAGGGAGGAAGCAAGAGCGAGACCTAGAAAAAGAATTGGAAAATAGGTAGCCAACAACAGGGAAAAGGAAGAATAAGCCACAATGAGAGCCAATTTGTAATTATTGAATTATGAGTTTGTTAAAAAAAATTAAGTAAAGATCCCTGAAAAGCGTTGGAAGAGAGGAACACCGATAAGAAGCCTTTAACTTATCCGTATCAAAATAAACCGTCCAACGTTGCCACCAAATTTCTGAAATGATAGGTTTAACTGCATTAACCATAATAACAAGGGCCTTGAAGGGATACAAAGACCAATGAGCAAATGAAACTTGTTGTGCTTCTAACTTCTTATTTTCTTTTTTTGAAGAAAATATAGCTTCATTGATTGATGAAATAAAGGAGTAAG
Organism: Citrullus mucosospermus; assembly: GCA_030954485.1. Lineage (NCBI taxonomy): Eukaryota > Viridiplantae > Streptophyta > Magnoliopsida > Cucurbitales > Cucurbitaceae > Citrullus > Citrullus mucosospermus. The sequence goes on along the minus strand of CM062055.1, from coordinate 8,797,127 downwards.
ACTCCAAACACCTTTTGTTGAATTACAACAAAGATCTCCAAACATCTTCTGGTTGTGTATTTTGGCATTCTTGTTGTTCAGCTTTGTTTCAGCTTTGTTTGGGCCCATTGTATTAGGGCTTCTAGTTGTTGTTTGTTTACTTTTGTTATCTTGGGTTGTTTTGAACTTGCTTGTTGTAGTTCACTTTGTTTTTAGTATGTGGAGATGATGAGAGTGCTAAGGGGTGTCAACCTAGTTGAGATGCTTGGGTGCACTTGTTGATCTTTTTAGTCTCTTTATTGTACTATGAGATTTTATCTCATTATATCAATGAGAGAGATTGTTTCCTTTTAAAAAATAAAAAATAAAAAGAAAACAAAGATCTCCCATTTGAAATTAAAAAAGACATGCTATAATGAACTTAAGAGTGTTTTGTTTTACACTAAAGGAAAGCAGTACATAAAACCTTGTCCATAAAACAATCAAAAGAGGAGGAAGTATCCTTGAAAAGGAGGCTATTTCTTTTACCCCAAAGCAGCCGGAAAAAAGCACGAACAATAGCCGACGATAAAACTTGTTTAGTACAACCAAAAGGATGACCAACCAAAACTGAAGCCAGAATGTCGAACGTTATTAGGGAACGTTAGTGACCAGCCAAAAACCTCCAAAATAACTATCAAAAACGGGATGCAAAGTGGCAATGTAATTTTTTGGTTTTGTTATTTCAACAAGACATTGCATCATGATTATTTGTCATTTTTGGTATTTTGTGTCTCCTTGATAATTTGATATGCCTTTTATGAAAATCATCTAAATTGTAACAGTAAGCAACAGGAATATTTCTTTGGTCAACTTAATTTTCCAATGCACAAATAATCTATTACTCTAGCTTCGTGCGGGTTCATTATTTATTTATTTTTATTAAACCAATGAGTTGTATTATGTAAATTTCCTTCCCTCCATAGTGATCTCTTTCTCTCTCTCTGCTTGTACTCATGGCTCTGCTTGTGCAGCACTAATTTGCTTGTCACTAGTGGATCCTTCTCTTATATATCAGTAAATAAGCTTACCGATTTAGGAGTTCACTGGTCTTTGTATTATTCTCTCTGTCACAAATGATGTCATTATAAAAGAGAATGAATGAATGATAATGGAAGCAGTGCCTATTTTGATTATTATTTACTTCTAAATATTGTTTCTTGTTTATATCTAAGATGGTACTTCATAGCATTTTCAACTTCTCCAAAGATTATTAACTGTAGCCTGACTATATGCGGTTATCTTCTCTTGTAGGGGAGATTATTAACCGGAGCCACCATAGGCCTAGTGATAGCTGGAGGAGCTTATGTGAGTACTGCAGATGAAGCAACTTTCTGGTACCACATTTAGATCTTTGTGTGATTTATGCCTACTTATTGGAACTGCATCATCCCATTCATCATGGTGACCTATTTAGATCTTTGTGTGATGTTGTTAGGTATCCAAACACAGAAGTTATATGCCAACACCAAATATAACTATATTGTAATATCAATGAAAAAATTACTATAGAAACAAATATAAACAAGTAATTCGAGGTACTGGACCCTCCCTTTTGAGATCTCTCCCAACTCCTAATTCACTCATCAAATGCCCAACTCCCTCTTTCCTCACTCCCTCTATTTATAACTAAACTTCATAACCACCTCCCTAACTAATTACTAATATACCCTTGCAATATCTCTAATTGCATTCTGATCATATGTATGTGGCCCAAGCATATATATTTAAGAGATGTCATCCGTTAAAGCTTTTGAAATTGAATGTCATTCATCATGAAAATTAAGCCTTGTGATTACTGTGGTTCAATCTCACTCTATTTCAGTAAAAACCACCTCTTTCTTAGTCCAAAGGTTCCTCTTTTGTTGCACCCTTTTGTTCTCTTTGTTTTTAATTATGGTCCCCTTGTGTTCTTTATCCACTTGAGCAAAAGATTTCACCTCCTTTCTAGAGGTTTTATGGCTTTCAAGTTCTATACTTCTTTCCTACAAAGCTTCAATATTTCATCTTTAAATCCCATCCTCAAGTGTATTCATCAATATGAATCACTATATTTCTTTTCATTTGATCACTTGTTAAAGTAATGAACTTTGCACAGATCCATGTCAAATTACCCATTTCCGGCGCCACTTCAAAGCCTTTTCAAATGTATCCTTTTTAGAAAACTCGGTGCTTAAAGGAAACTGAAGAAGCTTGGCCAAAGAAAATTTTAGCCATAGCACCAGGTCCCATTTTAATCTGATATGAAAGATGAGAAATTTCTTTTTTCCTGAACATAGAACCCCAATAACCATCAACTAAAAATCCAACTTCCCACCTCACAATTTACCTGTAAAACTCAATGAAGTACCAGGTCCCATTTTAATCTGATATAAAAGTTGAGAAATTTCTCTCATCCTCCAATTTGAACACAGAACCCCCAATAACCATTAACTAAATGCAAGGTTCACAATTTACCTGTAAAACTCAATAAATTACACAACACAGCAGATTTCAAAGGAAAATAACATTGTTCTATGTAGAAATATTCCAAGCTACACGATAACAAGCCACAGCAGAAATTAAGAGAAAAGCAGCAAACAAACACCAGCTAATCCGAGAGGGCTGGGAACCTCTCCTACCCCCCTGCCACAAAATACCACCATGCACATCCCACTATCCCACTAACTAACTGACAGTTGGTAACTTTCTTTGCCCCTCCTAGAGTAAGTTTTCACGAGGGGAGGCCTCAATAAACTAATTGAAATCTTATTATGCATTACAGCTGCTAGACTTCATTGTATAGCTTTATTTTCACTGGCAACTGAGAGAAAAATAGAATGGAGAGAGATGAGAAAGCAAGAAAGCACCACTATGAAACTGGCTGGAGCAGTTTTATTTGATAGTCTTGTGAAATCTCGTGTTTTGTTTCCTTTAGTTTTCTTTTAAATTTTAATTGATAGAAAACATAATGGTTCATGATTGTCGTTGGCTTTAGCTTAGAATTCACTTTGTGAATTGTCAGCTTTGCATTTTGAGTGTATGGTTGCTTTCTTTCAAGGGTATATTCATGCTTTGAGCAAATGATACTCCAAGACTTGTGATCATATCAGTATGGAGAAAAAGCCAGCCCTTCTACAGTTTAAAAAGAGCATATCCTGCTTATGCTTTGTTTTCAATAGTTGCAAGTTTCGATATATTCTGCTGCTGCTGCTAGCCTTTATGTGATGCATATAGAAACAAAAATGATTGGAGCTACTTGATGTCTGGGCTACTGTTTCTCGTTATGTACAATTGGTGGATAAAACATTAGAAAATCTCTGGTTTTCAGCACCGACTATTACGAACTGGCATTTATCAAGAAATTTTGGTTGTGATTTTGTGTTTATGTCTGGACTTTCCCTAATGAAGACAAAGGGGACTAAGCATGCTCATGATTATTCAAAAGGGTGTTAATGTAGTGGGATCGTTTGGATTGTTAAAACCTACGGACATTTTATCCTGTTTGGGGGAGGACTTTCTTGATCAGTGGGTTCTATTTTGTTGCAAGTCCCATGGAAGAATCAAAATAAAGGGTCGTTTTCCATTCGATTGCTGCCTTCGATCAAAGTGTGATCTTTGGATGCTACTTCACATCCTTAAAAAGTGTCTTGTGTAAGGTAGGTCCCTTGAATGAAGAAGTAGTGCGGGCTCAAGAGGATCGTAGTTTTGAAATTGCCAAAAAAGGTCATGGGTAAAATTTTCTTTTTGTATTGGAACGCAGTAAGTAAATGACACAGAGGTCCCAAGAAGAGCTAACAAAACTGCAGAGAACTTCATGTATGACATGTCATTGTTAATCTATGTGACATTGTTTTTCAATTATGTGGTGCTCTGATGTTGACCTGTTGCTGAAATGTGGTGGAAACGCTATAAGAGTTTCTATGCCTTTTGTGTATCTTGAAGATATCTTTTGGCTTCTAAAAGTGGGGGCAGAATTTAAATGTATGATTGCCTAAAAACGAATTTAAACATATGATATGTTACTTTATTCCCTAGTTGTCTTATGGAAATGGAGCACTTTTTTCACTTGTGCAATTAGTATTATATGTTATTCTTACATTATCTATTGGTACCAACTTGAACAAGTTATCAAAGTCTTGAATTTGATTACATATTTCGGTACCTTGCAGCGGTTGGCTATTCTCTGCTACGAAACTGGTGAACCCCCTTTTTGCGCTTCTTGACCCTGAGGTTGCTCATAGGCTAGGTGTCTCAGCAGCAGCTCGTGGTTGGGTTCCAAGGGAAAAGAGGCCTGATCCACCAATTTTAGGTCTTGAAGTTTGGGGAAGGAACTTTTCAAATCCTATAGGTCTTGCTGCAGGTTTTGATAAACATGCTGAGGCTGTTGATGGACTTCTTGGATTAGGCTTTGGCTTTATGGAGGTTGGTTCTGTGACACCCGTTCCACAAGATGGCAATCCAAAGCCTCGTGTTTTCCGGTTGCGCAGGGAAGGGTAGGAAATGGATTTCATTTGCTCTCATGTCACCCCCCTCCCCGACCCGACACTTAGTATTTTTTGTGGTTTTTCATTTTGTGAAGTTTCATGCTGCTGTGAGCATGGGTCTTTCTTCGATAGCCCAATTATACATCTTTGAATTGATAAGATATGTATAATTTTTCATTTGGGCAGAGCTATCATCAATAGATATGGCTTCAATAGTGAAGGAATTGTTGTAGTCGCAAAGAGGTTAGGTGCCCAGCACGGAAAAAGAAAGTTAGATGAAACTTCGAGCACTACCCCTTCCTCTAGTGATGACGTCAAACAGGGTGGTAAAGCTGGTCCTGGAATTCTTGGAGTCAATCTCGGAAAGAACAAGAATAGTGAAGATGCTGCTGCAGACTATGTGCAAGGCGTTCATACATTATCACAGTATGCTGATTACTTGGTATTTTTTCCTGCTTCTGTCATATTTTATCTAGTTTATCAATGTTCAAAATAACAAAAAAAAATTAAGGGTGTGTTTGGTTTAACTTTTTAAGTGTTTAATTTTGAAAATACGTCATTTTGGAAAAAATTGAAGTGTTTGTCAACCACTCAAAATAACTTTTGAAATACTTTCAAGGTGTATTTTAAATAGTTTTTATCAAAAGAGTTTTAAATAAAAATGACTCTTTTGAAAAACACTTTTTTCTCTAGTCAATCCAAATAGGCCCTAATTATTCTACATGGAAGGAACTTATTAGACATGGGTTCTATCTCAAAACCAATTGGCAATGAGAGGAATAGCCGCTTATAGACGTTGTGAGGTCTCTTGATTTTTCGAATGTGGAATCCTCAACATGCCCCCTCAAAATGGTGTTTCTTTGGGTTTAGGATGGAATGCTCGTTTGGGCTTTATGGGCTCTTATACCATATTAGATAAACATGAGATTCTATCTCAAAACCAATAGACAATGAGAGGAGTAACCCACGTATCTTATTAACATTGCGGAGTCCCTTGATTTTTTAATGTGGGTACTTCAACATAACTAAATGACAAATGTTTAAAATTGCTTCTTTCATCTGAAATAGTTTTCAATGGATGGTGTTGTGTTCATTTTCATTTTATCCCTACCCTTTCAAGTCTTGAATTGAGAGAGGTCATAGTTCCTTTTCTTCTTAGGAGTTGTGCTTATTGACTAACAGGAAAACAAAGGGAACAGTTATTTTGTTAAAAAAACTTCATTTTCTTGATCTTGATTTGCTTAGAAATTCAGGACCTATCATCCTAGTGAACAAAGAGAACAAGATTCATACTGATGTCGTATACTTACTTAGGTGAGTAAGAGACTAGAGCATTAGGTACCGTATGAGCAGACCCAACAAAATCCTTGTATAGCCTCTTTGATAAAGAAAAATATGACAACAATGGTTTGAATGCAAATACAAATATATATATGACACATATACATATACAACACACATATACATATATATGTACACTCTTTACTATTCGATAGTACCCATAAATCAAGTGGTAAAGATTTATAAGTGAACTTTGATAGGAGCTTCTCTGGAAGCTATACGTTGGTCTAGTTACAATTAGAGCTAGAGAGGACTATATAAATTGATTCTATTCTGTGCTTGGATGATTAAAGTAATGGGAAGTAAACAAGCATTTTTTAGCAGCTAATTTGCTTTGATTTCTGAAATACTGTGATGGATTCTTTAATGAAGAGTGTTTTCTTTAGGGTGCATGACTATTTATTAGTTGTGTGAACTTCTATGTTTGAACGTGGGGAAACAAAGAGAAGGTGGTGTTCTTTTATAGTACTATGATTTTGCAAAGGACTTAGTGTTTCTTAAAACTGAAGTGCAAATGCACAATAGTCTTTTGAGGCTTAAGCGTAAAGCGGCAAAAAAAAGCATGGGCTTTTTTCTGTGAGGTGCACTATATATAAAAGTAATACATAAAAGAGTAATACATAAAAGAAGAGAGAACATAATTGAAGTGGAAATATGAGAAAAAGACCCCTAAACACAAGAAGTTTTTCATTTAGGCTTAGTAAATTTGATTTTTTTTTTTTAGTTAATAAAGAAGAAAAAAACCTTAATCATTACTATATTTTAAAAATAATGAAAAATCCCCAAGACCCAGGGCTCAAAGCCTTGGGGCTTCACAAAAGGTGTGCCTTATTTTGTAAGCCTTGCCTTTAGCCTAGGGCCGCCCTAGAGGGCTTTTTAAAACACTGAAAGGAGTGGTGTGGTTTTTGGTAACAATATCTGTCAATAAAGCCATTGGATTAGTTATGTAGAATTTGGAGGAACCGTCTCTGCTCGGGACATGTGTCAATTCCTTTATAGAACCATTTGAAAGCTTTTTGTTCATCTTCCTTTTATTATAAAATAAATATGTTAAAGTTATAAAATATATGCTGTTAATAGGAATTTAAATTTAATACTACAGACCTGCCAGGCCTATGATTATTGTTGGAAAATCCATGACATGAAGTTTTAATGGTCGAACATTTTTACAATTGTAATGCATCTTCTTCAGCTAGTCTATTCAATGTTTTCTCACAAGTCTTAATCCCAAAGGAAATCCTTTCCAATTTTAAGCAATTGTTACATTTCCCTCAATCCCAAATTCCTGGACCTCTTCACAGGTGATTAATGTTTCATCTCCCAATACCCCTGGATTACGTGCGCTTCAAGGCAGGAAGCAATTAAAGGACCTTGTTCGTAAGGTATAAAGCATGTGCGTCAACATATTGGTTAATTACTTGTTGAGAGTTATTGTCATGGTATCTTTTACTTTTCATCTAGGTTCAAGAAGCTCGGGATGAAATGCAATGGGGTGAGGAGGGTCCTCCTCCACTGCTTGTAAAAATCGCCCCTGACTTGTCTAAAGAAGACCTTGAAGATATAGCAGCAGTATGTGAACCCTGATTTTGTCTCTTCATTTGTTTGTTCTTGTTCTTCATTTCTTACATAGTTTTGTTAAGTGTTACTTTCTTTCTGTGTAGGTTGCTCTAGCCCTCCGTTTGGATGGATTGGTATATTTTCGCTCTACATCATGCTATGCTAAATTTGCAACGTTATGTCCTACCAGATGCAGTTTTTTTTGCTTAGTCAATTAACTTGAGCATTGTCTAATTTTTGTCTTTGTTTGGTTTTAGATTATAACAAATACAACTGTTTCAAGACCGGAGCCTGTTGATAAAGATCCATTGGCTGCTGAAGCAGGTGGACTGAGTGGGAAGCCTCTCTTCAATCTATCCACCAATGTCTTAAAGGAGATGTATATTTTGACCAGGGTATGTTGGTGAATCTCATGAAATGTGAAAATTTTAGTTAATTGAATGGCCCTATTTAATAAAATAATATGAATCTCGTAGTAATAATGGCGTTTTCAAGCTTTTGGACACACTGCCGTTGGAGATCATCAACTCGGTCATTTATTTGGAAATTCACATGGTTATAGTATGTTAGGTATCTAACTCTAATATCCTGCAGAAATCAAACAAAACAACAAGCAAACAGTCAAATAACACAATATGGATGGAAATCTCTCAGTAACAATGTTCTATTGAGAGTTCTTCAACATACAGTGAGAATTATGAATCCGAGAAAGCTACTAAGCTCTCCTTAGAGAAATAAAAGTAATACTCCCCTAAGTTCTAGGGAGAGGGCTGGCTCTCCCTGTCATAAACTCTACTCTCTAAGTTCTAAGGAGAGGGCTGGCTCTCCCTGTCATAAACTCTACTCTCTTCACCAAAAACATGCCCCTCCAACAGACTCCCCAAACCCCTACAAAACCCTTAGAAACATACATCAGCCTTGCCCACCATAACCGTAATAATAGTGAATTCCTTTCCTACCCTCCATGCATAAGTTTTGACAATTGGGGGCCTAACATAGTATTCTCTTCATGTGTCTCCCGGCCTATTTTTTTGAGTTTCATTAAATTGTTCATCTTTGAAATTATAGATGATTTTTTCATTAGGCTTTAGCTTAGCTAACAAACCTGATACCACTCACCAAAACCAAGTATAAGTCGATAGGTTAGGATATTTTTTAATTTTTTATATACTTTTTACATTCTCTTACATATGAGTTTAGAAATTTGAGATCCAAAAAGTGCAATTAATATTAATCAGAAAAGTGACATGATGGGGGCTTGAACACTGAACCAATAACTTAATCTTTTGCCATGCATGATAGGGTAGGTTGTCCTAGTGGTCAAAAAAGGTCATGTAAATACCAAAGTGGGCATAGCTCAACGGTAATTGACATGTATTATCTTTCTCGAAGGTTCAAAATCCCATACCTCCACTTGTACTCAAAATAAAAAATAAGGGTCATGTAAAAAATAAAGGGTTTAGAGAGAATAAGTTTAAACCATGGTGGATGGCTACCTAGGATTTATACCACGAGTTTTCTTGACAACAAAATTTAATATAATAAGGTTTCTTGTATTTTGAGCATTAGACTCTTTTCATCTTATCAATGAAAGGACTTGTTCCTTTTCCAAAAAAAAAAAATATATAACGGGATACACAGATGTCTCATGAGTCATGAGTATAGTTCTAGTGTGCCAATCTCATGAGAATGGTTGAAGTTTGCCCAAGCTGAACAACAAAACACCCATAGATATTAAAAGAACTTAAGTCGATATGTTATGTATGTTTAATCACTTGTATATCTTTTTTTAGACTAAGATAATCATTCTAAGCTGGCTCTCTAGTGTCGCAATAAATCTTTCCTCCCTTTGGCCCAATAGTGAAGAAGATGCATTTATGACGTGAAGTTAGAGGATAAATTGTCAATTCCCCTATAGAATCATTTGAAAGTTTTTTGTTGTGTTTACAATGTTGTGATGGATGATGTTTTCCATAAGGGCAGGAAATAGATTTTCATTTAACAAAATCTCTCATACTTCGAAATTGACATACTCTTGTTTCCTTTTAGGGAAAGATTCCCTTAATTGGCTGTGGTGGCGTTAGCAGGTATGTTTGATGGGATCTCTCTGCCATAGTAGCCACTGAGTTTATATTTTCTTTCTGTAATGAACTTATCACCTACCAGAAATCAAACTTAATGATCATACTTATTCGTACAGTGGCGAGGATGCTTACAAGAAAATACGAGCTGGAGCAACTCTTGTTCAGCTTTATACAGCATTTGCCTATGGTGGGCCCGCCTTGATTCCTCAGATAAAGGTAGTATCTTATCCATACATCCACAGTTTGAAAATTTTGGAAGAACTGGATAACATAAAAATTCATATCTCGTGCGCCTACTAATCCTCTCGTCCTATAATTTCCATTGCTTATTATGTATCATTATAATTTGAGCATTAGTCTCTTTTCATTTCATCAATGAAAAGTACCATGTCCATTTCAAAAAAATAAAAATAAAAATTCATGTCTGGATGCCTTGAGTCATGGTAATTCAACTTATTTCTAACTCATCTCTACTTTTGTTGAAGATAAAAATTTAAATAACTTCTTGAAATCTATATTTATGAATGCGGCTATGAGTAGAAATGATTTTTTTTTAACCACAATCACATTTGAATGATTTTTTTTTTTTTTTTTTAAATGCTCTTCTTTCTAAATGGAGGCTTATGTCTCATACTGCCTCAAACTCATGCCTCACCTCTTTAAAGAAAAAAAAGCCTCAATGCCGTGTTTAGCCAACATTGTTCTTAGGATGTTTTGCATTGCTTGGTTTGGTGGCTTTCGGTATCCCAGATGTCAAAAATTAAAAAAAAAAAAAAGAAAAAAAAAAAAGATTAAGCTGTATATAACGGTAATTGCCATCTTTTTCCTTTTTTTGTAGAGGGAACTTGCTGAATGCTTAGAAAGAGATGGTTTCAAGTCTATCCAAGAAGCAGTTGGTGCAGACTTTAGATAACAGCTTGTGCACTTTGTTAGTGGGCTGAAGTTAAACACAGTCATTCGAAAGTTTTTTCTTGTGGCTTTCTTTGCCTAGTTTTCAGAATTTCATATAATTCCCTCAAATTAGGGGCTGATGTCCCTACAAGGTTTCTTGTTTCTGGTGGGATTTGATTGGGGTTTGGAGAGGCCAAATCTGTTTTTGATTCTCAAATTGCTGTTGCTTTCTCTCAATGGGAGAGAATTGTAAGATATAATTGCTTAAACCTTTCTTTTAAATCATTATGATGAGAGGTTCGAACATTTTGTTTATTAGTACCCAGTGTCACTTATATATTTTCTCCTTCCTTTCTTTCTTGTGTTCAATCAGGGTGGAGCGACATGAACCTTCAGTGTATAAAGATAAGTAATGTCCTGTCTAATTGACTTATACTCGATTCGGTAAGTAAGATAATGTTAGTTGTGGTAGACGAGGATGAGATGTATGTGTGAGAATGTTAAAGATATTAATGTCAAATACTCGAAAGTTATGTATGTCTGAAGACTTTTTAAAGTATTGGATTTTATTTTTTAACATTTAAAAGTTGTCAAAATGAATATTCAACTGGCATAATACTTGTATTATCAACTAAAAGTAAGAGGTTTGATTCCCCCACCCACGTATTGTTAAAAAAAAAAAAAAATTAAAAGATATTTTTTGAACCATTGGAATGTTATTATAAATAGACTTTATTTGAGGGCTTCTTTAATTAAAGGACTTTCGTTGATGACTTAACGGAATCTTACTATTTTAAGAAGATTGTTTCTACTCCTATTTTTACTTAGTTTAGTCAGTCAATTTTAATTTTGAATACTTAATTTGGACAAATTAAATTTTAAACTTGAATTAGATTTCTGGCTAAATTATGAGTTTAGTCTTCGATCATCTTTAGTTTTTTTACTTTAAAATGTATTTAATAGTTCAACTTTAAAAATTGTTTAATGTGTCGGTTAAATTATAAAAAAATGCTCTTTACTTTGTAATTTGTGACAAAAAACTCCTAAACTTTCAAATGGTTCAAAAATGCTTTTTAATTTTCAATATGAGTTTTAAAATATTTTTATAACTAGTTTTGAATGGAACACATTAGTGTTTTGTTTAAAAAATATCCTTAGACTTTTAAAAGTTTCAAAAATATCTTTACTGGTAATATATGAACAAAAACCGTTAATACTTTGTTTCAAAAATAACTTTAAAATCTTAATAAATAAATAAATAAGTACTCTGCTAGTATAGTTTTGTTTAAAGTTTTCTTGAATCTCAAATTAAAAAGAGTCAATTTTAAAACAAAGATGTCCTTTCTTTTATATGGATATTCTAACTTTTCTTCTGTTGTCCAATTCTTACATCAACTTTCGTTAGCAACCAAAATAAAAACTAAAACTTCAAGCTAAAACAAAACATCTTACAAAAACCTCAACAAAAATTCTGAAATCAAAAAAGCTCCTTAAAATGTAGGGGTGTTTTTGAAACTTTTGAAAGTTCAAACATATTTCTGACACAAAATACAAAATTTAGGATATATATTTTATAATTTAGCCTAACATGTTTATGAACTTTTAATTTTGTATTTAATAGGTCATTGAGCTTTTAAAAGTGTTTAATAGGATTTTAAACTTTTAATTTTGTATATGATAGGTCTTGGAATCTTCAATTTGTGTCTAATAGGTCATTGACTTATTCGACATTTTTTAATTCAATGAACTAACTAAACTTAAAATTGAAAACTAAAGGGTGTATGGACCACCAACTTGAATTTGGTGGAATAGGCTATTTTAGTTCATTTTATGTTGGTAGATTTACATAGAAAATCCTCCTGAGCCCATATTTTTCACAAATAGCCTTTTAGCCTTTTATTTTGAATTATTTCACTGAAAGAATTTATATAGAAATTTGGACCATTATGACCTTGTATATTATTAATTTAATATTTACCGATTTTTTGTTTTATTTCTTTAATTAGTTTACATTTATTGACTTTAAATTTGGTAAACAATCTTCATATTTTAATGCATTTAATATTGGTTAATGGTTTTTCTTTCCTTTATTGCAGGGGTTTTTTCATCTATTTTTAACAAAACTACAAACTCCTGCTTCACTCACTCAACAAAAAGATCCAACGTAAAATTGTTATTTTCTCCGATTGGAGACTCCACGTCCGACCGACATTCTCACCACAAAAATTTCAGTTCCACATCAATTGCAATCTCACTATAGAAATTGCACTCTCAACACAAAAATTCCACACCATCAATATCTTCATTTTCCATCAAACTGATTTTCTTGCCTATTACGGATTGTACAATTGTTGGCAGTTTGCATATTGATATGTTATCCGATTTATTCCATATGTTATGTTCATTTTTAGTCATGTTGTTAATAGTTTTTCATTTTCTTTCTATGAAGGTTGTAAGTGACCAATATATATATATTGATTATATTTTGTAGTACATAATCTATATCTAACTATACATACAAAATATGTCAAACTATATAAACCATGTTAGATTTTTAAGCACAATCGTGTGTATATATATACGGTGAACAAAAAATTTTACAAGTTTATATAATATAAATATTAGGTATATCATTAATATTTTAATTAGTATAGCGGATGAATTTTTGTCCTCATCCTATACAATTAAAATGTTTTAGATGTTTGCAATGTTCTAACAAATATATGAAATGTAATGGTAATTATATTTGATATGCACTCAAATATAGTTGGTTTCACGGCAAGTTGTTTTCCAATATTCTAACCAATATATAAAATATACAGGTAAATATATTTGAAATGTACTCAAATAGATGGTCATATCATTTGAAAGTTTTGTTATAACAGTATCCACATGACTTTAATATATTTTCTCATTTTCACAGGCGTCTTCTTCGTTTTTCATGTTATTTTTATATGTACCTTTGAACATTATATTAGATTTTATGTTCTAACCAATATACGAAATATATTGGTAAGTATATTTGATATGTACTCAAATACAACTGGTTTCACCACAACTTGTTAATTTTTCTGGCGAATTCATAGTTATTTTTAAATATAATTTAGAACATTGTATTAGATGGTTGCAAATATTATAACCAATAAATGAAATATAAATGTACTAAAATAGATGGTTGTACCATTTGAAAGTTTAAATATAACAATATCCATATGACAATACAATATATAAAATTCGAGTATATATTGTTTAATCAGATTCCATTATAAGTTATATGACAGTATATAAATCACAGATTAACTTAATGTTCAATATAAATCATAGTGTATATCATAAATTCTAATTATATACTATAATATATATCATAAATTCAAAGTAGTCAGAAATAAACAAAAATATATATCACAGTATATTAATCATAGATGGACTCAATGTTCAACATTTGACATATATACAAGTGTGTATATATATATATATATATATATATATATCGCAATATAAAATAAACAAATATATATCATAGTATATATAAAAAAATTTGTTTTCATTTATATAAAATAAACAAATATATACCACAGTATATATATGTACATTTATTCATCTCTTCTTCGTGAAGCGTTTGTCGTCGTCGCCCATTCCCACCTCTTCTTCATGAAGCCCTAGATCTACCGTCACGCCTTCCTCTTCAGTCACCTTGCTCGCCATCACCAACTTGTCACCCTACCTATTGTCGTCGACAGTTGGGTCCATGCATTGCAGTTGATCGTCATCGTCTAGAACCCCAGGCCGCTAAAGTCCATCATGCCCCAAAGTTATCGTTTATATCCCCGCACCATCAACCGTCATGGTCCTTCCTTGATGCGATTAAAGAGAGAGAAAGAAAGAGAGAAACTGGTGGAGAGGAAAAAGAGACAAAATCCCACCAACCAAAGGAGAGGAAGCCATGAATGAAGGAGGAAGAAAATAAAGTAGGGAAGAAGAAGAGAATGAGAAGAGAAAGAAATGTGAGAAATTTCGGGGGAAAATGAGAAAAATTAGGGATTTAAACAATTTTTCATTTTCCAAATTTTTTTAAAAAAGGAATTAATGATTGCATAGATACACAAAAATCCTAGCCTATACATGGATGAAAGAGAACAAAAAACTCTAGGCCTTTATTTATTATTATTTATTTAATTTTTTTTTGTTTTATAAAAATAGTGGATAGGGTCTTAATAGTAAATACACCACAATATTAGTGAAAATTTGTAATTTGTTGGACTATTATGTAATAAATGGAGTGTATAAGATAATTATGTAATATAGGCCTACAATTAAGGTATTCTATGTAGAAAACCCTTTTATGGTTGGGGTTCCAATTAGAATAGTTAGTATTTGCAATTATTATAACTTACAATTAACTACAGTATTATTGTTTTCAATCCTTCTTGACTATTGTTTACTATTTGTTACTGTGTTTTCTATTTCCTACTCATCAACTCTTTTCCTTTTTGTTACAATGTTTACTATTTATCACCAAGACTAAAATATTTTGCACCCCAAATACAGACTACTATAATTATAACTCATAAACTACAATAGTCACTGATTATAATAATCAAGCCGGTGGGCTTCTGTTAGGAACCTAGTAGTTATAAAATTGAAAGTTTAGAGGTGTATTATATATATATATATATATATATATATATGAACTATTTTCAAATATAGCAAAAGGAACAAAAATATTTACAAATATAGCAAAATTTCACTGTCTATCGCAGATAAACTTGTATTTTGGTATTAGTTGTAAATATTTTCAGCAATTTTGTCATTTAAGATAATTTTCATATATATATATATATATTACCATTCAAAATTTTACACTTTAAATTTAGGGACCAAGGACCATTTACACAAAAAGAAGAGACAAATTAGGAAAATGTTTTAGAGTTTCAAATCAAGGCTCTCAAGGTTCGATTACTCACTCTTTTGGAGTATAGAGATTGACTTCAAAACCTCAAAGGAATAAGTTCATGTTAATTACTACTAAGTTATACTCACTTCGATGAATTTCTCTCTATCTTATTAATAGAATTCAGAAACTCTGAAAATTTTATATTTTTGGTCCCATTTGGTAATCATTTATTTTTTGGTTTTTAGTTTTTGAAAAGTGAATCTATAAATGGCCATTCTACCTCTAAATTTCTTGCTTTTTTTTTTTTTAATCTACTTTTTACTTATGTTTTTAAAAACCTAAGTCGAATTTTGAAAGCTGAAAAAACAAAAAAAATTAGAAACTTATTTTTGTTTGACTAAGAATTCAACTATTATAGTTGAGAGAGATGCAAACTACTAGAAGAAGAGGAGAGTAAATGGAAAATTGCAGGAAATGACTCAAAAACTAAAAACTTATCTATGGATGACCCACTCCCGAAAACTTTATCACCAGTGACCTTTTGGACACGTGAAATATCAATTTTACCCCGAAATTAAATGAGCCCATAACTTTCTCTCTCCCTCGAAATTGATTGCATTGAATGCGAAGCCTTCATCACCAGCATTTTCCAGAATCATTCAATGTCAACTACCATTATACTAACAAAATTGAATGCAAGGGTACTAATGGACGGTCGCTCTCACACATTCTTCCATTATTCTATTGAGTTCTGCGAGTATCACTAACTTCTTCTTCCATTTTTCTCTGAGAGTTACAGCAGCTGTCGCTTTTTTCATCTTCATCCAGTATTCGTTTTAGCAACATCGTGGGTTAGAATCAGAAACACAGAGAATGTAAGTGTTTCTCTTCCTATATCGTATAGTTCTATATAAACAGTCGATTATCTTCATAGTTAATTAGATGATCGCATACACGAGATTAGGTGATCGCGTACACATCATGTTTGTGATCGCTTGTTACGGTACTATGAGATTGTTTAATCCATCACCAGGCGATCACATACATGATACTAAGCGATTGCTTAATCATCACCAGGCGATCGCATACATGATACTAGGCGATCGATTAGTCCATCACCAGGTGATCGCATACTGATGCACACTTTTAGTGTTAACTGCAAGTGTACGGGTCAAGTTATAATATAAAATGGTTAAATCCGAATATCGTTCCACTGGAGATCCAATTGGGAAGGCTTAAGTTACTTAGCTATTCTAGAATTGAATCAATTGTATTTGAGGATTGAAATTAAATATTATGAGTTATGGAAAAATACAAATCAAATAAGGAAAATATCAAAGGGAGAAACACAAGAGTCAAAGAGAGTTCTAGGGTAATGAATCCTTGTTTATTTTATCATGCAATATTATAGATTTCATTGATTTTATTGCAATTCATATGCCTAAGTCTAGAAACTTAATTCCAAGTTATTTTCTCTCAAAAACAACCTTTTCTCATGCAACTTGATTGATTATTAATCTCTTAAAACCAATACAAAATTACATGGCATTAAAAATAGTCTTTAGCAACTTTTATTGTCAACCTAACTACTCTCGTGATAGATTAACAATAATTCATTGTTATAGATCAAGTTAAACATACAATCTCTCAATCATACATCTAACCTAACATGTGAAGATAGCCAATCCACAAGCATTAAACACAATAACAATGAAAAGCATAATCATTCCAACAAAACCATGAGTCTACAAAATTAACATGAATTCATAAACAATTCATCAAAACCCTAAAACTAAAGAGTTTAGCCACTCATAGCTTGAAGCAACATGTTTAAGAAAAATAAACAAAGAAAAAGTGTAAAGAAAGGGAAACTCTACTGAAAAGAGGCTCTTGATTGAAGTAGCACCGTCTCGATCTCCTTGGCTCTCACGTCGGACTTCGAAGGGCACCAAGACTGTCTCGAACTCTTTTCCTCTTCCTTGCAACCAACTTACTCCTTGAACTATCACTTAATTCTCTCCTTTTTGTATCTCTTTAGGTCTGCAACTTCCTTGTCTTGCTTTGAGTTTTTTGAATCAATTGGATTGCTGGAAACCCCCAAATTTATAGAGTTTGGTCGCCCAAAATTTTCCAAAAATACAGATTTTTCAATTAAGGAAAGCTGGCGTCGCGGCGCTAGGGCTGCATCTGGAAGAAATTTGCTCTCGGATTTTAGCACTGCGGCAGCGCCGTCCAAGCGTCGCAGCGCTACAATGCGTTTCAACAAGGATGCGTCGGGGCAGCGCCATCTTGGCGCCACAATGCCACTCTGCGGCCAGAACCATGCGTTGATGTTTCAGCGCTGCGGCAGCGCCGTCTCGGTGCCGCGGCGCTATCCCCAAAATTTGCCCTTTTTGGTTTTTTTCAACTCTTTTTCGCCATATTCTTGCTCGGTTTTGATCTTTTAATCGTTTCTTCTAATTTTCCTCGTTTTCACCTGAAAATCACTAGCAAACAAGTGAAATCTAATATAAACTCCCTTAATTTGAGAGAATAGAAAGCACTTTTCAAGTGCTTATCACATACATGATACTAGGCGATCATTTACACTTGCCTGAAGATCATTTCTAACCAGAAAACTTAACTTCTCTGCAGGTCAATGAATCTACTTCGTATCTTTGTGCGATTTGGTGGGGAATGGGATCAGTCCGGATGCAACTATGTTGGAGGTCAAATGAAAGGTCTGAAAATCAGGAAAGATATAACCTGTAGTGAATTAGTTAGCATACTGCATGAAAGACTAAACATTGATCCATACTTATTCGATATACACATCAAGTGCTGCTGTAATCTGTTAGTCCAAATGCCTCCAATTGACATAGTAGACGATGAAAATCTTAATCTTTTTATAGAAGGAAGTGATGCAGCTCGGATGCCATTGTTCATATTACTTACACCTCACAAGAGGCATGGAGTACATGACATGCACCAAGAATGCAATCCAACGACTAAAGCAGTTCCAAGCATATCAACACATGATTTTCCCACCACGTCATCATTGGAGGAGAACGTTGAGGCATGCAATCTGGGGGATGACAGAAGTGAAGAATGGGCTGGTCAAAGTATTCCGACGTATGACGTGTACGGACAGTGGTCAATACCACAGACAATCCCAACCCCACCTATGGCAATGTCATCCGTCCAAGTTCCACCATCTGTTCCAACCCAACCATTTGTAGACATAGCCGGGCCATCAAATGGCCCATCGTACGACGACCTCATCACAGTCCCCCACGATTGTTTGAGCGACGAGGACATAAGGGAAGGTCAAATTTTCTTCTCCAAATATGACCTATCAGTTAAACTATCGATACTCGCTATAAAGAAGAACTTTGGATACTTTGTGAAAAAGTCCACGAAGAGTTTGCTGACAGTGCGGTGTTTGGTTGAGGGATGCAAGTGGAGAGTTTGTGCAAAGAAGTTGGAAGGAAGCGATTCTTTCAAAGTGACGAAGTATCCAAGTGCCCATACATGTTCCCTTGAGATGAGGACGGGTAATCACCAACAAGCCAAGAGTTGGATTATTGGCCACTTAATCAAGTCCAAGTACGATCAAGTAGGCCGAACGTACCGTCCAAGGGATATAATTGAAGATGTCCGACGGGATTATGGTGTGAATATAAGCTATGGGCGAGCTTATCGTGCAAAGGAGTACGCCCTGGTATTTGCAAGAGGGTCGCCAGAAGGATCATATGCGCTTGTCAATTTATATGATGAGGCACTGAAACTTGCAAATCCAGGCACGGTGTTTGAGGTTGAAGTAGAAGAGCAGTGGTACTTTAAGTACGTCTACATGGCGTTCGATCTGTGCATTAGGAGATTCTTGAACTGCATCCGTACTGTCATTGTTGTCGACAGTATGCATTTGCACGAGAAATATAAAGGTATGTTGTTGATAGCAACATGTATTGATGGCAACAACAACATATATCCAATTGTGTTCGGTATTGTAGACGACGAGAACGATGCATCCTGGCTTTGGTTCATGACCCACTTGAAGGCCTTGATCAGAGACATCCCTAACTTGGTGATTATATCAGATCGTCACATATCCATCGGGAAGGCTGTATCAAGTATATTCCCAGAGGCATTTCATGCACTGTGTATATACCACATTCAGAATAACTTGATGGATAAGTTCAAGAATAAGGACATAATTTCGCATTTATACCTAGCAGCCAAGGCCTACAAAATGTCTTAGTTTCAAATATATTGGTCTAAGTTTCAAAGGTATCCCGGGGTGACAGCCTACCTTGAAAAGATTAGATTACAACGGTGGGCACGGGTGTACCAAGTCCATTGTAGGTATGACAAGATGACAATGAATATAGTAGAATGCCTCAATGGAGTATTAAAAAACGCGAGGGAACTGCCTATTACGAAGCTTTTGGAGCATATTCGGGGTTGGTTATAGAGTTGGTTTTATGTCCGACGTACACATGCCATGGCATGAACAAACCTTGTAACCGACTATGCAATGACTATCCTAAAAGAGGTTGAATCGGTGTCCAGAATGTATCGTGTATCTCCAGTGGACATGTATGTGCTAAATTTTGACGATGGACATCTTGGTGGGCTGGTTGATCTCCATTCACGAACATGTATGTGCATGGAGTTCAATTGCATGGAGATTTTATGCTCATACGCAGTAGTTGTGGCAGCCATGCGGAACATCAACGTTCAAACGTTGTGCTCAAAGTGGTTCACAGTAGAGTGTGTGCTTGCCACTTATGCGGAACCGATATACCCAGTTGACCATCGACAGAGTGGAGACAAAGACATGATTTTGATGACTTTGAAATCTTACCACCACGAAAGGTGCCAAGTATAGGTCAACGATAGACCGTTAGAATACCGTCTACTGGTGAGGAGCCACGACAAGTACATAAGTGTACGCGATGCGATCAGAGAGGACACAACAGAAAAACACACCGGCAGCCACTGATAACGCCTGCCACGGGGACGCATGGGATGCATGAAACGTGAATATAAGACCCTTGGACCCATTGGACGCCTTTGAATGCATGAAACATTGGACGCATGGGACGCATGGACATTTTTTTTTTTATAGATTATTTTGGGATGTAATTGTAATTGTAATTACTTTATATTAAGAGATCGTTAACTGTATATGTAATTGTAATTGTAATTGTAATTACTTTACTTCATAGTTGTTTACTTAGGCAATCGTTTAGTGTATATGTAATTGTAATTGTAATTACTTTACTTTGTAATGGTTTACTTAGGCGATCGTTTACTTTCATTGGGTGATCGTTTAGTTTAAATTGAACGATCGTTTAGTGTAAATTGCACGATCGCCTAGTATTCATTAAACGATCGATTAGAGTTAACTAAACAATCACTTAGTATTCATTAAACGATCGTTTAGAGTTAACTAAAGGTTGTGTATTGTATATTTAAGCGATTACTTAGTAATATCTATTAAGTCATCGTTTATTGTATATTAAGTGATCGCTTAGTGTAAATTGAACGATCGCTTAGTTAGTATAATACGTGAACATGTTTAATTTAAGTATAATATTCTTAGATGTACACGTATACTTGCATTTGATAAATTAATTGGATTATATTAAGTATATACGAAAATTTACAAGAAACAACAATTGTATAAACGAATACTAATTTCATTGATCACCATAAAAATTTGTGTGCCCATAGTTCGGCTACATACTGTTTTTTAAATACAGGCATATTGTTCAAATTTAAACTATTTCTACTAGAATTCGTTACAAGATATTCTAAAAATTTACACGAAAAAATCCCATAGTCGAGGGATTTGCCCCGTTGAAGCGTTGTCCTAGATCGCTTCACGTCCCATGGCCGGTACTTGAAATTTGGAAGGTTTGTGTCAAATCCACCGGCGATCAAAATGGATGGTATGGCCCCGCTGAGCAGTTGGAGTCTTGGGTTCACTATGTCTGCACATATGTAGTCTAGCATGGAGTCGAAGACGAATATTGTGGACTCCCGAAGATCGATTGCTGCCATGAGCCAATGCTCATTTATGTTGATTGGCTCGAACACGTAATCCACCTCTGACCACGCAGGCTTGTAATTTTCGTTCAGACCGTGTGCGAACTCTAAGAACGTCAAGTGCATCGCCCAGAAACCAGCGTGTGCAACCTTGTTGGTCCAAGGCTCAACTGTCCCGTCGTGCATGACCACACCATCAGGCCGTATATTGCATGAGATTCCTTCAATATTCGTGAAGGAATCCTGTAGGAAATCAATTGTTAGATAAAACAATAATAATACTCGGTCAAATTACAATACCATAAATACAGGGTACATACCATAAATGCAGTGTTCACCACCGTAAACTGATGTGAACACAAATCGGGGCAGGAGTGAAGCTTCCGGTGAACGTGGAGCACTAGTATGTCCATATTCTACAGAAAACAACGTAAGAGTTTAGTAATAGAAATTGAATTTCTAAACGATCATTTATTAATTCATAAGCGATCAGTTACTAAACATAAACGATCGCTTACTAAATTAAATGATCGCTTAAAGCTAACTAAACGATCGCATAGTTTTGTCTAAACAATCGCTTATATAACCCTAAACGATCTCTTCATATAAGCGATCGCATAGGATTATATAAGCAATCGTTTAGTCGGAATTATGCGATCGCTTAATAATATCTAAGCGATAAGTGGAAGTTTAAAGAAATACTTACGTCCCCAATCACCCGTGTATTCTTCTCAAGTGTGCGGAAGAATTCCTTGGTCCGTGAGGCGTATGTGACTGTCCTAACCTCGTCCTTCGTCTTCGGAGTGCTCCTCCACTTCTTATATGCAGACCACAGCACATCCGGAATCGGGAACAAGGGGTCATACGCTCGAACCGATCTGATGGGGAAGTTGGGGACAGGGACTACAGGTTGGGGAGGGGGTTGGGGTTGGGAAGGTTGGGAAGGTTGGGGTTTGGAAGGTTAAGGTTGAGAGGGTGGAGGTTGGGAGGTTTGGGGAGTTGGTTGTGGAGGTTAGGAAGGTGGAGGTTGGGAAGGTGGAGGTTGGGAGGTTTGGGGAGTTGGTTGTGGAGGTTGGGAAGGTTGAGGTTGGGAAGGTTTGGAAGGTAGAGGTTGAGAAGGTGGAGTTTGAGAAGGTTGAGTTTGATGTTTGGAAGGTGGAGGTTAGGAGGTTTGAGGAGTTGGTTGAGGAGGTTGTGAAGGTTGAGGTTTCGAACTTTTGGAAGGTTTGGAAGGTAGAGGTTGGGAAGGTTTAGAAGATTGGGAGGTTTGGGGAATTGATTAAGGAGATTTGGAAGAAGGAGGTTGGGAAGTTTGGGGTTTAGACGGTGGAGGTTGGGAAGGTTTGGAAGGTTGTGAGGGGGGAATAGGTTTGGAGGATGTTGGCTCCCTCTTCTGCCTCTTCACATCCTCTGGTGAAAACCTCGTCAGCTTAGATCTGTAAATAATGTGTATATGAAATTTTATCACGTAAATACCTCGGCCATTTCGGCTGGGGTTGTCAATTCTCCTATACTCTTCATGTTGAATGATTGAGTGGGGAGCACTTCAATGGGGAGCTCTTCGATGGAGGGTGGCTGTGTCGTGGGGGGGTTGATTGGGGTGGGTTCTTCATTGGTGGCGACAGTGGTTTCTTCCTCTATGGCTTTGTCGTAAACAACTATTCATTGTATTCTCTGTCGTCATCATCGCCACTCTGAATCAGACAAACAAAGAAATATGTTAGACAAACACTTGGACGCAATCGCATACAAATGCTAAGCGATGACTTATCATTCGTATGCGATCGCATACCATTTATATGCGATCGCATACAATTTTGCGATCGCATACAATTTGTATGCGATCGCTTAACTGTTAGTATGCAATCAATATATAAAAAAAAAAAAAAAAAGAACAAACGGAAGGAATAGAATCTAACCTGGCATATATGCTCTATAAACTTCCTCAGGTCGTTTATCTGCTGGCTTAAATGTTCGTGTTGCTCATGAACCATTGTCGTCAGGTTCGCCAAGTCGGTGCGAACCACAGATATCTCCTTTGATAGGACTTCATACGACCTTGAGTGTCTGTGCCTCTTGGAGGTGGGATGCCTCTCAGACGTCTCGGCATGCATTTTCTTCCCCCTCTAACCACTAGACTGCCTCGGGAGAGGACTCGGGTTGGTCTCTATAACCGGTTGCTCGACTTGTTCTTGTGGCAGAGGGGGTTCAACATGAATTTCGATTGGCTGCTCGAGGTGGTCTTCTTCGTGAGAGGTCTCGGGTTGGTCTGCATCAATGTTAGTTGACGGCTGATCTCTTGATGCAGGGTTGACATACGACATCAACTCAACCCCCCTGACTCTATCCTCCATGTAGCTCAGTTCATCCAGCGAGAGCACAAGTCTCACTCGGACGATCGTCTGTAATGCAAACAACAAATCAATAATAAAAAGGTTAGTAAACTAATGTAAACAATTGTCTAGATAAGCTAAATGATCGCTTATATTGTACTAAGCGATTGCATACTTATACTCATCGATCGTTTAGCTAATCTATACGATCGTTGATATATATCTACGATCGTGTAGACGTATATCAACGATCGTTTAGATTATCTAAACGATCGCTTAGACTTGATAGCAGATGAGTTACCTTTTTGGGTTGGAAAACATTCCTCTCCAATAATTTGTACGATGGAGTCTGAGAACAGGTCCACCTCAGAATTCATGGAATTGCAGTTTTGCTTGATTTGGTAGCCACGAACTTGCTGGAAGTGGACAATATCTCGCATGCCCACACCTGTAACACAAAATAAATGGATCAGATCATGCTATGGATTACGCTAAATAAGAAAGTATAATTGTTGAAGCATAAAGTGGACTAAATCGTACCTGGAATGCAAGCACATATCCCTTAATGCAATAGTATGTGATGTGCTTGGGGTTATCTGCCTTCTTGATATCATGCGCCTCTTTCTTTCCGCGCATGATAGTCTTCATACTGCTCAATAACTGGTTGAAGAAGATAGACGACCAGTCGTAGTTAGCAAAGACTTCGAAGTCATCCACAATCCCAAATGTCTTCATGTTGAATTGTGTCTTTTTCTCTTTGCCCATCATAATCGTTTCGATGTACAGGGCAAGGGCCACCTTCACGGCGTCTTGATCGTTAGTAAATCTTATCTTCTCGAAGGCCACCTCGACATCCTTGACCAGCTTTTCTTTCTTGTCATTTGGGTCCTTAGGTCCAAGGATGAGACGCCGTAGTCTCTCGCCAAATGTATCTCGATCGACTGTTTCTTCTGTCGGCCACAGTCCGGTTACGAGATTGAAGTCCTCTTAGGTGAAAGTAACCTTCTTCCCCAAAATGTTGAAGCTTATTGAGTCGACGCTATCCTCCCTCACCTCCTGTAGCAAGAAGTGGTGGAATAGTTGTCCGTTAAACACCAGGTCCACGTCTAGGAGTGGACCAAATGAGATCTTCTTGAACATCTCCATCTGATTAGTGGTCAGTTTGCTCTTGATCAGGGAGCTGGTTTTGTGTACCATGCAGGAGACGGTGGCTAGGAAGTACTTGTCCTCAGATACCGCCATTATCAACCTACAGATTTGAAATGCAGTACAACATCAGTTAAACATGGTAAAAATGTCTAAACGATCGCTTATTAAACATTAGGCGATCGTGTAGATTCCTAAGCGATCGTGTAGAATACTAAGCGATCGTTTAGGTTACTAAGCGATCATGTAGATCACTAAGCGATAGTTTAGTTCGATACGAGATCGCTTAGTCGTATGACCTTGACTGGGCGATCGTTTAATCTAGACCAAGAGATCGTTTCATCGAAGTTCAACGATCTCTTGATCTATGCTAAGCGATCGTTGAGCCTGTTGTGGGCGATCTTCAACCTAGTATGGGCCTGCCTTTCAGATGAAGCAGAAGACGACAACGATGAAGAAGAGAAGAAGACGAAGACGAAACGTCCGGGAAAAGCGAAAGGTCGAGAGAGAAAGCGAAAGGTTCAGAAGGTTCAAAGAGAAAGCAGAAAGGTTGAGAGAGAAATTGAAAGGGTCAGAGAGAAAGCGAACGCGAAAAGGTTGAAAGGCAAAATGGGGAAGTTCAGAGAGAAAGCGGGAAATTTTGAGAGAGAGCGAAAAGTTGTGAGAGAAAGCGAAAGCGGAAAAGCATTCCAACGGGTAGGAGGCGACTTTTAAAGAAAAAATGGGAAGGCGCGTTTTGGGTTGTTTTAAGTTCGGGGGGTAAAATTGGTATTTCACGTGTCCAAAAGATCACTTATGATAAAATTTTCGGGAATGGGTCATCCATAGATAAGTTTTTAGTTTTTGGGTCATTTCGTGCAATTTTCCAGAGTAAATAGGTTTAATTTTCAAAAACATAAAATAAAAAATGAAATGGTTTACCAAATAGGGTCTTGGAGTTTCAATTTTTTTTGGTTGATTAGACTTCAATAATTTTTTAAGTTTTTATTTTATTTGGTTGCTAAGAAAATTGGTGTGTATGATTTGACAAATTGTTGGAAAATGGTTAAGAAAACTTCAAAAAAAAATTAATTGTACCAAACCATTTTCAACTTTTTGAAACTTCACGATATTTTTTAAACGAAGTACTAACGATTTTCATCTACATACTTACCATAAGTATTTTTTGAACTTTTTTTAAAAAAGTTTTGAATGTATGAATCATTGAAACTCTTGAAACTAGCCATTTCAACCAAAACTAACAATTTTAGAAATATTAAGTGTATTATTGAAATTTTTGAAAATTGAGGATATTTTAAAACAAAATACATAGTTATGGGCATTCTCTATTATTTAGCCTAATATATATATATTGTTACTGCTTTTATTTAAAATATTCAATTTTCATTTGTAGGATGAATTTGAGGTTGTGGTTTATGGAAGAATCTAGTGTTTGATTTTTTTTTTTTTTTTTTTGTTAATTTTAATTGTTTAAAATTACTTTTCAATTAACACATACCCGCAAAGCTAAAGAAATGTCATATTTTCTATTACAAAAAAAAAGTTTTAAAATTTCAATTATATTTTTTTCCCTTCACATGACAAAATTTTGGTCTCTCTTTTACCTTTGAAAAGCAAAATTTTGGCCATTTGAATGTCTTATAATAAGTGTTCTTTCAAAACTTTTTTAGGAAATAATTTAGATTAAATAAAATTGTCATATAAACAATATAATTTTAAAATAATTACCTTATAATAAATTAGATATTACATATCAATATACAAAAAATTACATATAGTTCAAATAATATGTCAATATTGGTCATTATACCAAACAAGTTAGCATTTACTTACCAAACATTGTCATGATGAATTAAAGAAACGTGTGGAGAATATAATTGCTATAATATATATTCTTTATTCTTTATTTTCCATTTGATTCCTTTTATCTCTCCATCTTCTTTTTCATGAAGCAAAAATACATTTGATAACTTCTTTTTTTCTTGTTTTAGAATTCCTTTTTCTTGTAAGAAAATACTTTTGGAATTGTTTGATTTATCAAAATGAGATGATATATATCAATACAAATATTCTTTTCTAGAAAAAAAAAAAATCCTTATGTAACTATAGCTAGCTAATAGAATAAAGTTCAGAATTTTTTTTTCTTTTGTGTAATATTAAAAAAAAAAAGGAAGAATTTAACATAAGAAAATAATAGGGATGTTTTCAAAAATGGCAAAACTGTTGAAAATAATTACAAATATAACAAAATTTTACTTTTTATTTATGATGGACTGCGATAAACCCAGATAGATATCTATCAATTTAGCGATAGACACTAATAAATGTTTATTTATGTCTGTTGCGGATAGAATGTAAAATTTTCCTATATTTATAAATATTTCAACATTTTTGTCATTTAAAATAATTTCTCAAAATAATACTTTATTTGTTTCAATTATTCCTTCCTCTCACTTTGAAATAAAACTTATTTATTTTTTTTGAAAAAAATAAATTTATCTAACTAAAAGGAAAATGAAATTGATTAATGCAAAATAATTTAGATTATCATTACTAATTTCTACTTTCACAAATTGATAGTTAAAATTGCAATATATTTATCTTTAAAACTCAAAAAAAGAAAAAGAAAAAAAGTTATCCTTACCTATAGCTAATTAGTGTTACATTAACAAAGTTTAACTTTCAATTTAATAAATCTACCTTTTGAAAATTATTATAAATTTTCTACAATTGAATAGTATACCTACATAAATAAAGAAAGCAAATTACCTTTTTTTTTCTTTTTTCTTTTTTTTTTTTTTTTTAAAAAAGCATAAGATATGATATTATTCATACATATGAACCCAAATATTATTGGAACTTCCTATCTTAATATCAGAATCTTTTATGGACAAAAGTTTTGATGCTTATGGGCATATCCTTCACCCATTCCTCCTTTTGTTTGTAGCATTAGAATATTTCATCAGGATATCTTCTCACAGTTTCCATAACATTAAATTCTTAGAACAAAAACAAAACTATATGATTTTTCTTTTAACAAAATTAATGTAAAAGAGAAAACAAGCTTATTATTATTATTATTATTATTATTA
Organism: Citrullus mucosospermus; assembly: GCA_030954485.1. Classification (NCBI taxonomy): domain Eukaryota; kingdom Viridiplantae; phylum Streptophyta; class Magnoliopsida; order Cucurbitales; family Cucurbitaceae; genus Citrullus; species Citrullus mucosospermus. The sequence goes on along the minus strand of CM062055.1, from coordinate 8,769,272 downwards.
TTATTTGACACAATACGTGGGTGCGAAAAATATCAAATTTCTGATCTCGAGATTGATAGTACAAATTATATATCAATTGTCATTTTGATTATTAAAAAAATTGAATTTTATATCCACTGTAACCATTACTATTACCGTTACTGTTTGACCCTCAAAAGCAATAGTAACGGTAACAATAACAATAAATGTGACATAATTTATAATTATAAGTAAATGTGATCAAAATCAATCCAATTACATCTGCGATTTAGGCTCATTAAAATTCATCCAACAATGAAATTCTATTATAATTATACCAATTTTCATTAAGGTTTGGTAAAACCATTTTTTGTATTAAATGTGATAGAACAAAGAACTGAGAACTACGTTCAATGAGCATCCTTTTCACTTATAAAGTGGTAGAGATCTTAACTTTAAAATTTTATTGTGTGGCGTTGAGAATCGATTGACGTTGAAGTTGATAGATAGTGAAAATTTGCTATATTTGTAAATATTTTGGTTCATTTTCCAATATTTGAAAACAACCCTAATTTTGAATATGTACTAGCATACAAATAGAAGCGTGATTTTAAGCCATATAAATTAGAGACAAGCATTTGGCAAATGGATATTAAATAGAAAAGAATAGATGAAACTATAAAAATTACTCATAAACTTTACTCTTTGTTTAAAAAAATATTCATATTCTTTTAAAAGTTGCAATATTATCTTTGACCTCTCATAAACATTTTAAAATTACCAGCATTTATAAGGATTGTTTGAGGCAGTGAGTTGGTTCTCATAGTTATTAAAATCTGCGGATTAATATGGATCACAAATGAGGGAGGATGGTTACAAGATGATAAACATTATAGATAACGAGGGTTTTCAAATAGTTTTACTGTAACAAAAGGTGAGTTAGAACAAGAGACAATGCCTACCCAAAATACCCGATGTTGAAAAATGCCTAGACAAAAATGTCTAACTGAATTTTGGAAGGAGAGAGGATTTTTTGTTTTATATCCGTTTATACCCTTAGTATATATGGTTCATTACAGTGAAGTTAGGAGAAAGTTGATTTTGGTGATTTGTTGGGTAGGTGTTGAAGGGGATTTGTGGTGGTGATGACAGCTTCGATGGACATGACGACAAAGCAAAAATGGTGGGGAACAAAAATATATATGGAGTTTGGGGAAAGGAGGAGGATATAGATTAGGCAACCTTTGTAATGGAAGATTTTAGCTCGCTGATAGAGAAGAATTATGAAACTGTTAATTAGAGAATTCTAAAAAGTAGTTTGACTTTAGTTAGCTAGTACAACAAAGTGGGAGGCTAGATGAATGGCCTAAAAAGTCCTAGTATCTCGTTGTAATCCCAAGCTTGCAATCCCTAAACTCCTTGAGTAGCCCTCTTTCTGAAGAGCAGCTGATCTTGCTACTCGTTCATGTAGGCATCATCATGATTTTGGCACAAAGCACTATCAAAAGAGGAGAAAAAGAGGTTTAGAGTCGCCACCTAGGCATAGCGCCTTAGGACTCAAGAATTTGACTCTGAGTCTACGAACCATTAGTCCGAGTAAGGCCTTCCTTTATATATTCCAGTATAGTAGTGGGGCGTTAGCACATGCAAAAAAACGAAAGAAGCAAGCCATTAATTCGAAGGAGATCATAACGGCTCTGTCTTAGTTGACTTTCTAGTTTGATTGCTTAGCTAGCGGGTGGTTAGGCACTTAAAACAAACATAGTCCTAACTCTCCGCTCAATTAACAGCTACTTTTTTAACACTGTCTATGGTCATAGCTTATTGAATCACCCAAGCTGATTGAGTGATAGTGATCTTATATCTTATAGACCATCCAGCCTTTAGGACATAGACCTAAGAGAAGCCTTGTGGATAAGTCGCTCTTACATTTACTTCAAGATTCTCTCCACCGTGGCCTTTTTTACATTTAATCTCAAATTAATTAATTAATTAATATTTTTTTATAGTAACAAACCTGCTTTTATCCACTAACAATTTTAGTGCTTTGAAGAGTCTATTGTGTATAACTCAGAACAACGATTCCAATGCAATTTGAATCACTCAAATTGGAGCTAAAATGAAGAAGATATAACTAAAACAAGCTTAACAAAAAATAATTTGAGATACATATACTTTTTTTTCATCAAAATGGACCAATTGAAAGGTGTCACTTGAGTATACAAGGAATGACACATAGTAGGCTTTTGATTTTTAGATTGGTGTTAAAAAGAAGATGAATTTAAAGTTACTTTTAAAAGAAAAAGTATTTCATATTATATATGTTTGTGTCTCATGGCTAGTTGACTTTAAAATTAAATTATATTTATTTTTACTTTTAATCTCAACCATTCAATTTGTTTTTACAAAGATCTAAAGCCCCAAATTGAAATTTGTTTTCACTAACTTAACTATCCTCTCTTTTTAAACTCTTATTCTCCAATTTTTCATAACAATTTTTATAATTTTCAATCCTCTCTAAAAACTTAAGCCTCCATTATTGCTCTCTCCAAGCTTCAATTTTCTTCTTTTCATCTAATTCTTGGGAGATATTTATTGTATTGTGAGGATTGATTTGCTGAGTGCTACAAATTTGAAAATCCACTCTATTGAGAGAGTTGTAAGTGTACTCTTTAATTTTTCCAAGTTTTTGTAAGGGTTATTCTTGAACCCGAAAAAGAGTAATTGTAACGGCTTGATACTAATCCATGGAAAGGATTAAGTTTGCTCTCGAACTTGCAAAAAGAGCAGATAGCGGTTCAACTCTAAGCCGTGAAAAAAGTCAAGGTTTTTAGCGACATACCCAAGAGGAGCTTGGGAAGTGGATGTAGGTCAATTTATCTATCCCTCTTCTATTTTATTATGCAATTAAGTTATTATTATATTTTATTTGCATGAAATTAATTGCTATAATTTATTCTTGAAATTAATTGCTCACATTTGTCTATTTAGGTTGGTTGAATGTATCTTTGCATATTTATATGACCAATCTTGTTATGAAAATTAAATTGGATGTTTGAATTTGTTCATGTTACTTTACTAATCATTTTAAAGTGAATGCATATGTATGAAACCCTTATTTAAATTATTTCTTAGAAAAAAAAAACTTGGTTAATATGTTTAAATGAGCTCACATTAATAAAAAGTTTAATTCGTTTGAATAAACCTTATTCACCCTAGGGTTGCCATACCGTTCTTACAACGAGGTGGCTAGAAAAAAAAAAAAAAAAAAAAGAACTTTTAGAGGGTGAGAGTAAAAGGTTGAGAGTTTTGAGATTGAGTTTTGGTTAGGAAGACTTTTAGTTAGGCTCCCTTCTTATATAGTAGGTGTGCAACCTCCTATAAAGCAACCGAAGGTAGGTGTTACATCAAGTTTTAATGTTTTGCATGCAAAATCATCATTATTTTGATATTGAAAGAGTCACTTTAAATAGGATATGGATCTTCTACACTTCTTCGTAGTTTACTTTTAGATGTCTACGACACAATTTATAAGCTCCCATAAGGTCCCTTGTGTACATTCAAAAACGTCCACATTTACTAAACATTAGTTTTACTTGTACTTATGCATATATATGTAATGATAAACTGATCATTACAGTAAGCGTTGAGTATGTGAGTTTGGGGATAGGAGGAAAAAATTAGCAATTGCTAAATTTTTATTTACCCTTTAGATTATTAGCATTTTTGGTTACCTGTATTTTTTTGGTATGCTACACTTGTCACTTAGCCACATTCATGCATATATACATTTCCCCATATTTTGCTTTAAGATGTTTATCTATGTCTCATATGGTTTTTGTATATACTAAGAAACACTCAAAATTATTGAATATTAATATGAATTTACATGTATTTATTTGTAAATATGTCATGGAATTCATCCCTATGGTAAGTTTTGGGATTGGCGTAAAAAAAATTAGCATTGGTTGTCTTTTAACTATCCCTTGGATTGTTGTTTGATAGTTTGCTGCTACACTTACCCACATTTAAGGTTAGGGGTGTACACGGGTTGGGTTTGGAGTATTTTTTGGACCATCCCGAAATTTTGGGTTGTTCGAGTTGGCTACCCGAATAACTCAAATAGGGTACCCAACCCAACCCTTAAAATTTGGGTTGGGTTGTCGGGTTGTGCGTGTATGTTTTTTTTTCTTTTCTTTTTCCCCTATTTTTTGGTAAAACACATTGATATATCAATGAAACACTAATTGACATATCCATTGATTCAAGATAAAATATAAAATACATTGATCCAAGAAAAAAAATATAAAATAGTTCTTAACACTAACTTAAATATATATATATATATATATATATATATATATATTTATTTATTTATTTTTAATATTAATATTAGAAATTCGGGTTGGGTTGGGTCAACCCGATTTTTCAAGCAACCCAAGACTCAATCCAACCTAAAAAATACAAAAAAAAAAAATTAACCTAACCCAATCCAAATTTTAAACTAACCCAACTCAACTCTTATTATTTGGGTTGGGTAGTCCGGATTGTTCGAATTATCGAGTCATTTGGACACCCCTATTTAAGGCACGATGTATGACCCACAGGTTCTACGTGATAAAAAAAAAACAACAATATTTATTTACGTTAGTATCATTTTACTTATTTCTATAAATATCCGTAAGTTTGTGGATGCACTTTAACAATGTTGCAATTGTGTATTTATATTAGTTGTCATTATTTATAGGAATTTGGATTTTTGAAGGAAAAAAAAAGAATACGATGAGAGTATTTTTGCAACAAAACATAGTTTTAGGTAAAAAGTATTTTTAAAACACAACTATCTAAAAAGTATGTTTTCGTTGTTCACCCTATAATAATCGGAACTTCAACAATTATAATTTGAGAAATAAACTGGAGTCCAAACACCTTTTTAAGTCAAATTTATAATTTAATTAGCATTGACCTATTTGCCAGAGTGAATTTGCTCAACTATTTCATTCTCTCTAGATGTTTAAATTTTCGTAACCTTATTTATTGTATAAAAGAATATGTGACATTGACCTAATTTAATTTAATTTCATTTAATTTAATTAATTAATTAATTAATTAATTAATTATTATTATTATTATTATTATTTTGTTCAATTGAGTTACTTAACTGACAAACTTGGCTTACCTTTAAGAAATCGCTTTTTTATTTTTTATTTTATTTTTATTATTATTTATTTTTTGTTTTTTGAGAAAATAAGAATCGTATCTTAATCTTACGAAAGTACCATATTCTTTTATAACAAAAGTTCAAACTGTTTTACTATTTTGAATGATTTTTAAACCACTACTTAATTAATAAACAAAATACAATTTACTTTATGTTTAATGGTTAAATTATAAATTTAATGGTTAAACTTTGAAGCTTTGTATTTATCTAGTTTCTAAAATTTTATAAGTGGTTCGTCAAACTAATTATAGATGTCACGCAAGACGTCGTCACAAAGTTAGAGACTACAACAAAGAAATCAAGAATAAATACACGAGAATCGGTAACCTAGTTCGGTGATAACCACTTATGTCTGGGGCAATGTGCTTAGGAAAAATAATCCACTAATATATATGAGTTGAGCAATTACAATGTTACTTATCTATAAATAATGATCATTACAATGACACACGTAGAACCTAACTTAGCTAATCACCTAAGCTCCTCCTAAATGCGAGACTTCCTCTCACTCGGACTTAAGCTTCTCCTAAGTATGTGAATATTAGTGTGCGACACTTAGGCTCCCTCTCACTTGAAGTTATCTTTCCTCCTTCTTGTGAACTCCCTTCACACGAGAACTTAGCCTCTTCCTCAGTCATGAGAACTTCCTTCTCGTTCAGCTTTGGCATAGGCTCCCCTTAAGATTGAACAAATTATGTAATATTGAAATGTTCACGGTAAGAACAATGTGAAGTATACACTACCACTCAGTAAGAAATTAAAAGAAAGTGATAAAAATACTCTATTAGACTCAATTTACGTTCTCACAAAACAATAGATGCGACTACCCTATAAAACAATCTTCTTGGGATTAAATAACATAGTGGAAAGATGGAAAATAACCCCACACAAAATCAACAAATCACCAAAAAAGGAAACATCTCCAGAGAAAACATTATGCAAAATAGTTTAAATAAAGAAAGAATTATTTGACAAAGTTAACATCATGAGTAACTACTTCTAAGACAAGTTCTTCTGTCGACATACTCTGAAACAACCCAAAAACTACACAAGAAAAGAATGACAAAAGTCTTAAACAAATATATATAAATATCACATATTTAGCCGTTTCAAAATTATAAGTTTAAGTTCTAGAACATTATTATTATTTTTTTAATAAAATTTTATAGATTTGTTATACACAAAATTAAAATTTTATGGTTTCATTTATGGTTTCATTATAAATGAAATAAAAATACATTAAATGATCAATTAACTTTTTCAAAATTTGAATTTGAAGTTTATTACCCACGAAATTGAAATTTTAAATTTTAAAAACGGTAACTATTTTTTTATTTTTTAAAATTATTTCAACAATTAATTTCTTTGTCTTGTTATAAGAAGTTTTCCAACAAATCAAGCGAAATTTTTGTTCCGAAAACTGAAAAAAAGGAAAATTTTCAAAAACTTGTGTTATATTTTAAAATTTTGACTAGAAATTCAATTATTAATGTGAAAAATATAAATAAAAAATAAAGGGGAAGCGTAAATTTCTAAAAAGAAACCTTGTCAATTTGAGAATTAGAAATTTAGACTAAATTTGTAATTTAACGTAAATTTGAATAGTCCACTAAAACAATATTGGAATAGGATTGGGAATGGCCGAATGGGAGTGAGAAGTTTGGGCCCACCGTTATTTACTTTTTGTTGAAAATAAATGTAAAAATCGAAAGGAATATAAATAAATAAATAAATAAATATATAAAATATAAAACGTAACGCTAAGAATTAGTATAAATATTACGGAATTTTCGTTCCGCTGTGTGTTCGCTCATCTTCTCCGCCATTCATTCGTTCTTCGATTCGTCTTCTTCACGTCTACAAAAGTTTCAGAAAAACAAGGAACCAAACCAAAACACTCTTTTGCTTTCGGAGGATTTTGCTTGCTTTCCTTCCTCTCCCTTTCTCATTCAACGGTATGTTTCCACCTGCATTTTCCGTTCTTTGATTCGATTTCATGTTTTCTCATTCCTGTTTTTCTCTTCCGGTCTCTGCTTCTTTCCCCTTGATTTTCCCTTTTTTTGTTCTGATTTCAAACTAACCTAATTAACGACAATTTGCTAGTTTTTCCCTTGTCGTTTCTGATGTTTCCCTTTTCTTCGTTGGGTTGAAATCCGATGATTGGATTTTCTCATTGTCGATTTTTTCATAGGAGTTTTGTTATTCTGTAGCAATGCGATGGATTATTGTGGTAGTTTGCAGGAAGGCCGATTTTAAGATTCGGTATAAGCTTTGAGAGAGGAACGATTCGTTTGAATTCGAATGTGAAAAGATTAAATTAATTGATTTGTTTTGTGTATGAGGACTGATTTTCTTCTGAATTACTTCAAATATTGAGACGTGTTTCACATATTTTTCTTTTTACGAAGTTTGAAAATTGAACGGGGTTGTTTTGTTCATGACCAAGTCAGCCTTGGATTATGACTCGGGGGTGGTATTATGACATAGATTTATCTTTTGAGTTTGAGGTTATGCTTTGTTTATCAAAGCAGTTCGTTTACTTGGATTGGAAATTATTGGGCCTTTTTTTTTTTTTTTTTTTTTTTTTTCTTCTGAGCAACTTTTATTATGGACGGCGATGCATAAATCACAAATCGTTATCAAGGGTCTCATCTTCCTTCTGAAGTGGGTCTCCTTGTTTTTCTGGAGTTGTGTCGCTATCATCCTCACCAAGTTCTTTGGATGGAGCTCACAACACGTGGCGTCAACTAATTCTTTTTCCTTTTTCTCTTTTTGGGGTTGTTCCCAGTTCTCATTTTTAAATATAATGTTATTTAATCGCTAGTTACTCTCTTAGCCATGTGAGATTAATGTTCTAATTTGTTGGAGACGTGTTTTTTGTTTCAGAAACGTGCGTGGGTGGGAACGGGAAGAGGGCTTGACCAAAACCAACCTTTCAAGGAAACTTCTTGGACGGTTTGGTTTGAGGATAAATGATTCTGGCTGTCAAAGTAGGTGACAGCCCGATTATCTTGAATTGAACAATTTCAAAGATCCATTTGAAGATCCTTTTTCTCGTGCGTATTAAGACCCCAACTCAAACTTTGATAATGGGACCTCCTTTTTTTATTTGTGCACCTTGTTTGCTCATTAACGTTCAATTTCTTTCTTTCTTGGTATAGCAGGTGATTTCATAGAAAGATCTCGCTTTCTGGGTTGTCTACATCTTAGATTGCTCGATTGCTGATTTTTGCCTCATGTTCTTTCAGAGTAATCTGCTATTGGCATGAGACATTTTGATCTGTGTTTTAGATATGGGTTCCTTGTCTGGAATCCTTCAACGACCATTCGTTGCTGTAACTGCTGTGGCTGTGGCTTCTTTTTCCTCTGACTTTTCAGACAAGTTACCATCTCAGAAACCGCCAGAGGCATCTTCTTCTTCTTCTTCTTCTTCTTCTTCTTCTTCTTCTTCTTCTTCTTCTTCTTCAATTTTAGATTTCTTGAAGGAATCAAAGACATCATTTGTTTCCCATACTTCTGTTTCAAAGCTTGCAAACTTATCGTTTGTCACTAAAATTCATGCACCTATCCCTAAATTTAGTTTTCCAATTCCAACTTCCAGTTGCACCTATGTTGGAAACTTCCACACGTCTTTGGTTTCTTCCTCCGTTCTCTCTAATTTATATCAGTCAGCTGCATTGACCAAGGCATCAAAGCAGGCTACACCTTCACCTAAACTTTCTTCCCCACCTTCTGAGGTTATGTACAGATGGCATTTACCAGAGCCAGCTTCTTTAGATATTACAGGTAGTTCTGCTTGTTCGGTGGCAAAATCTAGGACGGTGGTGGTTTTATTAGGATGGTTGGGAGCAAAGCAGAAACATTTAAAAAGATACGCCGACTGGTATACTTCAAGGGGTTTTCATGCCATTACCTTTACTTTTCCAATGGCTGAGATACTTACGTATCAACTTGGTGGGAAAGTTGAACAACACATTGACTTGCTTGTGAACCATCTGGCTGATTGGTTGGAAGAGGAGCACGGGAAGAACCTGGTGTTTCACACTTTTAGCAATACCGGATGGTTAACGTATGTTCTTTTCCCTCTTCTTTTAACATGCATACAGAATGAAAGTTTGTTCACTTTCCTATTTTTTAGGGAGTGGTGGCTATGGGATTTTTTGATCCACATGTAGCACCTTTGGCTTTTCTTGAACAAATGTCATTACGTGATTGTTCCCTTGGATTTATCTTGATCAGGTATGGAGCTATTCTGGAGAGGTTTCAGCATCATGATTCTTCTTTAATGGGAAGGATTAAGGGCTGCATTGTGGATTCTGCCCCTGTTGCAGCTCCCGATCCTCAGGTAATTTCTGCCTTGAAATGAAATTCTTGTTCTTTGTCAAAGAGACAGTCATCATAAAAGATATTAGTCACCGTTGCACCATGTTTTCACCAGTTCCCTTTCTTGTTAATCAAAAAATTGGTAGCTTGCTGCATTTGTTCACCACAATAAGTAACTATGTACTGTGAACTAATGCTTTCGTTTAAAATAAAAATGATTATTGGATTGGTCAAAATTCATCACCATCGATTTATCATGGTTTCAGGAAAAAACTTAGAGTGGCCTCTTTTCTCGGGCATATTCTCTATATATATCAAGTTATGGATTGGGTGAAATTTTGTCTGTTCAACTATTGTTTTCACTATGAATTTAGAGTATCTATTTGTTGTATGCTTTCACAGCTTATGTTATTTGTTGGTGATCTGTGTTTCTATGAGTATATTATTTGAGCGATTATGTGGGAAAATGTTTGTTAAATCTTGTCATTGCTTTTCTAGGTCTGGGCTTCAGGCTTCTCTGCAGCGTTTTTGAAGAAGAACAGTGTGGCAACAAAAGGACTGACAACCTTGGACAACACAGGGATGGAAGTATCAATCAGTAATAAAGAAAATATAGAACCTAAACCTGCAGTTACTGAAGCAGCACTTCTATTAGTGTTGGAAAAGATATTCGGCGTTGTTTTGAAACTCCCTACTGTGAACAGGTACTTGCCCTTTTAAATGCGATCACTATAACCAATATGTAACAAGACTGAGGAGATGCAAGTAAAATGAAGCAAATATTGAACTCTAAAATTATAGAGGATGGTCATTAACAAGTAGACAGTGCATAAATAATGTTAGTTTCATATCCATTTACAAATGTCTTTGTTCAATTACGTTAGATTTGTTACTGCACTTTTTGTGCAAATGTACATCATAGACCCGTTCATGAAATCTAAAAGTTGAAAATTTTTCTATTATCCTACCAGGAGGCTATCTGATGTGTTGGATATGTTATCGTCATCGCAACCAAGCTGCCCTCAACTGTATATCTACAGCTCAGCGGATCGAGTTATCCCAGCCGGTTCTGTGGAATCGTTTATAGAGGAGCAACGACGAGCAGGACGTGAGGTTAGAGCTTGCAATTTTGTGTCCACCCCTCATGTAGATCATTTTAGGAATGACCCAAAACTGTATACTTCTCAGCTTAGTCAGTTTCTGGCCGATTGCGTGCTTACATCTTGTTGCAGAGAGTCCTGTTAGCTCAATATTATGAGTTAGTTGCTCACCATTTTACATTGATTCTTTTCTTCTTTTTATACAACATTGTTCGTTCTCGAAAACAAGTGAGGGCAAACAAAAGCCTAAAATTCATTGGTTCTTAATATATAGATCACAGTTCTTTTCTATGTGTGGGGTGTTTGATCATTCTTGGCTTGTGCTGGTGAGCGAGAGCATGCGTGCGTATAATTTAAACAAGTCACCACATCAACATATTAAAATCAACCAACTTTCACGTAATTTTAAGTAGTACAGTTATCATCTAATGTTAAACTAATAGAGTTAACGATAATAACTTGTTATGCACCATTTCTCTTTTGTTTTAATACAAAAGTGGAAAAATGGGAGATTTGAACCTTCAACCTCAAGGAACGGAGTATATGACAATTATCATTGAGCTATGCTCAGTATGGTCTGTTAGACACAATTCATTTGTTCGTTGATCTATTAACAACTTTTTAAATTAACAAATACTATAAATAATACTAAGGTCAAACTTGTACTTGAACAGAATTCATGAAGGTGCATAACCCTGTTTCTTTGTCCTATTACCGTAGATGTTTGTCAATGATGAAAGTGGATTGTAGTTTTGAGATTCGATCTTGTTGATATGAGCCTTTGTATAATAATGTAAACTTATAGCTAATTTTGGTTGATATACCAATACATTAGTCAGATTGATTTATTCTACCTCTTATTGATTGATTTAACTCTCATGACATTAACAATTTGACTACTTTCCAATATTTCTTTAATTGAAAACAAACTCATACTGAACACCAACCCCAACACAAAATTACCTTTAAAGTCTAAAAATTTGGAAGCTAACACCAAACATATATATAATCTATATCAATTTACATTGATTCTAATTGAAATTTGTACGAATTGGGTCTAATGTATCTATCTAGATTTCCTTAGCTCCAATAAGTAAATATTAGTGAAGCACAAGGAAAACAAAAGAAATAGAAAAGAAAAGAAAACACTTCTACTAAACATGCTTCTTCCAAAATCCAAACATAACTAGCAATTAATCTTCCAGTCCTGAGAGATAGCTTGTTGAAGAAATCTGAATGTTTTTTGGAAATTTTGAAACCCCATGAACCAGAAATCAAAATTATCCACAGTTACTATCTCCAAGTACTTCTGTGAAGGCTTCATCACATTCTTACTTTCGTTCACACTCTCTATCCTCCCCACTGGAATCACCACCTGCACCAACATCATAGACAGTTTAGTAAACAACTGAGATGTAACGACATTTTAACGAGAGACAACTTTACGTTCAAACTTCTTATATATATATAGAACTTCAGAATCATAACCCCTTTTTAATCTAAGCCGAGTCAAAAAGGGACTTTTGCTCAGTTCGAGAGATTTAAGAAAGAGATAGGTTGTTACCTTGTAATGAAATCTTAGGAGCTCTCCAGTTGGGGAAGAGAATTTGAGGGATTTGTCACTGCAAAAGGCAAGTTTGTGTGTGGATATGAAGAGAAGACCTGCAAGGGGTCCTGTTGTGGTTGATAAATGGCATTGACAAGCCTTCAGTAGTTTCTCTCCTTCTCTTACACTAAATAACTGCTTGTAAACTTTCCTCAACCCACCAACTTGAAGAATCTTTGCTCCCAAATTCAACTTTCCCTTCACTGTTTCTCTGATCTTTTGTCCTAATCTCACTGCAACTTTAACCAACCAAACAATACAAACATAAGTTCATGGTCTCTCTGTTGAAGAGCAATCATATTTGAGTTGTTTAATGAGATGTTGAATAGCCTTATTCATAGGCTCTATGGATTTGGTTTGATATATAAGTAGGAGTTGCCCATCCAAGATCAAGAAACTCATTCAAACTCAGGTATTTTCATAGATTATTTCATAATGTTTCTTGAATAAGATGAACTAATGCTCTGGACGATTATTGTTATAACAATAAACTTCTCTATCACTAACATAATCGTATCATATCACTTCAAACCTAGAAAACGCATCATATCAAGACGCACATTTTCACCTACATACTCGAGATATTCTATCCACTTCTAAGAGGGTAGTGTCTAATTTAGCAAAAACAAACAAGTAGAAAAGGCTTACCATGTTCTCTAACTCCTTGGGCAAAACTTCCAACCATGCTCCTCCTACTAACAACTGTATCCTCCCTACCTGCAAACATTTATAAAACTCTCCATTCAGTTACCATTCTTCCTCACTACAAATACCATATAGACATCTAGAGAAGCAAAGGAAAAGAAAATAGAAGTTTTACATTGTTTTGTCGCCCGGGGTTCGTTGGGAGACTGGTTACCAACCGGAGCAGGCAACAGTCTCTTCAACGACTTCTCAACCGGCCTAAATGTCGCGGAGCCAACCAGGATCCCAGCGACTTCTCGTTTCACCATAGCTTCCATTGTCTTCTGCTTCTACTTGTATGTCTGAGATGTAAAAACAGAGAAAAGGAGTGTGGGTGGATGATCAATGTGCCTCCAACTCTGCATATATATATTATATATATGGAGGAAGTGAAAATGGTGAATTTGAAACTTAAAGTTCTGAGCTGAGTCAGCCATGGCCGTCCACCAAGATTATTAAAAGAACGGATCTCAGAAAAAGGATCATAAAAGGAGAGAAGATGATGTTGGTGTTTCGTAACTTTACTAACAAAAAGGAAGAAAAATGCATAGTGGAGTTGCCTTTTTGCAAAACCCTTAAGATGATAGCCTGTTTTCTTGTCTTGAAATCATGTTTGCATTTATAAACTATGCCTTAATTACTTACCCTTTTCTAAGGAAATGTATTTACATGTTTGTGTAATTATAAAATGTAGGGCAAACATCAATTTATGCTCCTAAATTTTGGTGTTGTATCAATTAACATCCTAAACTAATAATTGTTATATCAATTTTAAATACTAAACTTTTGTAAATGTATCAATTTATACATTTCTCTAGATTTGTTCGACCAAAATCGTTCAAATTTTCATAAGTTAATCAATTCAGACATTTCATTATGATTACCTTTGAAAATCATCTATGAATTGATTCTCAAACGTGTGTAGACTTTTTCAAATGTCGGTTTACAAAATAGATGATGATTCTCAAAGAAGATAATGGGCCAACTTACGCGCATCTTGACTAATCTCACGAGAGAACTCGCTTGACCTACAACATTTGGGTGTCAACATTTGATTAAATTTAAAGTTAGGAGTTTAATTGATATCATTATAAGTTTCACGCAAAGTTTTTCCAAACAAAACGCAATGAAAGGTGTATATTGATACAATTATAAGAGCGCATGGTTTAAATTGATATGACCTCTAAAGTTTAAGAGTATAAATTGATATTTTTTTTAAAATTTAAAATTAAAAATTGATCACCCACCTTGACGAGTTGGTTATATATGGGGTTATTGGAAAATAATCCAACAATTCATAATGACTTGTGTTTCAATATTACTCTTTTAACTTAAGGTTTTGGATTTTATCCTTAAATAGCTCTATATGTAAGGTTGTATATTTTGTTGTTGACTAGTTTGCAAGAGGCAAAGTTTTCAAAAATAGTCTTAGAATTTTGTCCCTTATTTCATAAAGAATACATTTATTCTTTAAAAAGTTGCAAAATTATCTTTAAACTTTTCTAAACATTTGCAAAGTTATTCTTGAGTAGAAAACCGTTAGATAGTTTAACAAAATTTGGGACCTAAAACAAAGGCAACAATGATCTCAAATGAAAATTGGGACCTTTTTTTTTTTTTTTTTTTTTTTTTGAGTAATACAAAGAAGAACAAGAAATCAAAACATAGTAGTTTTTATAAATTGAACTTTCAAAAATAAAATATAAAATCCTGAAGGGTGATCTTCAAGCCAGACACTAGATGGCTCTGAATGTCGTCATTCTTGTTCCAAGTTCCAATTTTTGTCCAAAATTCTAAATGCATTACTACTCCAAGGGTAGGTTTGAAACATTTATGAAAGATTAAAGGTAATATTACAACTTGCAGGAGTTTGAGTAGTTTCAAAACGATGGACAAAGATAAGAGGTATTGTAAGTTAGCCTTTAAAAGTTATTGAGTGCATTGTTATTTCTATTTAAAAGGAGTTAAGAGTTAGCACAAAAAGTAAGATAGGATGATAACATTAATAATAATATTAATAACAATAACAACAACAACTTAGATACATCTAAAAACTAATAAAGTTAGAAAGACAAAATTAGAAAATATTTTACAAGTTTAGATTCAACCACTATAATTAATTTAAGAAACTTTGTAATTCAAAATCTCTCAAGAAATATGGAAGCAACTTTTGCAAATGGGTCCACTAAATAAAGATAGAATCTTTACTCTTCAAGACCATATTTTATAAGCATTATGTAAATGTTACTTTTCTATTTTTCCCCAACCTTGTGATTGAAATATTTTGAGTTGGCATTAGAGCTTTGTGATGCAACTCTTTCCCTTTACTACCAATACAAAGAAAAAGAAAGCCAAGTTGTATGTATGTTCATTTTGTTAAATGATCCCATCCACTTGCTCAAAAAAAAAAAAAAAAAAAAAAATCAACATAAAGCTATATGGTTCATCATGTTTGAGACCATATCATGTGCAAAAGATTTGTATTTTCCCATTACATGCATAAATGTCAACTTTATTCATGCATACAAGAAAATGAGCAAATTAGAATGTTTACAAATTTTTCGATTAATTAATATCTAAAGTCACGATGATAGAGCGTCAACTTGAGCATAACTCAATTGGTTAAAAATATATTGTAACATAGATCTAAAAGTTAGAAGTTTAAGTTCTTGTACGTTGAATTGAAATAAATGAAGATAGATAAAGTGATTATTATGATTTTAATTAGTTAACTAACATCTAAGCCTCCCATTTGGTAACAATTTTGATTTTAGTTTTTAGTTTTTGAAATTTGTATTTGTGTACCTCCCAATTTTTCAATTACGGTTTTTACAATTGTTAAAGAAATACTTGAAAATTCTAAAAACAAAAACAAAAACAATTTTTTATTTTCTATGTTTTAATTTTCAAAATTTGGCATAGTTTTTTAAAATATTAGTAGAAAGTGGACAACAAAACAGAATAATTTTTATAACTTTAATTTTAAAAAATAAAAGTTAAAATAGATATCCCAACGAACTCTCGTTTAATTTGATTGTAAAAAATTATAATATTATCATAGGTATAAGCTCAATTAAAGAGTCTATGTTTAATATTTATTTCCCAATCTACTTTATATATATAGCTAATCAAGAACTAAGTGTTAGGCAGTAATTAGTGATTATTCTAATTTTAGTTAATCCTCTTTTTTGTAACAATTTTAGTTTTAGTCTTTTAAATTTATGCATGTTTTCTTTTCATTTTTCGATTTAATTTTAATTTTTTTTTTTAATTTTAGTTTTCAAAATTTGACATAATTTTTTAAATATTAGTAAAAAGTGGACTTATAAGTGGGAGTGGTTTTTATAATCTAAATTTTCAAAAATAAAAAATCAATAGTAATGCAAATGATACCTATATTAACTAATTTGTTTTCACAAATTTTTAATATTATCACACATTTATTGAAAGAATGGTATGAACTTAATTGTTGATTTTAGAAGTTAGAGATGCAGTCCAAACAGTAAATATATTTCTAAGGGCAAATTGCAAAAATTGCGTTTGAAGTATGATAGTAGTTGTAATTACACCCTCAAACTTTTAATTGTAAAAATTAAGCACTCAAATTTCTACAATTGTTAATTGGATTGTCAAACTTACATAATTGTAGAAATTGTAACAATCGTATAAATTTGAGGGTTCAATTCTTATCATTTTGGGGTTCAATTTCTACGATTATTGTAAGTTTGAACGTCCAATTTTAACACTGGTAGAAGTTTGAACGCCCAATTTTATTAATTAAAAGTGTGAGAGTATATATAATTGCAATTGCTACCATATATACTTTAAGAATGGTTTTTTGTAGTTTGCCCTTTCTTTTTTAATCTACTTAGGTCATTTTTCTAAATCAATTTTACCTAACCCTCTCGGTATTAGATTCAATTTTAACATCTAATTTAGGTGATCAATGTAGACTAATAACGATGAAATGAAAAATTAATAATAGTAAACCAAGCTATGAATTGAGCCAAGTTACATTATTTCACATATTATATTTTTCCTACTTTCCTTAAGGTATTCACATATTTGAATTTGAAGAAAAGAGCAATATTTAGGTGCACATTTAAGTCCTCATACTCTCCTTCCTTTATATGCAACAAATAACTTTTTAATAAAATTGTCAAGTTACAATTTTTAATTTTTGCACCCAAATTTTTTTTTTTTTTTAAAAAAATGCTTAGCTCATAATTAAAGAAAATAAGAAACCAAATTTTAGAGGAATGAAATTGCATGGTAAATTTAAAGAAATAAAACTTACTAACAGTGATTTAAAAGAATAATAAAATGAAATGTTATAAAGATCCGATGGAAGCTAGAAATAAGTCCATAAAAATAAGAGTTGTTTTTAAATATAGAAAAATGAACCAAAATATGTATAAATATAGTAAAATTTTCCTGTCTAGCTATAGATTTTGATATTTTGCTATTATTTATAAATATTTTTAACAGTTTTGTCATTTAAAATAATTTCTTTAAGAATAATGAGAAACCATGGAAGAAAACTAGGACTTTTTATGAAGTTAGCTACTATGAAATAGAATGAAAGTATGAGAATTAAGTTAACTTGCATTAGAGAAAATACAAAAAGCTTAAAATGAAGAACAAGAAAAGTCAAAACTTGAAGAGTGAGTTTGCAAACTAGCCTTGATCCGACTTGATTCAACCTTTATCAATGAGAATCGATACATAATAGTCCCCAACTTTCGAAGGAATTGGATCAACTCAATTTATTATAGTATTTTTTTTTTAATGTCTCTAGATCTTGAATTTTATATCTAATAAGGCTATTGACATATTCAAAATTTATTAAAAGTAATAAATGTTTTATATATAGGATTGGATTGGGTTTAATATGATATTAAACTTACAATTTTGTGTTCAATAGATTTGTGATTGTTTTATTAATGACCAATTTGACACACAATCAGTACTTGAGAATTTATTAAACTCAAACTCAAAAGCTAAAGATCTTATTTGATCATTCTTAAAGTTTAGAGACCTTTTTACACAAATCTAAAAGTTTTTTTTTTTTTTTTTTTTAACTTACACTCGTAACTTAACTTAAATAATAATATTATTATTGAATTATGACTAATAAAATTAAGGTTAAATTATGAATTTGGTCCCTATGGTTTGGAAAGAGTTAGATTTAGTCCTTATGGTTGTTAAAGTAAGAATTTGGTCTATATAGTTTGGAAAAAAAAATTAAATTTTAGTTTCTATGGTTCAATAAAAATTAGAATTTAGTCCCTACTTTAGGGACTATTAACGAGAATTATATCAAACTATAAGAATTAAATTCTAATTATTTTCAAATCATAAAGATTAAATTATTTCTAGTCTCTCCCTATGCTTCACATAAATCAATTTGTTGTGGGAATGAATGTTGGAAAATTGGGGAAAACAATGCTTAAATTGAATATCCTTAATTGTTTTTCCTTTGATTTCTCAAATTTGGTAAAACTTCAAAAAGAAAAGTTGTCTCTCTATTGTCTCTCTCCAAAGTATATTTTTTAATGAAAAGTTATTTCACTTGAAAAAAAAAAATTAAAAAAATGAGACTTTTATTTAAAAATTTATTTTATTTTTTTTTTATTTTTTTTATTTTTTTGTTTGGGATGTTAAAGAAATTAAAGGAATCATCTGACAAATGCTTCTCTTTTCCCACTTTGGAGGTTGTGTTGGGCAGCTCAGCTCATTCATCTAATTTTATTTTCCTTTTTTATGTTTTCTACCAACTTCACATCACACTAAAAGAAAAAAGGAAAAAAAAAAAAAATTCCAGCTGTATGCAATTAGATCTTTGATTTTCCATTTTCACTTTTGACTTGATAATATATATTTATTTTGATACGTGTACATTGCTCTTCGATTTCATTATAAAGTTTTTATGTTATTAGCAAAGCATCAAAAAGATTCAATTATATTTCTCTTTCCAACAATGTCACTTAAATTCAATAACTTAAGGTGTGTTTGATATGAAATCTCAAACTATAAATTTGAAAAATAGATATATTTCATGTTTTTAAATATGCGTTTAGTAGTCGATTCAAAAACTGAATTCTAATTTAAACATTCAAACTCATTTGACTTTTACATGCTGCCAGCAGTAAAATTCAAATTGGGAGGGAGTGGTTACCTGCAAAAAAAAAAAAAAGAATAACATCGGTGTGGTGCTTGCCACAAACAGTCTGATGCTTAAATCAATACAAATGTCATGACAAGTGGTTTTAAGGAGTTCAACTTAGCTTTCATTCACTAGCATATTTTATTTATGATTGGCCCTTAGAGGTCTTCCTTATCCCTTGTAGAGAAGGAGATTTGCTTTCTTTTTCCTACTCCGAGGTCGAACACTCAGGACTAGGGATTGACTGTTGTGGATGCTCCAAAATAGTGGGTCAAGCCAGATTGGTCTCACTAAAGAGGTGAAGGCCGAGCCAAGCCAAGCCTTAGGCCATAAAAGTCCACATTAGCCTCGGCCTCAGCCTTTAAGGCCAAGGCAAGCGTAGTTGGGGTTTTTTGGCCCAATCTCCTTTCCTTCTATTCATTGGAACTCTTCTCGGCCTATCTTTAGCTAGTCTTAGGTCCGTTCCTAGGGCTAGTAACTCTCTTGGTCTTGTCATTATTTCTGACTTTTTACTGGGCGGAAATTGCATATAACATGTTTGATCTTAATTTATGAATCATAGAACTGGTTGTAGTTACCCAATAAATATTAGTTGATAATAAACTATTAGTTTATTTATGAACATGGAAATTGTATAATTATTATTTTATAATATTATATAATTTATAATATGGTACATAATACATATTTTAATTTTGAAAAAATAAATTGAGTTTATTATATAACATACTATATATCTAAATATTTTTATTTTTATTTAGTATGATTATGCCGTTTGAAATTTTAAATTCAAAATCTGGATACAATAAAAACATATCAATGTTGTTCAAAATATGTTCGGTTTGGATTACAAAATTATAAAACAATTTTCAAAAACAAAATATATTTGCTGAATTGAATGAATGTAAAAATAGAAAATAGAATCTAAATTGTCAACCAAACAAGCTCTTAACATTTGTCAAATTGAATATACCACAATCGAATTTAAGACATATAAAAACCCAATCACTTGGTAAAAAGAGTTGGTTGAACATTCACTTGGGGAGCTTGCAATTTCTAAAACATATATCATCAAGAGGTTTAGTTGCATGAAGATCAGATAAAGAAATTTTGCACAAATGAATGAAAGTAGAGGTTGCATGAAGGAGAAGTATCACATTTCATTGGTGATATAAAAAATTTGAAAGGGATTACCTTTTATTTTACTCTTATTAAACTATGAATTTTTTTTCCTATTAAAATTAGAAAGTCAATTATTTATTTCCAACAATCTACAAAAAGAAAATAGATAATTCGTAAATAGAGATGTCGGGTTTCTCTACGGGGTCGAGCCCTCGTGGGGACTTGTCCCTAACAAACCAAGAGAATAACCATTTAAATGGGATAGGAGGGGTGAGTGGAGAAAAAAAAATATATCCACGGCTAAAAGGAATCGAAGATTGTCAATCAACTGATTTAGTGCAATTATTTTCTTTTAAACTCTTTTATATCAATGATTAAATAATTTTATATGAAATTTTATTTTATTTCAATGAAAAGGTTAAAGAAGCATTGAGGAGGAATTAACTATTTAAAAGAGGATTAATAAGAAATTAACTATTTAAATGAAAATTTTCTTCAAAAATCATTTTAGGGATGTTTTTCTAAAATCTATAATCTAGTAATTTACAAAATATGCCATTAGAAATTAATTATAATTAGTAAATAAATAATTAAATATTAGCTATCATTATAGTACATAACTAATTAATTGATAATTATCAATAATAAGTTTAATAAAAACCTAGAGGTAGAATGTAAAAAGTTTCGCTACTATAAAGATTTTTTCCTCTAATTTAATTCAAAAAATAAAATTTTAATAAATAGTTTTAAAATTCAAAAGAGTTTTATAATTCTCAACTTCTACCCCTATAAAAATGTTTTTTGATCACCATTTTTCCTTCTTTCTTTTTTGTTTTCTAATTTATTATCTCTTATTAAATTATTTAGATTTAAATTACATTTATATGAGCCATAACATATTAACAACTAATTAATAGTAATATCTTATAAGAACATAAATTAATTTTAAAAATAAATCTATTAAATAATATTTTATCTAAATTATTAAAAAAAAAATAACTATTTTGATTTTTTAAATAAAAATACATGTATATTTGCATGTGGTAAAACACTAGTAAATTAAAGGGAGAAAAATTTCCCACTAGAAACCCAAACCTAGTAAATTTTTTTGTGGAAAATCTCCATTCCAATTCTTGAGAAATGAAACAAAAAAATTTTGTAGAGATGGAAAAAAAATAGGGGGTGGGGTGGGGATAAAGAATATGTTCTGCCCCACCTCGTGAACATCTCTATCTGTAAGTGTTCAACTAACACTAATATGACATTTGTCAAAGCAACTCTAAAAATCAAGTTGGGATCTAAGAAGCACGGATACAAATACGATAGTATATAGACATGGTGAGGACAAGTTTATAAAAATAATACACATTTTAAAAATTATGCGTATATCATTTATATATTAGAAGGAAATTCAAGTCAACAATTATATACATTAATATGCTAAAGAAGATGAGTTTGATGTATTTGGCTATCAAAATTTGTTATTGTTCTATATTATTATGTTTCTATTCAATATACTAAAGAAATGATTCAACTTCTAACAAATGTTGAACCAATATTGACTTTTGTATGGTATCTAACACATTTATTGTTCTATCAAGTGTTTAATATACAAGTGGTAAAATGTCTCAATTATTCGATATAGAAACACATCAAACACGCTATTCAAATTAAAGTGTCTATGTTTGTATGGTTAGAATAGTTTACATGGCAATGTGTGTGGCAGTTAGGTGGAGAAGCCAACAATATTAATGTATGCCTAAAATGCAAAAAGAAAGCATATTACCTAAGTAAGATAACTATATGGGATGACCTAAGAAAAATCCTACAAGAAGTGAGGGTGGCATGTGTCATTAAAGGCAAAATCATAAGGTCAGATGGGTAAACTTAATTTCTTGGAGAGAGTTAGAGATGAGTTGTTTTAGAGTCAGAGAATTATGAAGTAGGCTTAGGTATTTATGTCAAACAAATAATGCAAAAGGTTACTTGTATTAAATAATTTGACTAAATTACAAATAATATTTGAATTTTGTACTTTGTTTTAAAAATATTTTTATTCTTTTAGAAATTACAATATTACCTTTGATCGTTACAAACATTTCAAACTACCACTAAAGTTGAAATCTGTTTGAACATTGGACGAAAACTAATGTCAAAAACAATGTGGAGGTGACCTGAAATGAAAATTGGAATTTAAATACTACTACGTCATCGAGGCCATTACAATATTCACTATAGCCTCAATTTCCCTCCAAAATTCTTATGAATTTCTACTCCAAATGTCATCCAATATTGTATATTCTTAAATTCGAACTAATGACCAAGTTGAGTCTCTTTCTAAATTTATTTCACCAATTCTAACCGATAAATCTATAAGTATTGATTTTACTATTAATTGTTTGACAATATTTACTTGTAAAAAGTCATCATGTGGTGATGATCATGCTTCTCCAATAGGGGCTCTTCCCACAGAAAGATTTGCATGTAGAAGTTTGAACTAGAGAACATAAAAACTTGCATTCACAAGAGAATTTGTACAATTGAGTAAATTGTAATGTGAATTTTTCCTCCCATTACAAATGATAAAGAAAAAAAGGGGAGGGAAACAAAGAACATTTCTGCTTCAATATCTTCCAAGCATCTAGCATTTCTTGCATTCTTGATAGATCACACCTTGAAGATATTGAAGAGTTTTGTGATAATTTAAGAACCCCATAAACCAGAAGTCAAAATTATCCACTGTAACTATTTCCATGTACTTCTGCGAAGGCTTCTTCACATTCTCACTCTGATTGATTCTCTCTATTTTTCCTACTGGAATCACTACCTGCAGACGACCATTTCTTTCGAGTTTTAGGGCAGAGAAAGCGAGACAACAACAAAGAACAAGAAAGCAACCATTTCTTGGGCGAGCTTACCTTGTAATGGAATCGAATTAGCTCTCCTGTGGGAGAAGAAACTTTGATCGATCTGTCGCTGCAGAAGGCGATCTTATCTGTGGATATGAAGAGTAGACCTGCAATGGGTCCAGCTGTGGTTGACAAATAGCAATGGACAGCCTTCAATAATTTCTCGCCATCTCCGACATTAAAAAATTGCTTGTAGATTTTTCTCAATCCACCTACTTGAAGAATTCTAGCACCTAAGCTCAACTTTCCCTTTACGGTTTCTGTGATCTTGGATCCTAGTCTCACTGCAGTTCCATAAACCAAAAACTTTCTATCAAACTTCCATTTCAAACAGCTCACACTTTGGATTGTTGCAATAAATAAATAAAAGTAAATCGTTTTGTCATCCTAGTTCTTTGTTCTCTTGAACACCATACCAAAGCATTTGAGAATCTTAATAATGAACTAATAAAGCAGAACAACGAACTCACCGTGCTCCCGGACTCCATGCGCAAAACTGTCTGCTCTTTTACCAAGCTTGTTCACCCTGCTAAGCATTGAATCTTTACTACCTGCAAAATGGAAACTATTCTCAATCCAAAAACCCATTTCGTGTTCATTCATCCATTTATCAAAGCATGAGTTTGGGGGGGATTTCTTACATTGTTTTAATGCTGGATATTTGCTGTCTGAAGAGGGAATGTTGTATTGGCCAGCAAGATCAGGTAAGAATCTCTGAACTGATTGCTCAACCTGTAATGCTGCTGATCCAATTGGAAATCCAATAACATGTCTCCGAAGTAAAGCTTCCATATTTGATTAGTGATAAAGAAAATTCAGCTATTCAAATTCTCTTGCTTGGAGTGGCTTGACCTCTGCAGCCACTCACCTAGGATGTCCTTTACTAGCAATAAGCAAGGAAGATATTGCTTAATGGCTAGTGTATCATTCTTTGGTTCTCCCGTTATATTTAAAGGGATCGAAAATTGTAGGTGAATCTTACTTTCTGTTGTCTGAGTCATCCAAGATGCATCAGAGAGAAAATAAAAATAAAGAAAATTGGGAAAAAGAAAAAGAGATCTTAGGTTTAGTAACTTTAGAAAAAAAAGCAAACAGAATGCCTTTTGAATATCTTCTATCTCCTTAGAAAGCTTCGGAAGAAAGGCTAGTTTCTTGCAGAACAAGTCTTATTCTAAGCATTAGCTCAATAAAAAAACCAACAGTTAGAAACCAACATAAATTTAGAATTATGAGAATATGAAAGCTAATATGGTCCTGGTACGTTACAGT
Organism: Citrullus mucosospermus; assembly: GCA_030954485.1. Taxonomy (NCBI): domain Eukaryota; kingdom Viridiplantae; phylum Streptophyta; class Magnoliopsida; order Cucurbitales; family Cucurbitaceae; genus Citrullus; species Citrullus mucosospermus. The sequence goes on along the minus strand of CM062055.1, from coordinate 8,744,914 downwards.
GGTGCTGAATGTAAATAAGTATAATGGGGAACACTATTCCTTCACAATATTCCTTCTTTTCTTGAGTTGAGTTATTGAAATAGAGTGTGTTGATGTAATTTTAAAATTCTCTCCCAACTATTATAACTTACAATTAACCATAGCATTATTATTTAAAATCTATCTTCGCTACAGTGTTTGCTATTTCCTACTCATCCTCTCTTTCCATCCTTGTTACGGTATTTACTATTTCCTACCTAGAGTAGAATAGTCTGGACCCCAAACACAGACTATTATAACCCAAAATAAAATAAGGGTAATTGCATTGGGTAGCACTTTTGGGGATGATAATTAAGTATATAGCAACATTTTTAAAAAGTTGCAAATATAGTAAAATCTATCAATGATAGACTCTATCACTAATAGACTTCTATCAGCGATATGGCCTACCATTGATAGACCCATACTATTAATATGGTCTATCACTGATAGACTTCGAAAGTAGATCTAAATTTTGCTATACCTGCAAATTTTTTTGCATTGTGATATATTTGCAAATATCTTAGACCTGATTGCTATATTTGCAACTGCCTCATTAAATAATCTATACTCCAAACACAAACTATTATAACCTACAAACTATTATAACCCACAGATTATAATAACTAATAACCACTGATTATAATAACCAACTCAACCCTAAAACACCCCCTAATTGTTCAAGGTCATGGAATTGAGCATAGTAAAAGAAAATGTAATGTCTATAATTTAATACTAAAGAGGAAAAGTGAGAGAAAATATAATGACTTTTTTTGTTTTTCTCTTCTAAGAAAGAACTTGCATTAAACCTCAAACGAGAGAGTAAAAACATCCATCCTACAAAGAGTAAAAACATCCATCCTACAAAGACCCTCAATCCATTGAGGAAGAGGATCAACCCAACAATGAGAGTCCATACAAGAAAGGGCATATTTAGGAATCTCATGCGCTGCTTAGTTAGAACATTGCGAGGGCATTTCGGGTGCTAAGTTGGTTACTATAGTCGGTAATTATTATCGTTAGTGGGTTACAATAGTTTGTAAGTTACAATAGTTTATATTTGGGGTGTAGACTATTTTAGTATAGGTTATAACAGTCTGTATTTGGGGGCATAGGAAATAGATATAAAATAGTAAACATTGTAATAACGAGGGAAAGAGAGAATGAATAGGAAAGTAAACTCTGTAACAAATAGTAAACCCTATAGCAAAGAAGTATTTGAAATGGTAATACTATAATTAATTGTAAGTTATAATAATTGAAACACCAACTATTATAATTGGTGTATAGCCCACCCCACCAACTGACCCAACATGAATTCTGATGACATCATTTAGAAAATTGTTTTGGATTTCTTAACCAACTCCCACCCCCACCCAAAAGAAATAAAGATAAAATAAATAAGAAGAAAGTATAGAAAAAGTTAGCTCTTGAAAATAGATCCCAAGACAACTTTTGAATCATAGCACTACAGATTCCAACTTTTCCTCAATTTGAAATGGTGAGGCTATGATTTTGAAACTTTTTGAGCTGGCATATTGGCTTTCTGATGCCAGCTGACTTTTCATACCAGCAATAAAAGAAAGAAAGAAAGGTCCATGCAGAGCCCAATTGGTAAAACTAACACCCTGCACATGCTAAAAGGCATAACACGGTTGCATAGTTTTATCAGAAATGACATCTGATATTATGTTTTCAGTACAAACTCTCAGTTGAACTACCTAATATAACCGCTACTTTCTCCTACTCTGAGTCTCTGACACACCCAGCATAAGAAAAAAAAAAGCTTGTAAGCATCACATTGAAGGTGAAAAAAGTAGTAGAACTTACATCAAACACATTGTGTGCAAGATCCCAAAAGATTTCTGTTTCGTTATGGGTAATCAGGAAATCTCATTTTGATCTTAATCCATCCCAAACAGTATTAATGGGCCCTGATCATTAGAAAGAACTAGAAAAATGGGGGAAATCCAAGGATTATTCAAGTCGGCAGGTCAAAAGAAGAAGGAAAAAAGGGTGAAGGGAGAGAGAAATTCACGACCTTATTTGAGGAGAAGATCAAGAGGGTCCCCCTGTCGACTTGGAAAGTTGGAATTAAACTTGAAAATGTGGCAACCATCCATTTTGGATGAATCATTTGCGCGAATATTCATCAATCTTCAGTTGTAAAATCAACAAACGACAACCCTCCTTCCCTTGGATTCAGGTAAGTTTTTAAATTTTGTAATTTTAAATTAATTAATAGATATTAATGTGAAAGATTAAAGGGGTGTTTTCTTTATTTAAAAAAAAAAATCAAAGTTAAAAATGTAAAATTTTGAATTTATGGTCTCATTGAAAGAAAAGAAAAAAAAAGTGTCACTCAAATCTCAAGATAAAATTGTAACATTTTGAAATTTAATAACTATATTGAAATTAAACTCAAAACTTAAATAACTAAGAATGTATTATTTTAAAACAAACAAATAAAAACTAGACCTAAAATTTAGAAACCAAAAAGATATGATTTTTAGAAATTAATTGTTACATATATATCTTTTAATTGAATTTAATATAGTTTCATGGGGTATAGATTTAAGTGGAAAAATATTTTGGGTCTAGTTTGTAATTGGTCTCCAAATTTTAAAATGTTATATTTTTGTCGATAAGGGGTTGTTTAGGGCTCTTGGTGTTTCTAACGATTATGATTTGCAATTAACTATAGTATTACTATTTCAAATCTCTCTTTGTTACTATTTGTTTAAACTACACTCCAAACACAAATTATTTAAATCCGACTATTGCATCTCAAACACAAACTATTATAGCCTACAAATTTTTTTAACCATAGATTATAATACTCTTGACTATAAAAGAACCAACTCAACTCTCCAGACATTCTATAAGTTTTGAGTTTAATTACAATTTAATCTCTAAGTTTCAAAATGTTACATTTTTATCCTTGATGTTTGGGTTTTGTTTCAATTTTGTCCCTATGTTTCAAGATTTACCCTTCTACCCTTCTAACCACATTTTTTCTTCTAAATACTCACTTTCGGTAATTAGTGTTAATGTCTATTACTCAATCTAAGAGAATTATAATTAATCAAGTTTCGCTCTTTTTCATCCCTATTATAATTAATTTTAAATGTTCTCTTCACTGTTATTTAAAATTAAATAATAAACATTAACGTCAAAGATTGAAATGAGTATTTAGTACAAAATTGAGATTAAAAGTGTAATTATTGAAATTTAGAGACCAAATTAGAACAAAATTCAAATCTGAAAGGCAAAATTGTAACCTTTTTAAACCTAGAGATTAAACTAAAATCAAACTCAAAACTTAAGAACTAAAAATTTAACGTATTGAAATCTGAGGACCAAATAAAAATAAGATTCAAACCGTAAAAATCAAAATGTATTTTATCTAGAGTTAATGTAAATATATTTTACAAAATTAATTAATTTGATAACATAAACAATTATAATAGATATATAAAACATTTAAAATAGAAGGAAAACTCTGATTTACGAGGGTAAGAGATCCTCCATTTTAGTCAACTTAAACATAATTCAATTTGTTCGGAGATGTAACTCAAAAAATAAATAAATAACATATCTTATTACCATAGTATTAAATTTCTATCAATATGTCGATATTTTCATCGATATTTCCATGTTTCTAAGGGTTTAATATCAATATAAGGGGTGAATCGATATTTTAATTGTATCGAAGAAAAATTCATGAAACATAAAAAAAAAAATAATAAACAACAAAATGTCACTAATGTAAATACAATATAAATAATAGACATATTAACTTGTTTAAAAATCATTAAATGTTTATTTAATTTTTTTAATTTTTTGTTTTTAGAAGTTTTCCTAAAATATTCGTCAAAATCAATATTTTATCGATATTTTTATTAAAATTTCCATAAAATTAAAACCTCGATATTTCCATCCCACTCAACTTTTTAAACTTTTCTTCTTACATAACCAATATGAAACTGAACTATTCTCATTCCAATAAATATATATATACACCTTTGGTAACAGACAAGGTTTGCAATATTTAATTTAACAATCATGAACCTTATATTAATATTTATTTGAATTGATTAGAAGTGATTAATTAAATTTAAATAGTTGATGAGTCAGATAAAAAGTGTACATATTTTAAAATAATAACACATCAACCAAGAAAACAAATGTGAAAGAATTTTAAATTAGAGAAACCAATATTAGTAGTTAATTTTTTTTGGTTTGTTTCTATATTATTAAATAATTATGTGTAAAGTGGAAAAGATATTGTTAATACAAAATGATTTAAAAAGTAGGTTGTGGTTCCTTGAAATAAAGGTAGGTTTTTTTATATGGGTCAGTTTTGGGTAATTTTTATTTCATTCTTAAATTTTAAAATGTTACATATTTAATTCAATTTGGTTCTAGATTTACATTTTTAATCTCAATTTTTATCAAATATTTTGTATCAATATCTATTAATTAATTTAAAATAATTATGAAATGAAATATTAAATTTAATTTTAAGGTAATTGCGTTGGATAGTACTTCTAGAGAGAATAATTAAGTGTATAGCAACATTTTTTTAAAAAAATTGCAAATATAACAAAATTTATATTTGATAGACTCTTACCGACTATATGGTCTATCACTGATTGACTCCTACTATTAATATGGTCTATCAGTGATAGACTCCTACTAGTGATATAATCTCTCATTGATAGACTTCAAAAGTAGAATTTAAATTTCGTTATATTTGCAAATTCTTTTGCATTAAGTTATATCTGCAAATACTTTGGACCTGATTGCTATATTTGCAATTGCCACCTAATTTTAATAGTGATGAAAAATAGTGAAGCATAATTAATTATAAATCTTTTAATTCCTTTAAATTAATTAATAGGCATTTACACTGAAGACAGACAGTAAAGATGGCAAAAACACCTGCAAGGCCCCGACCTGATTGGGCCGAGGACAGGGGTCAAACTGGGGTCATTACTGGGTAGCCGTCCGGGGATGGGGAGGGTATCCTCGACCCCGTCCCTGACCCCGCTAGTTAATATAAGTTATTATTATTATTATTATTATTATAAAAATGTAAAGAGTCTTTCGATAAACAGCAATTTTGATCTCGCCATCTCGCTCTCGCTCTCTCACTCTAATAAAATTCGATATACATTATAAATAACTCAAGCCCAAAGTTTCAAACTCTAACTTTGTCGTTCTCATTTTATGTTTTTAACATAAAAGTCGAGTCGCCGTTCAGTGTCTTTTAGTGTCATTCGTCTAGTGTCGTTCGTCCAACCGGCCGTCACTTAGTGTCGGTCTTGCTTTCGCTCCCTCTCCGGCTCGCTCAATGTCGCTATAGCTCGTGTGTCCCATCTCGCTCAGTGTCATTCGTCCAGCCGGTTGTCGCTCGTGTAGTCGTGTGTCCCGTTTTGCTCTCTCCCACTCCCATCCCTCAATGTCGTGGGCCGTGGTGTCTCGCTCTTCCTCCCTACGGCTACAACTGCTGTTTAGTGTTCACTGCCGAGGTTTGTGCTAGTTGTTCTAATTCCAAATTCCAAAATGGTTTTTATGCAATACTGCAATTGTGTGCTTGTGATACTGCCTACTGCTATGTTGTTGTCTGTGTGCTTGTGCTTGTAATTTTTTTGCTATGCTAGGTTTGTGTTGATTGTTATGCTCGTATAGTTTGCTAGGTTTCAAAAGACAATGTCTACAGATAAAGATTCTGATAGTCCAAATATAACTCCAATTCCAAGTTCAACCATAAATTCAACTCCAACCTCAAATTCAACTTCAACCCCAAATTCAACTCCATGCTCTTCAAATAACGATAATTTGATTGTTGATGATTGTGTTATTTTAGGTGAGGGCTCTAAGAAGGGATCTTTTAGGAGAGATTGACATCCGTTGTTTGGAACCATTTTAAGAAGCAAAAAATAAATGGAGTAAACAAGGCTATTTATAATTATTGCAAAAGAAAATTAGGAGGTGAGAGGAAGAATGGAACCAAACATTTGCATGAGCATATCAAGATATGCCCCTATAAAGGACAAAAGGACATACGACAATCCTTATTGAATCCTAACAGAGAGAAGAACAACACGTTGGGTTTAATTTAGATCAGGAAGTTGCAAAAAGAGCATTACCTAGGATGATAATCAAACATGAATATCCTCTCTCTATAGTTGACTAAGACATGGATGCATTGGTGAAGAGAGATGGATGAATTTGAATGGGCAAAAAGAGAAAGACGAACAAACTTATAATTATTGTTGTTGTATAAGACATTCAAATTTATTTTACTTCAAGCTTTATTTAATCTGTGTTGTAAACTTATTTTCATTGATTTCTCATGTTTGATCTTTTGAAACTAATGAACTTCCCTCTCTCAGTCTCGCTCTCTAGCTTTCTCTCTCTCAAACTCTTTCTGACACTCGCTCTCTCTCTCAAACTCTCTCTCTCAGTCTCGCTCTCTCTCTCTCAATGGCATACTCTCGCTCTCCCTCAACTCGCGGGGAATAGGGCCCCCGCGAAGACCCGTTTCCTCAACCGGGATGGGGGAAAATTTCCCCATCGGGGGCGGGGCGGGTGGGTACCACCCGCCCCGCCCTGCCCCGCCCCGGTCTCGTTGCCAACCCTAATAGACAGTGAATATTTAGTGAAAAATTAAGGTTAAAAGTGTATATCTTGAAAACGTGAGGACCAAATTGAAACAAAATTCACATCTCAATGGTGAAAATGGTATTTTAAAATATAAGGAATAAATTGAAACCAAACTCAAAACTTAAAAATTAAATGTACAATATTTTAAAAATTAAGAATCAAATTGAAATTAAACCCAAATGGAACAAAAAGTTTTTTTTTTCTTTTTTTTCTTTTTCAATTAGGGAGGGAATGAGATTTCACATTTTGAGATAAATGATTCTCAATTGACACTTTAATTTGAGTAACAAGGAAATTAACTTTTAGGGAGAATACCACAAAAGAAAAAGAAAACATGAAGTTTAAATTTTATTATTTGGTTGAACTTTTCAAGGGTTTAATTATAAAAATAAGTCATTTTAGAATAAATAGAAGTGTTCGGTAACCACTAAAAATAACTTTTGAAATATTTTTAAAGTGTATTTAAACTGTTTTTATCAAAAGAGTTTAAATAAAAATGACTTCTTTAAAAAACATTTTTCTTTTTTAGTCAATCCAAACTACCCCTTCAACTTTTGATAACTATTTGGCTTTATAGTCAAATTTAGTTTATAAACACTACCTCTCCACTCGCAAGTAGCTTATAAACACTACTTCTACTCAAAAATTTATATGTTGTATTATCAACTCTTCACTAATATTTTCAAGAATTAAGTTTTTTGTAAAAAAGAATAAAGTACTAGAGGTTGAGGTTTTGAAAACTAAACAAAATAATTTTTAAAAAAACATGTTTTCATTTTTGAAATTTGATTAGGAATTCAAGTGTTTCTCTAAAAATTACCAAAATTATAAAGTAAAAATTTGGAGAAAACAAACATAAAGTCTAAAAAAAAAAAACAACAAAACAAAACATAAACAAAAAAAACTAAGGGCCCATTTGGATTGACTTAAGAAAAAATTGTTTTTCAAAAAAATCATTTTTATTTAAACTCTTTTTATAAAGAATTTAAAATACACTTCAAAATCTATTTTGAATGGTTCGTTCAAAATCTTTTCAAAATAACTTATTTTTTAAATTAAACATTTGAAAATGTATTCCAAACCTACACTAAGAGTGAAATAATTTTAAAAAATAGAAGGATAATATTGTAACTTCAGTGTTAAATTATAGTTTGTGGTATTTGCAATCTTTTTATGCCCACTCTCAGTTGTTACTAACTTTGGGTCACATGTTTATTAATGGAAACAATTAAATGAAAAAAAAAAGATATATATATATCAATGGGAAATGAAAACAATTTTTCTTTAATATTGTTTGCAAATTGTCGTAAGACTCAGTCTAATTATATCGTTTCAAATAAGTCAACATATTCTCCAAAAATAATAATAATAATAATAATAATAATAATTATTATACTAATTATACTAATTGGATTTCATATCTTCTATTTAATTGAGGCGTAAATTTATACTCAACCTGATAAGTAACAAAATAGCTCTTATACCAAATGTTAAGAAACAAATTAAACAAATTAAATAAATGGAAGGAATGAAAACCCTAGCCAATTGGATTTAAAAACCGATGATTTCATGTCAAAAAAGAAGATAGAATAGATTTACGTTGATGGTTAATATCAAGAGTAAAAAATTTAAAAAAAAAACATATTTTTAAACTCGATGAATGAATCACTCCACGAGTAATTTAATCAATGCTACTTGAATAGTATCCTAACATGCATAGAAAGTTGTCCATGGTCTTAGGCTAAAAAGACTTCAATTCATTAGAAAGGAGAAAAAAAAAACCATATAAAAAAATAATAAAGTTGAATGAACAAAAATGGTTTTTACAGCCTTTAAACCATAACTCAAAGCCAACCATTAAGGCATCTTAAACTTTGTAATCTCCTAAACTTTAATGGTATAATGAACCACAAACAAAAAAATAACTTAAAAACCATGGAAAAGACTCGAAAGTTACTAATGATCACAAATTCGAAAATTATCATCTTCAAATGAAACGGAAAAATTTTTCTATATCCCTCCATTTATTATGTCACGTCAAAATGCTTTTAATAATAAACTAGAGTCCATTAACATTAATGTAAAGTCCACTAGTATTCGAAGATGAATTAATAGTATGAATATAGAGATTTCTAAAATTTTCTCAAATGAAGCTTGTAACTTCATTTAATTCAACGTAAATTTAACTTTACCTCATCACAAATGAAACTCGTGTGCACTAAATACAAAGCTCTTGGCATGGAAACAAATTCAAGTCATTGAATTCCATTGCAAAACCTTGTTGGATATTTCTTATTAGAATTTTTTTTTTTTTTTTTAAATTTCATTTTGAGTTCAACAAATGTAAAGGTAGAAAGTTCAACTTTCATCCTTAAAAAATGTAAATAATATCTTATCTGAGATTGAAAAAACATGGTTTTGAGGAACACTAAAAAAGAACAATTGGTCAATAGCAACACAAACATATTTCGAACATCCATTTCATCATATAATTCAAAAATTAAAATAATAATAATAAACTCACATTAAAGTAAAATTGATGTCTCAGCCCAGCTCTTCATTTTTATTATCAGAAACTGTTTGGAAACAGCAATAAACGGTGGAGTACAAGATTACAAGATCCAAACATTGATTCTGCTTTGTAATAAGATATTCTAAATCTGAACTTTATGAACATTACTTCAAATTTTTGCAAGAAAAAGACTTCTACCTCTGTCACAAATAATGGGAATTGAAGTTCTTCAACCCATAGAAAGAGAGAGATCTAACAGAATATGTCCTATTCATTCATAACTGCTTACCACTTTTTTGTTCCATAGCTGCCTACTGCCTATACAGAAACTTGTAAATTTCCTCCATTATGGCTTTATTTTTCCATTGCCAACGAGAGAAGACAATTGAAAGAAAGAGAAAAAAAATGGCATTCCCAGCATCCAATAATTTGTATATTTGAAGCTGCCCATCATATATTACCTATGAGCAGATGTGTGTGGCATTGGATACGTCATCGGACCCATGTTTACAGGTGCACCGGGAACCACTGTGCCGGGCACTGGAGCTTGGACTCCATATGCCATATGAGCAGGAGCAGGGAGACTGACAGGGGTGCCAACAGCTGAGACGAGCGGACCACCCACTGGCTGCCCCATTGTTGGACCACCATACATTCCCACACCAGGAGGACCAGCTGCAGATTGAGGAGGCTGTTTTGTTGGTTTTCCAGAGGGAGCTGCTCCAGAGCCGTTTGCTTGACCGGTGATCGGCCCTTGAGCAGCCGAGATATCTCCGTTCGTAACGCTGGTGATATCGTGGATGCTGGACCGCCTCCTTTCTTTGTTCATTGAGTTCAAACGGATGAAATATTTTTGTGCATGGCTTGCCACTTGCGTTGGTGTTCTCGTCACGACAAAGTTTCGGGATATACTCCGCCAGTCTCCTTTCCCGTATTTATCGAGACCAAGTAGAAACAATCTGTGTTGTCAAGACATGGAGTAGTTTAAAATTTACGGCACATGTTACAAGAAAAGATAACACAGAAACCCTTCAACTTCCAAAGTCCAGATTTATTAGGCCTCAGAAAAATTTTAAGGTTATAAGCTTGACATTTACAAGCCACCTAGTCATAATGTTATTCATAAGCCTAAGATTTTTCTTCAACAAAGCCAAAGAAAAACAAGAGGAAAGAAAAAAACAAATAAAGAAACAGATTGACCAAACATGTTTTCACTAGGTCTTCAACCAGTTTCTATAAACAATTTGAGCACTCGACACACGGTTACGTGTTGGTGTTGGGCACAACATTGAATGTGTCAAATTGTTCATATGTACTTAAACTTTGAAACATGTCCAATAAGTCCCTAACATTTTAATTTTGTGTCTAATAAGTCCTTACCATTTAATGCAATAGCTAGATATCAGATGACTCGACAGATGACATTTTCCAAAGAGCTTCCGACAAGGATGTTTGAGTCAGTCAAAAGAAGACAATGTGAAGAGTTCTCAACAAACAGATCTTCTGAGATAAGAGACGGAAAACACGAAGACTGTACTGAAAATTAAATGCAACAAATTTGGAATAATATTAAAGTGTTGATATAATTAAATTTATCGCTTGGATCAATCAGTGATGGTATCAAAGTAGGAGGTTCTATGTTTGAACCCCTATAAATGTCATTTCCTTCCCATTTATTACTAATTTCCACTTGTTGGGTCATCTACAAATTTTTGAAGCCCACAAGTGAGAGGAGTGTTAAAGTGTTCGTCTAATTAAATTTACCATAACCCAGTAGCTTAAGCTTTTGGGTCAATCAGTAATTTAACAATAAATCATGAACGAAACAAGTTGTAATGAAAACTCTTTACCACAACATCAAATTGATCAAAATGCAAGATTTAAGAGAAAAGGTTCTTTCCTATTCACAGCTCATAAAATGCCAACTGGAATTGAAAAAACTCTACCTTGGTGCAAGTGCTCATATGCGTTAAATGGTGTCTGCATCAATGTGTTTAAGTTCAGTTACGTCAACTATAGCTAGAAAGATCAGAATTTACACCACATTGGATTAAGATGTCGTTGGAACATAGAAGAACTAAGAAGCAGACTTAGCCATGATAAAACTGAAAATCTCATCATCCATTTTGAATAAAAGCAGGATGATTTCAACTGAGATATGGAGGTGATTTCAAAAGAAGGCATAAAGAAATTAATTTTATTCCAATAACTCAGCTGATCCCCCTCCCAAGAATGATTCCAACTAGACGTTGGCAGTACATGTTTATTAGAATAAACTCAAAAACCTAAAACCGCAGCAATTTCGGACAGCATCACAACTTAACAGACATGACATTTAAAAATGCGGGTTAAGGTTGCTACTCGTCATCATTATGCTACTAAATCATTGTTTCTCTGAAGTAGGACAAAAATAAATTCTAAGTTATCGAGTTTGAGACTCCAGAGGAATGATTGTATCATGTAACCTTAATTGGATAAAACAAACCTAAGGGGGGAGGAGGTTTACTGAGGCAATTAGTGCTTCATCAGACATCAGAGACATGTACCTTACAGAGCATTGGAAATAGCATGTTCTCGTGAGCTCAGGTAGGGGTTTAGGGCAGGACCAGTCTAACTCGACTATGTTACGATAATATAATTTGTCATTCATGGACTGTAACTAGTTCCATGGAGACAAGATATTTGTGTCGAGTAGAAAGAAACAAAAGTGATAAGATTAATGAAACAGTAACCAAACTTTTGACTTCATTAAGATACCATATCACAGCTTATATGCGAAGGACGAGGGAGAGAAGCATAAACATAAAGAGTCAATTCACCTGTGTTCATCCTCTGTCCAAGCAATCCCCTTACGGCGTTCTTGATCTGACCTTGAAGTCTTAGTTCCATGATTTGAATCACCATTACAGTGCCCAAAATGGCCATTCTTCTTAGTTGTTCCTTCATCACCAGCATGGCTGGCTGAACCATCTGAAGAAGAACTATAGGAAGGAAGAGGCACACAACCTGATTCAATTAGATTAACATCCTCAACTAAGAGCTCGTAGTGATGTTTAATCTCTTCTACGGTTTTCCCTGGTACATCGAATGCAATTTTCTCCCACCGATCCGAATCATCCTCAGGATGACTTGCAAGTGCATTCTCAAATGCCTTGTCCTGTTCTAAACTCCACAAGGAGCTACTTCCTGCTTCATCAACAGTCATCTGGCCTTTTTAAGTCTGCTGAGCAGAATTAGCCACCAGAAGAAGAAGAAAAGAACCAGTTTTACCCAACTGTACCCTAGCGTTCTACAATTGAGGTTTCTATCTATACAATTTTTTGTTTCCTAAATCTAAGAGGAGACTGCGTTTCCAGAACTGATATATGGAACTGGGATTTCGTTCTATCGTGGTAGATGCAACTGATAACAGAGATTCAGGTTGGGGAAGCAGATAAGGCTTCAGATCCCAGAAGTTACTTCAAATTAGGGAAGATGAAAACACAAAGAGAAATCTTCGAGCAATTTGAAACCAGAAAGCAGCCTAGAGAAAAAGTAACAAAAACCTGTAAAGTAGAAGAGGATTCTCAGTGTTGATTTGCTCCACAGCACAAGAACTCGACTCTTGTGAACAGCTGACCTATTGAAAGAACGAAAAGGCAACAGAGTTCAGTTGGACCATGAGAAATATCTGAATGCCATAATATCAAATAATTTAATATAATAATATTAATAATAATAATAATAATAAAATAAATTGTCAGTTTTCTGTGAGGCAATGGAAATTAATACAGTCATGATATAAACAAAGTGGTAATTAAAGCTTTGAATTGCGAAATTTGAAAGGGACATTGGAAGGTAACAAACAAAGAGGGAACAACCCAGAAGTCCATGAGGGATAATAAGGAAAAAAAAAGAAAAAAGAAAAAAAAGGAGTGTTCTGATAGATAACAAAACAAAAAACTCAATTACCAAAGCCAAACATGTCACAAAGCTTTTTAACAGTTGAGGCCCACCAAAGTTTATCCCCTTCCAATCTCAGATTCTCACCATTCAACACTCATTTTTACAGCAAATCAGAACTTATCAGTATGAGATTGTTTCTGCTACTTAAGCAGATGGGGTGAAGGAATCATTTGAGGGAAAAAGAGAAAGGAAGTCCAAAAATAGATCCCATCTTGAATACATATATGAAAGAGGCGAAGGGATGTGTTTGGTATTGTCGGTTTCCAAAGAAAAAAAAAAAACCATAAAACCCCAAATTGGATTCGATCAAAATGGAAGGATTTCAGTTTTGATGAAGCTAAGTTCAAAAGGGGTTTTCGTCTATGAGAATCTGAGTTCGAAAAACAAACAGATTCACAAAATCTCCACAAAACCCACTTCATAATCATCGAAAACAGATCGAGAAACCATTGATTCGAAGGAAAGAGAATGAAAAAAATGAAAAAACCCACCTCGAAACCCTTGTCTTCTTGCTTTCAAAGCCTAAAAAACAGTAATCAAAGCCAGAAAAACCAACAAAGGGGAAACCAAGCTTATTACCACCACAAAGATTTTGACAGTTTAACAAACAATCCAGAAAAAAACAATGAAACCCAGTATTCATTTACCTAGCTAAGTAAGAACCAGAGCTCAAATGTCCAAATTACTCCACCAACAATCGCAGTAAAAAGAGGAAGACAACAAAAACCCAAAAACGTAAAGCTTAATTACACCCATTATCTTACATTTCACTGCAAGTTTTAGTGAGAAATCCAAGAAAAGACAAAGAAGAGTAGAATTCGAATCTGAAGAGAAGAAACAACTGGGAGAGTCCAGAATTCAGATAAACACTCAAAAAAGGAAAAGATGAAAAACACCATGGTTTTGAGAAAGAAAAGGAAAAAACCCTCAATAATGTTGAAAAATTACAAAGGGTAGAGATAGAAATTACTAGAGAAAATGATGGGTGATGTTGAGAATTCCACAGAAGTGAGGAGGAGGAGGAGAAAGAACAGTGAAGAATGGGGTTTTTTGGTCCCATTCCATACAGCTAGGATTGAAAATGGCTCACCCCCAAGTTGACAAAACAACCGAATCTGAATACTCATTAAATATCTGACACATCAAAAATATGAGAGAGAAACAAAGAAACAAAGAACAATTGAATTTTTGTTTTCTTTTCTTTTCTTTTCTTTTTATCCAAACAGAAAACAAGAAAATGGAAACCAAAACCAACCGACCCTGATTTCCAAACTTGAGTAAGGATCAGTTCTGGGTGTTAGATTTCTGGGTTTGACTTTTCTGTTTTTGTTCATCAAAGTTGCCCAAAATGGAGCCCAACCCCATCACCAAATCAATACAAAGCTAAGATTTTTTTTTTGATGTGGGTCACTGAATAATGATCCACCACCACCATCATCATCATGATCATTATTCATAATAGTGAGTTTTCTTTTTCTTTTTTCCTTAAATTTTGAAGGAAAACCCATGGATTGATAAAGTTGAAGAAGAAGAAGGCACTGGGAAAGCTGGAAAAAAATTCTACTTCTTTCAGAGTTGGGTAAAACTTCTCATTTTTCCAATGTAAAAACGTAATAAATCTAACGGTAATTTGAAAAGTCGACCAATTTGATTACATTTAAGCTGCGTTTAACAAACTGTAATAAAAATTGGTGTAATTGAAAATAAATTTTATTGATTGATCAATCGTAATAAATTTGAATTGCAAATATAATTGAATTGTTTTTTTATCGCATTTATTTGGAATTACAAATTTGTCACAATTTATTGTTATCATTATCGTTATTGTTACTACTTGGCCCCAACAGTAATAATAACAATTATAGTAAAGCTAATAAGTAATAATAAATGTGGCAGATTCATAGTTTTTATATAGGTACAGTAACAATATCCGTAACAATAAAGATAATAGTAAAAGTAGTGGGTTCTACATAATTTTTAGGGTCTTTCGTAATTTTCAATCATAATTAGATTGAGAACCTTTCATTACTTAGTTGGATTGCATCTTTTTATTACAAATTTGGAGGTGAACCCACAGTTAATTACAATCCAGAATAAAAGTAAACAATAATAAATGTAATCAACTGGGGCCCACTTTTTATATTATCATTGATGAATTGCATTTAAGTTGGAGTAATTGAGACCTTAGAGTTGTTTACATGTGTTCTATACATGTATTAACATCTACGGCCTATATCTACATTTGTAATCAGAAAATGCAAATTGATTAATGAGTATAAAGTGATCAATTTGCATTTGAAAATTGCATGTCGATATCGTTATCATCATCGTTACCGATATTGTTTATTGTTATAGTATGAAAATTATAAATTTGTCATATTTACTGTTACCGTTGTTGTAACGATTTTATCTTAAAAGGTAATACTAACAATCAACGTAATAAATTCATAATTCTAAATAAACTTAATTAAAATAAATCTAGTTGGATTTGTGATTGAACTCATTAAGATTCACAATTTCATTATAAATTAGATAAAAGTAGTGTAACTCGCCTAGAGCTAAGAAATGGACCAATAATTGACGAAGAGATCAACGAATGGTCAAATTTCACGGACTAAGAAAGCACATGCCTGCCCAACAGTTCATTATGTTGCTTCCTTTTGGCTTCTACTTTTTATATATATATATATATATATATATATATATATATATTTATGTCTTATGTATGTTTTTGAATTGAATTGGATTGGATTCCATACAATAAATTAATTAAAATTGTTTCCACCAAAAGAAAAAAAAAAATTATATGCAATTTTGATTTTATTTTATGTTTTTCAAAAGTTAGATGGATTCTAATAAAAATTTTATTTTTTAATCTCATTTTTGTTAAATTAAAATATCTATAATTTCATATATGAGATTGTAAAATAATAATTATATAAAATTTAGGATTTTTTTCAAATATAGAAAAATGAATCTAAATATTTATAGATATAACAAAATTTTACTAGGCACAAATATAGTATGTTGGGATCTATTAAGTCTATTGTAGATAAACTTTATATTTTAATATTTTTAACAATTTTATCATTTAAAATAATTTCTCTAAAATTTATAATAGAATATCTATTCATGAGTTAATTAAAAATAGTTGGGATTCAAACATTCAAACGTAATGCATTAATTACTATCTAAATTGTCTTCTCTTTTTTTTTATTATTATTATTATTATTATTTTTTTTGGCTTATAGATCTATAATCAAAACACATTTAAATCATGGTTTAAATTGAGTTTCTAACATATATCCAAAACCATTAAAAACATTATATACATTCTTTTTATTATTATTATTAAATCTCTTGTTTTCAATTTGTTGTTTTTAAATCTATTTTAAAATACGTAAAAAACACACACACAAACATAAAATAGTGTCAAATTCAAATTCTTTTGAACTAGGCAAAATTGAAACCAATAAATTATTGCCATTTTATATAATTTAACATAAAAAAATAGGAGAAAATAAATTTAAAAAAAAATATCAAAATCTCTCCGCATTTTTATATAATATGACTGTCATATATATATAATACGTTTGATCTTTTTAAAGAATCTATTTAGATTCTTTTAACTTTAAAAAGCTTCGATTAACTTTACATTATGCTTATTTAGTCTTTATCTTCAATATTGTTGAAAATAAGGTAATATAACATGCTATAGCTATTCGTCACAAACTTCAATTTATTCAACATTTATTTAATAAACCTATCAAGTCAACAACCTATTAAACTTGTTTATCCCATAAACTACATACAAGTTTTATCCAAAGTTTAAGAAGCAAAAGGTTAAAAATAAAAAACTTATAACAATCTCCCTTTCTTTCTCTGCTCTAATTTGTAATTTTTAACTTCAAATATTCCAAATACAATTTGAAAAGTAATTTCTAAAACAATATTTATGAGTTACTTACTATACTATTAGGCTCCGTTTATTTTACAATTTTTTCTCTGAGATTTCATACAGACATTTAATACTCTTGTTTATTTCACAAAAATTCACTTTTTAAAACTCAAAATATTATTATCCTAAGAATTTTAAAACTCATCTGACATGGGTTTTGTAATACCCTGCAAAATAGTGGGATTTTCATGTTTGGATATGAACAATAAATATATAACCTGATTAATTAAGATAAATTATTTATTACTATCAATTTTAATTATTTACTAATACTTTCCCAATTAATATTTTATGTTATCTTAACTATTTAATATAAATTAATTTTAGCAATTATCAATATTTTAATTAATTTAATTTGTAGTAATTAATTTAAATAATTGAATTATATTTAAACAAATGTTTAATATAGCAATATTTATTTATTTTTATTTTTATTTATTAAATAATTAATTAATATAACAATAAATTAAATAATGCTAAATTTAATTAGTGATTACACCAATTGATCTCTTGCATTTAATTAAGTAAGTATTTAATGATAAATTCAACACATATATTTATCTTCCAAACATTAATTATCCTGCATATCCAAACACAGATAATAATTATTTCAGACATTTAAATCTCATATATTTAATATTTATACCCATGAAATAATATTTGGGATCCAAACGGCTTCTTAGGTAATTGATTCAAATAAAAAAATTGCTGAAAATATTTTTAATGATGTATCTAGAGTGTCTATCACTGATACAAGTGATATTTTATTATATTTACAAATAAGTTGTTCATTTTGTTATATTTGAAAACAACTTATACTATTATATAACTATTATATAACTAAAAAAAACAAATATTTCCACTAAAGAAAAAACATTTATCATATAAATTTTTTTAGTAAATAAAATCAATGTAAGAATATTTATCTAGATTTGGTATGGTGGTAGATTTTGGCAAATATGAATATATATTGAAAGGAGTGAAAAAAAAATGAAAGATTGAAGACCATAGTTCTTTAAAAAAAAAAAAGAAAGAAAAGAAAAGAAAATAATACAAAGACCAATAAATAATATTGTAGAAGAAAATTAAAAATCCATTACAAATTAATATGACATTTTTAGAGATATCCACACTTTTCAGTGCATAAAACAAAATGTGTTTTCAAATATAACAAAAACTTTAGAACTTTGCCAAAATAGCGTACTCACATTTAAAATATAATAATATAAAAACAGATTTCAAAAGATTACAATTAAAAAAGATATGCTATGGAGAGTCATTCTCAATTGTCGTTTTCGTGGAACTCGTTGAGGTTATTACCATGTTTATGGCCTTTTCCGAGCTCTCAAGGTCGGTATTTTTCTAGGAAACCAATTCCAAAGTTCTCTAGAATATGCTGGTTGGAAATATTAGATTCGCGAATGAGGTTCAAACATCCGTTAATGTTATTTGAGATTTCCATCTTTGTGGTTCTATACTTAGTTTTTTTCGGGTTAACCGTAAGAGTAATTTAGTTGTTCATGATTTAGTTACTCATGCTTGCAAATCTAGACATTCAGCTATGTGGCTTGAAAGACTACCTTCCATAAATGGTTCTACTCTTCTTTTCAATCCTATTTATCCTTGAGCTCTTTTGTTTATATTTATTGTACCAAAAAATGCTATATTTGTAAAAGACTAAAATGCACTAACATTTTCAAAATGTATTATTTAGGTATATTAACCTAATGAAAATTTTGTTATGTTTATAAATGATAACAATTAAACTTTAATTTATCATAATTTTAGATATATCTCCAAACTAAAATTTAAAAGTATAAATTGATTAGTCAAGTTTTAAAATTTTCTATAAACTTTTTTTTTTAGACAAGAAAACCAATAAAATAACGGAACTAAATACTCCCTAACCTCCGTATCGCAAATGAGAGAGAGAATACTATCGGAAAGCATCTTTTCAGATCAAATAACGTTCTTGCTTAGATACCAAATTTGCTAAAGGATGGGTTGTTTTATTTTTTTTCTCCAGATGTGAAAAAAAAAGAATGATATTAACAATATATTTAACAAAAGTAAGGAAATTTCACTCTTGGATGGAATTGTTCTTAAAGTTGACTATTGTTGCATTACATAATTATAAATTGGATTTGAAGTTTCTTAAAAAGATAATAAAATAATTGGTTTTCATGTACAACTTGATTTACCTGAATTATTATATTGTCAAATTAATAGAAATAATAAATGAAATGATAAGATGAACAAGTTCTTAAACTTGCAAGAATTTTGAAATCCAACCTCAATTTTATTGTTTCTTTCAAAAAAAAAATAAGCTTATAAAAAAAATGTTTATAATTGGCAATTAGAAAAAAATTCCACCTCTTATTTATTTTTCTTTAATATTTTATTCACCCCAATTTTAAAATATTTATACCAAATTTCTGTTAAATGGTGTAAAAAGAATTTAACAACAAATGTCAAAGTAGAATATAGTTCGTATTCAAGTTTAAATCTCTATACTTCCATATCCACTTCTATTAAAAATAACAATGAGACTAATTAAAAATAGTTTGAATAGAAGTGTTGAATGATGATGGATTAAAGGTAATAAATATGAGAAAGTTCATAAATCAAAAATCAAATTTTTTTTTCTTTTTTTTTTTAAAAAAAAAAGTTAGAATTGAAAGATACTGTTTTGTTGGGAAATTGCTATTTTTAACCTAAAGAAATTTTTGGAGGACAAATCTAACTACTTCTTAAAAAAAAACTTCTTTTTCTAACCTATTTTTCGATTTTTTAGTAGAAGCCCCACAATGTAAAATGATGTTTTTGTCCTCATTAATTTTGGGTAAGTTCAAATGCAATTTTGAGTCTCAACGTGTGCCATCGTCTTCCTCTTCAATTAGAAATTACCAAGAAAGGGGGGAAATTGGAAAATACACTCAACATTCGACTTCTTCCCGAAATCATTGCTCTCCTTCCTCTAAAACTTCCTTTGACCCAATCATCTCCTCCGTCCCTTCCTATCTTAAAAACCTTCATTGGTTGGATTCTACGTGAGTACCTTCGCTTTCAACAGAGGTACTTTGTTTAGATTCCATTTCTAGGGTTTTTTTCCCAACATTTGCACTGAAATATTATGTTGGAGGGGGGTTTTGTGTGATTTCTATTAGGAGTATAAAAAAGCACGAACGACTTTAACTATTTTAAACCTGAGTTTCTGTCAAATCCATTCTAAAAAAAACCAGGATTTCTGCTAAGTAATGGACCTCAAATGAATAAGTCTGTTGTTTTTTGAAAAAATTGAACACTTAGTCTTTCAAAATGAAAAGAAAGGTGGGTTTGAACTTTTGCAGGTAGATGCGAAGAGAACTTACCAAGAAGAAAATGTGTTCTGTGACTTTTCCCGTAAAGTGTTGATCAGACTTTACGGGAAAAGTCACAAAGAACTAATTCTTCCGTCCTAGTAAGTTCAAGCTTATTGAGAAGGAATTAGCTCTCTGTGACTTTTCTCATAAAGTTCTAATCAACACTTTACGAAAAAAGTGACAGAACACATTTCCTTCCTAATAAGTTTAAACTTACCAGGAAGGAATTAATCCTCTATGACTTTTCCTATAAAGTGTTGATTAGAACTTTGCTTAAGGGGGTTAATAATGGTATATAACCCAAAAAATCATCTTGTGATGGATAATTTTCTTTGATAGAGGGTGGTATGGGGTAATAAGGTGATGGGGATTCTTATGCTTGGTTGTATGGGAAGCTTGGTTGGTATGAGTAATTAGAGTTACTAGTCTCACTTCCCAATCCACAATTGTACATAGATGCATGGGGTAATTTTGAGCTCGTTGATAAATATAAAGGGGGTTTACATGCATCCTTTCCATTTAAAAAAGGGTAGTTCTTGATCATTCCTTATCAAATAAGTAGGAATTCTAGATCCAAAATTGTATAGACATTTAAGGATAAGATTGTGACAATTCGTGTCAACCCCACTTAGCTTGTACAACTATAACATAAATTCATCATACCCAATATCACATCTTACTTCTAGACCCCCTAGATTACCCCCTAAGTAATCTTGTTCATCATCCTTCCAACCACCATAGCAAATAAATATGCGAGGCATCCTGCAAGTATAAAATAGAATAGTCATATATAGTAGTCGGAAGGTAGTAAGAAGGAAAAGAAAGAAGAAGAAAAAAAATAAGGAAAAAAATTAATTCTGTCAAATTTCCTATAAAGTTGACAATTTTTTTCTTTTTTTTTTCAAGAAAATAATAATTATCATTCAACTTATGAGGTTCTTTCCCATAATGTTGACTAAAAAATATTGCTTTCCCAGGAATTCTAAGAAATCTAAACATTTTCAGTCAAGAATCTATCCCCCACACAAAATAAAACAACTGTTTTTTCAACTTTCAACAACATAAACACGTGAATAAAAGAGAAAAAAACCAAAATAACATTCATAACTTTTTGTACTAGAGGAAATGCTGCAAAAGGGAAGAAGTATCTAAAAATGGGACCAATAGATTCTTTCTAAACAAAGTGAAAATGGGACCCTCGTGCCTTTTTGGTGAAAGCAAAATGAAAACATAAAGTATAATTCAGGCAAACTAAAGTTAAGAAGTTGAAAATTTTTGTTATGTAAGTTAGGTAGAGGTAAAATTGAAGTCAATTGAACGAAGAATTAATGAGGACAAAGACGTTATTTCACATTGTGGGGCCCTACACTAAAAAGCTAAACAGGTGAAAAATATGTTAGAAAAATAAGTTTTTCCAAAAATAGTTAGATTTATCCTCTAAAAACTTTTTTAGTTTAGAAATATCAATTTCTCTATTTTGTTATGCCAAGATATTTTTGTTCCTTTTGGCCCCCCATTCTACTAGCAATGATGCCAAAGGTATACTTTCAAAGTTGTACTAAAGTCAATTGTATGGACTTGTGCATTCATTACTTGCTCCAACAAATTAATTATTTTCAAGTAGAGATGTTTATAGGTGAAGATAGAGATGGCTCTCCTTTCTCGTCCTTTTTGTTAAATTAGAAGTTTGAGCTACATTGCAAATTTAGCCTCTAAAATTTTAAATTTTTACTTATTTGGTCTCAAAATTTTAAAAATTGTCTGATAAGTCTCTATACCTTCAATTTTGAATCTAATAACTTTTTCTTAAAAAAAAATATCTCAGTATTAAAAATTGAAACTTTAAAAACCTATTGGTTACAAAATTAAAAGTTTAAAAATCTATTAAACAATTTTTAAAATTTAGAGACCAATAGAAACTAATTTGGAAGTTTAATCTTTTCTTTATTTGAATGTAACATTATAAATATGTTATATTATAAAATTAATCTTTGAACCTCCAATTTTACATTTAATATAAGTTTCTAGACTTTAAATATGTCTAATATATCATTAAAATATATATATATATTTTTTTTTTTTGAAGTAAACTGGTCTATTAACATAAAATTGAACTTCGTGTGTTATATGATCCTAAAATTTGAATGTTGTGTCAAATAGGATCATCAATTTTAAAAGGTTAGACAATACAATGTAGTGATAATTTAGTCCATAAATTTTAATTTTTTGATGATTTAGTTCATGGACTAAGCAACAATTTAAGTCTATACGTTACAAGTTATAATAGTTTAGTATCTATCGTCAAAAACATTAATATTAGATTTAATGAAATCTATTTCATATGAAGATTGATAAATTGATTATGGATCAAATTTGTTTATAAAATATAACTATAATAACTAAGTCATTATGTAATAAAAATTGACACATTTTGATAAGATTTATCAAAATAATGATTAAATTGTTCAAAATTGAAAGTATAAAAACTAACGCCCCATTTGGTAACCATTTAATTTTTCGTTTTTGTTTTTTAAAATTAAATTTATTTCCTTCCCATGTCTTACATTGGTTTGCATGTCTCTTAACTATAATAGTCGAATTCTTTGCCAAATTTCAAAAATAAAAGCAAGTTTTTAAATTTTTTTTTTTTTAGTTTTCAAATTTTTGGCTTGGTTTTTTAAACTATTAGTAAAAAGTAGATAACAAAAGAATAAATTGAAGGGGAAATAACGTTTATAAGCTTAATTTCAAAAACAAAAACAAACAACGAAATGGTTACAAAACATGCCTAAATTGTTAGATATTATAGTTAAAGGTTGGATTGTTGCAATTTAAAAGTACAAGGACTAAATTATTATAAACTAAAGTTCATAGATTAAATTCGTACTTCTATAAAAATTTAGAGACCGAAAATATTTTCTAATCCATTTTAAAATATGTTAAAGTGAAATAATGAAGATTTATTAGATTAAAAAAAAGTTTGAGAATCTGTAATTTGAAGAACTTAGAATATTAATTTGAAAAGTTAAAGTTTTCTTTTACTAATTTACAAATATAGTAATATGAATCAAACTATTTATAAATATAGAAAAAATTTAATGTCTAATAACGATAAATACTTTCATATACGAAAACGTAATTTAAATATCATTTTATAAGAGAGTTATTTACTAAGTATGCCTAAATTGATGTTTCTTTTGACAACAACAACAAAGAAAAATAAAAAAGAAATAAAAAAAAAAAAATGAGCCTCAAGGGTCATTAATTAGCTTATTCCAAAATCATGTCCACTCTCAAAATCTCAACTAACTTCTTGTATGACATATTTGCAACTCGAATTGAAGTTGTCTCTACCATTAAATCTTGAAAACCTACGTTTGCTTCTACCATCAACCTTTCGAGGTATTTGGCATGTCGACTTTATAATTCGATATTAATTAACTTAACTTCACTAACTTCGATAGTGTTCCCTATTAAAATTTACATATTCATTGAGAAACTCCAACTTTCCTCTTTCTCTCTTTTGTACACTTATCGAAGAACTTTACTTTCACAACTCTACACTCCAAACATAGACTTTATAACTTAACTCAGTGCCCAAACGCTCCCTCATGAATTGTGAGTACCTCCTCCATGTCCACCTTTGCTAAATTCTCACATAATGGAGAGCCTCACATATTGCTCATTAATCCTCCTAACTTGCCCTAAACTTCAAACTTAGCCTAATGCAACATAAGTTATAGGTAGATTAGTTAAGTGAAAATACTGCCCTAACAACTTTTTTTTTTTTTTTTTTAAATAGAAAGTATCTTAAATAGAAAAACTGCTGAAAATATTTACAACTAAAAGCAAAATACACAGTCTATCTACGATAAACCGCGATAGATCACGATAGGCTATATTTGCAAAATGTACTTGTTTTTATTTGAAAATATTTGAAAAAAACAACTGATATGATACATTAATTTTGGGCACAGTACAACATACCAATTCTTTTTAGGCGAACACAAACCGCACAAAAACTAACAACCTAAACTCTTTATAAAGGATGAGAGAAAAAAAAAAAGTATTCGAAAAGGAATCTTTCCAAATTAAAATAAAGTTCTAGAAAGATGTCAAAGCTACAAAAGCATGAGCAACTTTATTATCTTTGCGAAAAACATGATAAAATATAGGCGAAGAACATAAGAGATTATACTCTACCTCACATGTGCAAATATTACTCATTCCACATTTAGTTTTACATTATTTTTAACGGAAACTTTAGGAAAGGGGAAAACGAGTACATATTTTCAAAATAGTATTATTTTCAAATAAAAGTTGGTTTTTTTTTTTTTTTTTTTCCTTTTTTGGTCCCAAAAGTTTGCCTTTACGGAGAATTCAGTAATGTACAATTTTCTAAAGGGACATGATTTCAATTTTTAAAAAAAAAAAAAAAAAGAAAAAAAGAAAAAAGGTATAAGGTGATTGGACATGGTGACAGAGCCCCTAGAGCATTCATTAAGAACTGAGAAAAAAAAAAATTATAAGAATATTTATGTTATTATTTGCAAACTAAATGTTTTTGTTTTTCTTAGTTAAACTCCCGGATTGGTTAAACTAAAAAACAAACTAAATTCCATATCATAGAATTAAACAAGTTTGATTCTTTCATTTTTGCCTTTCTTTCCTAATTCTTGGTTGGATTTTTGCAAAATATTAAAAAGTAGTTATCTCATAGTGAAAAGGTTAAATGAATAATGGATTCCAAGCAGAGTAACATGAGTATATGTCTTTAGATTTAAATTGTCCAAGTTAGAAACATTTAGAGCTTGAGTGTGCTAACTCTACTTAAATTTCCTTTTCATTGTACATCGTAGTTATTGTTGAGCTTCCAATAGTTGTCTTTTTATAGTTGTCAATGATCGACAATGATCTGTGAATTACAAAATTGTAGTTATACGTATATTAAAAGTTCATCAACAATAACTTATCATTTTTTTAGTATATCAACTCGTATATCAAAATTGTAGAGTACAATCATTAGTGTATCATATATCAATTAGCAAACATATTAAATCTCTAGTTCATCAATAAGATAGGATATTAAATACTTCAAGTACATCAGTATAAGATATGAGTGTATCAAGCATCAATCAGTAAATATTTGAAGTAAGATATGAGTGTGTCAGGAGTATATCTAACATCAATCAACATTTCAAGTATATTAGTAGAATGTATAACAACAATCGACATTCAATCAAGTACTTATTTTAAAGTAAAACATGTGTGTTTCATTTTATAATTAGCATGATATTCTAGGTGGTATTGGTAGTATATTAGATATAAGACATGAATATAATCGAACGCTAGTGAGTAAATATTTGAATTAAGACATGAGTGTATTAGTAGTATATCTAACCACAATCAACATTTCAAATGTATTAGGAGTATATATAACAATAATCAACATTTAATCAATAATGTATTTTGAAGTAACACATTAGTGTTTCAATAGTATATCAAATATATGACATTAGTGATCAGACATCAGTTAGCAAATAATTGAAGTTAAACATGAGTGTATCAGTAGTATATCTAGCACAAATCAACGTTTCAAGTACATCAATAATATATCTAACAACAATCAACATTCAAGTATTTGGGTTGAACTTTTTTTTTTTTGGGTCATTTTCGCAAACATGAAAAGATGAAGCAACCAACCCTATATATATAATGGAGATCGTGAATAGTCTTTTAGACACTTTTCAAAGGTTATAATACAATTTTAAAAGTTTAGAAACTAAACTCGTAGCTTAATTTTAGAAAGTAAAGGTAAATGCAAAATGGTTTATTCGTTAGTTAGTTCATTCGATCATTTAGTTGAGAAAACAAAAGGTAAAATTATTGAAATTAGAAAAAGGTGGGAAAAAGGATTGTACAAGTTGTTGGAAAGAGAGGAAAAAGAGTTGGGGCCTTGAGAGGGGACCAATTATGGGAAGTATGTGATGGGCAGTACACAAAGGCAGGCTTTAATGATGTGGGATCATATGCCTTCTCCTTTCTTTTTCTTAATATTATTTTTCTCATATCCTCATTTTTTAGATTAAATAATATTTTTGTTCCTGAACTTTTAAGTGAGTAACAATTTAGTTTTTGTACTTTTAATTTTATAATAATTTAGTCTCTAAATTTTAGTATGTAATAATGTAGTATGCCAATTTTTATTATTTTATTACTTCATAAAAATATTGAGTCTCTAGTTTATCGAAATATTTATGCAATAAATCTCATTAAATCTTAATACTAATTTCTACAATTGGGACTAAATTGTTACAAAATTTAAGATACAAAAGATTAAATTGTTACATAATAAAATTTAGAAACTAAATTGTTATAAAATTGAAAATTCAAAAGTTCAAAGGCTAAATGCAAATCAAAGTTCAAAGACGAAATTATTACTCTTACAAAAGTGTAAGGACTAAAGTGATTTTTAACCTTTCTTTTCTAACTCCAAAACAATTCAATTATTTTCCTAAAAATACATTTGGGTTGTAAAATAAAAGGTAAAAACAAAAACAATTTTCTAAGCCACATTGGATATCATTTGATTTTAAATTTTTTAGTTCATTTGAAAATTATACTTTCTTTTTTCAATTTTCGTAAGGTTTTTATATCTTCAAAGAGAATTTGAATTCTGAGCCGATTCGAGAGATAGAGAAAAAAAAAATTCTAAAAACTATTTTTTAAAAATTTTCAAAATTAAATTATTTTTCAATAACCATTTTTCTAATATGTTGGTTGACATAGGTATTATGTGAGGTTGAAAATGACAACAAAATAATGGTAAATATCAAAATAGAGTTTTTATGTTTTATGTTTTAATATTTGGAGAGATTTTAATATAGAGCAATATACTTAGAAACAACTAGGTTGGATAACATAAAAATAGATATTATATACTTTAAATATTTTTCTTAAATATAACGAATAGAAAATTTAGAAAGCGAAATGAAAATGAAACTTCCTCCGTAATAATTTTAATGTTGGGTTTTAGAAATTAATGGTTGGATTCAAGTGGCATTGGTCCTCAAATTTTAGATATTTTATTTTAGTTCATAAAACTATTTGACAAATAAACTAAAATTAAAATTAAAAAAATTATTAAATTTATACATTTGACTTAAGAGTTACTAAATATTGACTATTATATGGTTCATTGTCTAAAATCTTAATGGGATAAGGTTGATATTAGTTTCTTTAACTAAATTTTGTCCAATTTGGCAACTTGCTCCACTGGTTAATTAGTTGACATTTGGAAGTCTGTTTTTTCAAAATAAATGAATCAATCCATCAATCAAACACGATTGTTTAATTCAAGCAATTGACAAAGGAATTAAATATGGGAAAGTTGAATGTCTTGGCTGCAAATAGAAAGTTTTATTCTCACCGCCAAGAATTCAAGTTATCCCTCAAACGTGTAAATAATTAAGTTAAGATTCATAATATTTAGCTCGGTTTAGAAAGATCAAGCCTTCTACATTATATATTGTATTTCTTTATATCAACTATTGATGCAGTAGATATTCTTTGGTTCGTTGCCTCCCGGGTACAACAACGCAATTAAAATATTATGTACCTCAAAATACTTTGCACTTGAAGGTTTTGCTCAACAGTCCACGACTAAGAACGTCGACCCTCTTTTGACCAATTTCTCTTAAAAGAGCAAAAGAGCGATAAAAATGAATAATATATTTATTGTATTTGTTGTAATTTCAAAGATAGCAAGACAAGTATTTATAAGAAATTTTAGATGTAAAAAGTCTTTAACACGTGAGTTTTATCATCTCTTCACATACGTTTTTACATTTAAGAATAAAAAATTTCCTTCATTTAAGAAAAACTTATCAAATATTAAACATTGTTTATGACATTGTGATCTTATTAAAAAAAAAGTTATTGTTTTTAATGGGCATTTTTTTAGCTCAACAATTATGAAGTGGGGTTTGAAACATCCATGATTTTTTAAATTATAATTAATGTTTTATCCACCGAGTTATGTTTAAAAAATTTTTAACTAGCATTGTTAATGCTCTTAATGTTGGATTGACCAAAAGAGTTTTTTAAGTTCAGAGAGTGGATTCTAAGACTAAAAACCATCAAATTCATAATTAGTTGACTTCCTAGACAATGAACATACGACTAAAATATTTCTTAAACTAAACAACTTCACTTATGGTTGATCCTTAAAAAGGAATAACCTTTTTTATTACTATAAATAAGGCCAACGGCAACGTAAAGTGAGGACTCTTCATTCATCTTTGATTAAAAGATTATACTAAATGCTAAGATTTTGAAGTTTTCTCCAAAATTCGTTTCAACTAATTAAAGTTTCATTTTCATAATTGAAATAATATGTAAATAAAAGGTTTAAATATAAAATGTTGTCCTTTCCTTCGAAAATTTATGGATCCACCTCTGTTTCTCAACAAGATGCATCCATGGAAAGCTTGTTGAATCTCCTTACTTTTATGTTTTTTTTGATAAGTCAATTGCTTATATTATAATTTTAATAATGTTTTTTAGTGAGTTTCATCTTATAGATATGAAAACCTTAGCAAATTGGAATTAAGAACCCTTTAGTATGAGAACCCTTAATTCTCAATCACTAAAACCTCCAAATCAATTCGATTTCAACTCAAATGATTGGGCTCAACACGGATTGCCTTAAGGTCAAAACTCTTGAGACAAAGAACGAATTACTTGGCCCAAGATTCGAACACTCCACAAGATAGGATAATCAATCCCATTTGAATGTTCTTGACATGCAACTAGAAATGTAGATTTGATTTTTAAAATAATAAATAAATAATAACAATGTTAAAGTTAAAGCATTTGTCACTCTTCTCACTTACAATTATTATTTTGCTTCAAATTCTTTTTTTTTTTTTTTTTCCTTCTTTCTTTCTTTTTAAGATTCAAATTGTTAGGACATGAGAATAAGTTCCTTTGATCAACTTATAAGGTAAATTTCAGTTTTATCATATAGCAAACAAATCTTTATTGAAATATCAAAATAAAAATTTTCATTCAAGATATCATGTCTTAACCAGTTAGATTCGATTGGTTAATAAGAATGGTTTTTTTACTAACAAGCGAAAATTTGATGTCAAAATGACCATATATAAATACCGAAATAATAAATTGATGCAGCAGTAAGTTTTCTACAAAGACTAAATATGTGGTACATCTTTTTCATTTTCTTTTAACTTTTCAAAATCAATATTAGGTATGTCCAAGCATTATGATCAAATCTATGTTAACTTTAGTTAATGTTATAAAGAACAAATATAATTTAACATTCCAATACCAATTTAAGTACATATTAATTCTACTAATGACTCGCCATTATTAATAACCTACCATTATTAATAATCAATCATCTCAATTTATTATTAGCTACATTTGGAATTGTTATCTTTAAATTTACATTTAGCTAAATTTGTAAACAATGTGTGTAATGAGAGATTCAAACTTCTCACCTCTTCGTCGAGGATAGCCCTAACAAAAAATCAAATCCATCATCATATCTGAAAAACAACAATTCTAGCCCACTTTTCAAAACCCTATACTTCAAAAGATAAATATAACATTGAATAATTGATAATTTTCTATCCAGGAAGAATAAATTAGTAACAAATAACAATTAAATGATAATTCTATACCAAGGACACTGAACTTAACTAATATTTGCAACCAAATTAAACAAACGTCTATGATCTAAGGTGTGAAATCATTGTTATCTTAAGACAAGATGGGGGTTTCATATGCTACAAAAAGAGGATACCATATGGGCAAGGCATGGTTGAAGAAGATTAAACCAGTTCTGACCACCATAACCATGCCAGAGCTCTCCTCCAAGTTGTTGCCTAAGACTTCAAACTCTGTATCCTGATTCCATGTTGCCAAAAAACTCTGTTTTCTTCTACCGCTAACCTATCAACTATTCGACTATTCCTGCAACAGCAAACTATCAAGAAACATCAAGGCTGGTCGTGTCTGAAGAAGTTTGATAGATAAAGGGAGGTGTCCATACTTGAAAGAACTTAACGAAACTCATCGTGGAAATCATAATCATCCTCGTCGTCTTCGTTGAAAATGGCACTGTAAAATACGTAAGGATGATCAATCATTTCTGTCAAGGTGAGACGTCCATCTTTATCTGCATCAGCCTGCAAAATAAAGACGCAAAGAAGTTGTTGATCAATAGATATACTTGCCCCCTCGAGAAGAAGAAAATATTTTCCAGGTCTAGTCTAGATCTTATGGTAATGTTTTCTCATCAAGACGACAAACATTTGCAAGAAAGTCCTTCAACGTAAAACGATAAGATAAAATGATGTCATACTATATCTTGTTAATGTTCTGAGGCTGAGAAAACAACTTGGTCTATCTGATTAAAATCAACGAGGAACAAAATAACATTAAAAATTATGATTTCCACGATGAAAGTCGGATGCAATACATTCATAATGAAATCAGAAAACGATCTGAAAAAAACATCCCCCAAAATAGACCAAGTGAATCCACCATTTGATAAAGGAACTTCCAAATATAATGATAAAGATTGAAATTCAGCCCACAAAGTGCAAACAAGAATCAATTGGCAATGGTTATGTTTTAATATGACCGGTTTTACAACTTCTAAAATGACTTTTACACAATATCTTATATATGATGGGAGGTCAGTCTAGTAAAAATTAAAATAACAGTACATGAGTATAAAATAATACATTTATAACCCAGCAAGCCCTCATTGATAGGGGAAAAGAAAGAGTAAACCGTTTCTACAACCATCACAAGAATTATGAGAAGTTTGTTGATGTCATCAATATGTGCCATATCCAAGCAATATCTCAATCGTAAAGCTAAAAAATTCATTAACTTTCATATGGGTTTTAAGATTCCATCACGCATGAGTACCTGCTGTATGATATATTCTGCTTGTTGTTTTGCATAGTAATGCTCTGATGGGTGGATTTTTCCAATTATAGGCAACAGCTCTTCATCAGACAGGTGACTATGAAAAGCAAAATATAACGAAAAAAAACAAATCATTAAAGTTGCCAAGGAACTCTGCAGTTAACAAATAAGAAGTTGTTCATATTATATATTTTGGTTACCCGTCATTATCTTTGTCTAGCACCGCAAACAAGTTTCTAGCAGAGCCATCCCTGGAATCTTCAGAATGATGTGAAGAATTGTGATTCTCATCATAACTTCTCACCATGTCAAAGAGTCCATGGAAAAACTCGTTGAAGTTAATCTTTCCATCCTTGTCTGAATCTCTCTCCCTACAAGGCGACTCACCAATTGACTAGTTAGCAAAGTGATAGACCCCGTATTACTAGGGTATACATGAGGAAGTGTGCAGGGAAGGGAGGTGAGCGTGTGTAAGGGGAGATGTTAGTTATGTAAATGTGGGCCCATGGGAATATTGTTAGTTAGGGAGGAGAGAAAGGGGCCCTTGAGGGAGGAGGTTATATGACAGCTAGAAGAATAGGAGAAAGGTATATGAAAATTGACTATTGTAAAAGTTCTCTTAGAGAATTGGAGAGGTAGGGAGCTCTTGAAACTTCCCTTGGTCTGTTGATAAATAAAATTGACTGGTTGAGACTTATCACAAACATGATGAAATGCCAGACCCCACAAATAAAATAATAATAATAATAATAAAAGTCACGCCCTTCCAAATACACTAATTCTGGTTCTCAGATAAGCACAAGTACATGTAAAAGCTCCTTCGTTTTTTTTGCTTTCCAGATTATTTCTAATAAATAAATTAATTAATTAAAAAAAATTAAGGAAAAAAAAAAACACTCCACTGAAGCAATAGAATGACGTAAGCGAAAGGGAGCAACTACAGATTTGGGAGTGCAGATACAACGACAGATATTTCTTGAGAATGGTAGTAGATTTATTTACAATAACAAGAATACCTGTCACATGTTATAAGGCAATTACATTTATTTACATACAACGTATATTTATCGTTTTTCTGTAGTAAGTGAAATGTAACATTGCGATATGTGTATATGTACTCTAGAAATATTTGCTAAAAATGCTTCTTTCACTGTGGGCTCAAGATTACCACAAACAGTTTCGGAGAACTGCTAGAGAGGGATCTCTACCTTTCGTCACTTCTCAAATCTCAAGACTGAATATTTTAGCCAGTCATCCAGCACTCGGTTTAAAAAATTTTGTATGCTTGATAGTTGATACCAAACCAACTACTAAAATTTCAAGTTTGGGGAAGGCTCAATTTCAATGAAGTTGTTGAATGGGATATACTCTCCAAGTGGTGGAAGATTTTAGATCCATTGATAGACGGTATACCAGACTATACGACTCAAATTCTTCGTCAAATTTACTACAAAGTCAATTCTCAACTTCCTAGAACTCAAGGATATTCCCTAGAAGAGCTACCAAGTTGGTTCAAAGAAGAAAAAAAATACTCTTCAGTAAATTTTTTCTTGTGGACGTTAATATAGAGCAAACTAAGTTCCCTTTATGCTCGTATGCCTCCCACTTGATATGCTTTTAAGCATGGAAATCTAGAAATCGTGTTTCTCCACCGTCCGTTTTTTGTATTTTCTCTTAACATGAGGGAAAACCAAAAGTAAATGAGAAGAAAAGAAAAATTAAAACAATCAACAAAAGTAATTGATACAATCCAATTTCTTCATCTCCTTGCTTCTCTCATGTTACCATCCTCTTTGAGCCACGCCCGGTTTCTCCTTGATCAACTGAGACTGAGGGGACTGATCCCAACAGTTCATCACTGAGAAACAATGGAAGGAAACATAACCTATCTATTCTCTATGAAGTGGAGTCGACAGACTGTTTCTTTTTATAAGAAACGAATAAAGGCGTTAAGGACAATAAAACCTTCAAATATCTCCACAATGATATAATATTATCCACTTTGGGCATAAACCCTCGTGACTTTGCTTTTAGAACTACCCAAGAGGCCTCATACCAATGGAGATAATTGTCCTCACTTATACACCATGGATCTCTCCCTTTCCTAACCGATGTGGGACTCTGTTTACCCCTAACAAAAGGTATATTCATAACTTCATAAAAGAGAAAACGCAGTAACCTAAGGGCCAGAAGCCTGACCTAAAAGCTACAAAAGGAGGTAATAAGAGAACCTACATGAACAGAGCCTTCCAACCAGAAATGTCAAACGACGATAAGAGAGGTAATCATTCATAAGCCTCCAGAGGATTTTATTGGAAAGGTGATAAGATAGGGATAAAATCAAGAGGAAAGAATAGATCCTTTGCAATGAAATAGCTCATTAGAAAGAATGAGCAGGACAAAGACACGCTACATAAGAAATAGGTGTGACTAAGAAAAGTATAAAGTAAATGGTGCAAATAGGTCTGGAAACACAGGCAGTTGTATTGAGTAGATGCTTGATGCTTCCATGACAACCGGCTAAAAGTTCTTAAGAAATCCACAAAGCCATTAGAACAAGATCTGTGTTAAATCCTTTGCACCAGACAAAGCATGGCTTAGATGTGAGAATGCCAAGTGAATACAAAGAATAGAGCGATAGTTTTCACCAAAGTTCAGAAAATGGAGAGAAGAAATATGTGAAAGGATGATTGGTTCCCTCACATGATCAACGGCTAAAAAGTAGAAATCTTCCATCAAATAATTAGAAGTGTGGCAGTTTTATTGAATGTACAAAAAAGAGCTAACTCGGCTAGGTGAAATAGAAATTTCAATTAGAGTAAAAAAGAATACTCTTAGATTTGTACCAGCTGAGGATCAATGGAGAACCCTTCACAGTTCAAATAACAACCTAATATGAAGAAGAATGTTAATGTATACATAACCAGGAATTCGTGGAAGTTAAAATTCACAAGAACAGAGAAACGGACTTGTGTCTGGTAGACAAGAGTACTTAAATCGCGACAATTTTCATATTTCCATAGTAACCCAAGTACTAGAAAACCAGCCAAACTATGATTTCCCTCCAGGTTTGGATAAGACAAATATTGTCCCCGATGGAAAATCAACAGACAAGATGCCCAAGCAAATGATGAGTTGAATTGGTTCACAAAGAAAGAGAAGCGCACTAGCAAGGCACCTGAAACTTCAATGCAACCTGCAAATAAAAATCAGAGAACCACGCTTTGCAGCAAAAACTTCTTTAAGAAAATGTGGCTAAAAATAAAAAAAAATAATAATTTTAAGATCACTGCAGCATCATCATCAATGCTTGGAATCCTGATTTCAGAAGCCCTCTCTGTAAAAGGGAGATCAATGAGATGATTGCCCTCACGCAAATCACAAATAATCACCATGAGAAACAGCTGTGGACTTTAGAGAAGAGCGGAATTTTCTCACGTGCCATTATATTCTTGCCTTCTTGGGGTTTGAGGAATAGAGAATCCTTCCTTACTTGAAGACTCCTTAAATCTATTGGGCACAGAGGCACCGCCAACGCCAAGAGTTAACATTTTTCTCGCAGATTTTACTGTGGGATTGGGAGGGATAAATCTAGCTTGGGTCATTCAAAGAATGAAAATCATTATTGGGCTTTATCTCTTAGTTGTGGTTGTATGTGCTTGAAGAACAAAAATCCTACATTGCTATATAACCCAAATCTTTGGAACTTTAGTAGATAGTTTTCAGTAGCCATTGGAGTTTCTGCTCTACCTTCAGGCAATCTCCACACCAACTGCTTTTTTTGAGAAGGAGAGTCAAGATTCTTCGGGAGAAAGGTTCAGAGTTTTCAATTGTGAAGACATGGCATGAAAGAAACCATACAATTTTCTCAAAAAATGCTAGGGAAGAGAGAAGTAAGTTCCAGAAGCCATTCACTATAAAGCTTCCTTTTGGAGAGCGAGACGAGTTTTTTTGTGATGATGATTCTTTTTATGTCAACACCAATTGGAGAAGCTTGTTGTAATCCCTCTTGACTTATGAATGGATTTCCTATCACCCTATTTTGTACTGTTATCCCCTTAATGGTATCTTATTTGTCTGTAATAAAAGAAAATGGAAGCAAAGTAAATCTTGGGAACAAGTGGGGATTGAGGGGATAATTCTCTGAGAAGAGATTATACCAAGGGGCTGGTTTGAAGATGTACAATCTTAGAGATAGTTGGATGGAGAAGAATAAAAGTAGGTTCCTTAATTTTTGAAAAGCCTTGAACCAAAGAAAATTTGAAGAGTGACTGCAACTGATTTAGTGCTTCAGAGACTTCCACTTCCAACCCCTATTCCTTAGACTCCTAACAAGCAAACTCTAAAATCAGGTAAGGAGATTCATCAGGCAACTCTTCCATCGACCTTATAGTCATCCACTTCTATATCTAAATGCAGTACCCTGGATTTAGGGCAGTCTTCTCAGTTCCCACAATGAATGATAAAAATTACAACAAACTGTTCATTCATATTTGAAAAACAATGTTCAAGAGTAAAAGACTCCTACAACTAGAAGGATCCCTAAACTGAAGATTACAAGAAAGAAGATATGAACCCCACAAACTTTTTGTTCATGTATTGTTATGAAAAATTCAAATGTAATTAAGAGCGGGAGCTTGCCAGCATGATAAATGCTAAAATACAAGTCCTAGAAAAATGAAACTTAATGTAGACAAAAAAAACATATTGCAAAAGGAATTCAGGTAACAAAACAGAAACACCAAAACCGAACATCGTATATTTATCATATTGTCAATGACATAAATCATGGACTAAACGGTTATTGACATGAAACTAATTAATTCCAAATTTCAATGGGAAGTTCAAGAATAGCCAAAATGAGATGATACATTATAAAATTAGGAAACAGCACTCGAGTTTATAGATAACCACATGTCTCTAATTCATTTAAAAAAAGCTGTTAATGCCCTCAGTAGGAATCTCCATAGACTAAAGTCATTTTTAACACTAGAAGTAGTTTCAGCAGAGATGAAGAACAAGTGAACATGCTAATAAAAGTGCAGTAGAAACAAAGACATGGAAACCAATAGAAGTGAATCTAAAATTTCGATAAAAGTTTTGAGAAGTTTTATCACAAGTTCATTACCGTATTTCTTCCTCACACAGCCAATGAAGTAGCTTGGGGTTTTTGCTGTCAGCTGGGTGCAGAAAGCTAAAAATCCAGAGATGAAGAAAAATTAAAAGCATCTCAATTAACATATCCAATAAGCTTTCCATTCTCGCCACAGAAATAACCTCTTCAAATATTAAAACTTACTCGTTGAACTCGGTCAAATTCAAAAGGCCATCTCCATCCACATCTGACGCGTTAAAATGTTCAAATTTCCACCAACCCATATCGTAGCCAAAGGAACTATTATCTGGCGAGCAGTTTAGTAATGAGTAACACACAAAAGAACTGCCTAAAAAGGATCTACAAGTAGAAGAAGACATAAGACAAATGGAAAAACTGCTATGAATCTACATCACAAGTGCGGTAATTACATTTGTTTTTGTCAAAATGCTTTTCGCTTAAGAAATCGATCTAAAAATTTTCCATACTCTTAGTCCTAGAGATTGGACATTACGAACCATAGCAGGGTTTCTAAACCGCATAACAATGCGAAATGAGCAAGATTTTGAGCGAGGCAAGAAAAAAGAATCCAATCCAAAAGCATTAGAAGAAAAACATACCTGAATTGCGAACCCAACTGGGAGGCTCGTACTCGGAAAACGAAACAAACCCATCATGATTCTTATCGTGTGTCTCCAACTCCCTTTGAGTTCTATGCAAAGTTTCCTTCTGAGCCTGCTGCAAATTCCACTCAGTCAATTCATCCACAGTGACAAATCCATCAACTGGGTGAACATCAATCTTCGGAAACAGCAACGTGAGCCGATCGGTCACGTTGAACCTGTTATCATCATTAAGGTAATCCTCAGCATCCGCGAAATCCTCCCATTCGGGTTGAGATTCTTCGCCGGGTGCCGATTCCATCAAACGCGCCGACATCTTTGGATAGTGTTGTTCTACATATTGCCTCTCCCATTGCCGGTCTTCACGGCGGCGCTCAATGTCAGCGACAAGAGGGTCAAACGGCACAGGCTCGTGATGGTGATGGGTAGGTGCAAAAGTGAAGTTGGAGCGAAGCTTGAGACGGCGATGGCGGTGATTGGGGGTTTTCTTAGGGGAGTGGGAAACGAGAAGGAGAAGAAGAATGGCTACTGTGATGTATATGATAATGGAAACTTTGCTCATTTTGTAAGGTTAAACAATGGCTGAGAATGGAGAATGTGGGGGATTGAAGAAACAACTATTGAAGATGGAATGAAAGGGATTGAGAATTTGAGAGAAGGGTCTATGGAGAAATTGGGAAGAATTAAGAATGGAAAATTCTCTGAGTGAAGAAGAAAATGAATGAAGTTTTGGAGAGAAGATGAGTTGACGATTTGGACTAAGCCAAGTTCGTTTTGTTGATCATTGATGACTTCTGTAGACGTGGTTTCTTAGATCTGCTTAATTCCCATGTTTTCCTCTCGGTAAATTAATTAATAAAAAAAAAAGTTAAATGAAAATGAAACATATTAAATTACAAGTTTAACCCTTCACGATGTGTTAAATAAGTGTTTGTTTGGTAGATAATTCAAATTATATTTTATGTTTTCAATTTCAAGTTTTTGGCTTACAATCTGAATTCGATTTTTGAAAATTGTTTTTGAATTTTGTAATTCAAATCGTACAAATTTTAAAAACAACAATCTTATGTTTTTATTATATCTAAATTTTAAATTTTAAAATACAGAATTATATTAAATAAAGATAAAAAGATTTCTAGGTTATAAACTCAAATTCATTTTTTTAAAAAAAAAATGATATATATATATTATTTAATGTAGTATAAATTATATAATATTAATGATAATTATATAATTTTTTAACATAAATCATATTCATAAATAAATGAATAATAATTTATTGTAAATTAAATATTAATGGGTAACTACAATTAGTTTTATAATTTATAAAATATATATAGTATCAAACACATTTCAAACCACGGTTTAAATTAAAATTCAATTTCTGAATTTGCTACCAAATATGTGAAATAAACTCAAGTTTATTGTTAGATTTTTGTTTTTAAATTCTCCACCAAACAAACTAGGTTATAAACAAATGACATGAAGTATGGATTTAGGGTTACTTTTCTTTTTAACCATTAATGGTAGGTTAAATATCCTATTTTGCAAATAGAAATTAAAAAAAAAAATGTTTAACATCTAATTTTATTTTCTTTTTAATATTTAAAAAAAAATTGAATTAGGGCGTCTTTGGATTGCCTCAAAAAAGATTATTTTTTTCAAAAGATCGTTTTCATTTAAACATAAATGTTTGGTTAAATACATGTTTGCTTAGTGCTATACACGCAAAGTGTTCCTATTTAATGTCTTTTAATTTGTATTTAGAAGCACATTCATAGGATGAGTTGTTTTTTTTAAAAAAAAAAAATGCTTTTAGTATATTGATAACTTGTAGAAATACAAATTATTATAGTCACTATTTGAATTAATTAAAGTAACTTTAGGGCTAAACGCATTATTTTGGCAGTTGAATTGTGTAAAAAGTATTACCATGCGTTGACACCATTTACAAAAGAAAATACCTGAAAAATATATGAGCTTTTATGTTCTTAACGCAGGATTAAATAGAAAATAAGTACAAATAACCCAAACACCAGAGAGGAAGCTACTGCGAGAATAAAAGTGGAAACCCATGTGTCGAGACCATGCGTTGAGAAGAAAAAGCAGATACAGGACGCTTGGCAAAAGCTATCATGTCAATATGCAAAAGTATTACACGTTATCAGATCATGGCAAAACCAATGGGCCGACGATGTGAAAAGTCTGCGCAGCAGAGCATGGAATTTAATGCAAAGATGTCAGGTCATTATGAGTTCAACTTTTTGATGCCTATAAATAGTCCAAAGCTTCTCCATTCAGAAAAGGAGAGAAACGAGTTCAAGAGGCGAAAACTCTGCACAAATTCTCCCTCACCTTAACCAGCCTCCATTTCAAGCTCTTCTGAGAGAAGGATTTTGAGAATTTTCAGAGTCATCTCCCAGTGAGTGAGAACCTTCACCCTATGTCATTTATGTATCAGATAGCAACCATTTTAAGCCTCCATGAAGCAAGACATTGCCAGTGGCAGCTTGACGTCTTCCATTTATGTTCTATCTTCATTTCCCTCCTTCTTACTTATGTTTTGTTAATGACATTCGAGAGAATAGTTTATTTTCTTAATATAAGTTCGATTGACGATTATCTTCCATTTATTTTCATATTAAATATTTTACACCATGTTGCTTGAACGTTAAATGAGTTAGATATTAGAAGCTAGTTTTTCTTAAGCAATATTAAGTATATTACATTTTGATTAATGCATATCATTAGCTTGCATAGCTTTGTCTGACAAACAAATTTAACAAGCACGGCTGTCTAGCTTGAGATAGTAGATGGTTAATCTTTAGCATTTATCAAGACTAGATGAGGTTCAGAGATATAGTTCATCTTTTGACAACGAAAACTTACCATGCATCTTAGAGATAGGATCAATGTGGCGTCGAAACATCGAGAGATTGATTCTCAAACCCAAAGTTTGTAGGTATGTAAATATACTTAGATATGCTTAAGTAACAACTAGCTCCTGCGTTAACTCTACTTTTATCACATGGTTCCACCGTCATTCTCAACGCATGCTATCTGACTTAAATGACATTTCATTAACATTCTCTACTTCCATCTCAGGAAATTTTATTTATTCTTTATGTATAGGTAGGTACATAAAATTCTTGTACATAATACATGTATAGTTCACCGTATAATCTTTGTATCTAATCTCAACGCTTAGTTTATTACAAATCCCTGCATTTGACCCTAGACTCACAAGGAAAGCTATAGAAGCTTACACTTGGGCTTTTATAGGAAAACTTGCTTAATAATGATCATACTTGAGTAATTCTCGACGCAACTTTGTATTGAAATTATAACATCAAATCCACTTTATGCGCAACAAGTCATGACCCAACATATATAATCGGTCAAGTTGGTAGAGTTAGTCATAGGAGATCTTCACCATTGATGAAGTTGGTTGCTAAAGGTAGTCATTAAAACTAGTCGAAGGTAGTCGCTAAAGTTGGCAATTGAAGTGGTCGTGGAGTTGGTCGCGTTGCAGTAATTGTCTTCGAATGAGGTGGAGGTAGTTATCAACGATGGTTGTTGTTAGAATTGATTGTCAAAATATAGTAATTAAAAACCTTGAAGATATATAGTTTGAGGTAAATGACCATGTTAAAAAGAGGTTAAAAAACATTCTCATAATATATTATGAAATTAACGGGGTTTGAGATAAGTATGACAATAATCAAATTTCATTAAATTTTTGTAGAGTTTGAAAGATTTACTCTATAAGAATTTTAAAAGTTTTAAATTAGTTTCGGTTGTCAAATTAAAACTAAGATCATTTGTATATTCTCACATGCATTAAATGAAATTTGGTGGATATTTAAAAGGAAGATTGCAACGTTATAGCCGAAAATTTTATTTTACTTTGTAAGTTTTGAACTTTTTATTCAAATAGCCGAAAACTAACCCGACCCAAATCGGTTTGATTGTGAATCAAATCGGGTTGGGTATGGATATAAGTACAATTTTTTTCCCTTTTTCTCCTCGAATCTTCTTCTTCTACTCGGGTCAAGCAGTAGAGAGAGAAGGTAGTAAAAGAAGATCTTCTTCTCTCGGGTCTGAAGAGGTAGAGAGATAGTGAAGTAGGTTGTGATGTTGATGCCTAGAGAAGGAAAATGAAAACCCTAATTTATTCAAGGTGGGTTCAAGGCAATGGTGGACTAAACCGACTCGGTTTGGTTACATTACATTTTTTTTTAAATAATAAAATTGACCTGACTCAACCCAAACCAAACTGGATCGATTCGAACTTTTACACTCTTACTTAATCCCGATAATAATTAACTGTATGGTAACATTTTTAAATAAAAATTTATCGATGATATACTTTTTTTGCTAATAAACTCCTATTAGTAATAGACTCTAGGACTACTATTAGTGATAAACTCTATGATTGTTATTAGCAACATGATCTATCATTGATAAATTCCATGAGCTCAACCCAATAACAATTGTTTGGACACTCGAGTTTTTTTCAAAAATAATGATAAGCTAAAAGTTTGAATCACTTTGTTGTTTTAAAATTAATTTATAATTATTTTTTACAATCTTATCATCTCAAATATAATCTGTACTATATATAAAATAGGTAAATAGGTTATGAGGGAAGAATATTTACATCTTAATCATGTTCTTTCTTTTTACAATTATTTGGGTCAAATTGGCATATTTTTGTGTATGGGTATGATGTTAACGGTAGATTATGAAAAAAATATGATATACTGGTATACAATCATGTGTTATATATTTTATGTGTATAGGTGTGATATAAACCATAGATATAAAAAATTATGATATTAATAGCTGCTTTTGAAATTTCACACATTTTTATTTTGTTTATTCTTATGGAATAGATACATATTCTGTCCAATAATAATAATAAAAAAAATATTTGAAATGTTAATTATATTATTTTTAAATATTTTTCCATTAGTACTTAAATAAATTTAAATTTCACACATGATATAGTATATGAAGTATTATGAATATGTCCTCAAACTCAAGAATCAAATACCTATAACTTCATTGGTTAATCATTTCATTTTTTGTTTTTGTTTTTTTAAAATTAAGTCTATTTTCTTTTCCATTTTTACATTGATTTGCATTTCTCTTAAGTATGGTAGTTGAACTTATTGCCAAATTCTAAAAACAAAAACAAATTTTTAAAAGCTATTTCTTTTGGTTTTCAAATTTTGGGTTGGTTTTTTAAACCATCGGTAAAAAAATAAATAACAAATGCATAAATTTGAAAGTGAAAGTAGTGTCTAACAGTTTAATTTTAAAAATTAAAAAACTAAAATGGTTACAAAACGAATCTAAATTCTTTAAAATCGAGGACAAAGCGGGCCTAACTCCTTCAAAATAGGATTGAATTGGTAAATTTTCCTTATGCT
Source organism: Citrullus mucosospermus (assembly GCA_030954485.1). Lineage (NCBI taxonomy): Eukaryota > Viridiplantae > Streptophyta > Magnoliopsida > Cucurbitales > Cucurbitaceae > Citrullus > Citrullus mucosospermus. The sequence continues at coordinate 8,702,332 of CM062055.1, read as the reverse complement.
CTAAATTTCTGAAAAGTTTGATTTTCATCGCCAAGCGATATGTTTCCCATTGAAAAAAATCCTCCAATAGTATGTTTCTCATTTCTTTTTTATGAACCAAAAATGTTTTTAATTAATAATTTATTTTACTAGTTAGGCACCGGGAAGGAATTAGAAAATTGTACAAAATTACCCAAAAGGCAAAATTGGAAAATTGTACAAAATGACCTAAAAGTCAAAAACTTTTATATCAATGACCCCTTTCTAAAAACTCGACAACACGATACTTTTGACATGTGAAATACTAATTTTACCCTCAATATTAAATACTTTCTTCTCATATATTTCCTACATCTATTTTGCTTTTCACTTCCAACAACACAAAAATTAAAAGTCATTTAAAATTGAGGATGCTTTAACATTTTGTAGCTTACATCACCGTACACGATCGCTTATATCAATATATGTGATCGCTCAGTTTTTGTTTTGTAATTTTGTTTTAATCATATCTTTGTCTATACAATTTTGTTTTTGCTAAATGACCACTTTTTCATCAGTTCTAATCTTCGAGTTTATTACTTCAATTAAAATTTTATGTAAGTTTAAATGTTACCATGTTTATAAAAATGTTATCAATGTTTATAAAAATGATATCTAAGTGATAACATACTTTTTCTGCTCTTATCTTATCTTTATCGATCCAAGTTCATTTTAACTAAATGAGCTTTATCGATTTTAACTAAATGACCATTCATTTTCGTACGATTTTTCGTGTTCTTTAACCATGTTTATAAAAAACATTTTTATTTTAGATGACTTTAAATTTTAGAGTGGTTGTTGTCGGGAGGGAAGAAGAAAAGAGATGTATGTATTTCACATGCCAAAAAAATAAATAAAAGATAGGTTAGTGACGATAAACGTCATTTTGTACCATTGCAAAAAAGACGGACGGTAGGGAGATGAATATGCCTTAAAATCGATTGAGTGAAGAACAGTGAAGAATCAATTGAGTGAACGGAAAAGGTACAGTGGTATGTAATTTGAAGATTCAGAGTTTCCGAGCTGCGGAAACGGCGATCAGACGCCGTGCCGGTGAGACTTACCTTATCGCGAATCACGATCTAGTTCAACCAAAATCCGGACTGCATCCAGTGTGCGAATCTTGAGTTTCTAAATCTCCCAAAATTAGCGAATCAAACGCACTACCAGCAGTTTCAACGCTCATCAGGCCTTCTTTTTCCGACGCTCTTTTCTCCGATCGTCGACGTCTTCATCGGAACTAGTGAACTCCTCTTCGTCATCGTCTTCCTCAGATGGAGGCGAAGGGTCGAGTCGAGCGGCATCCTTAGCCCACTGAATCAGCTTCTCAACCTCATCCTCTTCGTCGTCGCTATCGACATCATTAGGTATCGACGACGGAGGCGGCGCGGTCGAGGAAGGCAAAGACGCCTTCAGAGCAGCGAATCTAGCAGCGAGATCGTCACCGAGAATCGATTGAGACTCGCCATCGACGACAAGGTTTTCAATCGGCGGCGGTCGGGACGAGGAATCGGATTGAGTATGCGGCTGAGAAGGGCGAGGATTGCGGGGAACGGCGGCGGTGGCGGAGGAAGGTCGCGATCTTAGGGCTTGGAAACGGCGATCGAGATCGGAATCGAGATAGTTTGGGGATACACGAGACATGTGTGAATCGACGCTCAATTTCAGCATGAGATCGTCTTGAGCTGCTTGCAGCAATTGCTCGACTTGCTCGTCGTCGTTGCCTCTTCCCATCTTCTTTCTCGAATCCATTTTTCTCCTTCCAATCGTTCCGTCGATTTTAGCAGTTTTGTTACAATACCATTTTTGGACCTTTGATGGGATCCTTCCTATATTTTCACATTAGTGCTCCAAAATTAACTTTTATACATAATAATTACATAAATAATAGGAGTATTTTAAAATATATAAAAATGAACCAAAATATTTATAAATATATCAAATTTTTATTTTGATAGACTGCTAGCAGTCATACACTATGATATTTTGTTATTATTTGTAAATACTTTCAACAATAATTAAGGAGAATTGTTTTAAACAACAAAATTATTGACAATATTTTGACAATATTTTTCAATTTAGTTCATTGTCTATCACTAATGTTCACTAATGATCACTAATAGACATTTTGCTCTATTTGTAAATAAGTTACACATTTTGTTATATTTGAAAACAACTCCAAGAAAAAAAAGTACTTTTAATCCCTAAATTTTAGGTCGAGTTTTCATTTGGTCCTTAGGTAATGTTATATATTTGGTTATGTAAGGTTTATTTGATTTCAATTTAGTTACTAGGTCTCGAGTTACAATTTTATCCGTTTTGCTTCAATTTGGTCCCTACATTTCGAGATTTATACTTTTAACTTCAATTATATACTAAATAGGCTCATTTTTAGTCTTTATTATTAATATCTATTAATTAATTTTACAAAATTATAATTATAATTTATTAAGTTTCGCTATTTTTCATCATTATTAAATTAGTATTAAAACTTCACTTCATAATTATTTTTAATTAACTAGTAGACATTAATTCCAAATACTAAAAATGATATCTAGTGAAAAATTGTGGTCAAAAGTGTAAATCTTGAAACCTAGGACCAAGTTGAAACAAACCTTAGATCTCAAGAGTAAAATTGCAACATTTTGAAAACTAGGAACTAAATTGAAATCAAATTTTTTAGTAAATGTGTAGCATTTTGAAGCCTAGAGACCAAACGAAAAGTAAAAATTATTGGTCGATAATAAAATAATTTGTAGATAGAAGAAAATTTAGATCTAGTTGTGATAGACTATTCGTTGGAATCTATTAACAATATAGCCTATCACTAATAAATTTTGTTATATCTACCAAGATATTGATATGCAAAAAGTACCCAATTGCTTTTTTTTAGTAGGTAAGAAAAATGAGATGCATTGCTCTAAGGGTAAGATACAATTTTGGTTTTCTAAATTACTATCTATTTGGTCTACGAGATTTCAAAATAGACATTTTACTCCCTCATGTTTGAAAAATAGTTCTAGACGGTCTCTACACTTAAATTGAATAGTTCACTTATGGTAGAGTGACGTGACATGATTGGTCGACAATTTTCAAGGATGCAACAATATTTATTAATTTTATATTATTTTTGTGAAGGACATATATATATTTGGTCCCCCAATCTTCCCTTCTTCCCTTTGTCTCTCCCCTCCCCAACCAACCACCATAACCCAATAATATTAACCTTCTTCAAATTTAGCCCTTACATATGCATAAGAGACTAGGCTCACTAATAATGCTCATGAAAATAGAACTTGTGTGTGTGTGTTTTTTTTCCCAACTAAACTACGAAAATAATTGTTTTACATGTGCTATTGTGGAATAACCTTCTTTTATCTCATGTCATTTTGGCTTAATTTTGATTATGAATCTTTGGTTTATTTGTAGTATTTGTGGTAGGAATTCAGTTTGGAAGGGGAGATTTCATATGCATGTGCAAAATAAAGGCCACAAAAATCCTCAATGAAGAAGAATGAGAGATTGAGAGTGAACTATTAACCATGGAAAACAAAAACCATAGCACAAGAAGGAAGGGTGAAGACAAAGGAAGGAGAAGGAAACAATATACGGATCCACATACTTAAATTTGTCTATTCAATTATGTCACATCAAAATTTCGCTAGTCAACTAATGAATAACTTAATATTAGAGACCATTTAAAACTAGTTTCCAAACTTAGGGACTAAAATGCCTATTTTGAAACCTCATAAACCAAGTAAATACTAAGTTCAAACTTCATCGACCAAAAATTTATTTTACCTTCATAATAATTTTCATGAAAAAAATACACAAGATTAAAAAAATAAGAACGTATTAGTTATTATATACAAAATAGACACGAAACTCTTGATCACTAATACATACTAGTTTTAAAGATGTATTGGAATCCTTTGCAAGCAAATATATTGGAATGGTGTTAATCCAACCACTTTTTTAATTGATACAACCATTTCAAGCTTTTTAAGTCTAATTTTAACACCGTACGAGAAAATAGAGATGTGTGATATGGATTTAAATGGAACCCGAATAATGTTGTTTTAATATTTTATAAATTTGGAGGACAATTTATCAAGTTGAAAGGTTTAAATTTCTATTTATCATGACATTGCTTCATATTAAAAGTGGATTGTCCAAATTAATTGAGATTGTCATAGAGGGGTATGGACATCATTAACTATTTGGAGTTAGTGTGTCGATCAAAATAAAAGTAAAATAGTATGTCTTACGAGTTATAAGGGTGGATTTGGAATACATTTTTAAGTGTTTAATTTAAAAATAAGTCATTTTGAAGGAAATACAAGTATTTGACAACCCCTTAAAATGGATTTTGAAAGTCATTATTGTATTTGTTTTAAACACTTCTTATCAAAAGTGTAAATGAAAATGAATTTTCAAAAATATTTATTTTTTAAGTTAATCCAAATGGGCAATAAGTACCTACTGGTTCACATATAAATTTGGCTTAGACAAATTAAGAGGGTGTTTGGGCCACTAAGTGGAGTTATGTTTGAAGTTAATAAGTTTGTAAGATTAAGTTCCTTGATAATTGTGAAAAATAGATTAAGAGAGAAACATGGAATTATTTTGATAAACGTGAAAAGTAGAGATAGAGTGGAAGATGAAATTTCTCAATAAATGTGAAAAATAGAAAAATATGAGAAGATAAAATTACTCAATAAATGTGCAAACCTAAATAGTGTTTACTGTTGAAGTTGAGTTGTTTACACCAACTTAAGAAGTCGGTATACCAAACGACTCTTAAAAGTATGTTTGAGAGTGATTTTGACATGATTAAGATCACTTTTGACATTTCCAAAATCACTTTGAAACATGCTTTGTGGAGTATTTGGGAATGATTATGAAATGACTAAAATAACTTCAAAAATGCTTTTTGAAATTTTGGAATTGATTCAACGAACTAAATGCAAATGTCACATAACATGTCCTAGCATAGTTAGAGACAACAACAAAAAAACAAATGGTAAATCAAGAATGAACACACGAGAATTAGTAATCCAGTTCGGTGAAAACCACCTACGTCTGAGGAGCAGAGTGCCTAGGAAAGATAATCCACTAATATGTAAAAGTTAAGTGATTACAACGTTGTACTTATCTGTAGATAACAATAATCACAGTGACACACATAGAGCCTAACTTAGCTAATCACCTAGGCTCCCCCTAGATGTGAGACTACCTCCCATTTGAACTTAGGCTCCCCCTAAGTATATGAATATTAGCGAGATAACACTTAAGCTCCCTCTAAGCATGTGAGACTCCCTTTCACTTGAAGATATCTTTCCTTCTACTTGTGAACCTCCTTCATGTGAGAACTTAGGCTTCCCTTAAGTCTTAAGAACTCACTTTCTCATTGAATAATGGTTTAGGCTCCCCCTAAGTATAGAGAAATCTTTGTTGATCAGCCTTGTCTTAGGTTCCCCCTAAGATCGAACAGTACTTCGTACTATTGAAACATTTACTGCAAGAACAATGTGAACAACACATCGTCACACTCAAAGAACAAATCCTTCTTCTTCAATTCAGCACAATGCAGAAAGAATTCCGTCAAACTCAAACAATGATCTCACAAAATAATATATGCGGCAACTTTGGCGCAAGGATTTCTTGTGCTTAAATAGCACAACGGAAATATGGAAAATATCCTCATGATTCTTGTAAAAAAATACATGTTTTTAGGCTTTATTTTAGTAGTGTTTTCTTGGGAAATATGGTCTCTTGCATGTTAAAATTCCCCATAATATGTGCTAAATAGATTAAATGGTGAAGAGTAGGGTTTTTCTTGGATGATTAAGGTGTATTTTTGATATATTGAATATGTTTTAGAGGCTTTTACATTGTCTTTTTTTTTTTTTTTGGGTCATTTTGCAGAAATCGTTGTTGATGTTCCCACATCGCCAAAATAGGATGTGTCTACATAAAAACCCTAGTTTCAGGAACATTGAACCAACCGATCATAGTTGCGATTTACTCGATCTTCAATCGTCCTTCAGTGCTGATTTGACTGGAAAGCCTCAAGAATGTGGATCTCGACCCTACCTAACATCTCTTAAAGCCTATAAAAAGGATTGAAGTCTTCTTTTCAAGAAGAGAGCTTCCTCCATTTAGAATCAGTCGACTCCAAAAAGAACCTCCATTCAACTTACCACCCTTACTCCAAGAATGAGAGTTCCTCTAGAGTTCTTAAGTTTTAGGGCTTCCCTACTTCATGAGAGCATGTGTAGAGCGAAAGGATTGGTCATTGAGAGAGGAAAGTTTTTTCCTAGAGTTTTTAGAGAATGAGAAAGTCAGAGTGTTATTGTATTTTCCAGCACTCATTTCCATTTTACTTCTGTGCTACTTTTGCACACTCATTTTGTACTTATGATTCTGAAATTAATGTAAATGAATCATTTATTCTTTATCACGAGTTAAATCCATCAAGGGGTTCAATTATGTGGATGCGCTAGGGATTCATGGCTTGAGCAATGGTTAAAGTGTCATGTCTTGTATCACTTACACATTTCCCTTGTTGATTGTATGGAAAACATTGTTAATTTGAACTGGCCACTTAAGTTAGTAATATAGTTGAGTCCTAATACTAAGAAGATTAGGGTGTAAGCATATTTCACAAGGGATTATGGGGTTAAAGCCTATAAATAGGATCACCATGCAACCTTAGAGATAAGGGACACCATATGGTAAAAAATATGCACGGAATTAATATAAGGTCTAGAGCTCCTTAGGCTCTTAAAGGATCTTGAAACAAGATTGAATAGGTGAAGATTATGCCCATGTGTAAGGCAATGCGTCGACATAATGCAACCCCATTGCTCAGGTTTTGATGAACTTAGGCAAATCATAGTTGAAACCCTATTCTCATCATTGATTGTCTTTATCTTTTTAAGCTTTATTCACACCAACTCACAACAATTTTACCTTGGTTGTGTTAGGTCACTTGATTGCATTGCTTTAAACCAAACCAAATTAGATAGCTAGTCTCGTGGAATTCAACCCTTGGAATATTCCAAGGCTATCACTTCATCGATAGTGTATGCTTGCACTAAGATCACGTTAACCTATAAAATTATCGCTCATACACTTTTGGTTGATCACCCTACATATAATGGGCAATCCACCAAGAAGGAAAAACAACGCAGTGCAGAATAATCTAAATAAGGAAAGAAATTTTATGCAAAGTTGGCATCTTGAAGAACAACCTTTGAGACAACAACCCATAAAAACAGAATGTGATACAACTCCTAAATATCCCAAGGAGTCTTAAACAAATATATATATAGCCAATAACTCAGTTCTAACAAATAATTCAAAACCAATTTTGATCATACGAAAATTGCATTTAAAAGTGTAAAATTACATATAAAATTAATTTTGAGTGATTAATGTGTGTTTCCACAAGACAACAAAGATTTTAACAATTTCAAAATCAAATTCAATCATACACTAACTTTCACCATAAACTTAAATTTAATCAAATTAGACACCATTCATTACTATATAATAGGCTTTTATGTTTGAATGACTATTGAAAACCCATGAGGCTTTAAGCAGAGGCCTAACAAGAATTTTGTGACTTTACAGCAAAACAAACATTCTAGCTGAACGTTGGGTAAGATAGATGAGTTGTGGGGAATTCAAGGTTGATATTGTTATATTGATTTTTTATATGTTAATAATTGTTGGTTGAGTTAGATGTGACATTTGAAAGTTAAAAGATTTGAACTTTTGACCTTTTGGTGGATGATATATGTATTAGCCAATTGTTGTGTAGATTAGCTAACACAAGCCTAAATATGTATATTCATTTATTGACATTTGATTTTCATAAAAAACAATTAATTTGTTAAAATTAACATTTGAATGTAATAAACTGATGAAAAGGGAAAAAAAAAAGTGCAACAATATCAACATCTAAGTTTTAATTTGATAAAATTGAATATATTGGTTATAAAAAAAATGTACGGGACCAAAAATCAAAATTTGGGAGTGGATCAAGGGACCGTTTCCTCTTAGTATCGTTTAATGTGAAAGTAAGAATTTGAACATTTAATCTCAAAAGTAGGAATAGATATTTGTAGTTATGCTCATGTTGCTAGCTTATTCAAACAAATGATTTTTAATAAAGGTTTCTTATACTTATACTTTTGACTTACCTCATCTTGACAAACTTGGGCTCAAACAAATTGTTTTCAGGAGGTCAGTTCATTCATGTATCTCGTAAGTTGGATGTGTTCCATTCTTTAGCTCTAAGAAGTTTGTTCCAAATTTCAAATGTTGACACCTTAATTTTCTTGTGTGGTCAATTTCTAAATTTGTAGTAGATGCAAACATTTGGTAGCCAATACAACATTTACTATATTATTTTTCGCAAATGTATTGGATTGCTAACCCAAAAAAGGAACTTCACGGCCCAAGATCAAGACACAAGCAAAACACCACAACAAGTAAACAAACAATGGCAAAAACTAACAAAACACAAAAAAATAAAGCACAAACAACTCAAAGAAAAAGAAGCATATTATGCTCACGGCAAACATGATAAGTAACAACACACCAAGCAACTCTCCAAACATGTTGGGCGATTACTTGCATTAACGTGACAAATTTAATTAAGCTCTATATCCTAGTGCGAGATCCTATAGGAACACCTTCCCTAAAAAATACATCTCTAAATAGTCTCACTAAAAGAATATTAAAAAAATAAATAATTCCTCAACTCAACCACGCAAAACACAGTTCCTCAAAATATAAAACACCATAAAGAAAAGATTTACCTCAATTTAGTTTATGAAAAAATGATATAATTTTTGTTTGAGTTCAATAACAAATGAAAGAGGCAAATTTGGTGAGAATGAACTTAGCTTAGAGAGCATCTCGCTTGTAAAAGAAAAAAAAGAAAGAAATTGGAAAATTTGAAAAATGTACAAAATATTCGACATGTCGTTTGTACGAACACTTTGATATCTTCGAAGGCGCCCGCCCTTTCTTGTTCGCTTTCTATAGTGTAAGAAACACAAAAACGTCGCCGTAATTCACTACTCTCTATTCCCAACTTCGACTGGAGACTACAGCAAAGAGAGAGCGAAGAAGCCGGAAAATGTATCCCAACTCCGGCCACATTAACGGCTTCCACGACGGCGGCTCCTCCTCCGAGAAGCGGCCCGGAACCGTCCAGAAGGGCCGGCCCCGCCGGGGAAGAGGTAGCAGGTCATCCAGTGGCGGCGGAGTGAGGGTTTCTGAAGACAAGCAGCCGACGCAAGTGGAGGGACCTCCTTGTACTGACTTTGACATGGCCTACTTCCAATCTTACTCCCACGTTGGTATTCACGAAGAAATGATCAAGGTCTGTTTCGGTTGTTGTTCTTTATTTGTGAGAATTACTGATGCGTTTTGTTAGAAGATGTCAATTTCCTGCATTAATTTTGTTCTGCACTGAGAGCGGTGAAACTTTAGGGATGGCAAGGTTTTCTCAACCCGGGCAGCATGTAGGAGTAGGACATCTTTTCTAGACTTTATTAATTGATATCAAGACTTTGAAGAAAGACAGACTAATGAAAGACCTTACACTTTTTGGGACGTCTTTTATATATATATAAATTCTGAGAATCTATATCCTCCCTGACCCTGGCAAATGGCAATAAGAACACCCTGTAAGGGGCTGATGGTGAAGGAACTAGGTTGACTGAGCTGTAGTCTAGTATTTTGGTTTAGGGAAAGAATTAATGTTGTCAAGATTTGCCAAAAGGAAGAGGCACTTCTCTGTTTTTCTGTCCTTAATGGTCTCCTCGATAAAAAAGAATTTCAAGAAACTGAGTTCTAGTTTCAGATATATATATATATATATATATATATATATACTTTGACTGCAACCCCTTTAGAAATTAGAACAGGCATTTAAAGCCGTTTGAAGACATCAGATAAAGTGAGGCTTCCATATCAGCCATATTCTTGAAATTCAATTGAAGCCCAATTGCCAAATTTAAAAGAAAGAAGCTTGAAAATATTGGAAAGCTTGGAGATGTGTTGGTATGAGCTTTTTCATAGTAGAACACGGCAACACATCCTTCCCATATCCCCATTATTCTTATGGCTGCATCCAAGAGTAGCCTTTCAAAATGTTTTGAGTTCAATTTAATGAATTTATGCTAATTATTTAGAATGAATGAATTATATTAGCTAAAAATACACATAATTTTAGAAATTTTACTGCAATCATGTTGTTCTTTCTTTACATTGATAGATATTATGAATGCGATACCTATTTTCAGGATAGCATACGGACGGAAACTTATAGGGCAGCAATTATGCAACATCAGAGTTCTATTGCTGGCAAAGTAATAATTTTGTGCTTAACGTTATTAAGTTTGTTTCTTTGTCATATGTTTAATGAAATAGTTTGGTTAAAACATGATTGTGGTCCCATTACTTTGGGACTTGTTCTATTTTAGTTGTTTATTTACAAATATCTTATTTTGGTCCCTAAACTTTTGATAAATCTTAAGAATAGTCCCTATTATTAGTTTGTTGTTGATTTTTCTATAAACATCTAGTCTTTATTAGCCTTCCCTCCATAACTTTTGGAAACACATTCACCTAGTGTATATTCTTACCAAAATTATTATTGTTATTTAATCAATTTTGATAAACATTAACTTTCAAGGATTGAATTTAAGTTTTATTGAAAGCGCATGGACTAAAATGGATTGAAGCTTAAAGTACAAAGACCAAAGTGGTATTCTAACATGATAGTCTCTTATCCAATTCTTTGTCTTTTCCTTTTTCTTTTCAAATAAAAGAAATAGAAATTTTCATCAATAATTAAAAAGTTACAGATGGATAATGAAAAACCTTAAGGAGAAGACAATCCTCCTAAACACAGGAAATTACAATTTCATATTATGAAGAACCAAACTTGACTTTTTTGAGAACCAAAACATCATGAAAATGCCCCCCAAGTCCCCAACTGGGAATAATTACATTATGAGAAGAATTACAGGGAAACAATACACCACAAAAAGGCTTGTACCTTTGGCTCAATCCACACTTTTCACCCCCACTTCAAAAAAAAAAAAAAAGTTTCATCTCGGATATCCCAAATAATAGCTTTTATGGCGTTTATATGTCAAAGCTTTACTTTACTTCTAAATTTCATACCACAAAGTGGCTGAAAAACATTATCATTTGCCCTTTGTTCAAATATCCATGTAATGCAAAAAATTCTGAAAGTCTATTCCAAAACTTGCCACTGTATAAACACTGAAAGTTTAGTGTTTTTGTTCTTTTGGCTCCTTTGTTTCGTGCTTTCGTTTTTGTGTTGCCGTTATATTTTCTTTTCTTTCCTTTTCTTCAATGAAAGCTGGTTTTTAAATCAAAAATAAAATATGGACACAGAAAAAATAGATGTATTTGGTTATCCTCTGCTTTAATATAGAGCAGACAGATTAAAGGACTTAACAACATACGGGGACATTTCTTTGATATTAAGCCACCCAAGAAAGAAAAACAGTCTGCAAATAGTAAATTTTGATCTAATCTATGGTTTACTCTGCTATACACAAAGTTTCATGCATCTGTTGTCTTTGACTCTTGCACTCATTATGCATTACTTTTTACTCTATCAAAACAGGGTTAAGACTCCAGTCTTTCATTTGTATAGCTCCATATACCCATATCTGGATTCTATTTGGATCTGTACTTGGTTTCCTGTTTATTTACTAAAGTCAATTGAATACAGGTTGTAATGGATGTTGGCTGTGGCACTGGAATTCTCTCCATATTTTGTGCTCAGGCTGGTGCAAGGCGGGTGAGCTATGCTGTGTCTAAATGTGTTTTTTCTTAAAAAAAATTATTGGAAAAATGCGGGTAATCTATTTTAAAATTGTGCTTAGACTTTTAGCTTTTCTGATGGTGAGGTATTTTCATTTTTGAATATTGGTTGAATTGGTCCAAACATCTCGCTGTAGGGTCCTAGACATCTCTCTCTTAACTCCGATTCCTTGAAATTCAATCATTAACAGCCCTTTTTCATCGTACTTTTCTATTAAAGATTGTTTAGTTATTAGTAACAAAAAAATTTTGCAGTGAAACACAAGGATGTGCCCATTACTATCAAAGCTTGATATGTGTAATTATCCAAACATTGGGCAGAAAATAGGAAAAATCAAGAGTATTTTAAGAAGTGAGAGTGGTGTTAGATCATGCTCCCATTTGATTTTGTTTTTATCTCTTTTAATAAACAGATTGGATCAGTGTGGAAAGGACTGGATCTCTGTGTATTGTGCTAACAAAGCTACTTTGCCATTTACAATATCATGTTGTGTATTTAAGTCATACTTCATTTTTGTTCAAATCTAGTAGTTTTTGTTGGGCCCTCCTCCTTTGTGATTAGTGACTACTTGGATGCAAGAACCAAAATGTTTAATGTTGGTTTAAGGCTGGTGGACAAGATTATAGCGCGATAGTTAATTGTTGCGTTGGGTAGGGAATGGGCTAATGAAGAAACTAAAATGTGCATTTATAAAAGACTTGAGTATTAAGAAGAAGGAATACACTTTTTAGGTAAGGCAATTATTGAAAAGGAGTAGAATCAATTGATCTGGCAGATGAAATACTCTACTAGTTGGGTAATGGGAAAGAAAGGAAGAGGAAGAAGGAATTTCAAGAATGGTGTTGTGAAGAAGAAAGAACCTTTTAGACCTAGTAATGGTGAAAAAGCTTGTGATGTCAACAGCACAACTCCGTGCATTAAATGAATACAAATGATGGCCCTTTCTGAGCTGCGTGGTTTTGTGTATGGTACATGGTCATGGATGATTTGATCAATGCTTGGGCTTGGGTTTGGAATTGGGATATTGCTCATAGAGTGACCGAACAAAGAATTTAGGTCTTGTTTACATTGAGTACATAATCCATAATGGAGGGCTGACACTTGGCGGTCCAAAAGAAAACAAGACATCTTCCAATTCTCGTGTAAAGGATCATTGAGTCGATGTAAAGTGGTACTCCTGTATTGGACTAGATGTGTTTGGACAAAGATGGAAAAAGGTTATGAGCATCAACAAATCCGTAACTAGAGACATTAAGGGGTAACACTTGAGAGGTTATTATTCGATGAATTTAAATGATCTCGTAACAATGTATGCCATCATTGAAGTTGAGAACATGGCAACCTACACACTGTTGGTTTTCGATAAGAATGAGGGAAGGATGATAGCATATTAGTGGAATATTGTAGTGAAAAGTTTGTTAAATCACTAATGGACCCAAAAGTTTAAGCTGGATGAGTAAAAGTGAATTTAATATTATTTAAACACTTTAACACTCCCCTCACATGTGGACTTGGAAATTTGTAGAAGACCCAACAAGTGGAATTCAAAATATTAATTGGGGAGGAAATAACATTTTGGGCTTGGAAATTTGTAAAATTCCCAACAAATGAAATCAATATTAATTGGGGAGGAAATAACATCACAAGAGTTTGAACGACCTCTTGCTTTCTGATATCGTGCTAAATCACCAATTGACCCAAAAACTTGTGCTGATGGGTAATGATAAATTAAATATTATATCAACACTTTAACATAGTCTTTACGTGAAATCTCTGGTGCAAATTTCAGTCTTGTTGTGTTGTTATGTATTTAAGTAGAAAGAAGGTATTCACATATGAGTAAGCTATCTTTGATCCATTCATCAGTTTTGCAGCATCTTGTATCTCCTTTCCCCTAAAAGGTGTTCCCAGGCAACTAACTTTCTTCTATTAAAATTTGTTGAAACTAGACCTCATGGAAAATCTCACAAAACATCTTAAAGTGGTATATTTCTTCAATTTCTAAATGTCAAACTTTTGCGGAAGGAAGACAAATAGTGGACCTGGTTCTAATTGCTAATGAGTTTGTAGAAAGTATAGAGAGGATAGAGGACGAATACATTAGGTCGGGTTACATTTGAATTTTGGAATAGCATTTAATATGGTTGATGGGGGGTTTCTATGAATGGTAATGGGAAAAAAAAGGAGCATTTTGGTTGGGAAAGATGGATATGTGAGATGAAGGGCGTCATTTCTCTTATTATTATTATTATAATATTTTAAAGAAATATATTGAAATATATTTAAAAAATGCGAATAAGGACCGCCTAAAGTATGGGTGATCATTGTTTGGTCGACATTGGTTTTGGACTCAGACGACACCGACCACCAACATATCTGTGCATGTTGGTTGGTGTTTGTCGAATTGGATGAAAGTAGCAACGCTGGTCGACCGACTGCTCGACCAGTTAGTTGATTATGTCGGTTTTGTGTCTTAGGCAAGTTGGACGAGAAAACAAATGAACAAATGAAGGAAATTGGAGAGAGGCCAAATGGGGTAGAAGAACTAGAAAAAAAGGACCAGCAAAAAGATAAAAATAAAGAGAAGGTGAAAATGGTAGAGGGAAAGAGAATGAAATAAAGAAGAAGAAAAGGGTAGGAAAAAAATAAAGAAAGAAGAAGAAGAAGAAGAAAAGCTAAAAAAAACAAAGAAAGAAGGAGAAAAAAAAGAAGAAGAAGAAGAATATTAGAAATGTAAAAGAGAGGGAAAGGAGGACGAGAGGGGGAAAGAAGAAGAAAGGGAAAAAACATTGGGAAGGGAAATCAATTAAAAAAACTCATTGTACTACTGTGTCCTTGAGTTCTAAAAAAACTCGTTAAAAATAAAAATCCGACCACTACAAAGGATCGGTGCAAAAGGAGGTGATCGATGGATTCAACCTCTCTCATACAAAGGTTGCTTTGTTCATATAAGCTCACAGTCGTGAGGGAGAACTAAGAAAAACTTTATTTGGTTTTGTCCCCCAATCCCTTTAAAGGATTCACTTGCTACCTCTCCCTTCTCATTTTGGGCAACCATCATATGGCTACAAAACCTTTATTTTCCTTTCCATAGTAGGTGAAAATTCTCAAGTAGGTTAAGTTTATGGCCTGGTAGGTTTTTCATCAGAGAGTAAACGGACCGTATTTGAATGGGGCCACAATACTATGGATTGTTTACAAAAGACAGCAATTGTATGGTTGAATGCAGTCAAAACAACTCTGAGTTTATGAAAAGATTGGGAAGAGGTGGTAGTGTTTGAAAAGTTGCCAATTCCAATTTAGGAATCAATTGTGATATTTTTCTTAAAAAAGGATTACATATAAATATCACAATTGGAAGTATGCTTATATTTCAAAAGGGGTAGGCATACTCTCACATTCAAGCCACTCTTTTCAGTCCGTCTATTTATTTCTTATCCTTATTTCATTTACCATCTATGGTTTCAAAATCCTTAGATAAGCTAATTTGTGACTTTTTCTGGGAAGGATCTAGAGGCAATGGTGGTATGCATAATGTTAATTGGGATAAGAGTTATAAGACTTAGTTTCCTAAATTGTTAGAAGGTAATGGAATTGGCAACTTCAAATGGCGTTGGTCTTTTGGCAAAATGGGTTTGGAGGTTCCTTCATGAGGATTCGGCTCTTTGGCGTAAATTCGTTGTAGCTAAAAACTAGTCATCTAAATTACTACGTTGGCCTTATTGAGCATGGTTCCTATAAATCTCATTGGAGGTTTATTAGCTTTACTTTAGGCATTATTGCTAATTGTGCTACTAGATGTTTGAGCAATGGTTCTTTTACTTCTTTTTGGCATGATTCTTGGCTAAGTTGTGGGATTCTTTTGTCAATTTCTTCTCACCTGTTTCAATTAACTACTAAGCTTTTCTCACAATTAGCAAGGATGTTCTCTTAGAGTGCATGAAATTTATATCTTCATTGGAATCTTAATGATTTGGAAATGGCTGAATGGGCTACTCTCTCTTACCTCATCCTGTTACTTTACGACATCTTAGTTACTTTTGGTTCTAGCCCTTTGATCCATCTAACAATTTTACAGTTGAATCTCTCATGGAAGATTTGGTGGATGCCCATGATCTTATTTTGAGTCATCTTACAGTCAAATTTTGTTTACTGTTTTTTTGTAAGTGTATTAGTTGGTAGTTAGACAGGTTTACTGACTAATACCCTTGCAAAAAACCGAATTTTGTAAGCCTGTTTTAGGGAATTATCTTGATGTACTTTTTACTAGTACAATGAAAATTTAATCTTGTTCTTTTGTTCTATTTTTAAAAATTTGAAAAATAAACTTAATTGAGAACTGGAGTAACAAATATTTATCACTGCACAACTTCTTGAATGCTCCTTGTTTCTCGCTTTTATCAGGTTTATGCAGTTGATGCAAGTGACATAGCAGTGCAGGTATTATTCCAGTACGATATTAATATCCTAGTTATTATTATGGTTGTAGATAGTATGCTATTGGGCTTTAAACACTTGCGTGTTTCTAGATACCACTTTCTTGACTTTTGCTACCCGAAAATTCTTTTTGTAATATCCCTCACCTATGTCTGGCTTGATTCGTAATCATCCCTTCTTGCATTACTTTACTCTAAATCCTTTTATGTTGTGCATGTTTTTGTATGCTCTTGTAATTCTTTCATTTTTCTCCGTGAAAGCTCAGTTTCTTAACACCCCCCACCATATATATAT
This sequence comes from Citrullus mucosospermus, assembly GCA_030954485.1. Lineage (NCBI taxonomy): Eukaryota > Viridiplantae > Streptophyta > Magnoliopsida > Cucurbitales > Cucurbitaceae > Citrullus > Citrullus mucosospermus. The sequence goes on along the minus strand of CM062055.1, from coordinate 8,685,699 downwards.
GTGTGTATATATATTCTTACCAATTTTTCTGTTAGTGGTCTAGTATCAATCGTAATCCTTTTGGATGTAAACCAGTCGTCATTACTATTTAAAAAAAATCTTACATACTATGCATTTAGTTTCATTTTTAGGTATCGGTATGTGCTCTACCTGCAATTGTTATATTATTAATTTTTATAATATGTAATTTTATTAAAGATCCTAGTTAGGCATCTATGAATCGTGCAAGAAGCAGAATTTGAACTTTAGGTCTGAGTTGATTTTGCTTTTCTTTGCAGGCCTCAGATGTTGTTAAGGCTAACAATCTATCGGAGACAATCATTGTATTGCATAGTAGAGTTGAGGTGAGCTCTTTAAGTTGCAAATGGTCTTTGCTCCTATTTGGTTGCTTTGAGTTTTCATTAATCTTAAATTGATCTGTTTAAAATGTTAAAATGTCTCCATTATTTGAAAATGTAAATTAACGATTGGAGTCCCTTCTTATGACCCTTTTTTCTTAGAAGGATACACAACTTTTCATTAAGGAAATTAAAAGAGATTAATGCTCAAAATACATGATATTAAGTAAACAAATGAAGAAAAAGATCCTCGAGACGAATAAAAGACAAAACAAAACTAGTTAGGTAAATGAAAAACAAGACTAATAACTAATAGGATATATATATATATATATATATATATATATATATATATATATATATATATATATATATATATATATATATAGAAAAGACTTTTAGAAAGGGGAAATGAAGCATCCCAACTTTTGACTTCTTGCTTTGGTTGCCTTTTCATTCATCCCTTCCTTTGTACTTTCGTTCTTCAAATTGGTTAAAGAAATGTCTCTATTATAAGTTTTTGGGAACACATGTAAATTTCAGGTAGCCAGTCTTCAACTAAATGGTGAAAGCAATCTCTCTAAATTTACAATCATAGATCCTGTTCCTATTGGCATCACAAGTACAGATAGTTTTTCCCTTTTTTATTTTATTTATTTATTTTTATTAATAATAATAATAATATTTAATTATTTAATTTATTTTTAATTATTAAAAAAATAAGAAAAGGAAAGAGAGTTTTAATATTAGTTAATACAACATTAGGTTATTAGTATAATACTTAGTTGTTTTCAAGTTGAGTACAACTCTCAACTGGTCAAGACATTTATCAACAAAAAGTCAGAGGTTTGAATCCTCACCCCTTGGTCAAGACATTTATCAACAAATAGCACATATATTTAGTTGTTTATAATTAATTATTTACTAATTATGATTAATTTGTTAATAAATATCAATAGCCATTGCATTATTGACCTTTTTCTCCCAAAACCATGCAGGATATTCAAATTGATGAGGGCGTGGATGTTATAATTTCTGAGTGGATGGGATATATGCTTTTATACGAGGTAATTATGTTTGTCGACTTATCAAGCTGGAAATAACTACCTTTTCTGCAAGTTTACCTTAATGTTTTTCACACGAAAGAACCATTTTTACTTTATTCTCTTTACTGAATAGTGGGGTTTTGCTATTGCAGAGCATGCTTGGGAGTATAATTTATGCTAGAGATCGGTGGTTAAAACCTGGAGGCCTTATACTGCCATCAAATGCAACAGTATCTTGCTTCTCTTATATTATCTTCAGTTTTGATCTGTTGTGGGCAACTTTGTTACCCTTTGTGCTTATTACTTTCATTGACTTGTACTATGAGATGTGTCTTACACTATCAGCATCTATGTTGCCTATTTTTCTGTAGAATCTCTTAGTGGTTTGGGTGGTTCATTTTCTAATGAGAAAAGAACATTCATCTAGAAAGATGCAAGCTGCGAAAAGAACAGCTAGCGCTATTGAAGTGGGAAACTTCTAATGATCAGCACAACACACCTGTGCAAAACGAAAAACTATACGAAAAAATTTTAACCTGTCTATCAGCATATGTGTGTGTATTACATATTCCTGTAAAAAAAGGAAAGAAAAAAAAATGGAAATGGAACTTTAATAGAAAAAGATGAAAGCAGTCGAAATGACAGCAAGAGCTATCTAAGTGAGGAAACTTAGATCCACATACCCTGTACCGAATGAAGGAATAGTGCTAAAACTTTGGGTAATTGGATACTTTGAATCAAAGCTTGTTTTATGTTATGTTTGTGTGCGTGTGCTTTGTTTAAAAAGCTTGAGTTGCTTGAAAGATAGTGTTCTGATTCTATCTACCTTGCTCACAGTTGTACATGGCACCTGTTACTCACAGTGATAGATACAGTGCGAGCATTGATTTCTGGCGAAGTGTATATGGAATTGACAGTAAGTACATGTTGAAGCTATGAATTTCTGTGTGTGCCCCCCCAGTTTTCGTTACTTGCCGTCTTGTTAGTTAAATGTGTACACGTGGATCTCTTGTATGCCGTTATCAGATAGGTTTTTGTTTCTCTATCTTAGCTGTTTTTTGTACGTGATCGAATATGTAAGTAATCAGATCTGTTAAATTAACGAGAAGTTCTTATTTTATTTTATTATTTTTTTCCCTCTAAAATTGACAGCTTCCACTGTTATCAATGAGATTAGGAACCAAAGATCTTTCCATGATGGTTCAATTCCCTTCTAGAGTCCAAACTTAAGTCTTGCTGGGTTTCTTGGATAATGATTAACAAGGACGCTTGATCAGGAGGCCTTTCCTCCATCTCTGCACCAGAAAAGTTCCTCCTGAAACTGAGGTCCCAACCTGTAAAGGAATCTGACAAACATTAGCACATGAGGAGACCTTTTGAATTAGCCACCCTATAAATCCTTTGGAAAGCTATTTGAAGAGGATCATTGATTTGCTAAGGCTCTTCCTAAAAAAGGAGTGTTTGTCTCCCCTGCCAACATCAACCTTGTACCACTTATTGGCCATTTTACAATAATCTGAAATTTGGACCTGAGGGCACTTAGAATTTATGGAAGCCAATTGGATAGGGGCCATTCCTTATTGGATAGCTGGGTATTTGCTGATGATGATGTTTCTCCGCATAGCATTTCTGTCCGTGATGAAACATCGGCCCCATTTCACTAAAAGAGCTATGTTCTAGGCTCTGAGATTTCCTGCACCTCTGCCACTCTTGGAGATGGGAAGAGAGGTGCTTTGCCGATGGACAAGGTTGGATCCCCCTCATTCATAGCCTTACTAGAAAATAAAAAGGATTATTACATCCCAAGAAACTAATTAACAAACTAATAAAACTAGCTAAAATTAGCAACTTGACTGAATTAATAACTAAATCAAAATATACTAAAAATCCATGATATTCCAATAAACTAAACTCAACAGAAACCTAAACTGCTAACCTATTTCCTACCAACGATTCAATAGACTTATATCAATACCTCATTTTTCTATTTTTCTTTTTCTGAAATTATTTATCTATTTTTTGGTAAGTTTCATTGAAAAAATGATAGAAAACGAGGGGGCAAGCCTCAGTTTTTGTACTGGAGCCCATTTTTGTTCGATTGATTTGGGTTTTGTTTCCGATTACCTAAAGTATGTATCATACAGGCATATCAAGTGATGAAGAAAATCCAACTTTTCTTTGTAGTGGGGTTTTCTGTGGGTTTTTTATATGCCCTTGTATTTTTTCATTTTTTCAATGAACGTTGTTTTTTTTTTTTTGTGTGAAAAGAACACAAAATTTTCATTGATATAATGAAATTATATAATGATACAAGTAGAAGGAAACCAAAGAACTTGAGGATTGGACGATGCACCCGAACATCTCAACTAGGTTGACAACCTTATAACACCACATCACATCCAAGAAGATGCATTTAAACAAGCTATATCAAACTGAGATCTCCAATCTGCTTGTTTTTCATGAAAAACTCGTTGATTCTTCTCTAACCAAACTTCATTTAACACAAATTGGACTGCATTTGACCATAAAATCGATGCCTTGGAGTTCACGGTTGGCCCTACCAGAATTTGCTAATATTTTCTCGAAAAATGTTTCCAAAAACCCAACTAATGTTAATATTGCAAACAATCGGTCCCAACAGTTCCTTGAGAATGAACAACAAAAGAACAGGTATTATAAATCCTCAATTCCAGCTAGACAGAGAGGGCAGATTGAGGGAGAAAGATAGTGTGGGCAGTTTCTGTTGCATAACCAAGGAGTAGTCTGATTCAATCACTCCTTGAATTGACTTCTTCCAAAAGAGCAAATGAAAATTTGGATAGGTGTGTGTGTACTTTAGAAGCAAGTGGGTCATTCTCGATAAAATCCCTTGTTCTCATGTGTTGTAGTTAGTTCTCTTGCTATGTATTGAAAATTGAACTATTATAATATGAGGTTTGTCTCATTTCATTTTATCAATAAAAGAGTGTTTCCTTTTCAAAAAAAAATTCAAGGAGTGATTGAAAATCCACAATCTCTTCTTCTTTTAATAATCTTTGAAAGGATAATGACCAAGAGGAGGATGAGGAATCTCATTGGTCTTGAACTGAGCCACTTGGGCTATTTGCTATTCTAAACAGAGTTGGGAAGCTTGCTTTTAGAGGTAATTGGCTTATCCAAGGGTCGGTCCAAAATCCAATCTGGCACCCGTTTCCAAGCTTGAAACTAGCTAACATGCTCACCCTTTAGCCAAGTGCAAGAGATGCTTATCCAAACCGGCAGTGTGCCAATTGTATCTTTCTTTCCCATGAATACTACTAACAACTTGCCGCCATAATGCATTTTCCTCTTTCAAGAATCTCCACCCATTTGGCTAAGAGGGCAAGGTTTTTGACTTTTAAATTGCCTAAACCGAGTCCTCCATCATTTTGTGAGCGGGTCACAAATTCCCATTTGACTAAGTGATTCAACTTTCCTCCTTTATTTCCTTCCCAGAAGAACGTTCTCATAATCCGCTCCAATTTGGCAATTACTTTTTCAGGCATGAGAAATACAAACATATAATAGGTGGGAAGATTGGATAGAACTGACTTACAAAGTGTGGCTTGACCCCCTCTTGATAAATTATATCTTCTCCATTTGTCTAGCTTCCTTTGAACTTTATCAATAACCGGCTGCCAAAATGTGACTTGTTTTGGATAACTTCCCAACCAAGGTAGAAAAAAAGTAATAGTTCTATTTTACAATTTAACTGAGAGGCTATTGAAACAAGCTTATCTTCTTCCATATTAATGCCACAAAGAGCTGATTTCTCCCAATTCACCTTTTGCCTTGAAGTCCATTCAAATAATTCAACTTTTCTCCGCAAGGTAATTAGCATAGAGTCATTATCCTTGCAAAATAGTAATGTGTCATCCACAAACTGTAGTATAGAAATATGAATGTTATCCTTTCCCACCATAAGACCTTCAAAAGATCCTTGTTCATAAATCTTCATGATGAGCGCATTCAAGACCTCACTAACAAGAAGGAATAGAAAGGGGGGGATAGAGGATCTCCTTGTCTAAGTCCTCTAGAGCAAGGATTCTTCCACGTGGTCTGCCATTTATGAAAATTGAATATCTTGGATCTTTAACACAACCCAAAATCCAAGAAATCAGTTTAGAATGAAAATTTTTACAAAGTTAAAATCCTCTCCAAGAATTCCCAATCAACTCTATCGAAGGCCTTCTCCAAATCCAACTTCAATATCCAACCCTTCTTCTTCCTGGATCTATATTCTTCAACTACCTCGTTTGCAATGAGGATCGGGTCTAAAATTTGTTTTCCCCTTATGAAAGCACTTTGAGTGGGGGCAATGATAGGGCCACAACCTTATACACTGAGGTGGTTAAACTGATTGGTCTAAAATCATTTACTCGAATTGCATCCTCTTTTTTCCTTGATGCAAGCATTCAATCTCCCATTTGAAGAAAATTCCTCAAATAGCTTCAAGAAGTCTGACCCGAATGAACTCCAATATTCAATGAAAGTTATTTCTATCAAAAAAAAAAAAAAAAAAAAAAAAACACTTTCCTCTATAGTGAGTGGTACATATGTGCCATTATTTTCTAGGATGTAATAATGTGTATACTCATACACAAATTTTCATTAGACAAGCATAATAAAGTAAGAATGTCCCAGAATTCATGTGTGGCTTTTGTTGGCAGAAAAGGATGGGTCTTGTAGTTTTAAAAATCTAGATCCAAGGTTGAGGAATAATCATATATAATCTTTTTTAATAATAATTGTTTCCTTTTCTTAAAGTTCTCTTTCTTCTGTTTAGTTTTTTTCCCCTTCATTTTCTTTCACGAGAATGTATAAGCAAAATTACCATGTGTCAGTTCCCTTCCTGAATAGAAAACCTACACAGTTTCAACATCTAATAAATTTGATCTCTAGTTCATCTTGGGAAATAGTAAATTGGTTATTCTCTTTTGGCTTCGAATTTAAAACATTATTTACCATGCATTCTTATCTAGTAACATTTTTGTTTATTCTGTTATGTGATCTCCAAATCTTTTGTTTTGTTCTTTAGGAGGTCTTGTTTAAGTTTTCCTGCTAAAAGAGCATGGGAGACCTGTTTATTTATTATTATTTCAATAATAATCCATATAGAACTTGTGCATTTATAAATTACACATTTCTTTGGCATATAGTATATCTAAAGGGAGGGAGTTGTTTCTGCCATTTGTTCCTTGTGTTCTTGTTGATAGTTAACATTCTTGTTGCTCAATAATCAATATATAAACTTAACTCTCTTTTCTCTCTTTTAACTCTCTTTGCTCTCTCCCTCTGGTGCTGGGGGGAGTTGGGGTTTTCAGTGTCAGCAATGTTGCCATTAGCAAAACAGTGCGCTTTTGAAGAGCCATCAATTGAGACAATATCAGGAGAGAATGTTTTGACATGGCCGGAAGTGGTGAGGATTCTAAGTTTCCTTCTGTTTTAGGTTTAATTATATAAATTGTTAATCACAGTTCCCACAACGAAAAGGCAAATAGGGTGCTTGTGATGGATTAACCACCCAATGGCATAGAAGAAATTTAGGAAAGATGGCATCTCTTCAGTTAATATTATGTTCAAAAGTCCAACTAATGATGGGAAAGAGAGTGGAGCAACCTGACTAGAACTTTTCTTTGAGAACTTTAGTGTAAGAGAAGAGCGATAGAATAACTTTTGGTTGTGAAAGAACTACTATTCGATTCCTAACTTGAAGGGAGGCAGGCTTAGGGCAATTTAACATGTTCACCTTTACAGGTAAAGCATGTAGACTGCTACACAGTTTCAATTAGCGAGCTTGAGTCTGTCACAAAAAGTTACAAGTTCAAGTCAATGATGCGAGGTAATGTCTCTCTCACCATTCTTTCCCCTTGTCTTGCAGTATTCATGTACATTCACACATGAACTTCTGTAGCGGTTGGGTTGTCATATCATATGAGTCACTGAGAATTCTTATAGCCTTTACCTTTCTAGCTTGTGTTGTTTACGTAGAATGTGGAATTGATTTCATGGGTGTTGCATTAAGTAGGACCATATGGATATTTTTAATCATTGTTCACTATTCATTGTTTGTGCCTTTTTAGAGTCCTAATAATCTTTTTCTCATGTCACGGATCCATCTTCATGCTTTTTAGATTCCTAACAATCTGTTGCTATATTGTTCTTTGATTTTCAATTTTTGTACCTTTGCGATTAAAAACTCTTCTTACTTTCCAGCTCCCTTGCATGGTTTTGCATTCTGGTTTGATGTGGAGTTTTATGGGCCTGCTACCGCCATGCATGGCCTAATTCCATCAAATCCTGATGATAATCAAGTGAATGATGGTAGCCAGAGGAAGAAGCGTGCAAATCCAAATGAAGCACTCGTACTGTCCACTGCACCTGAGGACCCTCCAACCCATTGGCAACAGGTCCGTTATAATTATTAATAATAATTTTTTTTTAACAAAATTAATTATAATAATAATATAACACAATATTATTTCTGTAATCTTTTTTCTACATCAGTGCATGACTGAAGGTTTTAATTTCTCCTATTCATGATTTTTTTCTGAACAGAAAACAGGATAAATTGAAATAAAGAATATTTACAAGAAAAAAGGGTCGAAAAAACTTTTAGCTACACAGATATAAAATTAAATATTGAATTAATTTTTCCATCGTGTGTACGTAGTTATAAAAATAAAACCAAGATCTAAAAGTTGAACACAACCAACAATTTGATGCTATCTCAAACCACCTCCCAATGTAATGAAAATCTACAAGGAGTTGAAGATTTATCTCTGGGTAAAGTACAAATTTTCTAATCTCTTCCAGTTTTCCAACTTAGGAGAACAAGCCCAATTTCATTGATCATAATTAATCAAGGGAATATAGATTTTGAAATTGGCCATTACTTCCTCATTGATACCCTATTGATTTTTCAACGCAAGCAATTTGGGATGTGCAACACATTGCGCAGGTTCTTCTGATTATTATAGTATCATTTCCTTTCCTTAATTTTCTTTAATGCAATTACAATGTCAAATTTCTTATAGAAACCTTTCTGTAATTTGTTTTATTGCAATTACAGTGTTAGTTTCTTGTAGAGTTCCCTCCGTAATTTAAATTGCATGTGAATGGTGGTGTGGGATTATTCGTAATGCCTAGTTCTCGTTACTCTGTGTGCTTTAGAAGTAAAAGATTTTGTGCAAAACTCTATCGTTTTAGCTCTTCATTTTCATCATCATCATCATTATTATTTTATTTTATTATTATTATTATTATTATTGTGTTTGTTGCTTGGAGAGTGGTAACACTGCTTAGCTATTTTGTCTCGACTAAAGTCCACTTTTCAGATCCTTAAAACTATATGGCATCAGCCATAAACATGATAACGAGTGCTTGGGGAAAAGGGTGAAGTGTGTGGTAATGTTGTGGAGATCTTCGTTTGCCCAAAACTTCCACAGATAGTTATTACTTAGCTCGAATCATGCAATCATAATCTTATATCTTAATTCCTTTCGTCGGCAAAATTTGATAATTTGTTGGTGTCGTGTGCTTTCCAAATTTGATAATTTTGTGTGCTCCTCTCCTGATTCTTGGATTTGGCCTCTAGGTTCATCTGTCTTTTACTGTTAAGTCTCTTATGGCTGACTTGGTGGGTGCACTTATCTGATCTTTATTCGTTGATTTGGAAAGGCTGTTATTCCAAGGTCAAAATCTTCCTATGGGAGCTTAGTTGGGGTGCCATCAATACCGTTGATCGTTTGCAGCGTCGATTTGCTTATATGTCTTTCTCCCTCTTGGTGCATTATGCGTTGTCAACATGCCGAATCTCCCATCCATTTGTTTTTACATTGCTCGTTTGCTGCCAATTTTTTGGATCTTGTTTGTCTACTTTTGGGTGGTCTTTCATTTATCCTAATTCCATCTCTGATGCTTTGGCTTCCTTATTGGTGGGTCATCCTTTTGGTGGTACTAAGAAGATGGTTTGGTTGGCTCTTGCGCGCGCTTTTTTTTTTTTGGAGATTGTGGGGTGAACGAAACAATTGACTTTTTAATGACTCTTTTTCCCCTTTCAATCGTTTTATGAAATCGGTTTTGTTTACTGCTTTTTCTCAGTGCAAAATTAAGCATTCTTTTAGTCATTTTAGCTTATCATTTTTAGTCAGTAATTGACTGATGTAATCACCTTTTGGTATTTGGGGGTTCACCCTTGCTTTCATTTATCCATGAAATTGTTTCTTTTACCAAATTGATGGTCCCGTCAATTTTGCAGACAATAGTCCCATAATGGTCCCATAAATTTCATATTGTCAATCTTCTTTACTTTTGCAGACAATAGTCTACTTCTATGACCCATTAGAGGTTGAACAAGACCAAATAATTGAAGGCTCTGTTACTCTCTCACAAAGCAGGGAAAACCGTCGGTTCATGAATATTCGCCTTGAATATGTGTGAGTTAAATTTCATACGTTTATCTTAGCAAACATTTCTCCGGTCACCGCTTTGATACGCATGTCTCATTTGGTTTTGATATTTGATCTTGCAGTTCAGGTGGGAGGTCCTTTGTAAAAGAGTCGGTGATGAGGTGATTTATATTCTTGCTTTATTTCATGATGTGAAGTCTCATTGACTCTTCTCAAGGCTTAACCTTCCTGAAACGGTAACTTCCCAAGAAACTGTAGGAACTACTATTAAACTAACATTTATAGAATTTGAAGCGTCTTGAAGCTGCTGGTCTGGTTGATTGCATACCAGAAGCCTAAAAGACAGTTGACTCTTGATCGTGTTTGTGCTTTGCGATTGCTTGATTGGCTTTCTTCCCCCATTGTCTCTCTCCTTCGAGAAACATGTAGGCTGAGATTGATACAAGACTCCATGAAGAATTCTTTTATTGTAATGTAACTCTACTTTGAGATTACAAGTTTAGGACTTAGCCTTTTCAAATTCTCAGGGATGATTATGATTCAAATTTTCCATTATGTAAAAGTAGAACTCCCACAATTACTTTTTTAAATGCACAAGTTCAATCTAGAAGTATGATGGCTTCCTTTTACTCACATCTCTTCATGATTCAATACGTTTACCCCCTTGTACTAACATTTTAGTGCTCCAATTGTGACTACAGCTTCATCTGTTCTATGATAGTTGAAACCTGATGAGGTGTTAAGTTTGTGAACTTTTTCTTTCTCATTTCTTTCATATCTAATATTACATGTACACCCCCTTGTTCTAGGAGTTCGAGGTGTTTTATTCCAGCAGGATAAGGAAAATAAAGTATTGGTCTTCTTTGTTTGAGTTTAACATGTGTGGAGGATTCAAGCCATTGCCCTCTAGAGGGTATGTCTTAACTCTAGTTATGCTCAAGTTGGCTCAACAAGAAAGAAAATAATACTACCTATAATTTAAAATATCCTACAAGTTTTCTTGACATTCAAATGTTGTAGGGTCAAACAAGTTGTCTTGTGAGATTAGTCGAAGTGCATGTAAACCGGTGCAAACACTCGTGAATATAGAAAAGAAAAAAAGAAAGTAAATCTAGCTTTATTTCTATCTTATCTTCTAGCTTGTTCCTCATGCTTATTATTCCAAAATATGTACAGTTTGACATAATGTAGTTTTAAGTTTTAGTATGTCTCATGTCTAATACTATGGCACATGCTATGGCTTGCAGAAGACTATTGAAGTCATAATTTTTGTGGTTAAGTAGCGTTCCTAACTTTTTAATTTTTTATTTTTAATTTTTTTTATTCACGAGACTACTCTTTTTTTCATTTTTCATTTTTTTTTTCTTTTTAACAAACTCCTACTTCAATTAAAACGAACTACTCCAACTTGGGTTAACACATAAGAGCATCGAGCTCAATAACCAATCTTAGCCAAATCGACCAAAAAGGTAGTAGTCAACGTGACGAATAGTCCAGGATTTGCACTCTTACTGAACCGACCTTCGAGACGAAAGTTTGAGAATCTATGAAAGGACATCTAAGGCTAAGGTCATATCCTTCTCAGATGATAACCTACCCAATGGCAGACCTTATGTAATTTCCTTCGGTTGGGTTTGTTACCTGTTGTGGACCTTCAACGTTTCGGATTAATCTTATATGCGTTATAACGTATCAAAAATTCTGGAAAAAACCAAAGTTACACATCAACAGACCACCTACCTCCCTCTACATTGGAAGAGGCCCACTGCACAGTACAATGGGCCGCCCCATTACAAGATCTAGAAACAGAATTAAACTCAAAACATTAACTCGACTCATCTACTCACGAATCTCATCTAATATTACGTAGCCCGGGGATCGGAATTGTTGAATGGATGTCTTTTTTTTAAAATAAAAAGAATCTTAATTATTGGGAATTCATGCATTTATTTAATGCTTATACTTTAATTTTATTATATGTTATTGTTAGGTTGGTACTGTGGTGTTAAAGAGCATCCATACTATCTTTTAAGTCTTATCATTGATTGTATTTTCAACTTCTAAAAGTACAAACGGACACATTGGGTGGGCTTTGATTGGTTTGTATATTGAATTTGGGGGACAAGAAACGGATTGGGGGCATGGGCGTATGCGACACCAAAAATTGCTCTTCCACGTAACACCATAGTGTAGAATTCTCTCGAAAATTTTTGACACGTAATCATTTCATTTTTTTTCTAATTTTTAAAAATTAAATTCATTTATCTCAACTTATAATGATTTACAACTTTTTAAAGCACAATAGTAAAATTTTTAGCCAAATTCTAAAAACAAAAACAAAATTTTAAAAACTATTTTTTTTAGTTTTAAAAATTTAGTTTAGTTTTTTAAAGTATTGGTAAGAAATAGATAACGAAACAAGAAATTTAAAGATGGAATAAGTGTTTTAGACTTAATTTTCAAAAATTAAAAACAAAACAAAATTAGTTACCAAATGGGGCTTAGTCTTTACTTTTAAGTTTTTTAAACTAAATCTTATAAACACTTCATCTACCTCTAAATTTTTTACTTTGTACTTTTTATGAATATAAACCTTTTAAAATAATTAAGCCAAAATTTGAAAACTAAAAAAACATAGCTTTTAAAAACTTATTTTTATTTTTTAAATTTGACTTAGAATTAAAATCTTATACTTAAAAAGATGCAAATTATTATAAAGAGTAGAGAGAAAATAATCTTAATTTTAAAAAATAAAAAACGAGATAGTAACTAAATAAGAAATACAGTTGATGGTCTACTTGCATTTACATTTGGAAGTGGATATCATAATTATTAGTTAATCTAATAGTCACTATTGTACTATTCTATTTATTATTATTTCAAGAAAATGTGAGGTGAGAATCATACTTCAAACCTTGAGAATAAAGGTTTGAAGAATAATAATATAAGTTCATGTCAACGAGCATGTAAAATTTATTAGCTGATTTGATTCAATTGTAGTATGTTTTTTCTTGTGGGCTAGAACACACTTTTAGTCTTCTATAACATTTTGGCCTATCATGTTTTTCATTCAATGTTATTGCATGCTCATGAGTTGCTGAGTTACTCTTATGATTAGTAACAAGACAATTTTGGATAACAACTTGATGACGGGACTAAAAAGAAATATACAAATCAATTTTAGTCTAGAGAGGACGTGTTCGTGCCTCAAGTGCTTTGATTATACCTTCATAGAGGGCTATTGCATCAGTAAATTCGACATAATTAATCATGGTTGCACCATTGTGATCACCAGCAATATTTCAGTTTCAAGAGTAGAGTGAAAGAGCGAAGAGAAGACAATCTCTCCCTTGATTCGTTTTAGATTAAGAACTTATTTAAAGAGTTGCAATTTTATTGTTCTAACTCCTTTTTAGAATTACTTTAATTGAAAGATTATGGATATATAAACTCAGGAGGTAAAATTTTACCCTACATGAACTGTTCCACTCTTGCATACAGCTCAAAATCTAAATGGAAGTAAACATAAATACTAAAAACATAAAGAAAAACGTAAAATATTTCTGAAAGAAAACCGTAAAATTTTAAGTCAAGTTCTAAAAACAAAAACTACTTTTTTTTCTTTTAAAGAAAAAATATTTCAATTTTTTTTAAAAAAAAAAAAACAATAGATTAAAAAAACTTATAAAAGGAAAAGTGATGTTTGTTAGCTAAAATTTCAAAAAACAAAAAAAAAACAAAATTAAATAATTACCACACCAACCCAAAATCATTGTAATTAAAGAGTGACTAACAGAACAGATACAAATTAATTGTTTGACCCTAAATCAATATCTGTTTTCCTAATAGGTTCTGTTCATATTAATAATTTGATGAAAAGAAAATTATATTTGTTTTCATAAGTGTTTTTTTTTTTAATGAAAAGTATATGCTGTAACCATAACTTTTGATTGTTATTTAACGAGTCTATAATGCAAACTTTTCCCATGGTCTTTATGGAAAAGCCTAATACTGTTTTTTCTAATGCATTCATGCATGTATACCACCAATACAATATTTTCTTTTGTTAAAAAAAAAATAATAATAAATAAATAAATAAATAAATAAAAAGAAAAACATTTTCTTTTTCTATTTTCAAATCTCCGCTCAACTCAAGAAGTTGTATTTATATATATGGACAGACAAAAACTTGGCCTCTCTTCCCACGTTTTATTGGCTTTTATAAAATGCCTACGAAAGTATTGGTAGAGAGGACAAACACAATTATTTTGGAGTTCATATTTTCAGAAAATTTGTAGTAATTTTGTATGAAGTTAAGAAAACTAATACATTGTTAAACATAAGCATCTCTTTTCATGGGTACACTTGGGATTTTATACCTTTTTTGGTAATATAAATTATAATACTAAAAGAACGATCAACATACTTATAATCTTTTCCTACTATAAAGATAACGCTTGCTACAAAAGGATCAAAAAATCTTACAATTTTATCGGTAACCCCAGTTTGTTCCTCTTCTACCTGCAATGAATAAACTTGTGGGTGAGATAGAGATTTGATGAATCCATGAAATGTACTTTTGAAGAGATTTCCTACAAATGGAAGAAATATAAGAATGATCAAACATTAAAGCTACAAATGAAAGAAATATAAGTATGATCAAATTGATGTATGATAATGGGAGAAGGGGTTTTGTGTTTATTTCCAACAAAAAAACAAAGTCAATATTAATCATTCTCCACAAGATTAGACCCTCATCATTTAAAGCAAATGCCTGAGATTCATACCCTTTCTCTCTTTTTTTCTAGCATATTCCAATTATTATTCACACTGGACTTAAATAAGCTCAACAGAATTAAAACTTTTACTCATTCAACTTCAAAACAGTTTAGTTCATTTCTTGGGGTCCAAAAGTTGTTTTTCTTTCACTCTATACTATTCATTGAAAAGTAAAACATTATATGTTTAAGAATACTTTTAAAACTAGCATTTTTCTCAATAAAAATACCTCCTCTGTAGTCTCCACTACTTCTTCCAAGAAATATATATACACACAAACACACATATAATCATTGAAAAGAAAACTAGGGAAAAGTTAGGAATTTTATTGGTGAGAACACTTATGGAACTCAATAAAATATGCAAAATAGAAAGCCTAAAATGGTTACTTATTTCCCTAAAGTATCTTTTTCTATGCAATCACATTATAGGATAAGAAGATAGCAACCAGCATTCAGCATAATGGGATTTGTTTATGCTTTTAATGTAGAGAGAGAGAGAGAGAGAGAGAGAGGTGTATTCCAGCATCCATGCACCCTGTAGTCAACATAACATAATACATAACTTTCAAAAACAGGCCAAAAAAAAGAAAAGACAGTACAAACAAAGTCCATCAATCACAAGCAGGAAAAAGAACACACATTTAGATCTATACATCCATATGTGTGTGTGTGTATATATGCCAACTTCAGCCTCAGCTTCTTATCTATTTCTTTGTACAGAAAACACTCACAAACCAGTAACTCAATCATAATCCAAACCCCACAATTCTCTTTTTCCCTCTCACATTTCCCCCACTTAAATCCCCCATTTCTCATTTTCATTTTCATTTTCATTTTCATTCTCAATCTTCCCTACAACACTCACTTCACAGCTCAACTACTAAACAATGCTACCTTTCCTTCTCCTTCTTCCTCTTTTAGCCACTGCGGTCTCCCCGGTTGCCACTGGTCCAGCCGCTACTTACCCGGCCACCCAACTCCTAAATGTCAAGGACACAATCAAAGAAACAGAAACCAGACCCTCTATACTACCACAAGATCTTGACATCCATGAAAACTACCCTACTTTTGACAACAGCAGCAGTCAGAGTCAATGGAAGCTCAAGCTCTTTCATAGAGATAAGCTACCCCTCAACTTCGACCCCGACCATCGCCGTCGTTTCAAGGAGCGTATTGAAAGAGATTCCAAAAGGGTCTCCTCTCTGCTCCACAAACTCTCCAATGGCAGCGACGAGCAGGTGATCAGGGGTGAAGCTAAGAAGGAAGGAGGGAGGCAATTGCCTTCCTTTGAATTTATATGAACATACTCAATATTGCTTCAAATATTATATATAAAAAATGTTGGAATGGAAATTCTTTTGTTTCTTTCTGATTTGGTTGTGGCCCTGCAGGTGACGGATTTTGGGTCGGACGTGGTCTCCGGCACGGAGCAGGGGAGTGGAGAGTACTTCGTGAGGATCGGCGTCGGCAGCCCGCCGAGGAGCCAATACGTGGTGATTGATTCCGGCAGCGACATTGTTTGGGTGCAATGCCAGCCTTGCAGCGAATGCTACCAACAGTCCGACCCGGTGTTTGACCCGGCCGGTTCCGCCTCCTACGCTGGAATCTCCTGCGACTCCTCAGTGTGCGACCGCCTCGATAACGCAGGCTGTAACGATGGCCGGTGCCGGTACGAGGTGTCGTACGGCGACGGATCCTACACCCGCGGCACACTGGCGCTCGAAACCCTAACTTTCGGGCGGGTCGTAATCCGAAACATCGCGATCGGCTGCGGCCATATGAACCGAGGAATGTTCGTCGGAGCCGCAGGGTTGCTCGGCCTCGGCGGTGGCGCCATGTCGTTCGTCGGCCAACTCGGCGGCCAGACTGGCGGCGCGTTCAGCTACTGTTTGGTTAGTCGAGGCACCGAGTCCACTGGAACGCTGGAGTTCGGCCGTGGCGCTATGCCAGTCGGCGGCGCGTGGGTTCCCCTAATCCGAAACCCACGCGCTCCAAGTTTCTACTACGTCGGGCTTTCAGGACTCGGAGTCGGAGGGATCCGAGTTCCAATACCCGAACAGATCTTCGAACTCACCGATCTAGGGTACGGTGGCGTGGTGATGGACACCGGAACCGCCGTGACGAGGTTACCGGCGCCAGCGTACGAAGCATTCCGAGACACCTTCATCGGACAAACGGCAAACCTGCCTCGATCGGGGAGAGTATCGATCTTCGACACATGCTATAACCTAAACGGGTTCGTATCGGTAAGGGTACCGACGGTGTCCTTCTACTTCTCCGGTGGGCCGATACTGACGTTGCCGGCGAGGAACTTCCTGATTCCGGTGGACAGCGAAGGGACTTTTTGCTTCGCATTTGCAGCATCGGCGTCGGGATTGTCGATAATAGGAAACATTCAGCAAGAAGGGATTCAAATCTCCATTGATGGATCAAATGGGTTTGTGGGATTTGGGCCAAGTATTTGTTAATTCATCAAATATCAAAGGGCAAACCTGTCATTATCATAAATACTATTTCTCTACCTACTGTATTATTATTAATTTTTTAAATTTTGTAATTTTTTTTAGTACAATAATTGAGGTTCGGATAATTCTAATCTTTTAACTCTAGGATGAAAGATTGTGTCAATCCCCACCGAGCTAAACTTGTTTTGGCAAATTTCGTAATTTATAATCTGTAAATTGTAGGATTCTTGCCAAAGTGAGAATTGATATTATCGATGTAATTACTATCTCATGCTCCTATTACTAGAAAAAGAAAAACTTGTAGAATTCTTAGCTTTATGCTAAACAATTCATGATATATCCAACATTTTTAAAAATAATTTATTCTATTAAATATAAAATTATAATTATAATAAATTTGTTTTTAAATATAGCAAAATGAGTTAACTTACAAATATAGAAAATGTTACTGTCTATTATTGTTAATAACATTTCACTGCATTTGAAAATATTTTCAATAGTTTTATCATTTAGAACAATTACTCATTATAATACTCTATTAGACACAATTTAGTTCTATGTCAAATAGATTGGCCAATTCTTTTAGATGTAATTGAATAATATCACAGATTTATTAGATATAAAATTGAGAGTGGAAGGATTTATTAAATACTTTTTAGAATAGGGATTTATTAGACACTAGCTTATTTTTAAGGTTTAAGCGACAACCGTAGTTATGAAAGTTAAGAAACTTAAGTTTGTAATTTAACTCAAATTATAAACATGGTATCAAAGAGTATTGTGTTTAATAATCCCTCAAATGTGTAATTTGTACTAAATTGTTAATACATGTCCAATATAATCTTAAATTTTTAATATAAACTTAGTAAGTATAGGAAAATTATTTTAAAAGACAAAATTGTCAAAAGAATTCACAAGTAATACAAAAATATCACCGTCTATTTATGATAAAGTACAATTAATCGCAATAAACTATTATCTGTGTCTATCATAAGATATATAGAAACAAGCAGCAGTCTATTGCAGTCTCTTGTAGATAGATAGTTAAATTTTGTTGTATTTGTAAATATTTTTGTTTATTTTTCTATATTTGAAAACAACCCTTAAATATATGAATTTTTAATTTTGTGTATAAATTAAAGATTATGTTAGATACTTTTTAAGTATTTAATTGTATTTTAATACTAGTTAAGTAACCATAGATTTGATCTCTTAATGAGTTTGGACCATCACTTTTTAATTTTTATGATGGTATTATATTATGTAATGCTAAAGAGTATGACTTGACTGAGTTTGGTAATAAAAATGGCTTTCAATTTTTTAAAATGAAGTCTTGATTTTTCCATATAAAAACTTGTTTGGATCTTTTTGTTTGTTAATAGTAATTGTAAATTTGAACTCTTTTCATAATTTCATTATTTTCAACTATTTCTCTTTACAATATGTAGGGTGAGAGATCAAATCCTTAACCTTGAAATTTATAAGTTAATAATACAAGTTTATACTAATTGAGTTATGCTTATATAGACTTTCAACTATTCTTTTAAAAGTTGAATTGTCACTAATGATAGTATAATATTACAAAAGGCCAAAAAATAAAACAAGCTACATTACTCGTTAAGAATGAAGAATTGTTTTACTAAAAATACAAATAGACAACACTCAAAAGTAAGTTCGGAGTTAAAATGAATAGTTTGAAAGTGGCAACCTAAACAAGTGTAACAATAATTTGAAGAAAAACATTTTTTTAATTCAACAATTACAGAGAATGAAGAATCGTAATGTGACATGCTTAGATGGGCGAAGAGGGTCAAATGAAAGAAAAACGCAAAGATGTAATGTTAGTAAAAGAGAACGGGAAAAGGGACATGTGAATAAAAAATTGAGGGTAACGCAGCAGTAGTTTTGGGTAAGGTGATAGGATCCAAGGGATCCCTTTAAGCTTTTTAGTATATTGTGTATTGTAGCAAAAAGAAAGAAAGAAAAATCATTTATTCTCTTTTATTTTTTATTTTTATTTTTCCTCTCTCTCTCTCTTTTATTTTCTTTGAAATGATGAAGTAAGGGAGCCACCACTAAGGCAAACATGTGAAGGCATCACTAGGAGTTCTGGTCTGCCTTTGAACTTCATTCAAGTAATCACTTTTGCAAAGTCATTTACTTTTTCCTCTTTTTATGACATTGTGAGATCAAGATTGATTACTTTTGTCCCCCCTTCTTTTTAAATAAACTTTTTTGAAATCGGGTTAAGAATTTGAAATATCAATGTCCCGGACAAAACATATATTCAAATAAAGAAATCTGCATCATCTTAGACTTCAATCTATGTTATTTGTATTTAGGACAAATTGCAAAAACCTCTCATGAAGTAGGGTGGTAGTTGCAATTAAACCCTTAAACTTTCAATTTTTGTAAATAGTCTTACGGTGAACTTTAGATGTATTTGAAAACATTGACAAAAATATCAACGAAAACTAAATAAGATAATATCTATGTATCTTTAAAGAACAAGAACAAAATCAGACAGAGAGGTGAAGTTAATTACCAATAGTGCCCACTTAAATCCTCATGTTCACTTTATATGTCCCTAAAAAGTTAAAATTTGCCCATGAAATTTGTGAAAGGAGAAGGAATCAAATAAAGGTAATGTAAGCTTTAGTCAGAATCAAGGATCATTTTGGATATACATATACTTTCATCTTATGGCAGATTTTTCTTCAAAATAATAGTTAATGAAATGTGATGTCACTTCTATGGAGAATTGAAAAAAAAAAGGAAAAAGAAACTTTCCTAGCAGTGAAATTTGTTTGCTTATTATTCGAAAAGATAATATTTATTGTTTAATTATGAATAAGCTTAACTCAACGATAATTGACGTAACCTTTTTTCTTAAAGGTCGAAGGTTGGATCTCCCAACCATCAATTAGTAGTGTGTTACTGCTTAATTTTTTGTTAATGGTTTATTTTTAATGGTTAACAAAAGTTGAATGATCCATCTATTAAATGAATCAATGCAAGAGTAAATTTTGTTGGCAAACTCCAAAAAAGGGGGAAATTTAGTTATAAAATTGAAAAATTAAGGCAGATATGAAAGAAGCTCTACCAATACCAGCTGTTGACATTTTTGAAAGGAACAAAATGGTTAATGATTTGATCATATGATTAGCTACTAAAATCCAAACCTCACATTGACTAAATGCCCAAAACAGTACCACTCTAAATTTTGCTTTACAGCTACTCTCTTCCAAAATGGCAAATGAATTCCTTTCACCATGATTAGCTAACCAACCATTCTAAACAAAACATAATCCGAGCGAAACAATGATACTTACATCAAAACGTCTGTGAGTGTCTAGACACAATTTGTAGGCATTTTGACTAATTTCACGAGACTTCTTCCAGATAATGTATGTGTGCGCTTTTTTTCCTTTAATATTAGCAAGTGTCGGAGTTGGATAATGTAATTGTTTTAGTGAATGTCAATAAAACAAAACTGGAGCAGTAAAGGTGTTACATAAACCATACTTGTACACTAAACACAAAAAATCCAAGAAAAAGTTGAAGTATCTTGGATGTGATAACGAATACCGAGAAGGTAGTAGATAAAAAAAAGATTGAAGTATTCTTATATTAGCTTGTAAAAGATAAATTGGAGTTGAGGGGGTCCTCCATGATTTGGGTTATTACCAAAAGTTTGTGAAAGGCTATGGCATTGATTGCTTGGTCCCTCATGGAAGAATTAAAGGACCAATTTGACTGGTCCATTCAAAAAGCCATGGTAAATCATTTGTTATTAAGGATGAGTCACCTAGAATGAATCCATTGTTTTCCGGAAGGTTCTTGATTATTGATAAGGGCACCATCAGTTTTTGATGAATGTTGATGGTAATAATTGTTACCTAGAGTTAATTTTTAGTTATAACCAATCATATGCTCGAAGCTTTCCAAGACACTACTTGTCAAGAAAGGCACTCAAATGATAAAACTTGAATGTATTTAAAGATGAAAGATAACCAAACTACAAGATAAACGTAAGTGTTAGAGATATTTGAACCATCCCAGTCTTGAAATCATTCACAAGCCTAATTCATACTCCAAAATATTGCCTCTTGCTCGCTTCCGTAACCTCTAACAACTTCGTTCACTAATTACTAATATATCGCTAAAAACATTCCTCATCACCGATCATATGCTCGAAGCTTTCCTAGACACTGCACATTGTCGAGTGAAGCACTTGGATTATGAATTTTCTTGGGTACAAGTTCAAAATACGACATAAATCAAGGATGGACAAAACGGCAGTCAACAAGAATGAGAACTAATCCAGAATTCTAAATCAATTCATGGCATTTTCCTGTCTGAATTTGAAGGGACTTTCTCACTTATGAACCATGTTAAGATTGCCAAACAAAGGTTACTTGCATTTTAATACTTCTTGAAGCTTACTGTCAGACCCCCAAAGTGTCCAAGCACATCTCACAACACCAAAGCACATTACTCCTTAGTAAGTGAGAGTTCTCTCCTTTGTCTTAGTATTCTTTGGAAGAACATTGTTTTGTAATAGAGCTCCTAGCTCCACCATTTGTAATAGTGATTTTGATATAAATTAAATTTATATTTCGACTACCTTGTGTGTGCATATCATCGCCCCTTCTCGAGTGAGTCCAAAGGCATCGGCCTTACAGTGAATTTGGGAGGCATTCCAGCCAACCTTGGGTGTAAACAGGATCCAACAGTAGACTGGCCAAGGAGGAGTCCTTGGCGTTGCACAGAAAATCTGCAAAAATTTCGCACCACGCTTCCGACCCCGTGACAAGTGGTATCAAAGAATAAAACACTAACTACTATAGTAGGCATTGCCCCAACATCGTCAAGAAAGATGTACGACATAAATCAATGATGGATAAAAGGGCAGCCAATGTCATATCTTGAGTGCTTATCTCTCCCTCGTGTGCAACTCAATGGTTAACTTCCTATATCATGGTCAATCTGATGATAGTTCAATGAATAAAACATTAACTACCATCCTACAAGGCAAGAGTTCAATCTCACACCCCCACCATTATTGAGAGAGAAAGAAAACAGGTTGAGGATGTGTATTTCTGTATTTTTGGATATCACTAGAGCCACATCACACATCTGATTACAGATTCTTTTTGACCACAATATCAAAACGGTATATGCACTAAATCCAATTTGAACTAACAACACTAACCCAGTTTAGACAAGGTTCAAAACGAAACGCCAAATATGTAATAACCCTGTTTCAAAACAACTTCACACCAAAACAAATTCTAACCAAATCAAGAACACTTATAGAACAAGAGTAAACAAGTCATACCAAATCAAACACATATAGAATGAAGGTGAGAAGTGAGTCAAACCATGATGGCCGGAGAGTTTTACAGCCAGGAACAAACTGCCTTAAGGTAATAATTAATATGTTGGATAAACGCAGCAGTAGTAAGGTGATATGTGAGCTTCACATCCGTCGCCTCTAGTAGTCCATTTGTGCAGATGAATCTTGAGATGTTCAAGGTGCTTCCTATCACAAGATGGTGTACCCAACTTCAAGCCCTAAATTTTGGTAGAAAGAAAGCCCAAAGTTCTAGGAAAAAACTCAATCATTCTTGTACCATGTACGGGAAAACAAAAAGGACAAAAAACTCAGTAACAATTCATTCGTACATAGAAAGCCTTGAACTAGTAGAAGCAAAATTACAATGAGTCACTAATGAGTTCCAAACAGCGAAGAATATATTACATATGTAAATAACAATAATATACCAAGTACAAATCCTCAGTTCAAGTCTGCTTGATGTTCCCAATACATCACAGAACAGATAAGTTGCCAAAATTATTCATCGGTATAAGAGTTCAATCAAAGCAACTAGATCGGGTCACAAGTATGAAATGACTTGTCCATAAACAAGTATAATACGTTTCCTTGAGCTCACTGTACTGCAGTTAATGTGAATCGATGACATCTTAATAGAAGAACAAGACAAGCAGCGGTAACATGTACCTTGACTGACAGCCACAATTGAAATCCTTAACGTGCTATCTTTATTCCATCCTCTTCTTCAATCCTCAGCATTCAATAGTCAAGTTGCATATTTTCTAAGCAACACAATGAAACCTGCAATATTTTATACAGCACACGTCTTGCATACATACCTGGGCTTTTGAGAGACGATCATTACGGAATTTAGACGTGAAGTCAAAATAAATTAAAGAAGAAAAAGAAAGTCAACTAAAACGGAACATTTTGTATACAATAGATATCAACTTGGATATTTACAGGCAGCCCTATCAAGATATCTTGGCACTTCACTGAAATCCCAAAGAAGGAAGAAAGAAAAAGGAAACGTTGTTGCTAGGGCCACAAAAACTCATTTATGTTACCATAAGTACATGCTGACCCAGTCCATCCCGTGGGGCCACTCTGGTGTGCAAAATATGTGCAACCAGTGACTCGCCCTTAAATTATCAGAACCAGAAGTTATTCTGATCCCTACAAAATTTTTCCACAAGAGTAAGCTAACTAAAACTTCCAAACAAGGAAGCTGAGCCGCTTGACAATTCAAACCATAAAGAGATATCTGAGATCTTCAACCGTCAAGCGGGAAGCAGAACCTCCACTTTGATCTTCACCAAATGCTGATGCAACCATTTTTCTCTTCTCTTCCTGCATAACATGGTCAGAAAGAAAAATAACATCTTCATGCCAATAATACGCGCATATCAACCTCATCTTGTAAAGCACTGCGCCAACCTCTTAACAGAAATTCTATATGATCAAGTAACCAATTCAAAAAGAACTCAGGATCAACCAAATAATTTTTTAGCACATTGCACTATTTAATGGTTGAATAAGCTATGCAGAACCTTCAACTCCATTTACACTGAGAATTAACGACCTTCATTAAGGGACTACTTG
This sequence comes from Citrullus mucosospermus, assembly GCA_030954485.1. Lineage (NCBI taxonomy): Eukaryota > Viridiplantae > Streptophyta > Magnoliopsida > Cucurbitales > Cucurbitaceae > Citrullus > Citrullus mucosospermus. The sequence goes on along the minus strand of CM062055.1, from coordinate 8,661,700 downwards.
TCCCTTCTTTGAGCTCCCTTGAAAGTCATAAAGAGCTTGGAGAAGTTGATGGAATAGAAGGGCCTACAACCTGAGGGAAGACCCACTTAAATTTAAGCATTTGGTAAATAGAGTAGGTCCCCCACGATATTACCTTGGCGTGGGTTCCCCAGAGCAGAGAAGCAATGCCCTCCCTCCTACTCAAGTGGCTTTGGAGATTCACCAAAAAGGTGTCAGCCCAGGGAGACACAGTCATTGCTCATATCTATGGGCTGGTCTCTCATGAGTGGACGACCAAAATTATCAAGAAGAAAAAGATGCAGACATTAAAATAGGCACAACAAATTAGAATCAAGTGTCATCAGGATGACTCAATTGCTCACTATAAAGGTAATTCAGCTATAGCTTCTCTAGATCCATATCCTCGATAATTGTCAAAAATGCATCCTTTCTAAGTCTTAGAAACCTCCAAGGCAAAAGGAATTTAGCACCTTTCCAGTTTTATCAATATGAAAAACCAGGCAAACCTGGACCAAACAAAACATAAAAACAGGCCAACCCAAGTGGAAGAGCCTGCCACCAGCTATGAATACAACAAAATCTGGATTTTCTACAAATCAGAATAATTTCTTTCATAGTTAAACATTTTACAATATGTATGGACAACTAAAAATCCAAAATTACAAAATTATTATATCTACTAGAGATTTCTAAAAGTTCTAATGCATTCGTTCCTCTCTCCCAGTTCCATGATTAATTTGCATCTCTCCTAAACTCTATAACAAGAACTTGAACTATAATAATAAAAAAATAATAATAATAGTAATAACGATAACAAAAATAAATGGTGAACACTAGAAGATCATATGGTTGAAATTCAGCATTATATTTTAACCATGAAAGTTTATGTTCGTCAACATATATTTCTATAAACTGAGTTTTCAACAGATATAGAACTGATAATGGAAAAACAAACATAAAGCAAAAGGGACAAGGATAATACCTGCAGTGCTAATATCCTATCTTCTACTGTGTCTTTTATAGTAATCCTTGACACTGTAACAGGACGAGTCTGTCCAATTCTATGTGCTCGGTCTACAGCCTGATCCTCAGTAGTCGGATTCCACCAAAGATCCAATAGGATAACATGACATGCTGCAACCATGTTCAAACCTAAATTTCCCGCCTTCAATGACATCAACATAACAGGAATCTGCAGAAAAAATTCACCCATTCAAATATTGAATTAAACAACCACACTAAAACATAATATTGTTAATCATTTCAATACCTATATCATTGCAAATCATGTAAAGTAACTGTAACATATAAACTTCCTTAGTAAATAATGTCTCCAACATAGAGAGGCATCTTAAATCCACCAGAATTTGTTGTAGTAGTATTCAGATTAAGGGCCAAACCTCGGGGTCAGAGTTGAAATCTTTCACAGCACGGTCTCTTGAAACCAGAGACATTGTGCCATCAAGCCTCCTATATTGAATGCAAGCCTCGTTCAGTGACATTTCTACTAAATCTAACATGCTGGTCCACTGGGAGAAAACGATCGTCTTCACAGGTTCTTCAGTTGGAGGACATGGAGATGTGTGCTTTGTATTACTAACATCAGAATCACAGATCTCAATGCATTCATCTTCAGAATGTAAAGAACTTCCGTTGCATCCAGAGGAAACCCCTTGTTCAGAAGTTGAAACTGATGCTTTGCAATTATTCTGCAGAATCTCAAGAACGGCCCTAATTTTGGACGAACTGTACTCACTATGAACAACTTGGGATTTATCAGAAATTCCTGAACTTGTGGAACCACCATCAAGATCATCAGAGATACATTTCCGGAGGGTAGTTTTTGAGAAAACAACGTCAGCAGCAACTTGTTCCTTACATCCAAGTGCTGGGCACATATTGTCATCACCAGTCATGCATTCAGACACGCATTGAAAGCAGAAAACATGACCACACATGGTAACAACAGGATTCTCGGGTGGATCCTATTAGGAGGGAGGAAAAAAACCATTACACAATAAATATGACAAGTCATTGTTTTTGCAGATTATAGAAGTCTTATATACCATTCCATATTGTTTATTCAGGTTATTTAGGGTTGCAATTTAATACGCGTGAACAAATTATAGACATAGGGTTGCATAAAAAGTGACAAGATGGTAATAGAATATTTTTACCATTTTTTAAGAAATAATAATAACTTTACTCTTTTAGGACAAAAATAATCAAAGGATAGTGGTGTGGCCTGAGGAATTAAAAGAGAGAACTCTCTGAGAATCAAACCAAAGTTCTTATTATCTTTTTTAGTACAATAAGGGTGGGGATTCGAATCATGGATCTCTTAGTTACTAATGCATATCGCATGCCAATTGAGCTATGCTCGTTTTGGCAATCCAAAATTCTTATTATCAACCAAAAATTATCGAATACATGAAGGCAATTCCCTTACAAAATTATAATTTTACCGTCTTCTAAGAAATAATAACTTTAATCTATTAAGGCAAAAGTAATCAAAGGACGGTGGTCAAGGGATTAAAAAAGAGAATTCTCTGAGAATCAAATCAAACTTTTAATTATCCATGAATTATTGACTACACAAGGAAACAAACTGGGAAACAAACTAGGAATTAATACAAAAAGGAAACCAAAAAAGAAAACTAAAATTCAAATCGGAAACTAAAAAGGATTATTTGAGGATTGAACGCAAATTAATATGAATCTACCCCAATTTAACCTAATCATACCTATAACATATTCTATCCCTCCCAAAGTTGGTTGGATTTTGTGGAAGTTTTTGGAAAACCGGGTGGTATTCTTATCATGTGGGCTGATTGTTTGGTGATTCCTTTGGATTTCTTAAAGGTGGCTACACTTTTTCAGTCGAATTAATTCTAGCAAGTATTGTGGAAGTTTTTGGATCTTTTTAATGAACATTTGTTGGCTGTCTACTGTATGTGGAGCTACTAAGAGAAGATTTAGTTAGCTGGAATTTATCCTACTGTCTTGAACCTTGGTGGTGTATTGGGGGGACTTCAACTTTTCTCGGTGGGCCTATGTTGGCTACAACCCTGGCAGATCAACAACAGGTTTGCATAAACTTAATATTATCATCGAAGCTGCCGGCCTTTTGGAACTCACTATATTGTTGCAAGCCTTGTGGCATTCTTATGTGCCCATACTAAAGAGTATACCAAAGATGTTTCCAATTTGTAACATGAAAGGAAAAACTATGACCTTGAAATGCCGGTAAAGATTTACACCAAAAAATTTCATTGAAGATGGCGGAATCAAGAACTTCTCAAATAGATTTGGTTTTGTACTGAAAATTCGAGCATTTCGTTCATTCCCATGTCTTTCTTAAAACAGCAACCACAATGCTTGTCCACACAATTTCTTTGGAATTCTTGAAAGGGTGGTCAACAAGGAGCATATTGATCCAACTCCTAGAGTCATTTGGAAGGACAATGTGCCAATTGAAAGCTTCTAAAACATTAGCCCATAGATCAACCAACTTTTAAACAAGTGACTGTAAGGTTCACTCTCTATGGCATATAAAGCAGTAAGATGGAGATAAACAAATCCATGGACAGCACTTTTGGAGTCAATCCGAGGTGTTGAGACATGAATGAGCTATCTCCCAAATGAGAAATTTAATGCTCTTGGGGCACCACAATTTCCAAATCTTTTGTAAAGACTTTGAGCGTTCAATGGATGCAAACAGATAAAGTTGTGTGTGGAGAGACTGATAGCTCTGAATTGAGCTATTTTAGTGTCTCTAATCTCGCTCATTTGTAATCATTAATGGTTAAATGTCAATATTTGTAGGATCTCGAGCAATTCATGCATTCCAAAGCCTTGTGGGCCATTCGGGGTTAATTTAGAGCTATTAGGAGCATAACTGAGCTTCCGGAGCTTCAAGGGATGAAGAATGACCAAGGAGTATTGGTGTCGTACTACGGCAAGGCGCCAGCAAGCAGCGCTGTAGGCAAAGGCATCGCATAGGCAGACACTGCCTTGTGGAACCGCAGCACCATTGCGTATCAGGCACAGGCGATGCGTGCAGCATGCAAGGCAGAAGGACCCATTGCAGCACAGCGCTTTAGCTATCGTGTTTTCCCAACAGGCGCAGTGCAATGCTGCAAATCACTGTTCATCCAGCCCTCAGATGCAGCACCGTCACAATTTTTATAAATACTTCCTTTCATTTTCTAGGGTTTTGAATGGGAGAAAACATGGAGGGGATGGAGACAACCTCTTTTCTTCTTCTTCTTCTTCTTCTTCTTCTATCCTTCTAGTCTTTTATTTTGGGTTGTAATTTGATTTTGAATGTTGCTCAATCTTGTCACCATTGTCCCGACATGTCATCAAGGTTAGTTTTCCAGTTTAGAGTAGAAAATCCGATGTAAATTTGTGAGAACTGAACTTTCTTTGCTTAATATATTGTGATTTCTTGCACTGAGGTTTCAGATTGCAATTTGATGCAAGTGTAAGTATCGTGGAAATTGATTTTCAGCACCATAGCAGCCTAAGTGACAAAGAAATAGCTAAGGGCACTGTTTTTCATTTTGACTTTTCGAGACACCAATCAAGTCTATTCATCAACCATCACGGTTTTGATACTGGATAAGTTTTGTAAGCCCTAATTTCTATTCTCCTTTGTTTTAGCACAAGTTAAAATCATGGTTTAAGGTTGGCTAGGGTTGGCTTGAATGAGTAGGAATGTAGGTAGAATTCTAGTGCATGTTTAAGTAACTATGAACTTTCCATTTACTTCTAATAAGGAATAAAAAAGATGGAGATAATGGTGTAGTTGAATAAGGAAGTGTGGCTAGACTAAGGAAAATTTTGCTAAGTGTTGAAGGAGAATCTCAAGTCAAAGTAGGTCAAGAAGTTGAAATTAATTTAGGAAAAATGTTTAATTAAGGAATAAATACTAAATTAAATTAAAATGATTATTTAAAGAGAAATAATATTTAATTTGAATGGCTAGGATGAGAAGAAAATAGGAGAAGCCACGTTGAAGTAAGGAGTTTTGTGGCCAAAGGTGATTGGCTAGACTGGCAGCAACTTGGACCATAAGCAAGCAGCTCAATTACAACGTTGGTTCTCCCAATTCATTTGTGCCATTTTTGTCATTTTTGGACCAAAGAGAGCTCTGTGAGTTAGGATTCCAACCGAGGGCTGCCGGAACGACTTGAGGTCAAGAAACTTGAGAAAACTTGAAACTATTGAAGGTTGTCGCAGAAACCGAGCAAACCAGACGAGTTAACTTTGAGGAATTTTTCAAGGGTGCTCGGGAAGGTTTTTGAAGCTCAATTTTCTTGGTAAGTCAGTTTAGAGGTTACCCTTGAGTCCCATAATTTTTATTTGAAGTTTATTTGAAAGGAAAAGGTGTTTTGGAACTCTGAAAAATCGGGTTGAAAACAGGAAACTGCTGGCCGAAGTCAACTGGAGGCTACTCAAGCTGCCGCTCACGCCGACACACCCCTAGCCTGCATTTGCGCGCGCGGCCAGTGCCACTCCCGCACACTCCGTGCTGCTGACGCCAATCCGCACGCCTGTGAGCAGGAGATTCTGCCCACCAGTGCCACCACGCCCACGCCCCTGCAAGCACCCTTCGCCCACCTGCTGTCCATCAAGGGTGCCTACGGCCATTTTGGGTAATTTTTGACATTTTTGGGCTCTAATTGATATTTTCTTGAATAATTGGCCTTAAAATGGGTAAATATGAATTTTAAGCTGATTTTTGGATATTTTAGGAAATTTTGAGAATTTTGCAAAATGGTCCCTAAAGAAAAAGGTGAGTGACACTAGTCTTTCCTTAAAAGGATTTAGTTCAATGATGAAAAAGGTGGAAATTAAGCTTGATATGGACAATGTGGATGGAATTTAGTTTAATGATGTTTGTAAGGACTTCAAAAAGATGATCTAATGGCTCGTAAATGATATTTTAGGTCAAATTGAGGTTGGAAAAGTCTATAAGCCTCGAGGGGCAAGTCCAAATTGTGAGTGACACTAGTCTTTCCTTAAAAGGATTTTATTTATGATGTTTAGCCACGATTTCTTGTGAAATGCGTTTTTATGATGATTTGCTAAATGTGAAGCATGACTATTGTTTGCACTTGAATTTGAGGCATGATTTATCTATTTCCTCAAGTCCTTAAAAAGCATGTTCCTGAGGCTAACTATTGAAAAATGGTCTGATTCTTCCTGAAATGTTTTGTGATGATATTTCGTACATAGCATACTTGTTCTCTAAATTGTTTTCCAAAGGACCCAATGTTCAAGGACGTTGAGAAGGCATATGGGCAACCCTATGACATGAAGGAACTCAATGCCGAAGGACGTTGAGAAGGCATTTGAGTATCCTAGGGACCCAATACTGAAGGACATGGAAAAGGTACTTGGGCAGCCCAGATAGTTCCTATGTGCACATAGTGAGGTATGACGTTGTTGTGTTGAGATTACTCCACATCAGCTAAAGCTTTTCGACGTTGGGTGTGTCGAGATTACTTCACCCCAACTAAGGTTTGTTTTCGACGTTGAGTGTGTTGAGTTTACTCCACCTCAACTAAGGGTATTTTCGAATACTAAGAAATGTTTGACGAATTTATAAATTGTATTTGATCGAATAGCTTTGCTTATGTTTTCTACATTGCTTAAGTGTGATTTTTATGTTATAAACTATGTTCCCTCTAATGCTAAGCATGATTTAACTCTAAAGTTGTGTTTTCACTGTTATGTCACTCACTAGGCATTCAGCTCACGTTTTTCCATGTTTTTTATTCCATCCAGGTAGCGAAAGAGTTCTCGGTGCTTAGCCTACTGAATCCTCATCCTACTAAAGTTCCAAACTATCAAATAATATTTTCCATCACAGTTGTTGTATGTGTAAATAACTCTGTATATGTGGCATTTAAACATAGCTCGTTAGTAGTTGGGAAGTGAGAGTGGACACTGTGTATATAGTCTAAGTTTGGTTGTAACCGTGCTGGAGTTTCTGTTGAAGTAAATATGTTTCACCATGTTGCTATAAATATTAGTCTGGTGAATTTAAATGTTTTATAATTTAGGGTTATACACTGTGGGCAATTATGTTAAATCATGTTTTTAGCAGGCTAGTCAGGTACAGGTGGACAGTAGGCAGTGAGCTTCATAAGAGGGGTGAAGTTTACTGTCTTTACATTTCCTTCCAGGTTAAACTTCCAGGTTAAAGAGGGTAATCTGGGATGGGGTGTGACAGTTTTCCTCTTTAATCAAAGTAAGTGGTCTGCAATTTAAAGAGGGAACCCAATTCTCTATGGTGTAAATTCGTTAAAAGCATCCAAGGTGTTGACCCACATCAGGAAAATTAGGTTAAGTCTAAGAAGTCCTTGGATCAGCATCTCAAAAACTTGAGTAAATTTGGTTTTCCTTGCGAAGTTCAAGCTTGGTTATGGGAGGCAAATATTTTTTTGGACAGATCCATGGTATACTAAAATTCCCCTAAAAGATTGCTTTCCCAAGCTTTTTCAAATTGCTTCAGCTCCAAAGGGCAGTCATCATTGGGACCCAGATACTTGTTCCTAGAATCTTTTACTCTGTAGATAGCTTAAGGAAGAGGAAACTTTTGAAGTACAACAGCTGCCAAGTAGGGTTGAAAGTACCCGAATTTCCTCAATTAATGATCTGAGAGTGTGGTCCTTGGATGCATTAGGAAGATACTCGTTGAAGTCTTTGTCAAAATATTTGATTGCTTCTTCCCCAATGGACAAGGTATGTCATAATGCCCTTTGGATTGTAGAGGAGAGGAAGGAGGGTGAACTAACCTATTAAGAAGAGTTGGGACCTGAGCTCGGCTGCAGCAATTTTCCAAAAAATCTGGACGGTAAGTCACTGCATCTGACTTGGAGATGGCCCTTCTTTTTCTTGAAAAGTGTTTAGGATATGGCTTCACTAATTCAAAGTGGATGTCCGCTTGCCTTTCTTTTTCTCAAAAATAGATGTACCAATCAAGTTGCGTGGAGAAGCATTTGGGATTCCATCCAACAGAAACTTGTTGGCAGAAGGCATGTCATCAATTATGGCCTCGGTTACTTCCACTAGAATACCAACAGTCTCGACAATATCAGGCTTTTCCAAGAATTTTGAACGTTGTCTAATTAATTTATTGGTCCAATTAGTTGAATGTCGGCAATCTCCTCTCTCCTCATTAAAGATGGCTTTTCGTTTACCTCCAAAGTGTTCACACTTGGCTGGTTAATCGTCTTCTTCATCTCTGGCGTGAGGGCTGAAACAGGGATGACCGTGGCTTTTTTCCAGATGGAGCTTGATCAAAGATTCGTCCATCATCTATCTCTTGAGGGCAATTCTACTAACTGTGTAAAAGGATTCCTGGAGATGTTCGTCGTGTTCTGGGATATTTCTAGGAATTTCCATTCTGTATTGGATAGATTATGGTTGATTTCTTCATCTTGTAAAACGCATCTTATACGAACAATATCAATAGGATTGATAAAATCTTTAACAAGAAGATCGCCATGTACTTTTGTAGGGGGGCTCCATAATCTCGATATCATCAAATTTCAAAAAAATATTTCCTCGCTTTTCATCCTTTATCTCAACGGTTGCCAGTCTAAAACCACATAAGTTGCTTTTAACTTTAATCTTGGCTTCTAAACAATTTAAAAGATTTAGAGTATCCGTTGCAATACTTTCAAGCCCACCGAAGTAAGCACCGATGGCTTCAAGGATGTTGTTGATCGGTATGGTCATTCATTTGTATGAGAGTTTGAGTATAGCTAGTGGTTTTTTGTGCCAGTTTGTGGCTTCAAGGATGTTGTTCCTCTTGATTATGTTTACTTTGAGAAGTGGAATCCCTTTTATCTGCTTTTCAGTAGTTTGAGGAGTTCCAAATGTTTCTAGCCTAGTTCATCCTGCCTCTAGCTCTTAAGTTTGTGGAGGTTTCTTCTCAGAGTGGCATACTCCATGTCTAACTGATAGGAGAAGGATGGGCTAACTGCCATGTCTGCTATTTAATCCTTCTCCAAAAGCGTAGATAGCATTTTGCATCACATATCATTTACTCTCGAGTTCCACTCTGTCAACTCCCTATCTTGAAGATTCATGGAAAACTCACATTTATTATGGATTCAGGTGGTCGAAGTTCCTTATCTTGATTGTGGTTAGAAAGGTTCAGAAGAACCTTTGAAGAAAAGCATCTTCATTAGATTACTCAGTTTGAATCGGCACACTTTCATGCTTCATCTTGGTGCTCTTTTTCTAAACTTATATGCTTCTTTCATCTTTTGATATATGTATTAACTGAACTGCTTTTTGGAAACTATAATTAATCAGTCGCTAGTCTCTTTCATTGAATGAAAAGTTTTCTTTCTTGTTCAAAAAATCATGAGTATTGAATGAAGATTGAAACTCACCTCGCAGACACGGCATATGGCCAAAGAAGTCTCCAAGCATTTTAACAGATTCATCAGCATATCCTTAGGAAGCTTACTTGCCATCTCTGTAGAATCCTTCCCCACAGAATCAGTATTGTACCCTTTTACAAGAAGTGGGTGGTCACAAGCCTGACGGAGGCGTAGAAGCATTAGCAGAATATTTGCATAGTTTTGCTTTACTGTACCAGCTGCGGCATAAGCCTGCAAAGTAAATGCCCATCCTGTAAGAATCCACATTTAAGAAGGGAAATTCCATTCAATGGATATATAAACCAATAGTGGACTAACAAGAAGCCTATCCCCTATTCAGACAAAAAGAAATACATATAATTAGAAGTTTTTAAACAATATTAAAAACTTAAGCATATATATATTAAGAAAAACTAAAGAAGAACATCCATATCTCCTCAAGGTCCAGTGCACTTGAATTAATCAGTTTTAACTTTGTAGTTTAATCTCTTTTTTCCCTAAGACCAAACATACATATAAAGGCATAAAATAAAGGCAATTGCACACAACTTTATTGAATATTATTAAATTAACTTGCTCTCTGACCTCACCTTGAATTGCTTGCGAGAATCAGCTTCTAATTGGGTATAAAAATCACGCTCCTCTGTAGAAAAATCCACTTTTGTCAACCGTATGGTTTTGGGGGGCAATTTGACAATCGGCTCCCCATCAATTAAAGTGCCTAAACAGCAAATAAGTTCATCATCTGAGCTGAAGGGAGAAGTGATCAAAATTCATAAAAGGATATAAAGTCTTGTCAATTAAATAAGCTGTGGCATTTACTTTCAAATACAAGTTTAATACTCATACGGTGTGCTCGAGATGAACAGCTATAAACCAGATAGAGAATCAGATGAAGAGATCATCTGGACGGATAGAAGGACCATGAGAAGCAGACTGACATCACAGCGTGATGACCCTTCAGTTTTGATATTAATTGAGATATGTCCAGTTATACAAATGTGAAGTTTCCCTAGGTTTCTGAACCCATCTAATCTGTGAGTATGTGACAAGCAAAAAATCCCTGACAGTATGCTTCTGATATAACTTATTAATAAATAATAAATAATATTCTATTATGTAGATTTGTGTGTAGTACTTTTGCATTTGGATAAAAAACATTAGTCATTTTTATTCTTTCCTTGCATATTTTATTTCCTTAGTTGTAATTTCTCTTGTATTTATATTTACCCATTATTGGGTCATTTGAGGGGAAAAATAAGAAAATATTCTTTTATCTCCAAAAAGCTTCATGGTATCAGAACACCTAAAAAAAAAGAAAGAAAACCTGCCATGGAACCCTAGCTGCCACTGCTATCTTCACTTGCAAAACTTTTCTGGCATCTCCTAGGGTTCCAGCATCTCCTCGCGTTTGTAGAGTATTCGCACTCACCTTGTGGTTGCGTTCATGGGATTCTTGTTCAACGATGTGGTGTATACACATGGGTTTTTAGTCACCATCAGCATCTTGAAAGCGAACATTTTTTATTTTATTCACAATCGTGTGGGTCATCCTCTTTAATTTCACTCTTATCCGTGTGGGTCTCCATCAAAACACATGGGTCTCCATACTATTTGAGTTCAAAACATCACATGGGCTTGTCTTCATTACAAAATTGAATCAAGACTTGTGGGTTTGTCTTCATCAAATCAGATCAATCCAGGGTGGTTTTTCTTGGTCAGACTTGTTTCCACTTGGTAAATTAACAAACTGCAAGAATAGAAGTTTTCTATTATCGGTTCGATCTCTCTCTCGCCGGTAAGGCCGCTTTAATTCAATTGATCGGCCAACCAACATGACAAAACGGATTGCTACATCTTCAATGAGTTATCTTCAATGAGTTATCTTGCAAATCATGAGTTATCTTGCACACCAAGGTCTTTGATGAGACGCATGTTGTCCATTGAAGAATCCATTGATGGTATTCATCGAATGATGGAAAGGATGTCTGTGCAAATGGAGCAACTTGTGGGCAGCTTAAATGTGGCAAATCCACCGGTGCAAAGGCAAGAAAATCAACCAAGATTAGGTGTTCAAACACAAGAAAGACAGACCTATAATTTCCAGCAGCAAGAACAACCAAGATTTGTCCAAGAACAACATTGGGTTAATCAAGAATGACCAAGAATCCAACAATATCACAGGAGATACCGTCGGAATAGCGACTCTTCAAGCGATGAAGAAGGAGAGGAGGAATGGCAAGCTGGTCAGTGGCGAATTAATCAGCAGCGAGTCGTGGGAGAACAAAATGAATACAAGGTTAAGTTGGATATCCCCACATTCAATGGCAAGCGAGACATAAGAAGCCTTTTTGGAATGGATTAAAAACGTCAAAGGTTTTTTTCAATATGTCAACACTCCAAATCACAAGAAAGTACAACTTGTGGCTCTAGAGTTTCGAGGTGGAGCGTCAGCTTGGTGGGAGAAATTGGAGGTCAATCGGTTTTGAAATGGGAAGAATCCGATTACAAGCTGGGAAAGATTGAAAAGATTGATGAAAGATAGGTCCTTGCCAGCCAATTACGAATAAATTCTGTACAATCAGTACCAAAATTTGCGATAAGGATCGAAAACAATAGCCGAATATACAAAGGACTTCAATCGGCTGGGTGCTCGAACAAATCTGCATGAGAGTGAAAATCACTTGATTGCAAGATTCATCGGAGGGTTCAACTGGATATTATAAAGAAATAAGTCAAGTTGCAATCTTTGGGTTTTCTTACGGATGTAATTGCCTGGGCTAAAATAGTGGAAGAAATGAATGAACAGCAGTCTAAAAGATTTCCTCAAAGAAGTCGCTGCGAAGCTTCAAACAGTGGGTCTAAAAAAGGGATACAACCTGTGCAGAAAAATTCACCTACAAACAATCAAGGAGCCTCATTCAAATCCAAAGTTGAAACCCCACCTTCCAATAAAGAACCGAACACAGACACAACAACGAAGAACTCCAACCCCTATGGCAAACCAACTCTCGGAAAATGCTTCAGATGTGACGAAAGTGGACATCTATCAAACAACTGCCTAAATAGAAGAACAATGGCATTGAATAAGATTCTTTAGTCCACAATCAGAAGAGGATTTGTTGGAAGAAGGTACTGATGTTTTGGAGCCAGACGAAGGGGACAACCTTTTTATGTTCTCCAAAGACTGTTGCTTGCTCCAAAAATTGATTCCCATCCTCAACGCCACTCATTTTTCAAAACACGATGCACGGTCAAGGGGAAAATCTGCAATGTCATTATCGATAGTGGGATTTCCGAAAATATGGTCTCCAAAAAACTAGTTCATGCTCCAAGTCTTAAGGTGGAGCCCCATCCCAACCCTTATAAGGTTGACTGGATTAAGAAAGGAGGAGAAGCTCAAGTCACATAAATCTGCACATTCCAATAAGGTGCTCTGAATCTTAAGAAAGTAGGTTGGCTGTATCTTGGTAGACTTCTTGCTCTTTCTTGAAACCTTTACCCATTTTGAGTGGTTCTTCTTGCCTTCTAATTTGAGCATGTCGTTGATGTTCATGGTAATCTTGTTGATCTTACCTTTGAACTTCTTGATGTAGGTTTCCATGTTCTTGGTAATCTTGCTGACCACGCCTATGATCTTCTTGATACAAGTTTCTACGTTCTTGGCCAAAAATCGGATTGAAGTGTCGTTCTTCATGGGGCAGAAGGTTATGATGTTGTTCTTGGTCCTTCTGTCGAAGTTCTTGATTAGGAGCTGCAATCTTTGGAGCTGTATTTCTTGAAATCTTGACAACTTCTTGAGTTAATTTTCTACAGCTTGCTGAATGCCTAAAATGGGGGCCATACATCACCATATTCAACTGAACTTCCAATAAATTTGTATTTAACTCTCCAAGAATAGTTTCAACATGAGTTAATTGCCGGATGACACTACGAGGGGAGGATAAAGATGCTTCCACATCTAAGGTAGGGAGTTCGTTCTTACCAACCATCAGGCCCTTTCACGAAGATGCTCTAATACCAATTTGATGGATACATTTCTTGTACAAATCTTGGAGAAGAAAGCTGGAAATCTTATTAATGATTCAAATTACAATCATCCCTCTTTAAATAACACAAAGAGGAAGGGTTTCTTCACACCTAATCTAAAACTAACCTAACATCTTCAAATGGACCCAAATAGGAAGGTTTCTTCACACCTAAACTAAAACTAAAACTGAAAATTAACAAACTAAAGAATATAACAACCAGCAACTAAATTAATACATAAACAGAAAAATAACTGCTGGAAAAACTCTGGAAAAAGGTCCCTACATCACTCCCCACCACACAATAGTGACGATGCATTTGCAGATGCATCAGTATCGCTTGCCCGCTAAAGTTCATAACAAGCTTACCAACTGAAAGCTGGGTCTTTTTTCAGTTGTTGAGAAGACTGACAGCAATGCATATTGCCTAGATCTCCCTCCTGCCATGTGCATTAGTCTTACATTCAATATTGCTAACATCTACCCTTATCATGCTCCCAAACAAGGTTAATATCCTCAGGATCTTGATCTTCATTCTCAGAGTCTTCTTGATAATCTTGTTCCTCTTGAATTGTGAGATTTCTTCTTTGAGGACAATCATTTGAAAGGTGACCCCATCTGACCACAACTAAAACATTTCCCAAGATGAGGTCCATTATAAGGGTTAGAATTTTTTAAAGAAACAGAGTTGGAACTTCCCTTTGGGTCAGCTTCTGTTTTTGAAGAAATGTCCTTAGATTTTGATGTGTTTGCTTGATTTGAATTCATGGCAGCATCTACTAGTGTTCTTTTAGGAGGATTGTAGGATTTGTCCCATGCATTTCTTCTTCCTGGCCATCTTCTTTGCTTTTGGACCTCATCATCCTCAATAGTAGTAGGCTATTGAAACAGCTTGTTCAGAGGTTGTCAATGGAGTTTTTCTTTGATGTCATGTCTTAACCCATCAATATATCTAGCAATTTGGTGATTTTCACTTTCAACTAGATTGTTTTTTAAAAGGAAAAGATCTCTTTCATTGATAAAATGTAAAGAGATAAAATCTCATGGTACAATATAGAATACAAGATCTTAGCGGAAGAGATACAAAAGAACAATTACAACCAAAAGAACCAAAGTTGAAGAAGACCAGAAAACACAAATACAAACTGCTACTAGCCGATAGAGCTAAAATTTCTAGGACTCAAGAAGATATCTTTGACAACAAGGCCAAAGCCACCCAAACTCAAAAAAACAAATAAAATGGAAGATAATAGAACAACACTATTGAATAAAAAAACCCACAGCTGAGTGCAATAAGATCAGTAAACTCCTAGTGAGAGAGACCTGGGTCGTACAAAGCTTCTAATCTGGAAGTGATGCAAGAAACGCCTAAAGCTGAAGAGGAACCCCGCCAGAATGGGTTAAACCTCAAGCAAGAACAAGACCACATTCTTCAATGATCGAGTGCAGGTGTTTGGGAATTTCAATCTTATCAAGTGGAGAAAATAAAGGTTCTTTAGCCTTGTCAATCGGATGATCTTCCTCTGATTGAAATAAATGACGAAATTCAAAGCCAAACTCATCTTCTAGCTTCTTTCTCTCGGATGTCCTCTGTAACGAATTGTTCTAACTCATCACTGTTGGCACTTGCTATAGAATCACCATCCGAATCGCTATCTAAATCTTGAGTTTTGAGACTATATCTTTTTGAAGGATTAATCGGCAAGGCCCTTACAAAGTTGACTTTGGAACCCGGAATAATGAAGTATGAATGGGAAAGGGAGGCTTGAGCCGTGGAAGAGGCCAATTTTTCTTGACAACTAGATTGTTTCAAGCACTTAGTCTATGAAACTCCTCCATATAATCTTCTTTGTTCCGTATTCCTCATTTCCATGTTGGAATTGGGTAAAGGAGTTGTTCATAATTTTCCGGAAGAAATCCAACTGTTGCCAATAGCAAAATAAAAGTAGTGTAGTAAGTTGTAACAGATAAGTCACCTTCTTTGAGATCTTGAAAAGTGGTCTCGATCAAGAAAAGTTAAGTAGTGTTCTCCTAATTTAAGAAAGTGTCTCGAGCAGCATCCCAAATTTCTTTGGGGGTTGAATATAAGAGAAAATTCTATCCGATCTCAACAGTCATGGGGTTGATTAACCAACTCATAACTTGATTGTTTTCAGCCCTCCATATGCAAAATTTTGGATTTTCGAATTCAATTGAAGTTGTTTTACCCGTGATATAGCCTTCTCTTCCTCGACCATATATGAACATCATCACAAATTGGGTCCATTGAAGATAATTAGGGCCTTTGAGTTTGTGACATGTTATTGAGTATTGTTGATTTGGGCGAAGTTGGTAACTTGAGATTCTGAATGTTGTGGTACAGTACTAGAGTTGTGGACAAGAGGAAGAAACATAAATGGCAGCAATAGTACTAAAGTTATGGCACAGCGGCACTGTGTCTGGAAATGATGGTGGTAGAAGCGACTGTCAACTACGAGCAAAACCCAGGAGGGGAAAAAAACAAAGGGAAAATTATGTGAAGGTTGCATCAGTGAGGACTTCAAACTCACAGGGATGTCGATTTCATGCGAGGTGGCAGTGACAGGTAATGCGAACGGTTCAGCTCAAGATCTGGAGGATCTACAAGTTTCGAATGAGCAGGGTTTTTGGTGATGCACGACAGCGCAATGAAGCTTAACTTCCGAATGAGCTAGGGTTTTTCGGCAATTTTTTTTAACCATCTAGAAGTAAATTTTCAACGACGGCGGTTAGGGTTCCAACGAGATTTAGGTATTTAAAAAATATAAATAAATAAAAGTTCAAAGCTCTAATACCATGAAGCTCTGTATAGAAAAAGTTCTCTTATTACTTGAGTGATTGAGAAAGAGACAATATATACAAGAGGATTATCAATCAATGGGCTGAAATTAAGCTATCAATCTAAACCTATATGAAAATAATAAATTACAATATACAAAGAAATAATCTATATTAATTCTCAAATTTACAGCCGCATAATTTAGCTTGATTTCCTGCAAGAAGTTCTTGGAGAAATCTTGGAGAAGAGTGCCGGAATTTTATTATATGTGTTGAATGACAATCAACCCTCTTTAAACAGACCCAAAGAAGAAGGGTTTGTTCACACCTAAACTAAAACTTAAGAAACTTTAGAAAAAAATACAATGAAACTAACACATAAACAGTAATACAGATGCTGGAAATAAACCCAAAAAGGCCCCTACATCAGTTTCCTTTGGCTGATTTACTCAAGGACGAGTTTCTTTTTGGGGGGAAGGGTCTCATGTAGGACATCCTCAGCTATTCATGGATGTTAATTGGCTTTTCTTCAATTTCTTGATTCCTTTCTTGATTGTTGTCATATTTTACTGTTGTGGTAATTTATTTTGCCCATTAGTATTTTGCTTGGATGTTCATCAGCAGGCTAACTTGTAGTTTACCATGATTGTTAAGTTTTGGTTGAAGTTTCAGCCCTCCTAAGTTTAATAAATAGGGGAGTGCTGTCCATTTGTATCACATCAATCTTGAATAAAACTCCCTCACTCTTTTACATCAATAAATACCAATACTTAATGTGAAATCTATAGCCTCATCATATTCTTAGGGGGTGTCTAGGCTAACTTGTAGTTTACCATGATTGTTAAGTTTTGGTTGAAGTTTCAGCCCTCCTAAGTTTAATAAATAGGGGACTGCTGTCCATTTGTATCACTTTTTGTCATCTTGAATAAAACTCCCTCACTCGTTTACATCAATAAATACCAATACTTAATGTGAAATCTATATCCTCATCATATTCTTAGGGGTTTCTGGAGCAAGGCTTGGAATAGTGAGTTCCAAGGAGTTGCGACGTCTAGAGAGTTGTGAACTCCTGGTGCCCCTAGTGTAAAGAGTTGATTAAGTATAAAATTGATGTTTTTTTTAATAGTGGGACCCAGACACTCCTTGGCCAAACAATGAGTGGACTTCCCAACTCTTACTTTCCAACTTTTTGGGCCATCCCAACTCTTACTTTCCAACTTTTTGGGCCAAACATACCTTTACACATAATAACAGTGGAACTTTTAGTAAACGAAATGAGAGAGAGAGAGAGCAAGTGCCCACCTTTAGTTCGTCGCAACATTATTGCTCTTAGAACAGCCTGAAGCTTCTTATACCCAGTAACTGAATTTCTGGAAATTGGAACCTTGATTGTATGGTAGAAAGATTTATAGACAGCATAGGGATCGTACCTCAGAAATCTGAAATAGCTATATAAATCATCAATTGCATTTTGAATAGGTGTTCCAGATAAGCACCACCTTCTTTTGGCTCGAAGGCTACAGCAAGCTCTAGCCACTTGAGTTCTGTGATTCTTTATTGTCTGAGCTTCATCCAGAATAACCCTGAACCAACCCACTCTTGCCAGTGGGCCGGAGTCACACTCAAAGGAAATACCAGTTCCTTTTCTGCCCTTCTTACCCTTCTTGCTACTGATAGAGGTCTTTTTCCTCTTTCTGTTGACAGAAAAATCAGAAGATAATCCATATCTATCTCCATTTTTTTCCTCAGCATCATCCTCATCAACTAATGGTTGTTTTGGAACTTCATTGGTGACAATTGCATACGTTGTGAGAACCACATCGTACTTTGCAAGCTCATCAGGATCCCTAGTCCTACTTCCCCCATGATAGATTAACACTGAAAGTTTTGCTTCTTCAGTGACTTTGTCATCTAGTTCTCTGGCCCACTGCCGGAGAATACTTGCAGGGCACACAACCAATGTACCAGCTGCTGGTCTCCGCTTACTGATTGCTCTAGTTGTTTTCACTTCTTGAATTGGTTTAACATCATCAGACTCTCCAGGCTGCTGCATTTTATCTGAATCAGCAGTGCCAGTACCAGTGCCAGTGCCATTATCATCGTCGTCATCCAAATTCAAAGCTTCAGCTTTTGTTTTGCTTCCATCTTCCAGTTTTGCCTTTGATTGTGAGGACTTCTGCAATTGAATGAGTGAAATCATAGAAACTGTCTTTCCAAGGCCCTGAAGAGAAAAGGAAGAAGTTTAGAACCTCGTTAAGGACAAACTTCCAAAAACAGACAGGAATTTAATCCAAGCCCAGTAGCTTACCTGGTCATCCGCTAAAATTCCTCCCAAACAATGCAAACTTTTATTTTCCTTCTGTAGCATCCATGATAATGCAATTTTCTAAAAGACAAAGTATACAGCAAAAGGTTTTAAAAAATTTCTGGCAGTAAAAGAAAGACACTACATTTTGATGTAAGAACCTGGTGTCTTAAAAGAGGAACAGACAGAAGACCATCGGGAAGAGTAGCCTCTTGTTTTGGTTGATTTAGATCCTGCAGAAAGGAGGAGCAGGGGCATATTAATACTTCAATAGTCAATTCAGAAGTACGGAAGCAGTTATAATATGAATAAAAATTTTCCACTAACTGAAAGCAACCAATTTCTTCTATCCTGTTCACTTTGCCCGGAATTATTTCCTCTCATCTTTTATCATTAGTTCAACCTGTTTTTATTAAAATAAACCAACCTCATTGATCTCTATGAAATAAACAAAGCAACAGGCATACAAAATTAAAGGAATTACAAAATACTTTCTCCAGAATGGTGCATATCAAAGAAATATCATGGTTAGAAAAAGGCTTTATCTAACAAAAAATAGCATGCTTCAATTAAATTAAAACATCCCTCCAGTGTCCTGAATGATGCTCTTACCTATTTCCAGCCAATTGCAAAAGAAAATCTCAGTATATTGAGCCCGAGGACTTCCTCTTTTGGACTAAGGTCAGCCCATTAAGCATCAAGTTAAAACTATACAAGGAAGAAAAATTCATTCCTTTTCATATTTTTTTGAGAACGCAGGTTAGAGTATATTTGTCTTATACCCAAGAAGTTTGATGCCACCTCAGTGAGAGATTAACCGATCAACAGATCCAGATAAGTTGACTATGCCTTTTAATTTTGAGTGTTTATTTGTAATCTTGTTCAAAATGTGGCAGCTTGGCAAATATTAAGCAGGAGTTAGGAATGTAGAAGGGCATTCGTTCATTATGCCAACCCCAATTCCAATGGGGCAATGATAAAGGTTTCACCAAACAAGAAAGGGGCACTGGTGCTCAAATACAAAGTGATTATGGCTTCCTAAAATGGAAAACTGCTCAAATAAATTGCTCTTTCATTTTATAAATTCCTAAAATTATGATTAATTGGTGGGTAATAATTTTCCCAATAATGAATTGCCTTAAAATTTTTATTTTTTATTTTTTGTTGATTCCTAGAACTTCATATCACTAATTGGTGAAATGTTGGGCAATCAAAAACCTACAGTACAAATAAAAGAGTATAAAAGAAAACAGAATTGGAGCAATTCTTATCTAGTAGAAGATATGGCCAGGAATGCTAAGAAATTCATTATTAGTGAAAGCTTCAATCATAATCCACAAGAAATGATTCAATTGATCAAGTACACTATTCATCATATAGGCATGCTCCCGCAGTGTGTAAACTCCTAATCTCACAGGACAACCTGTGATGTAGGACATCTTGTCTTTTGGTTCTTTTCTTGTTCTTGGCATTATTGTCAGGTCTTGAAGTTCTTGTGTTTTATTCTACTGGTTGGATGTTCATTTGGGTTAAAATGTTAGTAATTTGGGTCAAAGATTGTTGCATTTTCAAGAATTCTTTTCAAGGTTCCTCGATAGATGCTTCTACTAACTACAAGCGTTGGTTTTGGGAGGCTTCTGTTTCCATAGTTGAGTCACAAGGATCCAATTAGTTCAAGCGTGGATTAAGCTCTAATACCAATGGATGAAGTCCAAATAGAAAGTTCCAATATCCCCACCCCCACCCCCCACCCCCCCCCCCCCCCCCCCCCCCCAAAAACCCAAAAAATTCAAGTTTTTTATTAATGAAGCTAGCAGCCCCTTTATATAGGCTGAAACTAACTATTCTGTACAGCTGGAAATAATGTTGAAAATTGGAAATAAAAATACAACCAACTAAAAGATTACATCCAAAGGACCCAGAGGTTCCAAAGAACTAAACCAGCCGGACCAAGAATAAAACACAAAAGAACTTCAAGACTTGACAAGAATGCCAAGAACAAGAAAAGAACCAAAAGACAAGATGTCCTATATCACCCCACCAGCCCCTACAACATTTGGGTGCCAAGGAAACTCGTGGGATATAAAATCCTAGGCATGTGGCTACCAGGATTTAACTCATTCTATTTGAGTCCTTTATTAAACCATGGCCCCTTTTGACTAATCAGTGGAATATTGGCCATGCAGATATTTTTTTAATGATGCCAGGAAAAAAAAAATGGAATTGAAGCAAATCCTTTTCCGATAAAATGCTATAGAATGTTGAGACATACATCGGTGAAAAATTAAATCACAGCCCACAACAAACGATTAGATTGATCAAGGACCACTTTTTCACAGTTTGCAAATGAAGGCATTACCTAATAATGAAATGATAGCCTGTTTCTCACAGAAAGTATAAATAAAGAAACAAAAGACAAAACAATTGGCACTTGTAATGGAGCATTTTGTCCTAATTACCCAACAACCCTCCGATCCTTTTTTCTTTCTTGTGGGTAGTAAGAAGATCCTAAACTAAAAGGAAAGAAAAAACAGACTACTATCTGGTTCTCAAAATAGACGTCTCCAAATTTGCTAATAACAACAGCCAAAAAATCTTAAAATGTAAAAATCTACTTATGTTTGGCGTAAGAATGATCTTTGATCTCTTCATGTATAAATTTCAGAAATATTCTTCTTCGTCAAAAATCTACTTATGAGAATCTTTCACCAACTACAATACAATAGCCTGGAAAATGTTATATCAAAATACCTCCAATGCTTTTATCAAAAAGTAAATAAATAAATACCTCCAATGCTGCTTGATAAATCAATCTCTCATCACCTCCAGCCACCATTTCTTCACCATAACCAGGACGATAGGAATGTTCACCTGGATACTGTGAAGAAGGTATAGTTTTCCCTGGTGCCAAACTCACAGGGAGAACCCTATAATCCCTGATTTCAGAACTAACAGTATCGTCACCATTGCCTCTGAAAAAAATTTCTCTCCCATAAAACCTGCCACTAGTTGAACTTGGCCTTGCTGGATCATAAGAACTGATGTGGGCATCGCGAATTTGACTGCTGCTCACATTGTCAACTAAGTTATTTGATTTTGAAGGGGGTGCATATGACTGAGAGGTATAAGGCAGGGTCCTCTTAAAAGCCTGTTGAGAAGATAATCTTTCATAATCTGCACCAGCTGTGGTCGCAATTCGAGAGTTCACAGTTCGAGGTAGACCAGCATTCCCATTTTCGGTAAGATAATTGGTATCATCTGTGAGGACAATACGATGATTTGAGGCTCTAGCATCACCGTTAGAACCAGAGCGCGGGCTGTTATTAACATTACCTGTAATTTTGATTGTCAGTTTTTTTCACTTTATAAGATTTCTTTAGAGAAAGCATTAAAAATAATTTAATAATCTTGCGCAAAACTCACTTTGACCTGGACTGTAATCTGTGGATGCCCAATGAGGAAGCTTTCTGCTGCCACTAGTTTCTCCAATACTTGGTGCAATATCGTCATCACTATCACTAATATATTCTAGCTCTATATCACTGTCTGATGAACTAATTTCTATAAGGTTAGTCACAGACATGATGGTTCAACTGCAAGATCTCTCTTCTTCAACAAAACTAGGAATAAGCTACTACAGTCTACAAGATTAGCGAAACTGCCACAGAAAATCAATCATAGAAATTGCCTTGTTACGAAGAAAGCCAGATAGATAAGCAACAGGCCGACTGAATAACCACCAGCTACCACCAGGTACAAAGTCCAAGCAATCTACAAATTTAAAATTACAAATCCATCTACTTACAAAATGCAAAGTGCCTCTAAGCTAAATCAATGAATTTTCAAAGATAGTCTGAACAATCAAACACATAGCCATGCTGCATAGTAAATCTTTTCAGATGCAGCAGAACCATTAGCAGGGATATCTTTGTCAAAAACATCTCTGCAAATACCCAGAAAAAAGGAAAAATTGAAAGTCAAACATTTTATTATTAGTTGAGTAAAAAGAGATAAATTGTAAAAACATCAAGGATTCAGCAAAGAGAAGCTTATGAAACAAAAGTGATCTACTGGCAGGAAGTAAAAAGATACTGCATTAGTTAAACGAAGCCATTGCAGCAAGATATACATCAGCTACATAAGTAATTGATTGGTAATACTGCATGATGTATGCTAAATTTGCAAAAAAAAAAAAAGCCCGGTTCATAAGAAACAGACAATATGGGATTAGAAGCAACCTAAAAAGAATTCAGAAGTAGCAAGCTAGATCTATTAAAAAATTAAAAAAAAAAAAAAAAAAAAAAAAAAAAAAAAAAAAATCACATTTTCACAAACATGTAGTCATGCAGAGAGCTCCTCGCGATTTCTAAAACATGGGATAAGGGGCTGATGACAAAGACAATGAAAGCAATTGAAAGGGAAGGGTACAAATTAATTCCATAAACTACATCTCATACAGGCTTAGTTCTCCTACCTCAGACACTTAGTGTTAACAATCTACTATAATTCCAATAGTGAAGCAGCAGCATGTCTGTCGACTCTTATGCTAAACTGATATTCCGGTAGTCCAAGAAAAGTAGTTCAAATCCAAATATCGAAACAAATTTGAAGTTCTCCACCACCTAAAACGAAACCAATTAGAATATCGAATTCCACAGTTCCATTCTCAAATTTACCGTTCTGAATAGAAATTAAAAACTTAAATTAATTTTTCTTAAGCAGAATGCTTTCCGTGGCAACCCCATTAAACCAGCCACTCGAAAATCAAGTTTATCCCCAAAAAAAACGTTAAACATGAACTTCAATTACTCAACCCATGAACACAAAACCATGGAATTCAGAGCCACAGCATGCATGAAGCGAAACGAGCGATTAATTAGGGTAAAAAAGAAAGATCCCATTACAAAAACAACAGTACTTCAAGATTTACACACACATTCAAACAAACCTTCAGAAATTCAATTGAAGTGAAGAAAAACAACGAACAAGAAGATGTATGGTTAGAGGGCGATAAATGTGGCGACAGAAATGAAAGAAAAGGAGAAGAAATCCATACGAGACGTAGTAGATTGTAGACTTGTAGTTGCAGAGGAAGTAATCTTCTCTCCCTCCGTTCAAGGTAGGGTTTGAGGTTTGAAGTTTCCGTTCAACGCCAGAGCTGAAAGAGGTTTCTTCCTTTTTCAGGATTTCTATTTTCCTTTTTTTTTCATGTTTTTCTCTCTTTTCCTCTCTTTTCCTTCGCGGAATTTGAGATCGACGACGAATTAACGGCCGTGTGTGTTGTAGTTGTGTAGTCTACGGACTCTACCCGTGTAGTCTACTTTGTTAACTTTGAAGCTCCAAATTTCATGGATTAGTAATTAATTTATACTCATAAACTTACAGATTTTAAATCTAAATTGGTGCATTTAAAAAATTTTATATACGTATTAGAATTAAGGTAATTATTTTAAATAGTAAAATTGCTAAAAATATTTTGTAGTTGGTAAATATCATTGTCTATCAATGATATTTTGTTATATTTGTAAATAAACTGACTCATTTTACCGTATTTAAAAAACCCTTAGAACTATGTATTAATGATTTTAAAACAAAATACTAACGAATGATCTAAAATGATTCATTTGTGTAATGTTATTAAATGTTGCAATTGTTAAATTTGGGTTTTAAGGGAGTAAAAATACCTCAAGTTTAAGGGGGAGTTTTTTTTTTTTTAGTTATCACCTTGAAAAATCTTTTAATTATTGTAGTTGTTGTTAGTTAGATCTTGCTTTTCCTTTTCTCATGACTGCATCTTTGACAAGGAATAGAATCTATTTAATTTTGTATGGTTGAGCCTCTTGACGTTAATTAAGAGAGCTTTAAATTTAAATAGTGTGGGGAATTGAGAGGGTAGTTATCAATTTAAAGAAATTTTACCACTAATTTTGTTTTGTTAATTGATGTAATTTAGAGCGTATTAAAACACTTCTTCAACTAATGTGGCTAATAATGTAATAGGTGAAGTTTTCTTTGTGTTGACTGTGGTCGGGTTAGAGGACTTAGTGGTTTGAAATGGCATTTTCAAAGTTGTATAATATTGTCTCAAAAAAACTAACAATTATGTCGTACTTAAGAAAAGTACAAGAAGATTGAGGGGGAAATGTATGTAACGATACGTTTGATATGTCACACATTCAAAATTTAAGCATGCAAGTACGAGTAGAATCAATAATGTAGGTCAATGTTCATGTTCAATTTGCTTTTTTTTCTCTCTCTCTCTCTGATACAACCATGGTATGGATGAGATAACAAACTTTGGACCTCGAAGAATAAGAAGTGCATGTCAATTACTATTAGAATCAACGTAGATTAATGTACTTCTTTACAGTATTCTAATTTTACCCCAATACACAAGTGAACAACTTTTTAATACTAAAGTTTAGTCTTGGTTAACAACATTGTTACTAACCCATTTCACCTCTAGTAAAGTATTTACCACTTGTTTCTTATATTCACAAAAAATATTAGAAAACATGTAACCTTGCATACATGAGATAATATGAGTCCAAAGACTTTATGTTGTTTCTTTCAGACAATTTTGCTCACTCTAGTGCTTGAGTTTCATAAGTAATTATCTCGCAGGATAGAACATATTACTTTTCTTATGGAAGCAACACCTCATCTACAAGATCCAACGAACTATACTTTGTGGAATTAAACAAAACTTCAAAGACTATAAAAAGGAAGAAAGTTTCATGGAGAAAAATAATGCTTATGAAAAAATTCCCTTATGCAATTTGAAGAAGAGGCATATTTATATACTATTCATGATCATTCAAAAAGTTAGGTTTCTTCTACATATTGGTTAATTACAAAAAGACATGTTTATTTAAGAAACAATGCAACTCTATCGAATGGTCACATACCATTTATTCCAACCATTTTAGACGACCAAGATTCTTG
This sequence comes from Citrullus mucosospermus, assembly GCA_030954485.1. Taxonomy (NCBI): domain Eukaryota; kingdom Viridiplantae; phylum Streptophyta; class Magnoliopsida; order Cucurbitales; family Cucurbitaceae; genus Citrullus; species Citrullus mucosospermus. The sequence goes on along the minus strand of CM062055.1, from coordinate 8,636,219 downwards.
CAAGTTGCTTGTTATGTGTCATAGATTGAATTTAATAATTTTTTTAAGTAAGAGTATTAACAATAATAACATCCACTACAAGCACAAGCTGCTAGATTAATATTCAACATGTTTCCCAAAGTTTGTGAGCCATAAGAGTTTGAATGGATATGTCAATGACACATTATGCATTTTTATAGAGACCCAACCCAAACAATGACATATGTAGTATAAATGCATGTTATTCTAGAAAAATTATGATTAATACTTACAATTATATACTGTGGATTTGATTTTTTTATTTGTCAATAAAATTTTTGTTTCCTTTATATTTCCTTATCTCGATAATTGTTTGTAGGTTGATGAAATTAGAATAAATGCAATGTCACCAACTAGTTTTTATTATTTAGATTTTTTATTAATACTTACAATTATATAGAAATATAACTTTTACTTTTTGTACCTAGACATAGGACAATAACATTTAGAATCAAGAAAGAGTTGGGTGCTTTGATTGTCTAAGTTTGATTAGCCATACACATATGTGTTTAATTAGGTAGAATAGAAAAAGTACTTACAAGAGGTTGAATAAGGTGTTGAACTTTGATTCACGATTGTGTCGGTTAGGGTGGGTGCGGGTGCATTTCAGTCGCATTATACTCAAATTGTATAGATCTTGAAAGAGTGAGAAGAGGACACAAATTGACATAACTCGTTAAATAAACCTTGTCTAATTGAGCAACTTGTGGACACATATGTAGGTGCATTTTAAGTTGGTAGTCAACTTAGATATCCCTTTTCTGATAAGTATCTACATTACACTTACCTTTTGCTTTTTTACTTTAAAGTGTTCAAATCTCCAAATATGACTTCTTCTTTCTTTGTTGCCTCTAGTTTCAAACTCATCCAAGGCCTTTGTTTGAAAATTTGAACTTTTGTGAACTTTGTTCTCTTGAGATTTGACATCCTTGGAATACCATCCCATCCATTTTATTACTTAGTAGACAATGTCTACTTGCACTAGTTTCAAGGTCGTTATCATCATGCCATTTAATGTGCGTAGATTCAACTAATATTTATTTTTTTTATTTTATTTTACAAAGTTATCTTATCGTTTGTAATTTTAAATATTAGTTCATTCTTATCAACAATCAATGTGTTGATACCTTGTAAAATATCGTGTTAGAGATCCGGTGATGCATAACGTATAAAAACCATTAGGATATTGATGATCGAAGTATGTGAGTGTCGTGATGGTAAGTTTATGAGGTCTAGTGCAAACATACACCGTCACAAATAGTAATCTAGGTTGTATTCCAAGGTACCATATCCTACGAGACTAGTACATTATTCAATTCCTTTAGAGACAATATTTTCAATATAAAACAATGGTAACTAGTAAAAATAAGTGAGTTTATAGTTGGTTGCTAACAATAAAGATAAACAATAGATGACAACAAGGATTAGTGGTGAAGCTTCAACTTGTTGGCAATATACCTTAAGCTATGTAGTAGCATCATGTCAACATCAATCAACTATAAACATGGAATTATTCTTATTCAATATTGTTTCACAAGTTCTTGTAGGAACCTAAACTAGTCTTATATGTCTATAGCTAATGGAATCTTAGGTAAATTCATGCAATCTCTAAGTCCCATGGTACACATTATGTCTATGGTTACATAACGACCTATGTTTAGATTATTACTCTCATATTCTTTTGTGAGTTTTCGTTTATTTCCTAATCTTTACAACATTAAGACCTCGCTAACACGTTAGTTTAAATGGCCAATTTAACTTAACAAGATAATCTTCATTCAACAAAAGAAATAAATTGGTAAATACAGTGTAATGTAGTTGCATTGGCTCAAGCTATATTGTCTTGAGGTATTTACATGATTTGATCCCTTAGAAAATTAGCCCATAAGTAAATGGAAACAAATAAACTTCATTAATTCAAATGTCATGGGTTACAAATGTCAATTCACAAGAACTAAAAGTAAAATGAGAAAAACAATAAATAATAACTAAAAAGTGCTAGAAAAATAATACAAGAACTCCTTGAGTAAAAACACAACATACTAAAGAGCTCTCTAGGATGGATTAAACCCCTTTCAAGATGAATCCTCATTCTGCGCACATTCTCACGGACAAGGGTGACCTAAACCATTACTCTCTTTGGAAGAACTTTTGTTGTTGAAGAGTTTCTAGATGTATCTTGTGTTGGGATGCATGCCCTAAAGCCTCGTAGTTAATAAATAATTTGAAATAATTGTTGATTATTTTATATATGCAATTATCCATTAGAGAAAAATTCAAGGTTATTTTATGTAACTTAAACATGTATGTGGTTGTCATACAAGTGGATCATGTTTAAGTAATAACCTAAATGGTCTATAGTAAAGATAAGGTTGGGTGCCTTATTCTGGTAACACTACAGATACGACTCACTTTGTAAATGTTACAAACGATTTGATCCAAATCGTTCATGTGAAGACATGTGAGTGAGGGTTTCCTGTACAAATAGTTCGTATAAAACCAGAACGCGAAATGATTAATCTCTCTTTATAACACCGTTGACTAAAGAGATCAACATTTCATAGGATGACTATAGGTGAGTTGACCTTAATCCTGAGTGAGTTATGATCTCCTGTCTATAAGAGCAGTCCTTTGATCTGTATGGGTGAGAGTGGTCAGATTCGTCGACTCAATATGCCTACCATTTTGTGAATTTGTCCAAGTAGGGAGCTGAGAACATAACTACACAAGATGAAGTTCACGCATTCCCATCTTTAAGGTAAGTAGATGAATTGTTCCCTTAAGTGTTGACTCTGAGTCTTGAACAATAGGGCCCTTCCCTCTGACTGACTCGAAGGGTTTTGTTTATGGTAGGATCTTGTTCATTAGAGAATTAGTGGGACTTGAGGAGTTAGATGTAGTTACAGGAGTAAAGCGGTAATTTAACCAAGTTGTAATTACGAACAATTAGTGAAGAGTCCATTCACTGTTAATTGGTTATATCCATGGACACAAAAATATGTTTACAGTGCGAAAAGTGTAACTGTGGGTCTTTAGTGGAGTGACCCACAGTTAATGAATTTTGATTAATTTAATTAAAGAGTTTAATTGATTATTCCCGTATCATTGGAGCTACTAATCTGTAGGTCCATTAGGTTCCCCTACTAGCTCACTAAAGGTAAAACAAGGAATATTTAGTTTTGGAAGAATTTGAATCGTTTGAACTATGAGATTTTAAGTTAATTGTATATGATACAACTAATATAATGTATAGAGATACATTATAATATAAAGTTATTTTTTAATTAAATTCAAATTAAACTATATATTATGAGAGTATTAATGTTTGAATAAGATTCAAATATTAAACTAATATGAATGAGATTCATATAATAAGGGAATTAAATGTTAATTGTCTATGATATAGTTCATATAATGTATGTAGAAACATTATATTATAAAATTAATTTTGAATTAGATTTGAAATTAAACTTTATAATATGAGAGAATAGTTTATTTAAATAAGATTCAAATATTAAATAATATGAATGAGATTCATATTTAAACTATAGGTTATGACAGAGTAATACATTTGAATATGATTTAAATGTAATATTAATGATATTTAATTAACTTATATTTTATTAAATTAAATTAAATTAAATTTGATTTAATTTAACTTTAGTTAAATTTTAACTCCTAGGGGAAGTTAAAAGAATGGTTAAAGGGAAGTTAATCCATTATTAATTTTCCCCTCTCCATCATTTTATTTATTTATTTTTTTTTTATGGGAAGTTCTTTGATCAGTTAACGATCTCTCTCAATCTCTCAACACTCTCAAGTTACAGAGAAAAAGTTTATCTGCAAAAACTCATTCCTAGTCTTCCAAAAAAGGTTCCCACAAACTTTTTCCTTGCCGGATAATAGCGGGGAAGACTTGGTGGTGGTGTCTTGTTCGAGATCCAAGAAGATTGAATAGATCGTGGATGCAGTGAATAATTGAAAAATATTGAAGAGTTTTATTCAAAAGTATTTTCTTTCTCCTTAAATTTCTTTTTAGTAGAGCATGCTTAATCAAAATATGTTTAAATTTCTTTGTATCTTTTGTAAATTCAAAACGTAAATTAAAAGTACATGCGTTCACGCTCTTCCACACAAAATTCGATTCCTTCATCTTATCGATGTCCTTCAAATTGGAGATTGTTGATTCTTGAGGATTTCTTCTCAATTTATAAGCCAATGAGGTTGACTAAAGGCCGAAATTCATGTCTCCAATGACCCTCAATGACTCCAAAGCTAAAAAATGAGTGAAGACCGCAAAACCAGCAAAGTTGAACATTTTGAACGTGTTTCAACTTGGTCTAGGGTATGATGCGGTCACATTGAGTAGTCGACACGGGCACATCAAACCACACTTCTTGCAACATTGTTAAAAGCAAATGTAAAAGCTCCTAAAAGTTGTCTAAATCATCCTAAACTACCTTGAAATTGTTAAGTGGCATGTGTTCCTTCATTTTACTTGTGTGTTAGGCAATTATGGGGTCAAAACATCATGCCAAGTATCTACTTTACTAAAAAAAAGTAACATAAATGACAGTAACATTTAGCAAATATATATGATAATGTATATTGTTAAAGTTTTGATTGATGGGATTCTTTTAGTATAATGGTTGGATGATAAAATGTTTTAATTGTTTTGACTTTTGAGTATAGGAGCTGAGTGAAAGATTGTTTTCAAGTATGAATGGATGCATGAGTATTAAGAGATGATAAAGTATGAAAGTTGTTTTACTTGTTTGTGCTGGTTTCATTATTAGGTGACACTAGGTTTAATTATGAATTCATAATAGGTATTATGGTTATGTTTTTCTTTTCATTACGCGCTTTGAGTTTATATTATTTTCAAAGGTTATTTTTCAATATTACTACAATAATATTTATATATACAGTTATATGTAGTCATTTCACGTACAATCAATTCTAAGTATAAAAACCTTCCGATTACAATGACATTAAAAAATTTGAGATAAAAAATATAACATAAAAAAATGAAATTGTCAGTAGTTCAACATATGTTAACGCTAAGGAGAGGATCAACATTTGTGGTTTTGTTGACGCTAATAATTTTAACGTTGACAATGACCTAGTATATGGAGAATTGTTGATGAAGCGTCTCAATGCGACGATGTTTTTGCCCAAATCTTTTTCCATTTCAACACTTTTGAAGGTAAAAAAAAATAAAAAAAATTGAAATTCATGTATTGACAATTATGATATTTAGTCCATTTATATATTGACTAATTAATTTATGAAAATTTCTCTCCTTATCCGTCTACCTCTTTATATAACACAAGTAGTGTACATGCACACTAAGTCTCATCCCATGGTTAAACAAGGAAACATTAAAAATACTCAATTGTATTACTTAGGTTTATTAATGTTGAGACTTAAAATTTCTACAACTCAAGTTTGGTTCGTTATGAATTTTCATACATATCATTGTTTTATATACAATCATTTATAGGTACAAAAACCTTCAAATTATAACCACATTTGAAAGAAAAAATTGAGATAAATACTTTTACATAAATAACAAAATTATCGGTAGTTCCAACATATGTCGATGCTTTGGAGAGGATTCGACAAGTGTGGTTTTGTTGACACTAACCATTTTAGCTTTGATAAAGTGGTGTACATGCAATTGTCAACGAGATGTCTCAATGCGATAATTTTTACTCGAGCCTTTTTGACTTTCCAACGCTTTTTGGGGTCAAGAAATTGAAATTCCTATATCGGGTCAATTATCCTATTTAATTTAGCCCATTCATAAATTGACTAACCAATTTATGAAATTTTCTCCCCTTATCCATCTACCTCTAAGTGGTGTATATGCACACTAAATATAATCACGGGTTTAAATATGGAAATATTCAAAAGACTCAACTCTCTCTATATATATGTTAAAAAAGGTCCTTCAACTTTGTAGCTAGGTTGTTTAAAAACTACATTTAATAGGAAAATTGCAATATTACTTTTGACATTTTATAAATATTTTAAAATTATCATTGAAATGAAAAACTTGCAATGACGATATATACAATCATCTAAAATTCTAAAAGATATACTCGAAAGATTGTTTTAAAATAATTATGAAAAAGTCAAAAATTTGAACATTTAAAAGAAATGTTAATTGTTTTAAATGATAAAAATGTGAGAAATAATTTTAAATATAGAAAAACAAAAATCAAATCGACAGTGATGAAGAAGTGAGCTATATCTATTACTAATAAACCACATTTTACGATTTTACTATATTTATAAATAAGTTTTCTAAAAGAAGTTAAAGCAATTTTTAAATAAATAAATGACAAAGTTGGACGATATTTTTGAAACAAGGGTCGATAAACGGTCACTCGTTTCTTTAGGAGAGTTTTACAACCCAAAAGCCCAAACCAAAGTTTATCCAAGGCCCAATAATTTTAGTCCAGGCCCATTTGAACGAGCGCTCTTTACAGAGACAAAGAGTATGAATTTGGAACGTCGATACGAAACGGTACAAAATCAACGGCAAAAGAGCGAGCCAAGTCAGCGATCCTTGTGAAACGAAAACAAAACGCGGGGATTAAGGGCGCCAAAATTTAGAAGGAAAAAGGCTTTCCCTCTTTCTTAGTTGGTTTGCTTTAATAACATTGGCCGCTTCATTTTCCTCCAACGAAAACTTTTAATTTCGCTTCAATTCTTCAGCATTTTCAAAGTCACAGACTCATCGGCGGAGAGGAAGAAATGGCCGGCGGAGGTTCGTCGAAGTCGAGGAAGAGAGTGGAGGCTACTCCGGCTGACGCCGCCGCCACCGCCACTGGCCCTTCGCTTGTGAGAGCCAAAGACGGCAGTGCTTTTGCTCGATGGTGCGTTCTTTTTTTTCCTCCATATTCTTTTTGCATGTTCTTGTTGATTTATATTGACTGGCCTAGCGTTGGCGAGGATGTATTCGGATTGCCGAATCTCTGTAACTTTGTTTTCTTTCTGCTTTCATTTTCACGTTGGTTTCATCGGTTGATTTGTGTTATACTCTTGTAACACTCCATATTATTGGTTTTTAGGGCTTATTTATTTATTTATTTTTTTGTTTTTGTTTTTGGCATTGATGATATCCGGTTTTCAGTTCGCCTTTTAGTCCGATTTTGTTTTAGAGTTGAATGCAATGTTCGTTTTCTTTATGAATGTTCTTGTCGAGTTACATTTACTGGATTAGGGCTAAGAGTATATAGAATTATTGATGAATCTCTACAATACTGCGTGTCTATATCAGCTTCATTTCTCTGTTAGGTTTATTTGTGTGTTCGTCTTGTGGTTTCCTAACACTCCATTTCTTCGATCATTTTCTAATAAATTGTGGTTTCTGCAGTTTATGTTGTTTATGCATAGATAGTATCTGGATATCAGTTTGCCTTCTGGTTGGAGTTAGTTTTAGAGTTGAATGAACTGTAACCAAAGGAATTGTAGAAAGCATCAATTTTGAGTTTCTTGACAACGGTATAAATTGATTTCTCTTATTTGAATGGTCAATTTTCGGCTTACAGTGATGAGTGCGGCAAAAGTGTTCCGGTAGCCCTAATCAGCATGCACAGTTGCAGCCTCGATGCCAAAATTAGAATGAACTTAGGTATATCTTTCATGAGGATTCGTTAGTACCTTTTTCTCGTTGACATTATTTTCTGATTTGTAACTTGTATCTTTCTGTTTTCCTGCAGAGGCCCAGACTGTTGAAAAGCAAACACAAGCGAAAAAACCAGCTGAAAGGTATCTTACTCACTTTTCCTTGTTCTTATCAAATTAAGGTGGTGCTTTGAGTTGTATTAACTTGGTTGCTTTGTGGTATAGGAAAAGATCCGCACCATCTGAACCCAAGGCTAAGAAATCCAGAACGGAGAAGAGAGGGAAGAAAGAAAAAGATCCAAATGCCCCCAAACGCCCTCCTACAGCTTTCTTTATCTTCATGTACGCAAATTCCCATCGGATCTATCAGATTACTACATGGGTAGTATCTATTTACTCGAGTCTTTACTGAATTTGTTTGTTGTGATGCTTCAGGGATGACTTCAGAAAATCATATAAAGAAGCAAATCCTGATTCCAAAGGCGTTAAGGAGGTTAGCATAGATCCATATCCATTCTCAAATTCCCAGTGAAAAATTGTATTGATAATCCAAATTACTCTATGCTGTCTCCTGATTGAGTATTTCAATAATTATAGGTTGCAAAGGAGGGTGGTGAGAAATGGAAGTCAATGACTGATGAAGTGAGTTACATTCCTTGCCACTTAAAAACATGATTACATTTTGTGAACTATGTCATCTAAAACTTTTAAATGATGAACAGGAAAAGAAGCCTTACCAAGATAAAGCTGCTGAGCTGAAAGCAGAGTATGAAAAGGCCTTGGAAAGTCGAAATGCTGAAAATGAAGATGTAAGATTTAAGCTCTAAAATAAAATGTTGAATCTTTTCCTTCAATTTTGCAAATGCTTATGTGGGATTTTTCTTCAGGATGAAAAAGAGACAGAAGAGGTTGCGGAGAAGGAGGTTGAAGAAATAACAGACGAAGAGTAGACATTCCATGTGAGTGATGCTTTTTGTAATAGCAAATAGCTAGAAAAAAGCATCTTCACTGCCTGGTTACTGTTGTAAATTCAGAATCTAATTTAGTCAAACTGCTTTTGGATTCTATGGTTGCTTTTGAAGCAATATAGTATAAATGCCTCATTTTTCTCTTCTTTTTATTGATCTCAAATCCAAATTTGAACCCATTTCAGTCTTAACCTACCTATGTAGTTTGGCTCTTTATTCATCATTTGTTGGAAAATCCACCTGTCTATATATTAAGGAAGTAGTAATTCTTTGTTTGTCAAATTATTGTTCTATTTATTTGTGATGTTTTATGATAAATAGATTATAATTGGGTTCTTTTTTAATATAGAAAAGATAATTAAAATATTTATAAATATAATAAAATTTTATTATTTATTTGTGATAAATTACTATAAACTATTGCTTTTTGTTATTATTTATAAATATTTTTAAAATTTAAAGTAGTTTCTCCCATTATAATTTGTCATTTTATTAATGGATTGAAATATTGAGATTTTTCATTAATTGGAAATATGACGATAGAAAATTTGGGAAATTGTATGAAAATATGGAAACTGTTGTAATTAGTGTATAGTTTTTTTTAAAAAAAAATAAAAAACAAATGAAAAATAATCATAAAATATAATAGTAATTTGATTTTTTAAAGAATGATGAACACTTATAGATGGTAGTACTAAGTTTTTTCTCATAGTATAGTTATAAGTTATTAATCAACCACCAAATTATACAACTCTATAAGTTTTCTTCTATAATCTAAGATTCGTTGGCATTTTATTTGATAATTTTGACAGTTATATTTATTTATATGACGATCAACATCGAAGTTAACACAAGAATTGAGATAAGGAGATTCAAACGTGGATAGTTTTAGATTTGAGAGAAATGAGAGAACAACACAGTTATGAACACAATTGATAAGTTTTGATACAATTACTTTCTAGCTTAGAAGGCCCAAGTTGAGGATTCCCCATGATGTGTGGACCCATTTCGTCTGTTTAGCCTTCATCAACAACACTCTACCCCAAGCAATCCAAGCCTGCCATGGCATCCTCTTGTCCCAAGCACTGCCCCATGTTAGCAACAGCCTTAGCCCTTCCTCAACTTCCTTTTCAGCCTCCTCAAACCGCCCTTCACCCAAGTACAACTGTCCCAATGCCACATGTGGCTCCCCAACAAATGGATTCTTCTCTACGCATCTCAACAACAACTCCTCCCTTCTTTCGGGCATTTCACAAACACCTTCCCAGTACAAATCTCTTGCCATAATTTGATCCTTTGCGTCAAGTATTCTCGTGCAGTTCTCGGAAATTGGGGGAATTACCAGCTCTAAATCCTCCTCTCTCTCTGTTTTCACCCCTAATTCCCCGTTTCTCTTTCTATGTGCGATTAAAATTGCTTCCTCTCTCGCGATCAGGGAGTATATCGCTCCCATTCTTGATGCAGAGTTCATCCATAGTCCAGGCTTTCCGTTTCCAGGCCAGAGAGATTTGTAATTGTTACCTGTGAATTCGAGGCGCCCATTGGAGTTTTCGAACAGCGAATCTTGGAATTCGTAGAATTGATCGCTGAAATCGGCTATTGTTAACATGAGAAAAATTGCAACTACTCGCCTCGAAACCATTACATCTTCTCCAGTTCTGATGTGCTTTATGGTTATGCCATCGGCTGGAAGAATGGACTGCAGTTTCTTCCTCCATGTTTCATCGTCGTTGAAATGTCCATTTTCTAGGGCGTTCTTGAGCGATGTCTCGGAGAACTTGAGGTGATTGACGAGTTCTGAATCAGAGTAGTGGAAAAGAAGGTCGTCATGAATCAATTGATGCCGAGGGATGGTACAGAACAAATGAATCAGTCTCTCCGCCGCGTCTCCGACATGGGCACGAACAATATCACGAGCAGTGGAAGGATTGAAAATGGCAAGATTGGCGTAGGAATTGGAATAAGCTGAGTGAAATAGGCCGCATAGACAAACCGGCTCTTGTGCTTTCCAAATGTGGAGAATACGGTAGGTATCAACGAGGTGATCGAGGAAGGTGCCGTGCTTGTGCCAGCACTCCCCAGCACCGACGGAGCGGAGGAGGGAAATGAGAGATGGAAGGTTCATGTTTACCTTTTCAAGCTCCCCGCGGAGGAAGGGACGAAGGGACCCTAATAGAGCCTCGAAGCAGTGACTCTCCGGCGACGATGCATGGGAGGAAGACGACGACATGGCAAAGTAGAGAGTGAGAGCAAATATTTTCTAACTTTTTGTGTGGACCTAAAATACCGAGCTACGCTGCTCTTATAGGCACGTGGAAAATAACTTTTTTTTTTTTTTTTTTTTTTTTTTAAGTTTAAATAAAAATAAATTCTCCATAACCATGTTTGTTTAATTTCTTGAGAATTTGGAAAGACATCCACAAACATTTAGATAGTCAAGAAATCTCTAAATGAAAATGCCTTGGAAATGATGTATTATTCTAATAATATTCTTCTATTTCAATAATTATTTTTCTATAAAAAGAAATGTTGGAATTAAATATTAATTTTGAAATACTTAAACTTTTATTCTTCCGAAAGAAGACAAGTATAGGGTTGATAACTTATACAAAGTCGAAATAGATAAAGTTTGAGAGAAATGATATCAATTTGTAGTTTTTTAATTAAAAAAAATTGAACTTCCCAACTCATTGTGGAGGAAGGGACCAACGAAGACTAAAAAAGACTCGAGGTGGTATCCTATTTTTATATTTTGAAAACATATAGATCAAATAGATTTATTTTTATAAATTTGGAGACTAAAAAGTTACATTTTAAATTTTAGAGACTAAACAACACGTATAGTTCAAAACTTAAAAAGAAATGACATTTAATTTAATTTCGATTTGGATTGTGAGATACTTCAACTTTTTTTAAAAGACAACGTTATATGGTCGGTAAAAGAGTTTAAAGTAAAAAAAGATTTATCCCATGATTAATTAGTTCTTGATTTAACTTAGTCCAACACAAACATGATTAAATCATGATCTACTGATATGAGCGACATAACCTAAGATATGTAAAAATCACTTGACACATGAGCTGGACAAAAACTGAACAAAATGAATCCCCAATGTTTAAAAAATGCTCCTTAGGTCAACAAAATTTATTAAATAGTTAATGAAAGTCAACCTAATAATTTTTAAAATAAAAATAAAAAGTACTATTAATATTAATAATAATTTAAACAAAACCCCAATTCTCCTTTCCCTCTTTCCCATCTCTTCTTTGTCACCTATACCAATCGTCGAAATTGTCACAATTCTACTTGTCAATTATTGTTGAGCTATTACATGTTATAAAGTATTTTACAGTTTTAACTTTGTGTCACTTTTGTAACTTATCAATACTAAATTTATAATTTTTTTTAATTGGAAAAAAAAAACATTTCAAATTCATGTGTGCCAAAGTCTTTATCAAATATTTGTAGTAAAAAGACGAATTAAGTACGCCCCTTTCATAAAATATCATTTTTGTATGCTTCCAAACGTCCAAAGCATTTTTTTTTTTCTAAAAAAACCTAGTGCATTTTGTTACACACAATCACAAGTTGCCACATAGTAATCTGTGGATATCCAGGATTTTATGTATGAGAGACACAAGTTCATATAAATATAATTTTAGATGAGTGGAATTACTATTTAAATCATTTAATATATATCTTCAAAGCGAGTATAGCTTACTGGCATACAAATGTGTTAGCAATCAATATATTTTTGGTTTGAATTCCCCCAATGTATCATGTAATGCCAGTTATTAAACTATGAAAAACCGTTAGAGTAAGATATCGATTTGTTTATTATATAGACAAAAAAAGATATAACTTTATATATACATAAATTTAAATTAAAGAGAGAATACAATTTACTTATCAAAACAAACATACTAAAAATAAAGTTTTTTTTTTTTTTTTCCTTAATGTACCAAAACTTTATAATTTTTTAAACTATGTTTTCTACCAAAAACTTGTTTCATCTTTTTTAGACTAAAATAATCTTTATATTTTAGTACACATATTTTCAAATATTCAAATATAATCTTACAATTTTGATATTTTAAAATGAATCTCTATTGATATGATTAACTTTTTCAAACTGAATTTAATCTCCTATTTATTACTTTTTAAATTTTAAATTTTGAAAGCATATTAACATGGTATCTTTTCTTGAATCTTTTCTTGAGTAAAAATAAAAATGATTATTCTTATTTATCTAGTTCTATGAAAAATGTATTTTCAAATTAAAATGATTACAAGTAAAAGAATTATTAAAAATACAATAACTACATTTGAATTTGAATTTGTGAAATCTTTCTAAAAAAAGTTAAAGTATATAAATTAAAATAGAATGGCTACCAAAAGAGTGCAAAGTTGTGTGAAAGTATATAAATGAAAGTATATAAATTAAAATAGAATGACTACCAAAGAGTAGAAATATCAAATTATATTTTATCTTCTTTTTATCTAATAGATGAATTTAAATTTAAATCTATTTTTTTTACTATAAAAAGTCTAAATTATTAGTAAAAATATGGCAATAATTTTGCCATTATTGATTTCGGTCAACCTGTACAAATTTTATTATTTCATTGTTTCTTTCCTAATTTGATTTGGTCAAATTATATTTTAATCATTTTTCACAATTCAGTCTTCCAAACTTATGGAACTCCTTCTTCATGTATTTTTTTTTTTCTTTTTATATTGAATTTCACAAACTCTAATCTTCCTTCTCTTTTTCCTTCTTGTTTTTCAATTGTATTATTTTATTTAAGAGGGTAGATGATTTCTTTATATTTAAATAAAAAAAATGTTCAAATATTCTTTTTTATCTTATTTTACAAGTACATAAATTAACTTGTTTTTAATCCTTAATTTAAAGAATGAATATTGTTTGACCAGATTTCAAAAAAAATTAATTCGTCGGATGAACATTGCATTTGTATTGATTGAAGTTTAATCTCTAATATTTAATCATGATCCTTTCTTCGAACATGTTGAACAAAATTTTAACCTCCCAAATCTCAATCTTCAAAAAGTTATTATTTTGAGATCGGTCATAAGTTATGTCTTTTGGAATTCAAGGTAGTTTTAATCTTTCAAATTTTCAATCTTCAAAAAGTTAGTCATTAGATCTATCAATGCTTCAAAGTCTTCAAAGTTTCAGAAGTTCATTGTTCGAGTTTTCAAAACTTCAGGGCTTCAATACATCATCTTTAGTTTCCCCAATCTACAGAGACATTTATAAACCAATTATTTTTACAATAATTTAAATCTAACAATTCTATAATTCTTCTATAAAAGAAAAAAAAACAATTATATAAATTTAAGAACTTTTATATGATTTAGACAAAAGAATTATTTTTTAAAATTATAGAATTGTTTCTTTTTTCTTTTATGAAAGAATTATAGAAATGTTAGATTCAAAATTTTGTAGAAAAAACAATGGCCTACAAATGGCTCTATAGATGAGAAGAACCAAAGACGAGGTGCGGAAGCTCTAAAATTTTGAAAACTCGAACTTTGAAGCTCTAAAGCTTTGGGGACTCTAAAGTTCTGATTGATCTCAAGACTAAATATTTGAAGATTAAAAACTTGAAATATTCAAACTTTCTTGAAATCTAAAAGACAAAATTTTTGATCTATCTCAAAATTATAACTTTTTGAAGATGAGACTTAAGGGGTTAAAATTTCATTCAACATTCGAGAGAAAGCATCAAATGACCAACAATTAGAGATTGTCCTCATCATTATACTTCAATAAATACAAGTGTGAAGTTCATTCAATGAATTAGTTTTCTTTTAAAATTTGGTCGAAGAATACTATTTTTTTTTAATGAGAGATTCAAAACAAGTTAATTTATTATCTTGTAAAATAAGATTAAAACAATAGTTGAACATCTTATTTTTTTATTTATTTAAATCTAAAGAAATCATCTCCCCTCCTAAGTAAACATAATACAATTAAAAAACAAAAAGAAGAAAAAAAAAGAGAGAAGAATAGAGTTGGTGAAATTGAAAATATAAAACAAAAGGAAAAAAGGAAAGTATGGAAAAAGAGTTTCGTAGGTTAAGGAGGAGTTATTTTCAAAGAATAATGTAGTTTTTGAAAATAATAACAAAAATAGGGTAGGTGAGAAACAAAGTTAAAAGATAAGGTTGTTTTGGGGTGGGAAAATCATGTACCGAGTACACGAGTTCCCTTAAGACTAGTTAACTGTCCAGTCAGCTGCCGAGTTAACCTAACTCATGGACCCTGCCCATGAATTTTTTTTTTCTTCTTCTTCTTCTTTCTTTCTTTCTTTCTTTCTTTCTTTCTCCCTTAAATGAACAATTTGTTTCATTGATTCATGTATTGCATTAGTTTCCTGTCTATTGTCACCTGGTCCAGTTTTTTTTGTTCTTGTTCATGTATTGCATTAGTTTCATTGATTCTTAATCTTTCAAAATGTAATGTAATTTCATTAATTCATTTAGTTGAAGATAAAAGTTCATACAAATAAAAAAGTTTGAATTACAAGTCACTCATGTGCCACATGGTGGTCTTCTTTGCGTACGTTGCCCACGACGAGGTATATACACTTCAAAATGTTGCTAATTGTAAATTACATCATCAATATCCTGTTAGGTGACGCCAAACGGAAATTCATCGTGCGCATAATACTCCTGTTGATGATCAAAACTCGATGCGATGTCTGCTTGTACTCCCAATGACTGTCCAGGAGAAGTTGGAATTGGATCATGTAATATGTGAGGTTCCTGGGCATATCGTGTTGCTCTGGAATAGTTTCGCTATGTTGTCGCTGTCATCTAAGGCGAATACGTTTTTGATCAGTGTCAGCAACATTGAGTCTCCGTGTATGTTGAATGATATTTTCTACATTTACCATGTTTTTGTCACACGTTAAACTCAACTAAATAATAAAATTATGTATGATGGTGTACATCGTGGACAAAATTATTCTGTATAATGAAATAAAATGTAAATATAAAATAATATTTATATCATATAGTTGAAAAACACTAAATAATAAGATTCTTACCATGCAATAATAGTAAAAGTCATCACGTGTGTTAAATCTTCTTGTGATTGAGTCGTACCAGGACAAGTAATCATCTGACATAGCCGACCCATGTATTATTTCTCCTTGTGCACAACAATCATGATGTGCACGCCACAAGAATATATATTCTGCATGAATTTGACGCTATTTTTTGCCATGTTTACCCCTTAAACCAATCTGGTGTAGTTGCGGGAATGTATTACACAACGTCGGTACTGTTTGCCGCAGACATAACTATCTCAACACTCAATCTAGTTAACGTCACTCTTCGATTTGAAAGCATATAAGTGGGCTAACCGTCAACCAAATGTCTTTTCCGTCATAACAATAATCAGGCAATAACGACATAATATCTGGTGTGTATGATGTTCAATTGATCTGAAACTTCTTACAAGAATAATTAGAACCCAAATAATATGTAATATTCATTTGTATATTATGTTATTACCTGATTCTGCATCAATCGGTCAAATAATAATCGGTATACCAACAACATGTTTGCTGATTGTTCAGATGCAGCTAAAGCACTGCTCTATCTATCACATGGATATAAAACAATTAAAATATTTTATTATTTAGATTGACAAGAGAATAAATATATACAAAAAATTAATACATGACACTGAGTGGATGTCTCATAAAGTGATATGGAGGTTGTAATTGGACTTGTGGTGCTACAATGTTAAATCTATCATAGGCCCATACTTGAAGTAGTATTAATGAGCCTGCTATTTTCAAGGCTTGTGCAGGACTAACCCGACATAATTCTTTGTAAAGTTATGCAAGACAGGCACCACCCCATGACTAATTACCAGGCCGCTCAAAATTGCCCATAGTGGAAGAAACATTAGGTGCACCAACGTGTTGGATTTGTCAGTGAATAGAAATCTTCCGATAAGCTGCATAATATATGCTTGTGTATATCTTTGTGACCTCATCATTATCGGGGGACAATTCTGTAAACTGGGATGTTAACCACGTGATACTCAATTTGAGCCTTTCAAGTCAAGTGGTAGAAGCCCAAATAATCCTTACAAGTCCGTTTCCAATCATATTGCAACAATCCAGTCACAGGTTCTCCGTCTACTGGTAGTTCAAATTGAACTTCAATGTTTGTAGCATAATTGTACATTCCCCACCAGGCATATGACATGTGTGGGTCTCTGGTCTCCATCACTCTACTAGAAATCTAATGTGACATGCTTAGATGGGCGAAGAGGGTCAAATGAAAGAAAAACGCAAAGATGTATAAAGTTAGTAAAAGAGGATGGGGAAAAGGGACATGTGAATAAAAAATTGAGGGTGACGTTACAAAGTCATTTACTTTTTCCTATTTTTATGACATTGTGAGATCAAGATTTACTTTTGTCCCCCTTTCTTTTTAACTAAACTTTTTTGAAATCGGGTTAAGAATTTGAAATATCAATGTCTCGGACAAAACATATATTCAAATAAAGAAATCTGCATCATCCTAGACTTTAGTCTATGTTATTTGTATTTAGGGCAAATTGCAATTAAACCCTTAAACTTTCAATTTTTGTAAATAGTCTTACGGTGACTTTAGATGTATTTGAAAACATTAACGAAAATATCAACGAAAACTAAATAAGAGAATATCTTTGTATCTTTAAAGAACAAAATTTTAAAAATCAGACAGAGAGGTGAAGTTAATTACCAATAGTGCACACTTAAATTCTCATGTTCACTTTATATGTCCCTAAAAAGTTAAAATTTGCCCATGAAATTTGTGAAAGAGAAGGAATCAAATAAAGAAACTTTTCTAGCAATGAAATTTGTTTGCTCACTGTTCGGAAAGATAATATTTATTGTTTAATCATGAATAAGCTTAACTCAACGATAATTGACATAACCTTTTTTTTTAAAGGTCGAAGGTTTGATCTCCAACCATCAATTAGTAGTGTGTTATCCCTTAATTTTTGTTAATAGTTTATTTTTAGTGTTAACAAAATTTGAATGATCCATCTGTTAAATGAATCTAGGCAAGAGTAAATTTTGTTGGCAAACTAAAAAAAATGGGGAAATTTAGTTATAAAATTGAAAAATAAGGCAGATATGAAAGAAGCTCTACCAATACCAGCTGTTGAAATTTTTGAAAGGAACAAAATGGTTAATGGTTTGATCATATGATTAGCTACTAAAATCCAAACCTCACATTGACTAAATGCCCAAAACAGTACCACTCTAAATTTTGCTTTACAGCTACTCTCTTCCAAAATGGCAAATGAATTCCTTTCACCATGATTAGCTAAGCAACCATTCTAAACAAAACATAATCCGA
This sequence comes from Citrullus mucosospermus, assembly GCA_030954485.1. Lineage (NCBI taxonomy): Eukaryota > Viridiplantae > Streptophyta > Magnoliopsida > Cucurbitales > Cucurbitaceae > Citrullus > Citrullus mucosospermus. Next base: position 8,618,201 of record CM062055.1, on the reverse strand, counting down.
GCTAAGCAACGATACTTACATCAAAACATCTATGAGTGTCTAGACCCAACTTGTAGGCATTTTGACTAATTTCACAAGACTTCTTTTCAGATAATGTGTATGTTTTTTTTTTCTTTTTTAATATTAGCAAGTGTCAGAGTTAGATAATGTAATTGTTTTAGTGAATGTCAATAAAACAAAACTAGAGCAGTAAAGGTGTTACATAAACCATACTTGTACACTAAACACAAAAAATCCAAGAAAGAGTTGAAGTATCTTGGATGTGATAAAGAATACCGAAAAAGTAGTAGATAAACAAAAGATTGAAGTATTCTTATATTAGCTTGTAAAAGATAAATTGGAGTTGAGGGGGTCCTCCATGATTTGGGTTATTACCAAAAGTTTGTGAAAGGCTATGGCATTGATTGCTTGGTCCCTCATGGAAGAATTGAAGGACCAATTTGACTGGTCCATTCAAAAAGCCACAGTAAATCATTCCTTATTAAGGATGAGTCACCTGGAATGAATCCATAGTTTTTCGGAAGGTTCTTGATTATTGATAAGGGCACCATCAGTTTTTGATGAATGTTGATGGTAATAATTGTTACCGATCATAAACTCTGGAGGTAATTTTTAGTTATAACCAATCATATGCTCGAAGCTTTCCAAGACACTACTTGTCAAGAAAGACACTCAGATGATAAAACTCGAATATATTTAAAGATGAAAGATAACCAAACTACAAGATAAACCTAAGTGTTAGAGGTATTTGAACCATCCCAATTTTGAAATCATTTACAAACCTAATTCATACTCCAAAATATTGCCTCTCTTACTCGCTTCCGTAACCTCTAACAACTTCATTCACTAATTACAAATATATCGCTAAAAACATTCCTCATCACCGATCGTATTCTCGAAGCTTTCCTAGACACTGCACGTTGTCCAATGAAGCACTTGGATTATGAATTTTCTTGGGTACAAGTTCAAAATACGACATAAATCAAGGATGGACAAAATGGTAGTCAATAAGAATGAGAACTAATCCAGAATTCTAGATCAATTCATGGCATTTTCCCGTCTGAATTTGAAGGGACTTTCTAACTTATGAAGCATGTTAAGGTTGCCAAAAAAGAGTTACTTGCATTTTTTTACTGCCATTTGTAGGTCTTCTTTCGTGTCAAATATAATTCCTTTTTGTATTATACTAGAGTTATCTACACATCTTCCCCTTTCCTCCAATGTTGATCAACTGAATTAGTAATTTCTCATTCTATTTGTGTAAATATCTCTGACGAAACCAACTCATTTTCATTTTATATATTTCCTTCTTCTCCAAACAATTCATCAATTTCTACATTAACGTCACTATCCCCACAATTTATAAGTTCAATAATAAATAAATTTTCGGGACGAAGCAACATATTTAAATTTGTTTACAACTATAATGTTAAGAAAATATTAGCCCAAATCTGAAGTCCATACTAATAGCCCAATATCAGTCCAAAAACATTACTACTTTTTAAATATCGGTCCAAATTTTTAGGAAAAAAACAAAACCCTACAGCCCAATCCAACATCAGTCCAACTACAACAAGGGTAAATTTCAACAGTAATACTCGTGGACCCGGTCCACAAGTTAACTACCCAAAATTGTCAATAGTTTCCCCACCACATTTTTGTCAATAAATATTTCCATAACATTATTCTTTAAAAAAAAAATCTACAATAATAAACTCCAAATAACAATCAAAACTAACAGTCAAGCTAGATACTTCAGATTTGAAATAAAATAAACTATTTGGTAAAAACAAACTCTAGATCTACAAGTCCATTTATCCATGCAAAACAAAACATAAAATCTATGGATATTCATCAGATAATTAGTGCATATTTATCATATAATTGGATTTTTCTTTTTTGTACATACCTATATGGTAGGGGATGCTGGATAGCAGGGGCAGTAGCGGCAGACTGTGGACAACGGACGGTGGCCGACGGTCGAAGAGATAATGAAAGGAAGAAATAGAAGAGAGAAAGAGGGATAGCAGTGGGTGGGTCGAAAGGGGGGAGCGAAAGAAATAGGAAGGGAAATCGTGGACGGGTCTACAAGTAAGGTACTCGTGGACCCGGTCCACGATTCTAGTCAGCATGTAGAATGCAGAGTCAGCGGTCAGAGCGGTCAGCGTGTAGAGTTAGCGAGCAGCGTGACAGGTCGACATGCGCGTGGTAGGAAAATTGTGGACCCCGTCCACGATTTTACAACGTTATTACAATTATTTTTCCACCCACTCTATTTTTGTTAATATATATTAAAAAATATTATTTAAAAAAAAATCATTTGGAAGACTAGATTGTGAAAAATGATTAAAAAAATAATTTGACCAAGTAAAAATTAAGAAAGAAACAATAAGTAACAAAATTTGCATAGGCCCAGTTTTTTAAAGGGACTGAAATCAATAAGGACAATAACAATTTATCCTAATTTTACAAAAAGTTTCAAAAGTGCCATATTTTTACTAATTGTTTTAAAAACAACTCTACTTTTCTAGTAAATAGGAGGTTGAAATATAAATAAAACAAATATAATCTTTCAAATTGAGGGCCACCTTGTCTTTAGTGGCAAATTTTCTTAAACTTTTTTCTTTTGCCTCGTATTATGATCGAGGAAGATGCATGAACATAAGTTCAACTTAGGTTGTACCCAAATATTACTATTTTTTAACTTACTAACACTTTATAATAATAAAGAAGAAGAGTTTTGCTTTACAAAATAATCTTCCAATAAAAAGAATATATTACTAGAAAGTGCCGATTATGGGACATCTATATTGGTAAAACTATATAAACTATCTAAATCTTATCTAATTTAGTGAACAAAAGAATCAATTTCTTCAAGGAGTAAGAAAAGTTCAACAATGGTGTAGTTTAAAAAAAATGAAAAACATAGAGGGTAGTTTTGAAAAAAATAATTCAATAATGTAATTGAAAAAAGAAATTTTTTATTTAATGTTGAAATCAAACCTAATGACAAATTCAGGGTTGTTGAATGTAGTTAACTCGTGAAATTTGGTACATAATTTTGATTGTCCACCTCATCCCCCACGTGGAATTCCATGTCAATCCACCTCTACAAACCTCATGTGCATGGTACACAAAGATGCTAAACATCGTGTCCCATGTACATGTTTTATGTTGTTTATAGAATAATAAAACATGTAATTTTTTCCATGATAATTAAATTGGAGACACATAATATGGAAATGATCAACAAAACAGTATTCAAATAAAAGTATATTTAAAGTGAAAAATATTATTGCATTTCATAAAAACTCATGTGTCACTCGGTGGTTGTATTCTCTCACGCCACCCATGACAAGGTACATCTGTTTCAAAATGTTGTTGATAATGATTACATCATAAATATCATGTTGGGTTACAATAGGCAAGAATTATAGTGTATATAATATTCTTGTTGATGACCATAATTAGATGCAATACTTGCTTTAGCTCCTAGTGAGTGGCCTAGGATAAGCTAGAATCAAGTATTAACTGGGAGAGGTTCTTGATTAATGTGGTTATTTGGAATATCTTCAACTTATTATCGTTGGCGTCTATTATTGTTAGCAACATTAATTATGAATGTTGTAATTCTTTAAATTTTCTGACTTTTGAATCCGCTCAATGGATGTCTGAATGTTGACTTTTTCAAATGATAGGTGACCTTATCTATTTATAGAGTTTTGGGAGACCCTATATGGGCTTGAGTTTGGTTGACATTGAGCCCAACGTTTGTGCTTAAACTTAATTTAATCTATTTTTAGTAGTTCTTTACTTAAATTTGACCCAATTTATTTTAATAGACCGTGGTGACTTGGCTTTGAGCCCAATTACCATATGACATAATTTGATTGGATAGGTTGGCGGATGGATCAATGCTTAGACAAGTGGTGTCATTTGATTTGCCAACTATCATGTGTTTAATTTTAATTTGAAGACACATGTAAATTTGTAATTGGTATCAAATTTATGAATCATTAATTTAAATTATTGATGTGACAATTTGTGATTGACCAAAATTTCTTAATCTACAATTGCATTTTTTTTATACTTCATTTCTTTTATAGCTATACTAAAGCTACACAAAAGATCAAAGTTTAATTTTTTTTTTAATTACATTTTCTTATACTTTAATTGAAGAAAGCATTTTTTTGTTAATTTACTAGTTTCCTATTATTTTATATTTAATTGAAAATACAAAAACCATTCAAAATTATATGAACATATTTCTATGTACTTAAACTTACAAAAACCAAACAAAAATTATACACGTGTCCATCATGAAAAAAAAAAAAACATAATCTTTTCACCGTAATTGATAATGGGTTCATTGTCAATTAGTGGGTTATTTTAATATATTTTTCGTTTAATTTTGGGTATAATTAAAGATTTCGTGTAAGCATGTCAAATATTAGCAATCCTTAATTTTTGGAGTATTTTCTTATCATTTTTGTGTTTAATTAAGGATATTGGCAAAATTTATAGAATTGCAAACTTATAATGCAATAATTTAAGATAGATTTATTTATTTATTTTATTTATTTTTTATCAGAATTGCAATAATTTTGGAAAGAATTTGCTAATGATTTATTCCAATCTATCGCGATCTATTTGCAAATAGACTGATATTTTTTTATTAGTTGTAAATATTATTAGAATTTTTTCATTTAAAATAATTTTCCTAAATATTATAGTTGTTTATATTTTTAAAAAATAAAAATATTTATAAAATTGTAATCAGTGCTTTTTAAAAAGTTGTCATACCTAATTTTTTTAATTTAGATTTATTTTAATACATATATTAGTTTTCTTTTCTTTTTTAAGAACAAGAGTTAAGTTTACTAAAATTATACCATTTATTGTATTTATAATTTTTATTAAAGAAAATAAGTTGAAACTTATTCTAAATTACACCTTTAGATATTAAATTTTGTTATTCATAACTAACTTTATTGTAAAAGATCTTTCTTTTTTGAAAAAGATTAATAACAATATAATTTAAAGAGACACAAAAGATTAGTCCAATTATTATTATAAATATGTTTTTAAAACTTAAGTTTAGATTTTTTTTGTGTGAGTTTCAAAATCTAAATAGTTAATCCTTGAATTAATAAAGTTATTATAAACTGATTTTGTTTATATTTTAGTTAATAATATGGTAATAAATTTTTCAACATTGAAATTATATCAAAAATAATAATAACTCTCTTTATTAATGATTTGATGAAAAAAAATCATTCAGATAAAAAAAGTACGAAAAAAATCTTAAACAAATAAGAATAAAGAATTATTATTATTAAACAAATTATTGAAGTATTTTCTATCTATGTTTTCTCTCTCTCCTCATTCCTCACTCTCATAATGTCTACCTTCAAATTTTTAACCATTAGTTTGGTAAAAAAAGAAATCTAATTTATTTTAAAGAAAAAATTTAAAAAAACATTACCATTTTTAAGTTGTTTTTAAATCAATACTGCGATAACTTTTATTTTTAAAAAAATTCAAAAACAATAATATCATAGGATATATAAATTTTCATAATAATTATTACTATCATTGCAAAAGAGGACGAAGCTAACTACATTTCCGAGGTGGGTGGTGGTGGGTTTTAATTTTTTGTTTTTCCAAAAACTTAAGATAAAGCCTTTTTCCTTTTCACCAAAAAGAGAGAGAGAAATTTAAAAAAAAAAAGAAAAAAGAAAAAGAAAAATCGCGGCCTAGATAGAGAAGATAGAGAGAAATTAACTCATTTTTGTTTGTGTAACTCCCTTTTATAGCTTTTGAATGACTTTTAATTAGTGTATCTATTTTACTTTTTAAGGTTAAAGTAAGTATTATTAAAATATGTAAGGGGTAAAATAGTTCAAAAAAGTTTCTTCCTACGTTCGTACTTTTATATAGATTATAGATATAGATTAGTTAATACAAGTGTTTCAATTATTTTTCATCTCTTTTATGTCTTTACTTTCATAATCTTTCTAGCTTAATTTGTGTTTTTCGTTTATTTCATTAAAGGATAAGCCTTGTAATTCAAATATGTAAATACCCCAAGGGAGGAAAATAAGTCTTTCGTGCACAAAAAGTAATTTTGCTCTTTTAATAGCATAATTTACTTTTATTGAGTTTATTTGCATTACTAGTCTAATTGATCACCTAAATTAGTATACAAAAGTTGAGTTTAACACTAAAAGGGTCAACCAAAACTTGGTTTTCATAAAAACAATATGGGGAAAAAAAACATGAGTCTTTGTTTTTTACCCCTAGACATAGGACAAAACCTTTAGGACCGTGGATTATATTATTACTTTTCTAAGTTTTCATTCAACACATACATATAGGACTAATGACTTAGACTTCTAAATATACTTCATAGAAAGTCGAATAGGAGTTTAATCTGGTTCACCATGCTAAAGTTGGAGTCAAAATTTTAATTCTGTGAAAGTTGATAATCCCGATCGAAAGATATGCTCATATATGAGTCCCTCTTTTATCTTCATTATATTATTCCTATTTTCACATGCATAACCATCTCCTAACTATTTTGCCAGTTACTTGGCAATTGCATTCTTGAGCAAACTCCTCTTCAGTCTTAGAACTGTTGTTACATTTACATCTGCTCCTAGTAGAATACTTGGCATTTTTGGTGAGTTTGAAGACCATGCATTTTGGCATTTGTTTGAATAACATCTTATTTCATGCTACTATTGGTCCTAGTTGCATCACAAATGGTAATCTATCGCGCGATAGACCGCGCATTTTGCTATTAGTTGTAAATATTTTCAACAGTTTTGTCATTTAAGATAATTTTTCTTTAAAAAATTTATAATAATAATACTAATAATAAAAATAATAATAAAAGGGCAAAATACATTTTTGGTCCCTGAATCACTAAAATTCGAATTAGTATCTAATTTGGTTCTTAAATTTTCAATAGGATTAAAAACCTCTTAGACAGAAAGGATGACGACATCACCGATTTTGGAAAGGCCATCATCTGAGTATTTTTGACCACCAAAATTAAAATAATCTTCTACATAGTCCTAATTTTAAAATAACCTTTTTAAGAGGACGTAAAAGATACAGAGATAATAAGCCACCTCAAAATTAAAATTAATATTAAATTAATATAGTTGTCAATTTAACATTACATAGTTAACAATTTAACCTTCACACCATTTTTTGTTAGTCAATTAACGGTCCAAAAACTATTTAAAACCATTTACCAAACTTCGGGGACTAAAGTGTTCATTTTCAAACCTAAATGACTAAATAATAACTAGACTCAAACTTTAGGGACCGAAGATGTATTTTGTCAAAAAAAAAAAAAAAAGAACTTACCTTCACTAGAATTCAGACCGAAAATTTGAATTCTTCTCCACAAACTTTCAAAAGTCCCTCTCATGCACCAAAGAAACAAATGTCAAATATACAAATAGAAAATAGAAACAAAAACTACTTTGTGTAGTTTCAAATTTAGTGTCTTTTAGAAGTGTTTCTTAAATTTAGGAATAAGAAACGGAAATGATTATCAAACAAGTTTGTTAAGGATTATATCAATTAAAACCTTGAATTTTTGCAAGTGTATCAATTAACACCCTATGTTACATTTCATTTGGAAAAAGCTTGTGCGAAACTAATAATTATATTAATTAAACCCCTAAACTTTCATAAATGAATAAATTTTGACTCTTAGTCAGAATTCTATTTTAAAACCATCCATACATTTAGTCTAATCGTCCACTTAGAAAGGCATGCACATTAATTAAAGGTCTAAGTTAACTTATGAAAATTTAGGAGTTTAATTGTCTAAATCACAAGTTCCATATTAGTCCAACAAAATAGGAATGAAGGTGTAAATTGACACACTTATAAAAATGGACTAGAGAAAGAGCAAAGAAAGAAGGTGACTAGAGATGAGGAAAATATTATAAAAATATATATTTTTAAAGTCATCTTGCCACATCAATCATCTAGTCATTTTTTTAATTTTAAATTTAATAGGTTTGTGACTTGTGAGTAGAGAGACCTTTTAAATCTATTCTTGAAATCTCAGAGATTAAAATAACTAATTTGAAACATCAAAGTTCAAGGACCAAAAATCTAATTTACACATTAATGTCATATTGTAGATACTTCAAGCACCTTCTAAATTAGTTATTGTTAGCCTTCTTATTTTCATGACCTATGATAAAACTCACTTTACTTCACTTTTAAAATTTAGTTTGGAGGGAGTTTTGTTCAAGGCCATGAAGATAAGAGGAGAAGGGTTGTAGAAAGAGGAGGGTCTTAGAGAGCCAAGTTAAAGCCATAAAGATGGCAAGAGTTGGACAAGATTGAGAATAGTAAAAGAAAAAGACAATAAATAAATAAGCAAAAACCTAAAAATATATATAAATTTAGGAGTATAATTTTTACACTTTTAAAAGTTTGAGGGTTTAATTCCTAAAATTAAAAGTTTAGAGAGGTAACGATTACCGTGACCATACTTAAGAGTGATTTATACAATTTGCTCATTAATAAAAAGTAAAAAAATGGGCTAATGGCACGGTTATTATAACACATCTTTAGATTGGAAAAATAGGTGCAACCCAGTGACAAGTATTACTCTACTTGTTATACTTGTGACCATCATCACGATAATGAGAAATTTCTAACATTATTTTAGTACAATGGCACATTTCATTCACAATTTAGCTAGGTGATACATTATTTTATTTATTCTTATATGCTCTCTATTATTTGGTATGGTTGTATGGAAGCCTCAAATATTCATCGAGAAGCACCAAACCGAGTATAGCTCGATTTTCATACCATGAGGTATGTGGTTCGAATCTCCCTATCCAATTATAGTTTTTTCCATAAATAAATAAAATATTCATCAGGAAGCACATTACTTACTTTTTTCACTTAGGCACCACAACTTAGACCTCTGGGTCTAGTATGAAATTTCACAATGGGATATTTACCATAATTCTTGGTAAGAAAATCCTTGATATCAAGGTTTCTTTTAATCAAGGATTATACACAATTTCTTGTACAAAAATCCTTGATATTATTTTTAATTTGTTTTTGGTGGGACAAAACAACCTAATTTAAATAAGAAATAAGGTTATAATGTTCACAAAAACTCCATATATGAACACATCAATAAGTTATAGTGAAAAGAAAAGAAAGAAAAAAACACAAAAAAACGAGTGAAGTTATTTAGCAAGTACAAGGCTCCCATAACTAAGATCTAAAACGTTCAAATTTTAATTACCCTTCTCAATTGATTAACTACTATTACCTAGGGATCTAATCCTTCCAAAGAAGAACATGAACAAGTAAATTATATTAAAGGATCATATGAAAGAAAAAAAACTGGCTAATGAAATTCACTTAGACGAATTAACATTGAAGTTTTATTTTTGAGTTCAATACAACATTTGGAGTAGGAATAGTCTCTAACATTTTTTAATCGATGCCATTTAGGACTGATACACCTAAGTTTTATTTATAATCACATGAAATGCAAACAAATGGTAGTGCACAAAAACCCATTTATGAACACAACTCAAATTTAAAGAGAAAAAAGAGAGAAGATTCACTTACTTTGTCTACCTTACAAGCCCCAAGTTGAGGATTCCCCATGATGTGTTGGGCCATGTCTTCTCTTTAGCCTTCATCAACAGCACTCTCCCCCAAGCAATCCAGCCCTCCCATGGCATCCTCTTGTCCCAAGCACTGCCCCATATCAGCAACAGCCTCACCCCTTCCTCAGCCTCCTTTTCAGCTTCTTCAAACCGCCCTTCACCCAAATACAGCTGCCCCAATGCCACATGCGGCTCCCCAACAAACGGATTCTTCTCCACACATCTCAACAATAACTCTTCAGTTCTTTCGGACTTTTCACAAACTCCTTCCCAGTACAAATCTCTTGCTGTAATTTGATCCTTTGCGTCAAGAATTCTTGAACAGTTCTCGAAAATTGGGGGAATTACCAGCTCTAAATCTTCGTCTCTCTCTGCTTTCAGCCCTAATTCGCCGTTTCTTTTTCTATTTGCGATTAAAATGGATTCCTCTCTCACGATCAGGGAGTATATTGCTCCCATTCTTGATGCGGAGTTCATCCATAATCCAGGTTTTCCGTTTCCTGGCCAGAGGGATTTGTAATTGTTACCTGTGAATTCGAGACGTCCGTTGGAATTTTCGAATAATGAATCTTGAAATCCGAAGAGTTGATCGCTAAAATCGGCTATTGTCATCATGAGGAAAATCGCAACCACTCGCCTCGAAACCATCACGTCTTCTCCGGTTTTGATGTGCTTTACGGTTACGCCATCGGATGGAAGAATCGACTGTAGTTTCTTCCTCCAGGTTTCATCGTTGTTGAAATGTCCGTTCTCTAGGGCGTTCTTCAGCGATTTCTCGGAAATTTTGAGGTGATCGATGAGTTCTGAATCGGAGTAGTGGAAAAGAAGATCGTCATGAATCAGTGACTGCCGAGGGACGATACAGAACAAATGAATCAATCTCTCCGCCGCTTCACCGACATGGCCACGAACAACATCACGGCCGGTGGAAGGATCAAAAATGGCGAGATTGACATAGGAATTGGAATAAGCCGAGTGGAATAGGCCGCACAAACAAACCGGTTCTTGCGCTTTCCAGATTTTGAGAATACGGTAGATATCAACGAGATGATCGAGGAAGGTGCCGTGCTTGTGCCAGCACTCTCCGGCGCCGACGGATCGGAGAACGGAGATAAGAGATGGAAGGTTCGCGTTTACCTTTTCAAGATCGCCGCGGAGGAAGGGACGAACAGACGCTAGCAGAGTTTCGAGGCGGTGACTCTCCGGCGATGATCCATGGGAAGAAGACGAGGGCATGGTGGCGAGGAGAGTGAAGAGAAATCTCCACCGGAGATGGATACCGCCACCGGAAGATGTAGGAAGAGACGTAGTGATTTTGGATATGTGGTTCTGATAACTTTTTTTTTTTTTTTTTCTTTTCCTTTCTAAATGACAATTTATTGGAAAATTGTTTTATTTTCACATTTCAAAAACTAGCACTTTCTTTTTCATAATTAGTTTTATTAATTTTTCTATGCTAATCTCACTCAAGATCCACGTCGAGTTAGAAACTGATAAAAATTTGTATTTTTCCACGTGACTAAATTATTATAACTCAATTCTTTCTCGATAAGTTCAAACTTACCCAAGATTGAGCTCTTTGTCACTTTTTCTATAAAGTTTCGATTAAAACTTTACGAAAAAAGTGACAAAGAACGAAAAAAGTGACAAAGAAGCCACTTTCTTCTCGATAATTTCAAGCGTTGGAAGGAATTGAGCTCGTTTTCCTGTAAAGTTCTTGTGACTTGAATTCCTTAAGTGAGTTTTTGTTCGTTATTTTCCTTCCTAACCTTCCTATTTTTCCGTAAAGTTATTTTTATTTAAGATTATAACATTAAAATAATAATTTTTGGTAAGTTTCTTTCCATTTTCACCTAAAATGATACTAGGAAAAGTGTAGTAGGAAAACAGTTTATTTTTTTTAATTAATAATTCAAACTTACATTAAAAAAATAATTTTTTAAAAAGAAATGTCAGAATGCCGTTTAAATTTCTCTTTTTTATTCAATTGTACCAATCTAACCATAACAGAGAGTGTGACATTCAAATTAAGACAAAAAAAAAAGAAAAAACTACCATTGTACCTAATTTTTTTTTCCAAACTATATTTTTACCTAATTTATTTAAAAAAAGTATTTTTTTTTTTCTAATTAACCCGCTTTAGGTATTATATTATCTTCTTATTATTATATTAATTGTTTTAGGAACCCAATTGACTTCCTTTACACGTTTTAGTTTTAAAAAAAGGTTTTCGAAAATTTTATAAACCGTCTCAACCCCTTTGGATATTATGTATATGCACAAAATCACAAAAACAACACAATTGACTTTCTTTTGTGTATGAAAGATGTTTGGTTTTTTAACATGCATCTTATTAACACTAAATGAAATTGTTTGCATTGTTGCTTACGTAATCTATTTCGGTTCAGATTTGTGTTTCTTTCCCCGAGATCGAACATAAGGGTTAAATCTTAGGTGAGATATTCACATTAAGATTTTGAGGTTTTTTTATTAACTTTTTTAGTATCTTTTTTATTAACTTTTTTTTTAGGATGCTTCAAATATTTATTTATTTCTAGAGTGTGTTAACAAGAGCATTGCTAAATCTATGGGTCGTATTCCTAGATGCATTCCATGATCTTTACATATTTGGAATTTTGATGTCATCTATAAGACAGAAAAAAACCCAAAAGCAAAATTCAAAATGCAAAAATCAAGTAAAGCAATTTGGGACAAACGTTGAACTCGAGGCTTCCATCTCGCCCAAGATGGAAATATAGAATGCCCTTAAAAATAGCTTGGGTTAATAGTAGCAGGATGGAAGCATCGAGTGTGAGGTTTTCAGGGCATTATATATTTAACCCCGAGACACATATCTCGGGAAATATACGTCCTGAGATGGAATACAAAATGCCCTAAAAATGTTAACAGTCGGGTTAATCTCAGGGGAAATTAGATGAATCTCGGGCAACATTCATCAAATCCTGGTTGAGATTCATCCAAGTTCCAACCGAGATTACGATTCTTTCCCCGAAAAAAGGTTATTTACAAGTGAAATACAAGTAAAAAGAGCTAGATATGCAAATAAAAAAAACACACATACATACAAAAAAAAAAAAAAAAATAGTTTCTCAGATTCATCAAATGTCTTATAAACCCTAACATTTTCTTGAAATTAAAGATGAGGCATTTAACTAAACCAACAACGAAAGGAATTATCAAGTACCTCTACTTTATCTAGTGGAATCGAAGTCAATAGGTGCAATGCAAGTTGGAGATGAAGAACATTTCAAAGAAATGTAAGTCTCGTTGGAGAACAATGAATTGTTTCAACATGGTAAGATCGGTTCAGGATCATGGGATCCTTTTCTATTAGATAGGAAGGGTTGTTTCACAAAATGTACTTCTAAGTAATTGCTCCATAGATCCTATATCTATCTATATGAAGAAGAAATCATGTAACGAAGGGGGTTCTTATACAAATGGTACTTCGAACTTGGAATGAGCATGAAGAAATTAATGATACTTCTTTATCTTTTGAGTTGTTCTGCTGGATCGGTCGTTCAAGACCTTTGGTCTCTACTCAGACCCGATGAAAAAAATGGATTAGGGGTATTTCTTCCTTTTTTAATTTATTCCTTTGTTATCTACTTTTCACCCTTGGTTTAAAAAACCAAGCCAAAGTTTGAAAACTAAAAATAATAGCTTTTAAAAACTTGCTTTTCCTTTTTTAATTTGAAAAAGAAATTCAACTATTGTAGTTAAAGATAGATGCAAAATCAATCTAAGACATCGGGAGGAAATAAACTTAATTTTCAAAAACAAAAACAAAAATGAAATGGTTACCAAGCGGAGTCTTCGTATTTAGTTTTTGTTTTTAAAAATCAAGCCTATAAACACTATTTCAACCTTCAAATTTCTTCCTTTGGTTGTCTACATTTTACCAATAGTTTAAAAAACAAAGCACAGTTTTTAAAACCTATTGTTTTTAGTTTTCAAATTTTAGTTTTGTTTTTTTCAACCGTTGGTAAAAAGTGGATAACAAATGAAGAAATTTGGAGGTGGAAGTAATCTTTAGACTTAATTTTCAAAAACAAAAACAAAAAACCAAACAAAATCTTATTAATTTATTTTTATAAATTTGGATAAGAATTCAAGTGTATTGATTATTCTTCTTTACCTATTTTAAGATCGATAGTTTTGTAAAGAATAAGGGAAATTGTCTTTTATTTTAGAAAAAAGAAAAGAAAAATTGCACAAATCACGAATACAACCAATGAAGCATGAGAATTGGAGCCTCTAATTTTAAAGAAAAGAAATGTCAATTACTGTTAACTTCTCATATTTTGTAAAATTTTATGCTTGTTCAATAGCTGGCCAATACCATTTACTAACTATTTGATTTTTTTTTTAATTTTTAAAAAATTAAACCTATAAATATACCTTTCACCTCTAATATTTTTGCTATTTTTTACTAATATTTTAAAAATCAAAGTAAGTTTTGAATACTAAAAAGTAAAAAGTGTAGTTATTGAAAACTTATTTTTATTTTTAAAATTTTGTTAAAATTTAACTTCTTTTACTTAAAAAAAATAAAAACTACTGTAAGAAATTTGTTAAAAACAAACTTAATTTTAAAAAACCAAATCACATCCTAGATTGGTACATTTTTATGACATGTTTTGCTATTTGGATTACGCGCTTTAGATCTTTTTGTAACTTATAATTTTTTAATTAAAAAACGATATTTCAAGTTCTTTCATGCTCGAAAATCTTTCTAAAATATTTGTAGAAAAAAGACTCATTAAGTCATTTCATAAAATACCTTTTTGGTATGTTTTCAAACGAACATTTTTTAAAAAAATAAAATTAAATTTTTTTCTCTCAAATATAGTAAAATGAGCAAAACTATTTACAAATATAAAAAAATTTATTGACCATAACAGTTTATCGTTAATAGATAGTAAAATTTTTCTATATTTGTAAATAGTTTGATATTTTTTTTCTATTTGTAATAATTATCCAAAAAAAATACTAAGTATTAATAAAATAAAATAAAACAAACTGAAAATAAAAAATAAAAACTATTGCTTTCCAAAGTAATTCCATACCACTAAGGGGCTTTGGAGGTCAGGTTTGGTATGTGATTTGGTTGTAATGTAATCAAAAACTCATTTGGATCGAGTACTTTGGACTTGTATTGTAATACCAAACTCATTCTGTTCCCACAGTTTTCAACCCAATTTTTTTTCACGCTTCACAATCTCATTTCCATTCCGCCATCGATTCTTCACGCATTCCAACACTATCCTGATTTCCAGTAATCCTGATTACATTTCAACCTCCCAACCAACCCCTAAAGCGAATAAAGAAGACGTAGAACAAAAATTCACAATAAAAAAAGATCTTACTAGAAGTAATCTCAAATAAACTATCTAAATCCTATGTATTCCAGTGAAGAGAAGAATCAATTACTTCAAATTTGAATTTCCTGCTTCATATCTTGAGACTACAAACTTATTTCTAACTTCTAAATATTGTATAAACGTAATTCGAGCTCAATTGATTGAGATATGATCTTGGCTGATCAAAGATAAAAAATTCAAATCTCCTATCCCTTGTAGTTAGTTGAACTTAGTAAATATTACATAAATGTGCGTGTGTGTGCATGTGTGCTACCGAAAATATTATAGCAACTGCAACAGAAATCTTCAAAGAAATGTATAGACTATATATCTATAAATATTATATATACATACACACAAAAGTACCTTAAGGTGAGGAGACGATATGCAAAATCTCGAGCCATCAACTTGATTTTATGATTTCTTTTTCTTGTTATCATCAGGTTTGACAAGCTGAACAGGAGCTGCTGGTATTCTAATCCACCATTCTCTTGCCCGTCTAATCCATTTGTTACTGGTTTCCTTTCTGTATGGCATTTCCCTCGTATACGCCTCTACTAATACTAGCATGATTATGTACTTAAATGGCAGAAATGCAAAAACTAATGCTGCAAAAACGAGCAGTAGCGCAACCATGTCCGTCGCCTGCAAGGAAAATGAACATTAAAGGGATACTAACATGGAAATATAATTGTAGTTTCTGCACATGGGTCATAAGGAACAGGCGACATTACAAGCTTACATAACTGACTGAATTTGCAGTCTTATAGGAAATATGATACTTTGATTGATGTGTGAACAATACAAAAATGCTGAAGGCTAAAGGATTCCTTAAGCTTACGAGAAAAAAAAAAAAAGAAAAAAAGAGATTAAACAAAAAAAAAATTATCCTAAGATGGAGGTTTTTGGGTTGGAATGTGGACCTTTGACCTCAAAGGAAGGAGTGGATGCTTTGACCTATGAGCGATATGTTGGCAATGGAGAGTTATTTATTTATTTTTTTAAACCAAACTTTTTTTGAGATTCCATCCAACCTTTTATGATAGGGTTCGTATTCTCTAGCATACTTTGTTTTTTCCATCATATATTTTGGAGTAAAGGCTCGAGATGAATGAGAGATATTTTAGAGGGTTGGAGAGGCATTGGGAAGAGGCGCAATCTCTCGCCAGGTTTAATGTCTCTTTTTTTTTGGGCGAGTTGTTTATTATCTTGTTAGGTCTTTAGTCTCTTTCCTTTCTTTTTCTAGAAAAAGTGAAAGTATGTGTATATATATATAAAGAGAAAAAAAAAAAAATTCCAAAAAAGAGAGCACCCTAAAGGAAGGGTCTCCGATCATCCAGAATATGATCAAGAGAATACTTACAAAAAGAAACTTGTCACCTACGCTAAAAAATGGACATTAAAACTTACTGGGGACCAAACATCAAAGAATCTCTTTCAATCCCCGTAAAAAGTCTATTATATCTCTTATTTCTCTACCTCGTAAACCCCATATCATCGCGAACAACCCAACTTTCCAAAAGAAGCTGCCCAGTTTAAAATTTTTCTAGTTCCTTTTTGAGTTGTGTTTTTTATAAGCCAATTTTGTATCGAAAGCTCAGTTTATATTTTTTATAAAAGAGAGAAAAAAAAAAAAGAAAAAAAAGCACCACATCTGGAGTTGACAGCTGAGGACGAGTCGGCACCACTTATAGAAACCAACAAAAGATAAGTGCAAGAAAGGACCTCCCGTCATTGCCGTTGGTAATCACGGGAAAAAAATTCACAAAAAGAGGGAGACAGACAAACAAACAAATTAGAAGCACGGCCAAAAGAAAGGGGTTAAAATGTAGAAGATTCGGATCTCCTCTCAAGTACTTTCTGGAGAAGAAGATGAAGGAAATATTCATAATCAGATAATCACTCTGCTCAACGAAATAGTTATAGTATACATACCTGTGGAAGTACTGCAAATAAGAGAGCTCTTATTTTTAGGAGAAAAATATTCCCATCTTGAATCAATGCTTCAACTTGAGTAATGACTTCTTGCAAGGTCAGCAGCTGTTCTACAGCATTTCGATTAGGGGGTGATGTGATCCTGAAAGGTTCTAATGGCTTGCTTTTGCCAAACTTCCTGCGGCAAAGCATAAGAACCGCAAGGAATACTAGAATGCAAGGCAAAACAAACCTTATCCAATTCCTGCATTTCCATATGCAAAATCATGTCATCTCCAGCAAATATCACTTGGCATTAAAATTTTGACGTATGGAATGTAGTTAAGAGTTTAACCGTAAGTTAAACCAGAATGCAACCATAGCTAAAACGAATAAAGAAATTTTATAAATATTAATTAGCCGTACAATTGAAGCTTATCATTTTGTCAATACTAAAACAAGTAATGTTGCTGAACCATTTTAAACATCTTATGTACTTCCAGAAAAGTAACATTTCAAATAATTGCATGTTACAATTTAACTTCAAATATAATGCAAATTTCATTGTTTAGCTAGTAAACCACAGTTATTATTAGTGATTAAAAGAGTTTGTATGTATAATATCTTGTTGAAGCCCAAAAAAGGTACTTTGATGTAGTGTAGTAATTTAACAAATTTTGTGCACTTTATTTAATATATGTTAAATCTTAGCAAATTAAAAAAAAAATTGAAATTATATGATTATGTCCCTTAATGACAATTAAATAAAATATTTCATTCACATCAAATAACATAGAAGAATGTAATTTCCTTTTCTCGTCTCCTTGTTTGGGACCCTAAACACAAATGATAATATTCAGAAGAGGAATCCCAACAATGTACTAAACCCCAATTGGTGCATTCTATGGAAACTCTAAAAGTATTTGAAAACGGCATACTATCTCTTTCTTTATTGTCGTTTTATGGGCAGCCATTGGTCCAAGCTCATGGACATATTTCAATTGCATATGTCCTTCGCTGAACACATTAACCAACTAATTTTGCAATCCTCTGCGAGAAAGGGTGGGTTCAGGGTCAATACTACAATAGCGGAATCTTCAACTCCAAACAAAGATGGACCTTTGGAATTTTGTTTTGCTTTCTGCTGCTTCTTGGTGTTTTAAACCCCAGTTATTTTAATCACTCTTTTGTGTAGTTAAGAGACCTATTTCATTGAATAATTAAAAGAAAAGGACAAAGGACACAAAAATTGCATAAAAGCTCCCAAATTGGTGTGACGTGTATAGTAGAGTAGATAAAGTTTTACAAAAGAACTAGACTAATACACCAATAAGTAGAGGGTGGAACAGAACCCAGAGTTGCATTCTATTCAAGGGTGCAGACAGTGAACCATGATCATCACCGAGGAAGTTGCCACTTGCCAATTCATATCTTCAGTGTGGGATTTTTTTGAAGAAGAGATCTCGGTGTTTGATTGGCTCGAAATAGAATTTAGCTCCACGGTGAAAGAGATTCTTCTTCACCCTCTGGTTTGTGACAAGGGTCGGTTCCTAGGATGCTCTAGCTTCTTTGTTATTTTGTGGGGGTTTTCACTTTTCAGTTTGAGAGAAACAATGGAATTCTTGGAGGGATTGATGAGCCTAAATGGATATAAAATGACATAAAAAACCCTTCTAATACTTCTCAAGCTCCTAACTAATAAACTTTACTAGTAAAATGATGAAGATTTATGGTTATGTGCCCAACAAACTATTATCGTATTAATTCATACTTCCATTATCCCTCATGCTCAAAAGTGCTGAAATTATATCCATATAAAATGTCTTGACAGACTACGAACTCAATACAGATGTAGCCTTAAAATAATAGTAAATACTGTAAGATCAGCATAATGTAGCATGTGTACGACTTACAAGCTTTGTTTTGGAACATAGTTTTTGTGAGTCAATAAAGTCCACCAGGATAAATGCTCAATTTTGACCCAAACATGCAACTCCAGATAACGAGTAGCTACTTACCTTATAATAGCAAAGCAAAACAGCAGTAGAAAAGCTGTTGATTTGTAAGTGTCTTCCCATGAGGCCAAAATCTGAATACGTCTAGCCAATTCCAGAAACGGAAACAACAGTTCCTAGACAGACAGAGAGAAAGGCTCAGCTCCAAAATACTTCATCTCTCAAAAAATTCAATATTTTCTTTGGTTCCCTCTCCGAGAAGTGGGTTTTTTTTTCCTTTGGATAAGAGAAAAATGGGAATTAAATTTTTTTATATCTCCTCTAGTTGTAAAAAGATGGAAGAAAAGATACTGAAGCATGTCATTTATGATAACAGTTGTTGATCAAGAATATATACAAATACATGAGTTAAATTAGTACTAAGTTTTAACTCGATTGCTTGCATATCTTCCAAGTATCTCATAAAAGGCAGTCTACTTTTTCAAGAAACTCGGTCTTTTACCTTCATTACTGCAAGATTTGTATCAATACCCTCCACCTTCACTTGGTCAACAGTAGCTTGTGCAGCTTCAGCCCTGCCTGAATCTGATATGGATTGTCTGACTACAATTTCCAAGGGATTTGTCTCACCCACCCAAACATCTCCAACTAAAACTGTGTCACCTTCATAACCTATCTCTTTCTGTAAGGTGAACCCAAGTTGACTTAGTGCTAGAAGAAAATTTGGAGACGATTGTCGTTGTTGCTTTGCAGGTGGGCTCCCAGAAGCATCATGTTGGATACCATCTATATTTATCAACAGCAATCGACCCAAGAGAGTTTCCAAAATTGAATCTCCCCCAGGAAGACTTTCTGCCAGATTAAAAGTGAGTAAGGTTCTGTAGTGCGAAGAAAAAACATGAAAAGCTTCTCTAATTGCACGAATTCTGAAAATGCCAAAAATTGCCCGTGCAAGTACTTCTGATTTCTGAGTTTCATTAAGATTGTGCTTCCTGATAAACTTATGTGCTCGCAGGACCTCAAGACAGATATCCAGCCAATAATCCCGCCGAGAACTGCCTTTGAATTCAGGAAACTCTAAATAAACAGGTTCTATCCTGTAAAGGATCATTAAAGAGTTTAACCACAAAATATATTAATAAAAATACCTTCACATGAAGGGGAAACACATTAAAATCCAGGGACTAAAATTCATAAAAATACTTAATATTATTCAAGAGATTACATACACAGATGTTGACTTGTACATAACAGCTTTATCAAAGAGACGAGCACCCAATGGTCCTGTAAGTTCAGGTTTTATTCTCTGTTTTGTATCGGCTTCCAGATCATATCTAACAGCCTTATCATATAAACCAACACCCAATGACTCAAAGTACAAGGCATGACTGGTCAGTGTCAACCTCCCTGCATGAAAAGATAAACCAGATCAGACGTGAAGGAAAAACACCTTAATGAATATCTTCACCTCAGAACAATCAAGTGAATACTACATCACACAACCCCTCTAAGTTTATCCTTGCAGAATCCCATCGCAGAGACAGATGTCCGAAAGCATCTTTCCCCGGCAAAAAGATAGATTTTCCCCAGGGGGAATTTCACTATGTCAATGGAGTTACAATTGAGTAATGGCTCTCATTGGTGGTTTTCTAGTATTTTCAGCCGAACTTCAAGTAGTTTTAGGAGTAGTTCTAGAGTGAGTTATGGGCCATTCAAAGTTTTTGGCCCAATTGAAGAGCTTTACGGTAACTCCTGGGTCTTCATACATCTTATGAAACTTTTGAAACCTTGTCTTCTACTACCATTTGACCGATTCACCTTCAAGATTCTATTGGAACTCTCTAACCATCTTACAAGACAAACCAACTTCTCTTCTTTACTCCAACAGAATTGGAATGCACCTTCTCGTTACTTCACTAGACAGAGTAGTCTTTTTATTAATATTATTTTTAATTATTTTAATGCAAAACGAACTTTCATCTTAGAAAATGAAAGATTCATTAGACAAAATAACAATGTCAGCTTTCAAAACAAACCCATTCACATTTTTCTGCAACTGTTTAATGGAGAATACAGAAGATCAAACAGTGATTGTTCTAACCATTGCACTTGATTCCATTGCAATCCTATGGGGAAAAATTAGAAAAAGAGGGGAAAAGAAATAGGACGACTTATCACTTTTCTCCTCAATTCGAAAACACCAACCCATTAGTTGTTTATTTATCAAATAAGAAAGAACGCATTTTCTACACAACTTCTAAAATCCATAATCCATAAAAGAAGCTCATAAAATCTACAAAGAGAGAAATATCTACCCTTTCTTAGTCAAACACATATAACCTACTCAACTTGAATCATCTATATCTGGCCAGCAAAGGAAGGAAGCTTAAATTTTAATTGTTGAAAAACTACAATCGAGAGAAGGAAACTTCAATCTTAAATTTCAATCTTCAAGATCTAAACAGTCCATTCAGTCTTGGATTATATTTGTAGGACAAGACTCACCAGGCCATGCAGAAATGCCAATATGCTGAAGAACTGGTTGAGTGGGTACTGTACCATCAACTTCAAGGACAATTTCTCCTTCAGAAAGATGAAGATTTCCAGTTGATGGGTGCAACGCATTTTTAGTTGCCTTAATAACCCTGCAAAACAGGCATCGTAATAAATTCTCTCTAATAGTGAGCCTAGCCCATAAACTAATCAACTCTGGAACTGAAAAGTTCACGATCCAGAAACAGATAGGTCCCGTCTTTAGACTTCTTTGTTAACCATTTGAGATCCACTGATTTAAAAAATGAACATATAACAATAGTTGCAACATATTCCTGTTACAAGGTGCAATTATCATACACTTCACACAAGCTTGAATGTAACAGCCGATACAGTAAGAGAATCATTCTAACAATGCTGCAAAAGCATAAACTTTAGGAACTACAGAAAATCGAATAATACTTTATTGAACCAGAAACATGAATCCAAAACTAAATCAAAATCCTTCAAGTTTCATTGAAAAAACAAGATCCTAAAAGTTAAGGTGTTGTTTGATAACCATTTCATTTTCTGTTTCGAGTAGAACAAAAACTGTAAAACACATGTGTAACAGCTTCCCTAGTTAAACATATGAAAGTTGGAGAAACAATTTCAAGCACATTTAATAAAGATCACACAATTGTCAACACTAATGAAGCAAGTTCTTACTTGTCTAGACTTCTTATATATTTGTCGAAGACAAGAAAATGGAGTCGATGACCTGAAGAACTTGTCAGTGAATCAAAAAGATTGTGAACAGTTATGATATCTGCAAGAGCAATGCAAGCAGGAGCTATCCGTGCAAAAGCTTCTGGCCCAACAGTTTTCTTGTCATCAAACTGATCACCATAATATAAAAGTTTTAAAAACTAATACCTCAAAAGCTCAGTCAATGCTAACCAAAAAAAAGGCTTTAAAAGTACCCATCCTAGACATAATGATAACATAATGTGCCTATCAAGTTGCAGATAAGAAAACCAGAAAATTATTAACCTGAACAGCCATGTTTGTAGAATTCGAATAAAATAGTGACCACTCTTCCTTATCCTCTACTTCCTCATTACTGCAAGAAGCAGTTTCCTACAGTTGGAAAGAGGATTCAGAAATACAATCAATTCCTTCTCTCCCTCTTTTTCTACTATCCATGTAAATGAACAATAAAAAACTAAAAACTAAGACCCTAATTGATAACCATTTTGTTTTTAATCTTCTGGTTTTGAAGGTTAAGTTCATAAACACTGCTTCTACCTACAGCTTTTTTGCTCTATTACCTACATTTTGAAAACAATTTAAAAAACCAAGCCAATTTTTGAAAAATGAAAAATGTAGCATTTAAAATTTTGATTTTGTTACTTAAATTTGGCTTAGAATTTAAATGTGTTTTTAAGGAAGGTGAAATGCTTACCAAAAATTGTGAGGAAGCAAGCTTAATTTTTAAAACAGAAAACTACAAACAAAATGGTTATCAAATGAGGCCTAAAATATCCGAATTCCACCCCTCCGCAACCCACCCCCATCCCACGAGAAAAAAGAAAGATGCATTTAAGTGATAATCTCACTCTATCTTACTAAATATCAATGGAGTATAATGGTAGACTGTCTCACTTGCGGTAGTGGTTCGCTTTCACTACCAGGGCACTCCCAAGCAAGCATCATGTCATATGCCAAGCGACGAAAATCCTTGTCGCTTAAATAATCTGGACGTCTACTCATTGAATAGAGTGTTTGGTATGAGCAAAATTCCAACAAACTTCTAGAATAAGTTTCAGATTCCTTATTATTTCCAGGCAACTCTGAATCAAAAAGTTGTTGCATTTCTTCGGTGGGCATTTGAAGAATCCTGCATAATAGAAATGCCTCTCCCTTTAGATGCATGAAATGGCAACGATATAAAAGCTGAAGCAAGTGTCCAGTTCTAAGGATTGCATTACAAATGCCGAATCAAAATTATGCCTTCAATAAGACATATGCAACATATTGTTACAGGCACTTAATTTGTGAAATCCTCTTGAGTAAAAAATTTGTAAAATAAAGTAGCTTTTATATCTTTACAAAAGTATAGGCTATTTATGACGGAAATATCAACTCTTTTTTGCTGCTCTAAAACAAAGTATATTAACCGACTGCAATATATAATTCAAAAGGCAAAGAAACTAGATTCTGTGCAATAATGCCACAGTGAATGAAGAAGGTTTTTAGAAAGAGTTCAAATCAATACACTATTTTGGTTAATAGGTCATTATACTCGCATTCTTGACCATGGAGCATGAGTGAAGTGATTGATTATGGATGCATAAGTTCTTCCACAGTACTAGACAATCAGTCATTTGCACAGGATCAACAGCTAATCATCCCACCTTAAATCATACATTAGAAAATTTTTACTTAACAATTTCACATCGATAATATGTCACAGTATCAGGTAGTAGATGGTAAACGCATCAAAGTTTTAAGGGGAAAAAAAATACCAGTTCACATTGTAAGATAAAACCTCTTACGTCAACATTACAATACATGCAAACAGAAGAAATTTTTTTTTTTTTTTTGATGAATAGAAAAATGAAAATCACGAGAAAATATGAGGAGAAATACTTGGAACAACGAGCGACAACAGAATTTGCGAAGGGAGAGAGTTCAGAAATGGATTTAGGAGAACCGGAACCGGGTGAATCTTCTTCATTCTTTGATTTCTTGCGCTGAAAGATGGATCTGAATGTGTTTGGTTGGTTCTTTATCAAGCTCTCAATCATGGTAACCTTCACTTTCTTCGCCACTATCTCTTGTAATCCAGACATCGTCGAATTTATTGATTCAAAACTGTTTGAATGAGCAATCACAAATTAAAGAAACGGATTGATTGAGAAATTCGTAATCGTAACCTATTCGTAGTCAATGTTCCTCCAAACTTCAGCCTCACATTCTTCTTCTTCTTCCTCCTCGAATCCTCTGCTCTAATTCTCGACGTACAACCAAAGAATAGAATATATATATATTTTTAATTTAAAAAGATAATAATAAAATTACAAATTTCATTCCTTTATTTCAAGCTTTTTTTCTTCTTCTTTTCTAATTCCGTTTTGTTAGGTTAGTGTCTGTTTCGATTATTTATTTATTTATTTATTTATTTATTACGTTAAAATGTGATTTTGGAGGGTGTTCAATTTTTAATTATCCAATTTTAGTCTCAATATTTTCAATAAATTTTAAATATAGTTATAGATGTTAGTTTATTGTTGATTTTTTAAAAAAACTTTTTATAGTCTATAGCATTCTTATTATAAATTTTGAAAAACATCCATATATTTTATTTTCTTATATGGAAATTATTTTTACTATTTAATCAATTTTGAGGGACTAATTTTAATATTTATTTAAAGTATAAAGACTAAAATTGAAATTGAAAGTAGTGAAACTAAAATTGAATAAAGTTCATAGTATGAGAACCAAAATGGTATTTTAACCTTACTCTCCACTATTCGATAATGAATTTTGTTATCAGGACATTGATTGAATAGTGTCGATAGATAGTGGACTGGACACTACATACTAATTAGCAATTTTGTATTGGATAATGGATAGGATAGTGTCACTTCTAATCTTGTATCAAAACTTTTGTATTGAAAATTTATATTAATATTAATTATAAGTAAGGTTGGAATTTGTAATATGTATGGCTATTTTAATTTATGTATTATTTTTAATAGATAGTGCTAAAAGACCAAAATTTGTAAATATTGAGAAATTGAATATGAAAGAAAAAGAAAAAAAAAATTGATCGGTTTAAATCAAAACCGATCGCTTGGTTTAAACAATATATTTTGAAAGTGCGGTTATGAAATTTTCAAACCGAATAGGACGATTTTGACGCCGATTTTCATGAAAAATTGACCCCACCCGACCGATGTTCACCCCTATATTAAATTCATTTTGACTCACATGAGTAAGTTAGAATTCATAAACCATCTTAAAATATTAAAATAAAAGTTGAAATCAGACCAACAATTTTAAAATACATCTACAAATTATTTGGAAAAAAAATTAAAGTTACATGTTAGTTTTTAAAATATAACATCAAATATTAATTTAACATTATGGATTGTAAATTACATACAGTTAAAAAAATAAAATAATATTTGATTTGTACATATCTTTAGTAAAATATAAAAATACTATAAAATTAGCCAAAATAAACCTAATTCAACCAGTTTCAATCAAATATGTACGAGTTTACCCACAATTGTCAAAAGAAAAAAGGTTATAAAATTAAAACAATATATTATAATGTTTAAAGAAAGCTGAAAAAAGAATTATAAAATTCAATGAAATTTGTGCCCTAAGCCCTAACCCTAATTTTGAAATTTGTTCCCATCTTATCGCTATTCCCACTAAGACCTTTGATTAATTATGAGAAAAAATAAATATATATTTCTTATCGATTTCTTTCAATTATTTCACTTTTCCCATAGTCTTCCACCTTTGTATTCTTGGAAACGCCGATACCTTTCCTTGGAACTGGAATTAAAAGTCATTTTGAATAATCACTACAATTCATTGAAATAAGTTTTTTTAAAAAAAAAAAAAAAAACAATTCATTAATTATGGGATGATTTCAAAATTGGGAAACGATAGAAAATAATTATAAATATAGTAAAATTTTACTTTCTATATGTGATAAGACTACTATATATCTAGATAACATCTATCACTTTACTAAATAGATATGGATAGATATCTATCTCGATCTATCGTCATCTGTTATAGATAAAGAGTGAAATTATGTTATATTTGTAAATAATTTGATATTTTTTCTATTTATAATAATTTTACTAAATAATTAGAAGAGAGAGTTTCGAAGAGAGGGTTGTGAGAGAGAAATTGAAGAAGATATAAAGTTGTGGTATTTAGAAAATATTATGATTTAATATATTTTTCCTTTAAAATGTGTCTCGTTTAATACCCCTTTTTCTTTCCCATTTTAAAAAACATATAATTAATATATGGTTGGAGACTAAATGGTAATTGTGTTGGTTTTATGCTCTAAAACACGTAGATTGTAAATGTAATTATTTGACCGTTATTAAATCATTAATAAAGAGTTATTGATGTGTTACTTCAATAAGCGTTATTGATTGTTTTTTGTTTATTTCGTCTTAATAACCCTAAATCAAATAAAACTAACATCCTAAGTTGTTTTATGAGTCTTGAACTGTATATGGGGACATACAAATATCAATGTTCAAGATATAGTCTAAAGGGTCTATAGTATAGGGATAAAGTTGGGCACCTTATCCTAATGACACTATAGATACGACTCATTTTGTATTTGATACAAACACAATGATCTAACGTGTTTGTGTAGATGACATGCGAGTAGAGGTATCCTATGCAATGAGTTTGCATAAGACCAAACCACAAAATAGTGATCACTAAATGTAACTCCGTTGATTAGTTATGTTTTTATTTCAATAGAATGACCTAAACAACTTAGTCTTAATCCTGAGTATATTATGAACACCTGTCCACGAGGGATTGTCTTTTGATTTGTATCAGTGAGAGTGGTCGTTTGCCGACTCAATATGCTTACCATCTTGGGGACAAGACTGAGTGGGGAGCTGGGACATAATTATACAAGATGGAATTCACTCATTCTCATCTTTAGGGTAAGAAGATAAGCGTTCTCTTAAGTGGTATCTTTGGGACATGAACAAAGGGTTTTGCCCTCTCACTGGCCTAAAAAGGTTTCTATTTAATGGTTGGACCATAAAGAGGTTGTTCATTAGAGTACCACTAGTACTTAAGGATTTAGAATTAACCCAGGGGTAAAACTATAATTTGACTCAACTTGTGTTACAAACACTTGTGAATGATTAATTTGTTGTTATTGGTCTATATCCATGGACACATAAATATATCTGCAGTGATAAGAGTGTAGTTGTGGGTCTGTAGTGGAGTATACCCCCATAGTTAACGAATATTGATTAATGTGATTAATGAGTTTAGCTAATTAATCTCACATTGTTGGATCTTCTGATCTGTAAGTCCATTAGGTCATAAAGAGTGAAGATTCATATTAAAACTCTAGGTTAAAATTAATGTGTATTAGATACACATTAAAACTATAAGTTATGAGAGAATAACAATTTAATATGATTCAAATGTAGGTTAAATTAAATATTAGATATTTAATTTGACAATTAATTAATTAAAGAATTAATTTTCTTAATTTATTTTAATTAAAATTGATTTAATTAAATTAAATGAATTAAAACTATAGGTTAGATGAGATATGTTCATTTAAATATAATCTAAATAAAATAATTAATTAAGTTATATTTAATTAATTATTAATTATTTATTTATTTGTTAAATTAAATAAATAATTGATTGATTAATTAATTTTAAAAAAAAAAAAAAAAAAGAAGAAGACAACTTCTATACATGGGAGTTACACTTTATGTGATATTTACGCTTTACGTGGTTTAATCCCACGTCTCCTAATCTCTCTCCATATAGTATTGCAAAAGAAACAGAGAGATGAAAGTTTTCTCTAAATAAAAATTTTCTCTGGTTTTCTCTTTAGTTTTTTCCCAAGGATCAAGAGAAAGATCCACAATCATTCATCTCATCACTCAAATAATAGGAGAGATTTGTGGTGGTGGTGTTAGTGATCTAGAAGCCAAAAGGAGATTCGTAAATTCAGAGTCAACAACAAATATAAGGCTTCTAATTCTAAAAGTATATATAAATACAGTAGGTTTTCTGTATTTTTTCCATGGTATAAGTATTTCAAAATTTCGATTAATTTTTAGTTTGATTTTGTACTGTTTCCACTGCGTTAGAGATTTCAACCCTTACAAATTGGGCCTTTTTTTTTTTTTTTTTTTTGTAATTTTAAAGCCAACTTAGATATTCTTGTAAATAATGGAAAAGTTGGACATAATTAAAATATATGATCTTTATTAAGGCCTTATGTGTTGTTATCCCTTCATTAACAACCATTGTCAATGCTACCGAGTCTCATTCTAACGATAATAATCGTCGATGACATGCTTTGACGCTAACTCCGATAACCACTTCTGCGCCACCAACTTTAGTGAAGATCACCTCAAGTGATCAACTATACGACGAACAGTACCTCCAGCGATCACCTTCGGAGACCAACTTCATCGATCATCTCCAATAGCTAACTCTAACAACCAATTCGACCTATCATATACTTTAAAAAAAATTTAAAAATTAAAAAAAAAAAAAAAAAAACTTGGTAGGTGAAAATGTTTTTAAATACAAAATTGAAATTATTAGTACATAGTATTTAAAATAAAACTTGGTCCTTTAAAAAATGTGTATAATTTTTACTTTAACTAGTAATGAACACGTACAATACACATGAAAATGTCAAAAATTTTAATTTAAAATTTTAAGATAATATATAATCTTCTAAAAAAATTAGGTGCAAATATATACTATAACATATACAAATATTTTAGGGATGTTTTCAAAAATGGGAAAATCGTTGAAAATAATTACAAATATAGCAAAAATTTACTTTCTATCTATGATAGATGTCTATCTAGCTCTATCGCGGTCTATCACCGATAAAAGGTAAAACTTTGCTATATTTGTAATTATTTTCAACAACTTTGCCATTTATTTCAATTTTCCAATATTTATTTTATTTTCTAAAACTACAATGTAATAAGTAAAACAAAAACAAACTCATAACTTAAATTGTATATGCTATAACTATAAGCATTCTATTTCAAATGTATCCAAAATCAAGGTGGAATGTAAATCAGATTTGATGTCATAAGAGAAATAAAATAGTACATACAAAAATAATTTAATTTTATTCATCCCTCTAGGCTTTTTTTTTTTTTTTAACTTTTTGTACAAAAAAAAAAACTTTAATTATCCGTATCTTTTTTATCTCTCTAAAATTTTCTTCGTCTCTCTACAATGTTCTCTTTTAAACCTTTGTCCATCATCAGTATTTGAAAACAATTTGTTAACTCAAAATTAAAGTGCATGGATCTAGATATGGATCAAGATCACCCAAAAATGTTTAAATGGTAAGGGTGATGGATTAATAGATGCATGATTGAGAAACCTATATAACATCATACAAAGTTGATAATTTGTAAAATTGCATGATCCAAGAACTATTGACGGAATAAATCAAAGTTAAAGTTGTTTGAGTAGTTTCAATAACACCCGTAAATTTCTATTTGGAACTTGATATTTTATGAATGCTTACAATTAAAAACTAAAATGTTTAACATGTATTTTCTTTTATTGCAATAATGTATAAATTATTAATTCCTCCAACTTTTTATTCACATTTCCTCACACTCAAGTAAATATAATGTGACTAAAAGAATAATTATAATAGATACGATACAATTATTTTCATTTTAATTTTAAATTTAATAAATTAATACAATTAATTAAATCTCAAATTAAATATGAATGAACTTCATTTGAACTAAATACAAATCATACTTGTACAAAAAAATTTAATAAGAATCATACAATCATGAGCTACTTTGGACGCTTATGTTAGATGTTTGTGAAAACTAGGTTTAAGGTTGCAATTATATTTCTAATAAACATTATTGAAAATAAAAGTCAAACTATTTTATTTTAGTAACATAAAAATTGGTAGTCGTGTACTTTTTAATAATCACGTCACATCCCCACGTTTCTCATTTAATCTTTGAAAATTAATGCAATAAGTTAAAATCTTAAACTAACTATGAACTACTTCATTTTTCTTTCTTTAATGAGAAAATTGGCTCACTGCAAATTTAATAATAAAATCGTGCAATTGAAACTTATGAAATTGTAATTAGGACTATGATAGTAAAATTAAAATGTATAAGACAATTAGTCAAAAAAAATATCAAATATTATGGTTCTTTTTTATATAAATTTTAGATATACTATAGATTTATAAATTAAAGATATTATATTATATATAATATAAATGTAACAATTTGTTATAGTATTTTACATAAATAAAATGAAAACTTTTCATGTTCTAATTCCAATCCTTTAAATTTTAAATAATTTAAATTCCACACAGAAGTAAAACTTGTGAGATTTAGTTCTAGAAAAATTTATGAAATTACAAGACTTTTGATATTTTTTATCATTAAAAATGATTAAAGGTATAATAACTATTAAGTTAACTTATGTAATTAAAAATATAAACAAAAAACTTTTCATATCCTAAGATTTTAAATGGTTTAGATTACATAATTGAAGAAGCAAAACTTATGAGAATACAATACTTTTGATAGTTTTTTACATGATTAAATATATAATAATTATTTGTTAAAAGAAATATGTAATAATTATTGAGTTAACTATTTATTATTGAAAAAAAAATTATGTTTGTTCAACTATGCTTGACAATTAATTATAATGTTTTATAAGTGAGATATTTTATATATTTAAATTGTGAAATGAGATGAAATAATCCATAAATATTTTTCCAGGAATGTAATTTTTTATATAAATATTAAAATAACATACATAAGACATCTTGATCTCTTGAGATTAAAGAGACATTGTGAACATTTTTCTTCTTTTATATTTTATTTAAAGAAAATAACATTTATAAAATCAAATTTCATATAAGTGGGGCAAGAGCCCCCACTTAGGCTTAATGCTT
The DNA here is from genome assembly GCA_030954485.1 of Citrullus mucosospermus. Classification (NCBI taxonomy): domain Eukaryota; kingdom Viridiplantae; phylum Streptophyta; class Magnoliopsida; order Cucurbitales; family Cucurbitaceae; genus Citrullus; species Citrullus mucosospermus. The sequence continues at coordinate 8,587,072 of CM062055.1, read as the reverse complement.
TAAAAATATTAACATCATTCATGTCCAAAATCCACATTGGAGCACCCTTTTAAAACATTTGATATGAGAATACAATAAGGCTAGTCATTGACTCTTTCAACGAAAGATAATAGTTTAGTTACTCTAACATCTTCTTAAAAGTTTGGTGATGTTTGATGGTGAACTGCAAAAGGCTTCACAAATGATTGGAGCTTCCATCAGCCTAATCTCATTGGTTAGATATGTGTATGATAACAATTAGTTTAAATAACGAAAAAAATAAAGAGAGAAAGAAAGTAGAATCTTAGAGAAATATTTGGTAAAAATGTTGGAAGAATAATGAAAAAAATATCATTTTTATAGTACTAGCTGGTAAAAAATTACAAGGCTTTTGGTTTTCTAAACCTTATGAATTTCAATAACTGATTATAATTAAATAAAAATAAAGTTTTAAGTTGCAGAGAAATCTCTTGTATTCCCTCTATTTATTATTATTGCTAACCAATCCATTATTTATTAATTATTGGTAGAATTAATTGCAAGTGGCATATTGTGTAGATTTTGAAATTGACAAAGGGACAAAATAGTTTTGAAAAGTTTTACAAAGACTTTTGCTTTTTAATAGATTATAGATTATAGATATAGATATTTATAAATAAAGTATATATTTTATAATTTTAAATATAATACAATATCAAAACTTTGATAATGATAATATTTTGTTCACTTTCAATTTTTCTTTTTTTTTTCTTTCTTTTTCTTTTTGCAAAATTTTAACATATAAAATCCAAAATATGGTCTTTGAACAAAATAATAATAATAATTACCTCACCTATCCTTACATTTAATAATTGTATCTATAATTAAATATCAACAAATTTACATGGTTTCTGGAATGCCTAATATATTAGAGTAATTAACATGATTTGATTTGAAATTTTTAAGAAAATATGTTTATTTTTGTTGCTTATGGGCAAATTTAAGTATGTCAATAAAATATACACATAATTTATGGTCGTTCCAATTGTAAACTTATTTAATTGTAAAAATTAAATCTTAAACTTACATGGTTGTAAAATTTAAATTATTCTTTTAAGACAAATGTAATAAAAAAAAAAGAAAAAAAAAACAAAATTTTGTATCCTCTTTTTTCAGAATAAGTAATTTAATTTTAATTTTTTGTTTTTGATTTTTTTTTTTCAATTTTAGAACTTTCCCGCAAACATAATAAACAAAAACAACATTTTGTATCTCTTATTTTTGTTTTCGGTATTAGTAAAATAAGTTTTGAACACATGCATACCATTTCATAGAATAAATAAAATACAAATAATTTTGTTTTTCTTTAACCCAAATTTCGTTTTTAAAATGTCAAACACATGGTTTCTCTTACAAGAGAAATTAAAAATTTTCAAGGAAAATGAAAATAAAACTTTTTTCATTATTTGTAAAGGAAACATTGAATCACGTCAAAATAGAGTTTTGCGAATTTATAAAATTATTTACATCGATAAAGAGGTAGCTGCTGAATGGGAAATTTTGGCTAATCACATGTTACCACATCATCACAACGAAAGTTCAAGCCCATTGTGAAAATTATAAAGTGGATTGGTCAAGTAATTAAAGTCGTTTAGGTCCAAAGTCCAACACAATTCAAGCCTGTTATGGAAATTCGGGCCAACAAATATTGGTCGAGCCCAAAAGTCACTAGGCCAAAGCCCGTGTAAGGTCCATTGAAAACCTCTATAAATAGAGGTCTTACTCTTTATTTACTAGGGGTTGGAAGCATTAACAACGAAGTGTTGAAACTTTGAAGACTTGAAAATTGAACCTCTGAAGATTTCAAGACCCTGAAACTCTGATCGATCTTGAGATTATGACTTTCTAAAGATTTAAGACTTGGAAAACTAAAGTTTCCTTGAATTCTAGAAGACTAAAGCTTTGATCGATTCAAGTTCACAACTTCTTGAAAATTGAAAGAACTAAAGGCTAAGAACTTTGAAGGTCTTAAGAACACAACACCCTCAAAGCATTGAAGATTAGAAGACAGACCAAAGCTCCAAAAATCAACTTTTGCTCCCTTGAAGATCTAAAGAATAAAGCTCAGAAGACTTCCAGAAGATCAGAAGATACTCTAAAGTTATTGAAGTCAGAAACTCTAAAGGTTTATCCAAGTTAGACATCAATCCAAGTCAATAAACAAGCCAAAGGTCGATCCAAATCAATCAACAAGTCAGAGGCCAATCCAAATCGATGAACAAGCTAAAGGTCAATCCAAGCTAATCAATAAGCTAGAGGTCGATCCAAATTGATCAACAAGTTAGAGGCTGATCCATAAGCCAAAGGACAATCCAACCCGATCAACAAGTTAGAGGCCAACCCAAGAAGATCACCAAGCCTAAAGGTTAATCTTCCAAGAAGATCAACAAACCTAAAGGTTGATTCTCTAAGAAGATCATCAAACCCAAAGGCTGATCATCCAAGACGATCAACAAGCCTAAGAATTAAAGTTTACTTTTTCAGAGAAAGCATCAAATGATAAAATATAGAGATTGTACTCACAACATTGAAATTAATACAAATACAAAGTTCGAATTCTATGAATTAAATTGCTTTGGAAATCTCCTCGAACAGTAGCATTGTTATCTCCAAATCTAACATTTTATTCCAATTACACCATATGTACTTTAGTTTTATTCATCCATATATTTTTATGATTTTTTTCTATCTTTCTATACTTTAAAATTTCATGTCAAATATTTAAAATTTAAACATAATTATAAGTATATTTATTCAAAAATCTTATGTTCCCATTAAAAGTTTTGTCTCAAAGTTTTCTACTACATCCAACACATTTCATTTACAGTATAAATTAGCTTAAAACAAGGAATACATAGTTTTAGATACTATTTTCTTTAATTACTTAAGTTCATAATAAACATTTACTAATTAAACTCAATGGAAAATAAATTCAATCAAAATTTAAATTTTGTCATAAAAAGTAAAAAAACTAAGCCATAAACATTTTAAGTCATGTGCCTCACACGTGTCTTCCAACTAGTAATAATAAAAAAGCAATATGTCTATTCATACTTCAAAACTCTATGTTAAACAAATTAACACCCCAAACACAAATCTACTGAACTCAAACTAAAATAGTTTACACACCAAACAAAGATTGTTCAACCTCTTAACCTATTATAACCTCACATATTATAATAATCACATACTATTTTAACCAACTATATGCCACAAACAATCCCTAAACTTCAATTTTATGAGTAGATTTTAAAATTTTATCAAATTCGAAAATTCAAGGATTAAATTTGTTATTTTGAAAATGTAAGTATTAAATAGACATAAACTTTAAAGTTTAAGGATTTAACTTGTAATGTAACTGTCCTTTCTTTTTTTATTGGAAATTATCACTAATATTTTACCAAAGTTCAATAAAAGTAACTTCAAACTGGCAATAAAATTAATTTTGAGATTTATCAAAAGTACAAAGACAAAATTTGGGCACTTAAGAATATTATTAAGGGTTGCCTAAGGCAAGATGCAAAGTCCATAGGCAGGTCCAAGCCCATAGAATAACGGGAGGAGGCAAAGGGAGTGGACATTCCAACACAAACTAGATCTGAGCACCAACAAATATATAAACAAAAATAAAATGAGATGTAAAGCATAAAAAAACACGCACACATATAATAGTATTGACACAAATCAAAGCTAAAATAAGTTTAGCTTAGCGACAGATTTAATCTTCATTCTCCTCGTATTTGTTGTGTAAAAAAATAGTAGAATTTTAAAACAAACTTGTGTGGTTCTTATTAAACACAACCCATAAGCTTACAATTATTTATTTCTATTTTTGGAATTAAGCTTACAAATACTATTTTTGCCTATAATTTTATTGCTTTTATCAATTACTTTTTTTTATTATTATTATTATTTAACAAATTTTCAAAAAACCAAGCTAAATTTAAAAAAGTAAACAAATTGTCTCCGATAACTTTTGTTTTCTAAATTTTGTTTAGAATTTTAAATGAATCTTTTAGGAAGGTGTAAAACTTCCCCAAAAAAATGTGTGGACACAATCATAATTTTCTTATAGAAAAACAAAAGCAAAGTGGCTATGAAATGGAGTATCAGCTTTGGTTTTTTAAAATTAAGTTAATATACACTATTTCTAATAATGAGTTATTTATTTATTAAAAAAATTATCTTTTTAGTCCTTAAATTTTTAATATTAGGTGCATCTGGTCCTTGAATTTTTAAAATGGACTTTTTTAGTCCCTAAATTTTTTAAAATGGGTCTAAATGGTCTTTCTCTCCAAATAGAAAAGTTAAAACAAACCGTTCGTCCAAGTAAATTAATTTAAGACTTACATGGCATGCAAAATGGGGAAAAAATTCCCAACATGTCATTTTATTTGAACCAAATTTGTAAGTAGCCCTAATTTCAAGTTGAGCTATATTTCTCTTTGTGCACTTTCAACCATTAATGACCAACGATTCCAAGCATTAGCTAGCAACAATTTCAACCATCAGCGAGCAACTATTTTGACCACCAGGCGAGAGCGATTCTAAACTACGAGGCACGGTTTTGATTGAAACTACCAAAGACGAAAGTGACTCATGTCGAGTTTAATGATCCCGACTGAAGTTGTGATCAAAGTTTAATAAATGAATAAAATTAATACACATTTTGGTCTTATAATTTAGCCTTTTATTTATTTGGGCAAATTGCAAAAACCACCCCTAGAGTACAGTGGTAGTTGCAATTACATTCTCAACCTTACTTCTATAAGTGTTAAAATTCGATTCTCAAGCTTAAAATAGTTGTTGAAATTAGATCCACAAATGATAAAAAAAAATAAATAAATAAACTCTCAAACTTATACAAATGTTACCATTTATATAATTATGTAAGGTTGAAAGTTCAATTTGACCCAATTTTAACGTTGGTATAATATGAAGGGCAAATTAAAATTTTAAGGGTATAATTATAATTATGATTATATAATTTTTGCAATTTGGCCTATTTATTTTTATTTTTAGAAGAAATAACTCCAATTTAAAAGGAAAAGTCATTTTTCTTCAATCCACTTTTCAAAGTTTAAACCTTCTATTAACCTTCTATTACAACGACCGCCCACTTTTCTACCGGTTCCAATTTGAGTTCGGAGAAGGATGGGTCAAGCTGAAAGCGTCGCCGCCGTATCGTCTCCGAACGATCTACCTCAAAGCCGGAATTCATCTGCAAGTCCCGTCTCCGGTCCTCCCTCCATGGAGTCTCTAATTGCAGGTCCCCTGCCTTCTGTTTAATCTTTCCGTGTCTTTTTGTTCTGTTCATATTCTACGTATCTGTAAAAATGTTTCTGTTAGTCAATGAAGCGATCCTTTTCATATAAGAATGATTCATGTTCAAGAAATTGAAATTTCGGGTGCTAAAATGTCCAAGGACTATCGTGAATTTCGTTAAATTTATTTTCTGTTCGTAGTATCGGTTGTTATTCTTCATAACATGCTCAGACAACAGGCGAAATTAGTCTGCAGTATGCCCTGCTTCTGTGAAGGGATTATATTCATCATTTACGGCCTGGTTTATTCATGGTAATAGGATCCATGATACTTTTCAAGGTTATAAACAAGTGATTGCATGGGTGACTATGGAGAGAGGCTAGTTGCTGAAGAAGAAGGATTCTGGGAAGTGGGTTAGCTAGGGGACTAGGAGTTGTCGCTCGAATTGGAGAGGGGAGCCGAGAAAGGATAGAATTAGAGCGGGTATTGGTAAGTTTCTACAAAGACATACCCAAAAGTTTGACATTGGAGCATAGTAGATTGATTGTGTTTGAGGTAAAGGTTGCTGTAGCAAAGGTTTTCAGAAAAGAACAATTGGGAAGAGAGTTGTGGAAAAGTTAAAAAAGGAGTTTTGTCTTAAGAACTGGTATGTGGAGCCTATTTATCAAATAAACTGTAGTATAAAATGCTTCGCCCAATTAAAGTGGCATACAGGCTTGAGCTAGGAGAGTCAATCCAGTTTCAACGAGACAGTGATGTTTTATCTCAGCTCTCATTTTAATAGTGGGATTGAAGAGACAAGATAATCTTGCTGGATTCCTTGTTCTTCTGCTGGTCAGCAAATTAAAGCAGTGGCAACTCTTGTCTACCAACTAGCATTTGTCTTCTTCAGCACTTGATTGGATGCCAAGCAAGGACTCGATGCATCCGGCGCCTTATGCTTTTGTATCCTATGACTTAAAACAATGTCAGCTATGTTTTGTATCCTATGACTTAAAAACAATTTCAGCTGTCATTTAATTGGATGCCAAGCCAGGACTTGATGCATCTGTCGCCTTATGTTTTGTATCCTATGACTTGAAAAACAATTTCAGCTGTCATTTAATTGTAAAACCACCCCCTGAAGATGTTAATTGGCTGCCATTTTGGAGTCACTATTTTATATTTTGATTTAGTAAGTTTCGTGGCCCTGTCTGTTGGTTGGCATTAGAGTGTGCGAGGGGGATAAACACAATGGACATCATCCATCAATTTCTTGCTTCTGCAAGATGTCCTTCAGGCTTCAAGTCTGTAGTTTATAAGAATTGGACGCCACTTTTGTTGTTACAGGATGTTGTAATGATCTAATTTGTGAGAGGTTACTGTATTATGTGGACCAGACTGCTTATAGGAGGCATCTAATTGAAACTTTTCCAGTGAAGACTTAACCTGAGTTGCACCATTCTTCAACTGCAAGTAGTTATTCTTTAGTTCTTCATTGACAGGGAATTTATTTGAGCGAACACTAGCGATTGTTGCTCAAATACCAACATAAAACTGAGGTTTTCTACAGACTAACCATTGAAGTCGTGAGATCTTATTCAGGTAAGGGGGTATATTACAGATTACATATGAGGCCAAACTGTAAATACCCCTGAAAAGAAAAGCAACAAACTACCACATGTATGAAATACTAAGCTGGCATCACAAAAGATAATTAGAAAAAACTGAATAATGCAGCCCTTTAATCAGAGAACAGATTGATATTATTTATCAAGTGTGCTTTAACAATTCTTTGTACACATAAAATGAAATATTATTTGCAATCCCCGTTGTACTAGTTCTCTTTAGTGTTAGATTTGAGGACATGTTTGATAATTAACAACTTTTTCATTCTTGCAGAAGCTGCAGCTTATGGTAATGAAACAAATGAGGTTTGTCCACTTTAAAGATTTAAGCTTCCTTTTGAAATTGGAATAGAAACCAAGAAGTTGACCCATGCTTCTTTCAGTCTCTTGATGCCAAAGCTAACAGAGCGTTAGAGTGCCCCTGCATAGCTGACTTGCGTAAAGGTCCATGCGGGGTCCAGTTTTCTGATGCTTTTCTTTGCTTCTTCAAGAGTACTGCAGAGGAAAAGGTAAGGAAAAAGAACGAACCACCACATTTTATATAGCTTTTAAGGAAAAATAAGAAGTTATGGCAAAGCTTTTTGGTTAAATTATATTTTTCGATCCCTACCTGTAATTGTAGTCAATTTGGTCTCTGCATAGCTATAAATTTCATTATGATTCATACATTTTTTTGTTAGAACTTACCAAATGTCTTTGACATTAGTGAGAGATAAGGGATTCAACATAGCAAGTTATTTGTGAGTGGTATGGCATATCAGTTCCGTAATATGATATAGAAATTTGATACATTACATCTGTTGAAAAACATGAAACAGTGCTAGGTATTTAGGCTTTTTTGGTTGAAAAGTAGAATTCAGGGCTATTGCTAATCTTGTTTAACACTGCAACTAATTATGCTTAGATTTCTATTACATATTTTTTTAAAAAATTCAGCTACAAACATTTAGAGCATCTGATATCCTTGGTTTTTTTACCAAAGGGTAAACGAAGTCTGAATATAGCTAAATTGGTTTAAGCCATAGATCTTAGACCAAGAGGTTAGGTGTTTAATCCTCACAACTCCAAGTGTTATGTGAACTCAAAAACTAAAGAATAAGCGAAATTTGTAAAATGTTTTAAGAAGTAAATTGAAACAACTATTAAGTTATGAGGGTCCCCCCCCCCCCCCCCCCCCTCCAAATCTTTACAAAAATTGTTGTACAACTAACAGCTAAATTGTGATGTTTTCGAAAGGGATCGGACTGTGTGCATCCTTTTGTGGCTTTGCAGAGCTGCATAAAAGCAAACCCAAATGCATTCTCGAAGGATATCTTGGACGAAGATGAAGATGAAGAAGAAAAAGAAAGGGAAAAAGTAAAGGCTGAAGAGCCAACTCAAGATTACAGAGTCGTTCCTCCTTCATGGTCTAGAGAACCTCAAACTCCCAAGTCCAAGCTGTAACTCATATCATCAGCTTCCATTTTGTCTATCCTGGTATGATTGTTATGATTATTTATTGGGGATGTAGTTTACATTCTTATAATGAATAAGTTTGAGAATCTATTAGTTACATTTGTAGCAAATATTTCTGACTTTTCGATTTCTTCACCTAGTAGAACATTTTAAAATCAAGTCATAAAATATAAATTAAATATGAATTTATCAAACATGCTTTTATGAGTTTATGCAATACTAGGGATGCCGTGGATGTGGAAAGGTGACTCGAGAATCAAAAAAGCATATAGAGAGAGTATTTTGGTGGTGACCGAGATAGCTTTTAGCGACAAGTATGATGATTGGATTACAAAGACTCATAGTTAAAAAATTTGAAGGCACATAGATTTTTTTGGATTATGAAACATGCCTCGACTTCTCTAAGGCATAAAAATATCCTTTGACCTAAGTAGTCTTTACTCAGGCTAATCTACGCCAGAAATTTCTTTCTTGAATGTAAAAAAGATTTTGACTGCATTGGATATTATTGCCTCTTTTAATCTTTGGTTTTGTGATTCTACAATATTTGTTGAGGGCCAAAACTTCACGTGGCTGTTTGGTTGAGGAAAAATGTGATAATGATCTGAAATGTAGAAACAGCTATTCCATTCCAATAACATACTCTGCCAAAAAAATTTTACATGTAGAAGACAATTGGATATATCTTTTTCTCCCTTCCAAACGTGCCCTTGAGTGAGTAAAAGATCAAACTAATTTCCAAAAGAACAAAAAATGATTTGTAAACTACGTTGGCCACTGCAAACTTTTCTTGAAGGCTTGTTATTGATGGGTCACTTTTTTTTTTTTTTTTTTTTTTTTTTTTTTTTTTTTTTTTTTTTTTTTTTTTTTTTTTTTTTTTTTTGAGGTTTCAAGAATCAATTTGTGCAATAAGTTGATCCAAGACAGTAGGATCTGCAAGTGTTGAGGTATCTCCAATCTCATCCAACTGCTTGGATGCAATTTTTCTCAAAACTCGTCTCAATATCTTTCCACTCCTTGTTTTTGGCAGCTCATTTGCCCAATGTATTTTATCAGGTGCTGCAAATGCTCCAATCTGAAAGTGTAATAGCAAAATATTTCATTCTTAATTATTCCTTTACAATCCTCTTAGGTCTTAACTTCATATTTCTGAACATGATGACTAACCTGTGTTCGAATTGTTTGTATTAGGCTTTCTCGAAGCTCTTCACTTTGAGGAACTCCCTCAACTAGTGTAACGAATGCATGAATACTCTGCCCTTTAACCTGAAGACAAGAGAAAGGTTAAATTATAAAATTCAGTCCCTAAACTTTTGATTTACATTTCTATGGAGCTCTTGTTTTAAGAGTGTCTATCGAACCAACGCTGGTTGATTCGATACGACATAATAGAGATCACAGTGGCATAAGGAAGTCGACATTTGAACAAAATAGAAATTGTTTTGTGACCTCATGCTCAATGCCAATCACTGCAGCTTCTGCACACTGAGGGTGTGAAACTAACGCAGATTCCACTTCTGCTGTCCCAATTCGATGCCCACTGCATAATATATAAAGTTTTTAGACCATATTTTATTTGTCTTAACTCCTAAATTTTTAGTTTTTTTGTCGATAAATTCAAATATATCCCGAAGAGAAGTTAAGAACTAAACAAAAGATTAAGTTCAAGGACTAAAAATAAAATAAACTCGAAATGATAGAGATTTATAAGATTTTAACCTGGCATGAAAAGTAGTTTCTTTTTCATTATTATTTGATTCTATGATCAATCTTAACATGCATTAGTGGATGTAAAAAACGCAAAACCATAAACCCTTTAACTTTGTGAATTTAAAGCATAATATTCTTCGATCTAAAAGATAAAATATCATAAAACTAAGTACTGTATCAAGTAGGAACAATTTTTTAAACATTTAAGGAGTGATTCCAAACAAACTCCAAATGGTGGAGTTAATTAGTTGAAGAATACAAATTAATTGGACATCATATACACATTTACTCATTAGTGAAAATGTAATATATATTACCTAACATTGAGAACATCGTCGACTCGTCCAGTAATCCAGAAGTATCCGTCTTTATCCCTAAATGTCGAACATAATAACACCAAGATTAACACACATATTTTACTATCTAAATCAAGTCAAATGGTTTCATTAAACCCAATTAAAAATAAAAATAAATAAATAAATAAAAACTTGACCTCAGAAACATAAATTAAAAATCACCTGGTACAACCATCGCCAGTGAAATAATATCCTGGAAATGGCTTGAAATATGTAGTTTCATATCTTTCGTGATCTCCATAAAGTGTCCTCAATGCCCCTGGCCATGACCCTTTTATACATAAATACCCATTGCCTTCTCCTTCTATTTCCTTTCCCTCTTCATCCACTATCACTGCCTGCATCAGTCGGTTTGGTCCGGTTTGATTCGATTTTTTACTATAACATAGATGTTTGATATATAGTGCTACCGTATCGCAGTAAGTACTTCTTCGATTAATATATTATTTCATTATATAGTATTACCTGCTACTAATGTTTTAGAATTTTCAAAATTTTATAAAAAAAAATAATAAAGAAAATAAAAGTTGTTACTCTTTTAGTTCAACATATATTGGATCAAAGGTAATATGTGAATTTGCTGAATCCAAAATTTTGACTCATGGGTATTATAAGTTCATCAACAATGGTTAGGATTACAATTAATTGTAGTCAACAAAAACAAGCTATTATCAAAGTCAACCAACAATTAATGAATTTAGTTTTAAAAAATTGGTAATGAATTTTGAAGATTTATACTTTTAACATTAGTTCTTCACTAAATAGGTAGTGTTATTGCCTATTAATTAAGGTAAAGAACTAAATTAATTATAAGTAAATGATAAAACGGTGTAGTTTTAGGTGAAGAACCTGCACTCCAAAAAATGGGAAAGTAGCTGAACCAGGCTTCAATGGCCACGCCCCTGGAATTGGAGTAATCTACATCCACAAACCGTATACTTCAATTAATTTCATTAATTAATTAAAAATATTTCTAATTTATATTTTTAAAACGACTAATATAACATTTATCTCATTTTAATATGTGCATTTAATTACTATAAACTCAACAATAACCAAACTAATAAAATAATTACCATGGCAGCACCGGTCTCCGTTTGCCACCACGTGTCCGAAATAGGGCACCGAGAGTCACCAACCACCTTATAAAACCATCTGTACATCTAATTCGTCATTTTATATATATATATATATATATATATACCACAAATATAAGGTTATAAGATAACTAAAATGAAAATGAGCTTACTTGTAATTACAAAAACGGGATTGAATTTATAAATTTTAATAATAATAAATAATTTGACCAATGTAAATACAATTTACTAATTGTGTAGTTGAGGTAATTTTGAATTTTTACTCCTATATTGGTGAAGTAATTTTTAAAAGTAAAAGAAAAAGAAGAAATTAATATATGGTTGAATTATAACCTCCATGCAGCTGGATTAATTGGCTCGCCTGCACTTCCAAGGACCCGTAGAGATTTTCGAGAGTAACGCCTAACATGCTGCATCCATAATTTTGACTTAGTTAATATTAAATTATGCATATAGTCTCTATATTTTAAATTAAACTATACGATATACCGTAGAATTTTTTCATGAATCTATTATAATTGTCTCAAACTTCTTTAGAATTTTGGATGAAAAGTGGAACTTGATATCCGTGTCATCACCTACACACAGATTGAAGTTCCAATTTTCTACGCTATGCTAGAGGATTTCTACTCAAACGATAGATTTAAAAAAATTACAAATAGCAAGAGTAATATTCAACTTTTGAAAGAATAAGGGTGTTTTTGAAACAAATAGTAAACTTCAAGGATTTTCTTACAATTTAGTATAAATTTTAATAATCGGATTTATTAAGGTTTTTTTTTTTTTGTTAAAATATCATTTAGGTCTGTGTACTTTGGGACTTTTCAATTTTAGTCTCTATAGCTAGTTTATGGTTGATTTTTCTTAATAATTTTTTTTTTTTATTTATTAGCAATTTTTCTATAAGTTTCACATATTGTATTTATTTGGGGGAAAATTATAATTATTATTATTTGGCCATTTTCAATTTCAATTAACTTTATGAACTAAATTTAAGTTTCCTTAAAAAGTAGAAAGAGTAAAAAGTAGGGACAAAATTGGTATTTTGAGAAAAAGGAAATTACCTCATCCCCATCACGCATGAGAGAACGGATCAAAGTGGGAGCAGTGAAGAAAATGGAGACTTTGTATTTATCCACTATTTCCCAACACCTCCCTGAATTTGGATAATTTGCAACCTACACCCAATCCATTAATTAATTTCCTTTTCCTTTTCCTTTCTTTTATATATATATATATATATATATATATATATATATATATATATATATATATATATATATATAATATTAAATTATAAACTTAGTCCCTAAACTTGTGCTCATATTTGTTTAGTCTCTACAACTTTTATTTCTCTAAACCTTCTATAGTTTTATTCTTACTAATATTGTTATTAGAAATGTTGATATGACATTACACTAGATTGTAATTCGATTAGATAAAACAAGAAAAATTGTGAAGATTTTTAAAATAACTTAATTAACAATGTTAAAGGAATAAACTACATACAAATTATAATTATAGTTTGTAAAACATAAATACATATTAAAAATTAAGGACTAAATATATAATGCTGTCAAAATTTAAGAACTAATTTTATTAAATATTGAACTAAAAGTTATAATTGAAATGTAAATGTCGTAGTTTAGTGAACGAGGTAAATAGTTTACCATTTTTAACATTTTAAAGATTTATGGTTTGATTTCCTAAACTTAAAAAAAAATATATGGAAGAGTAAATGAAATTATGATGATATTAATTAAGTAATTAGTAATTACCCCTTCATGAATAACAATAGTGGCTGCATTGAGCAGTGGCCCATACGTCACGTAGCCATGCCCCGCACCCCAACCACAGTCAGCCGTGGACCTTAAAAAATTAAAAGAAATATTTAAATTTTCTTTTATTTATTAAACTCCTAAAATATTTAATTCACTCTCTAAACTTTAAACATATAAATATGTTACCATCTAAAATAGGTATTCTAAAATCTAAGAGACTAAAATTTAAAAATAAAAATAAAAATAAAAAAGCATGGAATAATCTTAAGGGGTAGTTTGTTTTTTTTGAATGGAGATAACAATAAACTTTAGATGTCTCGAATTATAGATGTCTGACAACCTTAGATTACTATATTTATTTTGTAGGAATATTTTTTAATATATTTGGAAATACTTAGATGATTGTGTTTGTTTTGTAAGATTTCTATTCGAAAATGTCTTAAATTTACATAATGTTTCAATAATGCCCTCACAACTATTCATTAATTTGTACTTATTTTAATATAATTTGAAGTTACGTAACCTATTTATTTTTATTTATTTGGATTTCTTTTTAAATTAATATAGTTTTATTCTTTTATTTGTTATTTTTCACAACAAAAGAGAATTAAACGAAGACCCTTGAAGTTTTAGAGTCCCAGCTACTTATTTTATCTAGTTATTTGGTTGTTGTTTTTTTAAAATTTGTTATTTGATTAAAATTTGATATTAATACATTTAGTAGACTATTTTGATAGTAATACTATTTTGATTATATATATATATATATATATAACCGTTTTAACTTATAAAAAAAAAAAATTCAGATGTCTAAACTAATTGTATATAATATTCTAAAAAAAATTAAATCCATAAAATATAATTTAAACGTAAATTAAAATTAGGGACATTGATGTTACTCACCAATAAATATCAGAAGGTTTATAGTCGAAGACATATTTGAAAGTGGTTCCAACGTACACCATATATCCACCTGTTGTATGAATTACACCCTATTTCTCGTAAAAAAAAAAGTTAAATAATCAAATATTAACACTTAATAAATATATATATGAACTAAAATAATAAGGTTAAAATATGTTTTTTTTTTCCATATAAGTCTTGCCCATTCTAATTTGTTTCCTTGAAATTTCAATAATTTTGAAACAGTAATAATTAATTAGAAAAAGGGTAAGTAAAAGTAAATATACCTTAGGCTTTCCAGCACTCCCACTTGTGTAAAGCAAAAAAAGAGGATCCTCAGCATCAACCCATTCCACACTACAACTCTTTGGATATTTAGGAATAACATCCTAAAACAATAAAAATAATTATAAACAAATAAATAAATAACTAGTCAATTTTTAAACAATCTAAATAGCTTGTCCATATATAACTATTAAAAAAAAATAAAAAAAATAAAACTTTTTTTTTAATTTATAAAAATAACTTATTTTTGGCTAAATGTCAAATCATTTTTTTTTATTAAAAAAAATACTATGAAACAATGCCTAACTATTTAAAAATATCTTTCTATTTATAATTTTAAAAATTAAGAAGGTTATTTTTTAAATATATATATATATATATAGAAAATAGAAATTTCTTATTGTACACAAACCTGCCACCATATATCTCTTCCTTCTTTCCATGGGGTGCTTTCTTTCTTCAAAGTTGATTTATTTTCATAAACCAAACATGAATCTGCCCAACAAATTCAAAATAATTATTTAATATATATATATATATATATATATATATATATTAACCTATATATTGACTGAAATAAGAATATAATCTATATTTATTAATTCGCTATATCCATATTTATCTTCTATTCCTAAAATTAAAAAAATTAAAAATACTAAGATATTCCAGGCTACCAATTCAATACTCCAATCTCAGAAAATTATTTTAAATTAAATAGCATACCAACAGAAAGCCATGATGCTTATTTTTAAATTATATTATTTTTTAAATTATATTTTTTCGATGTAATTAAATGGGACTACATACAGATATGTGCAGCTTGGATTGCACGTAAGTATTAATTTAAAAAAAAAATTACAAATCTATATGAACTATTAAATTAAATAGCATACCAACAGAAAAGCCATGATTGGCTGATTGGAGGAGGGCAGCATCAACAATGTGTTTAAGAAGAATAGTTTTTGAACCTCTTTTTGTAGCATTGCAAGTGATCAAAGCTTTTGGTTTGCAATCAATTATTCTTTGAGCAAGTGATTCAGAAGAAAATCCAGCAAATACAACCTTATATTATACACCAAACAAAAATAGAGAGACTAAATTAAATAATTTGTTAAAAGTTTAGAGGCTAAACGTGATTTTTAAGTCGAGATATATTAGATATAAATGGCATTATACTTACAGAGTGGATGGCACCAATGCGAGCACAAGCCAACATTGCAATGGGAAGTTCCATAATCATAGGCAAGTAAATCACAACAGTGTCTCCTTTTTTAACTCCAATATCTCTCAAATAATTACCAACCTAATCAAGATTAATACAAATTAAATTAAATTTTCATTAATACACAATAATGTATATAAAACAAGCTAACACTAAGAAATGGACTACAAAAATTTCTTCCGATAATAATTTGATTTTTTATTTTTTTGTTCTAAAATAATTTTCTTTTTTTTTTCAATAGCTTCTTTATTAATTTTAATTTCATTTTTCATTAGTATATATTTGAACTAACTCTTAGCCAAATATTTTTGAAAACTAATTGTATATAATTTTCAAAACATTTTTGGAAATATCCCTAGAAAGAATAAAACAAGGAAATTTCTATAAAACTAAAAATTTAAAATCAAATAGTTATTTCTCTAAAAATAATCTATTTTTAAAGTGCTTTGTATTTATTATTATGGGTTTTTTAATAATAATAAAAAAAAGCATTTTTAGTAATTCCAACCACTCACAAATTTAACTTTAAATTATAAAAAGTATTTTTTTTTCAAAAATTATTCCAAACACATCAATAGCGTTCTATCTAAACAAAGTTTGAAAATATTACAAATTATTTTAAAAGAAAAATATGAAGTTTTTCTTATTACAAATTATTTTAAGAGACAGCCCATAAATGCACATGTATTAGGATATTTTCTAAATATAAACATCTTATTGACCAAATATATACATCTTATAAAAAGGTATTTGACAAAAAAATACACCATTTTTTAATATAACAAAGAAGAAATAAAGTTAAGAAGATATGAAAATTAAAGAAAATAATAATAATAATAAAATACTTGGGAAACTTGGTGAAGGAGGTTGGTGTAGGTTAAAGAAGCCTGAAAGGCAGGCTCATTTCCCTCCCAATGCATTGCAATTTTATCTCCCAATCCAGCTTCAATGTTTCTATCTATGCAATTATAGCAAATATTTGTGATGCCACCCTTGAACCACTGTCCAAATAAATAAAATTACAATTATAACCAAATATAATCCTTTTTTTTTTTATAAAAAAAAAAAATAATAATAAATAAAAATGTTAGGCCTATACAATTTTCACTATTTTGATTCTAAAACCGAGCACCTAAATTCATACTTTCTCTTTTACTACACACCCAAAAAAGAATAAAAATAAAAATAAAATAATTATAGGGTGCACCCAAGTTTTTTCTCTTTTATATTATAGGCTCTAAAATTTCCGTGTTTATTTTATTTTGACTCGAAAATTGGAAATAGATATTGTATTTTAAAAAATATAAAAAGAGAATTAAGGAAGGTTACCTCTATATTAATATTGCCTTTGGTAATATCAAGATTCTCAGTGAAGGTTTGATGGTGATTCCACTCCTTTTTCCAATAGAACTCAGATGATGCAATTTCACACCAAAATTTTGAAGGTTCTTCAATGGATCTTTTGTACATATCCAAGTACTTAATTCCAAAAACAAATATATATATATATATATTAAATAATTATTTAATGCATGAGTAGTTACCAAGATTAAGTAAGTTTTAAATTAAAGAAAAAATGTTCTTGTTTTACAAAAGGGTTCATTTAGTGATATTTTTATTCCTTTTTTTTTTTTATAGAAATTTTTAAATACACATGCGTTTGGTCATTTTACATTTTTACTGGTTTCTATAATTATTATATATATATATATCTTTTTGAAAAATATTTTCCAAAATTGTATACCAATAAATTTATACTTATAGAATTTATAAATGTATAAATTTTTTGAGTTCAACAATTGAAGATTCGCACTTTTAAATTTTTGGTCATGATATATATTTTATGTTAGTTGCACACTAATAGAATATAATGAGTTTATGTAGTAACTTTAAAATAAAAATAAAAATAAAATAAAATTATAAAATAATAAAACTAAAACTTGAAAAATAAGAAAAAGAAATAATGTTAAACAAAGGAACAAAAACATTATTAAATAGGTTTTTAAAGTGAAAAATTGTGAATTGGGATTGAGAGAGAGAGAGACCTTTTGAGTGGTAGAAATATGAGCCTGGTGAGAAAATTGTTGGGATGGAACCACAAGTTCATCTTGTTGAGAGGGAAGAAATTGCTGCAAAACGACAGCGTTTAGGATATTGATATTTAAGAAAATTTGAAGACAAATTAATTTAAATAATTTAGGAAATTACCTCTGTGTTGTTGATGTTTTCTTTGGTTATATCAAGTTTCTCTTGATTGTGATTCCACTCCTTTTCCCATTTTGACTCAGATGATGCAATTTTCAAGTGCTAAATGTTAATCCAAAAATAAGAAAGTTGTTTAATCCAAAAATAAACAAAAGAAAATTTTGTGGTTTTTTTTTTTTTCTTTTAACATGAAATTGCATAATAAGTATTTAAAAATTAGCCCATACATAACAATTTGAATAATTTTCTTATATTTTCAAGCACATCTTGAATTGAAATAAAAAATTAAAAAAAAAAAAAAAAAAAAGTTTTGTTTACTTTCTAAAACAGTACTACTACCTTTTGTTTTCATTCCTAACAACATAAAACAAGAAATAAAACAATAAGAACATTATAATTACCGCACGAGCTTTGAAAGGCTTGACGAGAAGATTTCTAGAAGAAAAAGACGAGTTGATGTTGTTGACAAGAGAAAGGTTCTTACAAAACAACAACGTTTGAGATTTACAAATCACGTCGTTTGAAACCATTTTGTTTCTTCTTAGGTTTCTTTTTTCTCCTTTTTGGTGTGTGGGATCAAGAGAGAGGTTGATTGCTTAATTTATATGCCCAAAATTAAATTCAATTGTGAGTTTTTTTTTTTTTTTGGCAGTTAATTCTTCTTAATAAACTCTTTTGCTAATTAATACCAAGAAAACTTTATAATTGTGAGGAAGTTATGCTTAATTTGTTTTGTTTTTTTGTTCAACGAATATTTAATTTCTAACTTTTCATTAATAATTATTTAATGTCGTTGGTCCTACATTATTATTAAATTATGACGTAGTTAAAAGTAAATAGAAAAAAAATTATGTATGAAACCTTTAAAATGTTCATTTTAGTTGCGAGAAATCACTCTAATCAAGCCAAAAATTCTCATTTAGTGGAAAATGCCGAGGGAGTGAGGAAAAAAATTGGATTTTCCATCACATTTATTATTATTATTATTATTATTATTATTATTATTGCAGTTTAAACTGGAAAATGTTAAATTTCAAAACCTATTAATAATAAATAATCCGTTGAAAAAACTCTCATTTACTCCGGTAGTCTTTGTTTTTCTCAAAACCCAAATTTCCATTAATTATAAGAACTTCTATTAAGTTAATATATTGTTTTTTTTAAATATATATATTTTTTGTTTTTTTTCTCCTTTTGTGTTCTGTGTGTTTTTTTTTTTTTTTTTGTGGTCTGTGTTATTTTTCTTTTAATTTCTATATTCGAGGGATCTATTAAGGGCCAAAGGTTTCTTTATCGGTGACGTTTTACGTATATATATATAAAAATAAAAATAAATAAAAAATAAGTATAATTTTAAATTATATATATTCGTTTTCATTTATAAAAATGTAATGGAATAATTCTGCAATGGTTAGAGACGTGGTTTTCTTGGCAGCAGACCAAAGATAGTGCTTCGGTTCTAGTATTTTTATTATTATTATTTTTAATTTTGATTATTTTACTTTTTATTTATATATTATTTTAATCCCTACCTTTTAATTTACAATTAACTTGCCAACATATATTTTATATATCTTTTTCAGTGTATAAATATATAATATGAATTATTCACCACATATATTTACAATTTTTTTAATTATTTTTAAAAAATTAAAAAAAGAACTTTTAATTTTTAGTCACTTGAAACATGCCAAGTCAACTTAATCCATTTTAATTTTTCACACATATATAAATAAAAATATATGGATCTTTATAAAATTATTTAACAAAAATTAATAGAATGATTTTTTTCTTATATATCTAGGTGAATAATCCTACACAAGTTTATAATAGTTTATAATAATTTTGTAATTAGTATTGCTCGATTTAAATATCATATATCCATACATTCAAAATTTCAATTAATTTTTAACATATTTAAATATGTAAAAATATATTAGACGTAATATTGATATTCTAGTGATCTATTAAGTCCAAAAATTGAAAATTCAGGAATTAATTTTTTTTTTAATTTTTTTAAAATAATAGAAACTAGTTAATATTTTTTTGAATTTTTTTAAAATAAAAATGCTAACGTTCTTTCTAAACTAATTTCTTTGATATCACATTTAACTAAAAGAAAATAATTATTTTTAAAATTAGTACATTATTTTTTAAGGAATTAATTCCATAAAAACCATTTTCTCTCTCATATACACCAAAAAAACCAAATATACTTATTATTTCAAAATTTAGTTGATTTAAGAAATTTAAAACACATTTAGTCTTTGAGAAAAATTTGCACTAATAATCTGGCCTAAAATATTTGACTGCTGAAGACACTTGTAAAATACTAATGTATTGCTATGTGCAATGCACAAGTAATTGTTTATTTACAATAATTTAATTTAAGTATTTTGAGTGAAACATTTGAAGCATAACTATTTTTTAAAAAATAATAATTAAGATTTAATTCCTGTTTTGTTTTATTTATTTGATAGAATATTCTATTTACACGTTGTCTGATCAATTTTATTATGATAAAATTACTTTTAAGTAATGAAGTGGAATGAGTCATTAAGACATTGTATAACATCAATTGCACTCTAATGACAATATCTTAGTACAATTACTATATTTGATAAACCAAATATATTCATATGAGAGAAAAAATAAAAAAAAAAAGCTTGTTATGCATTGTCGGTGGAAACATATATTTTAATTGAAGCAAAGTTGGGACAAGCCCACAATGGAAGTTAATTTTGCCAAATAAGTTTGTTATTTATTTTTCTTGTATTATTATTAATAATAGTGTTATTATCCATATATTCAACACATAGTTAGATTTCAATCGAATCAACTAGAAATATCAAGAAAATAAACAAAATTAGAAGAAAAATATTAATTTCAAGTATTCAGCCTTTATGAATATCAACGAACTCCAAATAGAAAAACAATGTTAATAAAGAAAGAATTAAATAGTTCAAAAAAATTTAACTAATAATGAAAGTGCTAAATTGGTCCAAAATTCAACGTAATAAAGTTATTTAAATTCTAGAACATCTATTGCCTATATAGTGTACAATTCTAAAAATCTGTTTAAAATGGGTCTATTTTCGAAATTGAAAACTGAAATGTCCAATTTTTGTCAATTTTTCCCAAAAAAAAAAAAAAAATATATATATATATATATATATATTAAAATATTTACAAATATAGAAAAATTTCACTGAGCGATAAAGTCATAAAGTCTATTATTGATAGACAGTGAATTTTTTCTATATTTGTAAATAGTTTAACTCATTCTGTTATATTCGAAAACAGCCACATTTTAAATCCATCTTTTAGAATTAGCTTAGATGATGTGTAGAAAACAGGGCAGACCATATATTCTAAAAATTATGACATTAATATATTTACACCTCATTTGAAAAATTAGTAGATACTATCAAAGCAAGATTGACATAATTAACATAACTTCATCCCCTCCATTGTTGTACTCCAAACAAAAAAAAAAATACTATATACTAATCACCAAGTTTGCCATTGCACTATCTTTTTTCCTTTGTTCTCTCTTTTCTTTTTCTTTTTCTGTTTCTTTCTTTCAATAATATGAAAAAGGAAATGGAAGATTTCAAAGTAAAAAGAAAACACCCGTCTGGAATAAGTGGTATCACAAATGGATACAATAACATATAGCTATTTTCACTTTATTCTTGCTAAATGTTCAAACGATGGAACCAAAGTAATTGCTGTATCTAAAAAGTAACTCCATGCTTGATGGTTCCTACTTCAACCATTCCCTAAACTATTTAGAGTTACAAACTTGTAATTTCTTTACAACATACCCTAATCTCATATATAGAAAATTTGCAAAAAAAATTCAGGTAAAAGTTATGATGAGAACTTCTAATCCAACTACATGATACCAAAGATTTAATGAATATATGATATACAGACAAGGGACAAGATAAATTGTGACCTGAGTGAAGTCTTAGCCATTCTCGGAGAGCCTCGATATCGTCGTATACACGAGCAGATCCCAGGCACTGCTATATATTTTGGACAGATAACTGCAGGTTGTGTCCTGCAATAAGAAAATTCATTGAAAGAAGTGGCTAGTTTAGGGGAGAAAATAAGTGAGTTTTCAGTTGTCATAGGGCTTGCCTTGAAACAATTCTCTAGAGTGGTTTCCATCAGCTTGTTCCAACTTACTAACAAAATGTAATATACTTTTGCTTGGTATTGGATATATCATGACATGATTGATACACAAGAGATTTTCCATGTCAAAAGCTTCTTGATCAGAGACCGTTGAGGCCGAGGCTATATTTCAGGCTTTTAAAATAAGAAGCCTGATAAATGGATGTTATATGCATGTAGCAACCTTGTGACTAAGAAAATCATTGTAAAACCTGGTTTAAAAAGAGCTAGTATTTGATCAAGGCTGGGAGAGAAGCATGAAGTTCCACCAAACACTCAAAGATCCAATTTAGCAGTTGTTCTCTGGGTAGCTCCAAGAGAAGACCAGCCTGCCAAAGGTGAAAGGGCCGGGATAGAAACAACATAGAAAAGGAAAAACAGTAAGATACCAATTTGAATTGTATAGGTTAGAAACACAACTTATCACATGTTTCAGTTTTGGGAGCACTGAGAAGTTAGTTAGTATGGCTGACAGCCTGATATAATGCATCACAAGAAAAGAAGGTATGGATGAAACAAAGATGCTTACAATTTTACGTCATGAAATGTATGCATTAGAATATATATATATTTATATATATTATGCTGTAACAATGTATTTGATGATATGAGTAATTCAGTCCATTATCACATTTTTTTTTTTTTTCTTTGATTCTTCATAAGAAAAAAAATGTTCATAGACTAAAAAGTTATTCATTTACTTTTTCCATTTCACAACTCCTTACAAGCATTTCCCAGCTGGGAGAGAAACGGCAAAAGATGCAAGATCAACTTCAATAAATCAAGATAGAAATAGCTAGATATTTTTATAAGCTCACCTTGATCTGATGTTCCCCATAAGACAAACAATTCCGATGCACCTCTGATGTCATTGAATCTGATATCAACTTGAAAACTTTCTTATTCATGTTAGTTTCCATGCAAACGGCCTTTCCAGAAGCATATATCCGAGAAATTCCTAGATCCGCTGCCATTCTCCTCACATAAAGCTTCTTGAGAAGAATCTCCATGGAATACGGCTCTTTTCCATGATGACGGCGTAAATTCTCAGTAAATTGCATTAAAGTCCAAATGTCTGTCTCAGCAGCTCTCTCAGCTCCTTTAAGTATTTTCATGGGATTCTCCAAATAATTAATGTACTCAGAAGGCAAATGAGGATTAATATCTATATCAATCTGTAAGAAAGCTTTTAAAAATCAGACACAATTTAAAATATAAACCAGAAAATTATATTTATAATGAATAAGAAAATATAGAAAGCACCCCCAAGTAGTTAGAAGAACAAGATCCCAAGTCGTTAGAGGAACTTGAACCTTCCTATCAAGTAAACTGCTTGTCTTCATCTCTCAATCTTAGTTTATAACCAACTCCTAATAAAAAAAACTTGTTTGATCGACTATCATACCTTTACCATCCTAATCTCTAACTAGTGGTATTCCTAACACTATACTTTTTCTTTCTTTCATATAATAAGCAAACAAAATCTTTATATTCTTTAAGTTTCAACTTCAAATTATACCTTCAATCTTTAGAGGACAAGTTGTATCTCACAAAGCAGTCAATGTTGAACTGAACCAGTAGAAACAAAGTAGACAAGTCGTATATTGCAGGTTAAAGACGCAACTCTTTCCATCAATAAAAGAGAGCTGACGTACTAGGAAAAGTAGTTAAATTTAGAAGCTTAAATTCACTAATCAAACTTTGTTTTCTTTTCTTTCCTTCTTCTTCATTTTTTGTTTTAGATCTCTGAACATCGGCAAACACCGATCAAGAAAGTACCTTCACTGACTGGTATGGGACAGAGACTACCCTGTGTTCGTCAACCTGCAAATCATGGGAAAACAATCCATCCAGAATTAGATAAATAAGCAACCAACCCATGCTTCAAAAGTTAGATAATAATCAACTGTAGATTGCAAGTGCTCACACATCATTATGTGCTGAAGATAAAGGAAACAGGAAGATCGAACAATGACAACAAGGACGCACAGGAAAATCAACACTTCATTTTGAAAATGGGGTTGGAATTTACACATTATTTGTAGTTTGCATTATATATTTTACACGCCAGAATCAAGTAAATAAAAACTTCTAATGGGATAACTACAGAGTCAAAGCTAATGTGATCAGTGATTCATATGAGCACAAACGCTGTCCTACCAAAATATAAAGTAGTAGATGCTGAATCATTACAAACCTTGGACAAGCTGTCAAAAAGCATTTCAAAGAAGAGATCAATGCCAACATTTCCAACATCACCAGTTTGTTGCTCGCCAAAGATGGTACCAAAGCCTCTTATGCCCATGTCTCTCTCAGCAAGTTGGAAACCTTGCCCAAGTTCACGGCATTCTTCAAGGGCAGCAAGCCTTTCCTAAATTATGGCAAAGAAGAGCAATAAACACAAGAAGCATTAGAAAGTTCCATGGACGTAGAACCCCCAAGAAATAGTTGCCCAGAATAGATTATTAACGGGCAGAGCTCCCACATTGTTTGCAATAGCAAAGACAAGATGGCAACGAATCTACAAACCAGTGCTTCGTCAGATAGCAGGGACTTGTCTGGGTAAAACAAATATGCATGTGCTTCCTTGTCAGCCCGGCCCACTCTTCCACGCAGCTAGATGTTAGAGAAAAACGTAAGGAAAAGAGTAAAAAATAGTAAAATAATAAAATGTTGAAGAAAAAGACAAAGTTCATCAAGATATAAGGCAAAAAACATGACATGTTTGGAATCACTTTCTAAGTGCTTTAAAATACATTTTTTGTACTTATAACTTTTCTAAGCACTAAATCATTCCAAACATTCCCATCTTACATAACCATTTCAATCTTTTGTTCCATCCCCAAAAAGTAGCATGTCCAAGAAGCATAAAAATACATATATAAGACATGATTGCCATTACAAAAGGCAAGTGTTTCCCTCTTTACAACATTCAATAGTATCATCTCCATTTATAAATATACATTCCAAAGAAGGATTCTCACTGATACTTTTTGAACCACATTATTCTAAAACAATTGGACAAAACAGAAACGAAAGAGAAAATAGGCAAGACCTGGTATAATTGGGCTAACCCAAATTGTTGAACATCCTGAACAATGATGGTGTTTGCATTTTGAATATCCAGGCCACTTTCGACAATGTTTGTGCATATAAGAATCTTAATATCACCAAGTGCAAAATTTTCCATGGTCTCTTCAAGTTGCTTTGAGTATTGCTGCAAATAATAGTTATATGAGTGAAATAAAATAACAAAAAATGTATATTATGCAGCTATAACATATTTAAAGATTGAATAATGAAGGTATTCCAGACAGGAACTAAGTTCCCTTGATGATACTTCTAATACGGCAGATTTAGACTTTAAACGAGGTTTTGAATGTCTGGTTGTCTTCCAAAAAGGTACTTTCCCATAATCAGCAGTGGGAGACTGAGAGTTCAGATTTAAGCCCACAATTATGTGGAGTGATATTGTTGAATGTCTTAGGCCTAGTTTGGTAACCATTTGGTTTTTTATTTTTAGTTTTTCAAAATTAAGCCTACAAAGACCCCTCTCACCCCAATATCTTGCTTTCTTATTTACTTTTTACCCATGTTTTCAAAAACTGCCAAATTTTGAAAACTAAAAAAAGTAGTTTTTAGAAATTTGTTTTTGCTTTTTGAAATTTGGCTAAGAATTCAACTCTTGTACTCAAGAGAAATACAGCTTTAAAAAAATAAATAATAAATAATAAAAATGGATACAAACCATTCTAAGAAAACGTGAGGAAATAGGCTTAATTCTCGAAAACCAAACTAAAAACGAAATGATTATCAAATGAGACCTTAAAGAACCAGGAGGCATTTGCATGAAAAAGTAATATCTAGTGATAAAGATTAAAGCAGACTATCCCAGAAAATAATTTGTTCACCAAACTTTTTAATTCCTTAAATTTCAATGAACTAGCACAGCAAGTTTCCGTTGTTCCATATTCTAGCTTACCAGTCAATGTAGATGGTTCTAGAAACAATTGCTAAAGCTTGAGTTTTATCAGACAGCAACTGATTCAAGGGCCTAGCGTAATTGACAAAAGGGAAAAAACAAAATACCTTTCCATGAGCAAGTGCTATTTCAATGTCTGGAAAACTTGCCTCAAGAAATTCCTTCACTTCTTCAAGTCCTGTAATTCAATTATGGTAGAAAATCGCCTGAAATTCTTATTAATGGATGTAATAAGGGAGAGAAGAAGTATACCTATTGTTATCTCGATAATAAGGTATACCTCTTAGCAACGTAAATTAATCAACTTGAGGAATTACACCTTGGTCATTATATTCAGAAAGGATAAATCAAAAGATATTTGGATATTATTACTTTTCAGCTTTTTCCTCTTGGCCTTCTCATGATAGAAATTTTTAACTACAATGTTTCCACCAGCTGTACTGACTGAAGAGAACTTTGTAACTCTTTGATAGGCCCCCGATTATGAAGGCTTATACACTTTGGCATAAAAGGGCGTGTGATTACGGGTGAGAGAATGTATTTGGGTGAGGGCCATAGTTATGCTTGGTTTTGCTGAGTGTATATTACTGTTTTGGCTGGAGGGTGGGTATTTTTGGCTGTCATTTTGTATTTAGGACTCTCTTATGAGTCCTGGAAGAGGAAAGGAAGTTCTTGAATTCTTCCCCACTGCTGTTGATAAATAAAATTGAGGCTAAGGCCTATCACTCTTTTAGCCTCCTTTAAACCTTTTTTCCAATTAAAAGTTTCTTGTTTCCTATCAGAGACAATCTATATATGTGTGTGTTAAAGTAAATTATTCCTAGGAGGGGCTGGGAACGGCATTGCTGCATTGTTCAACCAAAACGGGAAAATAACTGAATCCTTGTTTGGATATGAAGCAATTTTATTGATAAATGAAATATCCAAAGAGTACAGCCAAAAATTCTTATATAGAGATACATGATAAACCAAAAGGACCGGCCCTAGCAAAAGATGAAGTTATAACATAAACCAAGGGGGAGGGGGACGACAAAAAGGAGAGATAAACAGAAAAATGTAAGTTGGATTGACGATGCAAGAAGCCCTTGAAACAAGGGAAAATCCATACAAAACAACAATCCAAGGAACATTAATCCAAGGACCCCAAAAACTGAAGAAAAAACCAAACCATAAGTACCCTCTGGCAAACCATAAAACCTACAGACCAAAATCAAATGAAACCGAGTTGGAGAAAACAGCCAATTTGTTGAAGGGAGAGCACAGAGCTTGTAATGGATCCAAGCCAATAATGGACCCTCTCTAAGGGGAAAATGATTGAATCACTTCACTCCTGTGTTTGTTCATTGTGGTTCACTAATATATTAGCTGTATTTATCCTCCTTTTCTTACATTAGATTAAATATTAATTAGATTGTTAATTTAAAGGATGCTTGTGATTATTGTACATATGGTTTACAAAACAAAGAAAAGAAATCATATTTTCTTATATGGTTTTTTTGTTTAAAGAAAACATCGCTTTTCATTGATGTAATGAAAAGAGACTAAAGCTCAAGATTACAATGAGACAGAACAGGAAAAAGCAACTTAAAACTAATACAACCAAAAAAACCAAAGTTGAAAAAGTCCAGAAAAAAACAAAAACAAATAACAACAGACAAATGTGAACAAACACGACCCAAAACGTAAGAAAATGACTTTTTACATCAAGTCCCAAAGACCACCAACTCAAAACTAATAGTACAAATCAACACTATAACGAGGACAACTAGTAGGATAAACTCCAAGGGAGAGGAAGCTTGAATCAACTTTCATGAATCTGAGAAGCAAATTGAGTCAAACCTAGACCAAATCCACAAGACTGAATTCAAAGCAAGATCGTCTAAAGTTGATGACGAACCCTGCCGCCTTCGAACGAAACAACTTGAAACCAACGCCAATCTGATTTGCTAAAGGATTCAGCAGACTTCCTCCATGTTTCATTTGTTCTCCAAATAAGTTTAATGAACATAAAAATTAAGTCCTCTCTCTATGAAAATTGAGAAAGAACTATATTTGGATTACGAATCTTTAAGAACTTTGTTGAGGACCAACCGCTTATGTGCACACTTAGTCCCTATGTAAACCAAGAAATAAATTTCATATTGAAAAAAGTGGCCAAATTCATAACCAAACTGACTGAGAGGGGTCGGATTATCCCATAACTAAGCCACAATCTGTAATTATGGACTTTAAATGTGTTGGAATATCCACCTGAGAGGCAATGGCTTAAGGAAAGAGTTCCAACCCTCTTTTGTTTGTCGTCCTTCTTCGATTTGAAAGATAGAATTAAGCTCCTCTGCAAAGTTGTCAACTTGCTTTGAATTTTCTTGATTATCTTCCTCCCCATAACTTTCAATCTCTTCACTGTTGGCATTCCCTAATGAGTCATTGTTTGAGTCATAAGTCCTCTTGTGCTAACGTATAGGGGAGAATCGCCAAGTACCTCTCAGAAATTTGGTCATACGGTTGGGGATGTGGAAGACTGAATGCTTGAAATGTTGAGAAGGGAAGGATTAATGAACTGACCTATTGTTGGAAATGATTGAAATTTGAGCTCGGACACAGCAATCTTCCAACAAGTCTGAGTTCACAAGGGCAGCCCAAGAATAATGAAGGATGTTTTCTTCCGTGCAAAATTTCTTGGAAAAGGCTTCAACAAGTGTGATTCTTTTTGTCAATCACCGGAAAAACAGGGGATGCAGAAAGCTTTTCGAGACCCTTGGACCATAATGACTTGGAGTGAGGGAGACTTTCGGATGTTTTATAGCCAACATTCAACTTCCCTGGAGAATGAAAAGGGTTGCTTTGTGTTTCTGCCTTTTGAAATTTTCCAGAGGGAAATCCATGGCTCTTTCTGTCATTAATGTAATACATTCATTGGTTGGGACTACATTAATAATAACCATTGGCTTCTTTATTCTGACAAGAATTTTTCTTATCTTTCCTCATTAAATGAGAATCTTCGCCTAGTTGGGTTGTGTTCACACCTTCATCGGAAAAATTCAGGTGTGAAGGATCAACTGGAACCTCTAGGTGTTTCCTCTCCGGTGTCGATGGTTTCTTCAAAACTTGAACTTCTTATCTTAACTGAGCTTCAACAGGATTTCTTGAAAATAATGGAAATGATTGAATGGAAACTAAATAATCCAACTCTTCTAATTTGAAACTAGAATGAACACCTTCATCTTGCATAACATGTTTCAAACGTAGTAAATCGAGTGGATTTGTGAAATCATTAACGAATAAAGGCCCTGTAGTAATTGTTGAAGGATCTAAAACTTCAATATCCACGAAATTTAAAAATATGTTTCCTCGATTATAATCTATGATTTCTATGGTTGAAGGCATAAAACCACACAAGCTTTTTTTCACTTGGATTTTGGCTTTTGAGCAATTCAACAAGTTAAGAGTTTCAGATGCAATATCTTGAAGGCCCCCAAAATAGGCTCCTATTGCTTCAAAGGTAAACCATAGGAAGGTTTTTTATTTTAAGCCAACTTCTGAAGCCTTTTCATCAATAATGGTTGACTGTGTTGGTGGATGAATTTATGCCAATTGCATGGAGATTTGAACTACTCGCCTTCTTAATGTCACTCCCCACCGCCAATTCACCAAAAAAACAATTTTCAGTAGAGAATGTGAATACTAATGATGTTATAACTTTCAAGTGTCCGAGATGCACTCATGGTACGAAAATTGAAGAGTCAAAACAAAGAGAGGCATTTAAGACTATATCTCAACAAACAACACGATGTGCATGGGGTCCCTACTTATAAACCATCCTGATGCCTAAATTTCATTTTTTGCTCATAATATTTTGCTCTATTGAACTCTAAATGGTCAACCACCATTCAAATACTTGACAAAAGTTTTTTTCAACTGCAATTATTTTTTATCAATGCCTCGTAGGAGTCTATTTGTTAAGTATTATTAGTAGGATTTTACCCTTTTGTTAGGGAGAACTAGCTTTAAGGCTTTTCTACAAGTTGCTGCATAAAGTAGTATCTATCTATACGAACCAATATCTTATCAATAGAGAAGAGTTGTAGCACAGATTTGCATAACTATGGCACCTTCTGGAGCTTAAAGAAGAAAGGGGTCTAAAACAGATTAATATGGGGAACAAGGCTACAGAAGAGCAACTTGCAAGAGACCACGTTAAAAGACCCACCATTCCACACTTTGTTATCTCTAAAGCTTGAGAAAACAAATATATCATGTAAACAGAAAACAAATATGTCAACTCAACTGTTTTCCTATCAGAAAGAACTCTCTTGAAATGTAAATCCAGAAATATTTAAGATTGTCCAAATATAGAAGTGAGACAATAGTGTTTTCATTTTAGGAGGAAGCTAAGAGATGAAAAGCTCAAGAATTGATTGATTTGGCTGAGAAGATTCATGAATCTCTCCAAATCTAATGTGCAAGCATAAACTTTAGACCTTGGAGAGGGTGTGTGTGCGTCAGTTTACATACAAATCCTTGTTCCATGATATCACAATAATGGAATGCTTCTTACCTTCTCTGCAAGGCTATTTGGAAAATAAAATATGTTATCTTTGATCAAAGATGGAGTAAAGATTGCTGACAGAATTAAGATCCCAGATACCTTATACCCCGGCTCCATGTGCAATCACTTAAATTCTCGCCAGCCATCCTTTTGAAGGAAAATGATAATAATATTTAGCCCAATGTTATTATGGTCACTTTTTTGGTGGTTGTGATGAACAGAGGAATTCTAAATACGCTGAATAGAAAGCATTCTTACTTTGAGGCATTCTTTGTATGTTATCATCAACTTGGAAGACCTTATAAGAACTTTTGTCAATGCCAGTTCAAAATTGTAAAATAGAAAAGAGAAAAGAGAAAGATGTAATAGTAAAATAGAAGAATTGCAAGGAGGGTGAGATGGACAACCTCCTGGGCAGTCAAAGGAGCAAAAAGGTTCTCGTATTGGTTCATCTGGATCTTATTTTCCTATTCCCCCTCTCTTCGGTATTAATGAAAGTTGTTCGTTACCAAAATGTGTGCATATATACACAGTATAATAATAAATAGTGCCACGAAGGAATGGATAAAGTAAAACAGTTCTTGAGAATACAGAACAATGTAAATCTCAAAGAACTAGTTACAATATTACCTTTAATTCGAGGTAAAACATAAAAAACTTGGCCTCCACGTTCCAGCTCATATTTAATAGCCGATTTCACTTTTTCTTTACTGAATGATGAGAGATGGGTTTTTATTGGGACTCTTTCCGGAGGTGGAGTTGTAATCAAGCTAAAGCATGGAAAGAAAGCAGTGGTTTAGTCACAAAAACTCATATTACAGGTCTACTGAAATGGATGGTTGAAACAAATAAGTTCGGCAGGAATAAAAAGTTAATTCCAAGGAATGTGATCATATCATAAGTAAATTAAACGATGAAATAATTTGTTACTTCTACTATCAAGTATATCCATGACCAAAATTAGTGATTAACACTCACAAAAGTTGCCAATATTGCTCAATCTATCATTGACTTTATTTTCTAAAGATGTCAAATATTGCTCACTGCTCAATCTACCATTGAGTCAAATGTAACAATAATACGGTTGAGCTTCCCCAACTTCTATAACAAACAAACTAGGAAGGGTTAACAGAAATATTACAAAATCCAGTCAATGCATTGAGTACCTTCAACCATGAATTACGTAGGTTGAGTTAATTACCTAGCATCACGAAATCCAGTCAATGCTAAATATAGAGTCCGAGGTATCGGTGTTGCAGAGAGAGTGAGAACATCAATTGAAGTTTTAAAGGATGCAATTTTCTCCTTCTGTTTGACACCAAACCTCTGGAAAGGCAAAAGGAATGGGAAAGTTACTCTAGAACCAAACCAGGATGATTAACAGCAAATTAAGATGAGAGACCAAAAAAAATAGAACCTGTTCCTCGTCAACAACTAGAAGCCCTAAATTACTATATACAACACGATCTCCAAGAAGTGAATGAGTCCCAACAATAATGTTCAATTGACCTTCTTTGATCATTTCAAGATGCTTCTCTTTCTCTGCTTTTGTCTGCATGTTGTAATATCTAGTTAGCTTAGACATTCAACTGTTACACTCTTTCAGAGTGAGTTCACATAACAGGGGGGGATAAAAGTAACATTAAGTGGCTGCATTGACGTTGAGTCTACTTATTCTAATAGTTTGAGGTTTAAAATGAACTAATTAAAACTATAATTTAGGAAATCCCAGATGAACCAAACAGTTGAAGAAATTCAAATTGTTTCTTTATAGTTTTTTGTGCCCACGGGACTAAGAACTTATGTCTTGTCGTCTTACTAGACTTATAAGTTATATGCAGGTGTCTTCCCATAATAAGGGTTTATCTAACAATACCTGGAACCTGCTCAACAATCCAATCTGGACATCAGGAAATGAAGAAAATCTTTGTGTGATAACTTCAAAATGTTGTTTGGCAAGGACTATCGTTGGTGCTAGAACCATAGCTTGCTTTCCTGCCGAGACTACACAGAAGATTGCACGCAGTGCAACCTCAGTTTTACCAAAGCCGACATCTCCACAAATCAATCTGTCCATCGGAGTCTCCCTCTCTGTCAAATCTCTCTCTACATCTTTGAAAGCCTGCATGAACAACAAACATCACAAGACAAAAAGAAAAGAATGTGTATATCCACCAAAACTTTAGGAAAGCATAAGTAGGGATCCAACTCTTTAAAGCAATATTGTAATAATCTTGAAGCATCTAATGCCCAATATAAGTATGGATTCGTAGATATGTAGATATATAAATGCATGCCTACAAAACCTGTTATGCTTGTCGTTGTAGACATAAATGTAACAGAGCAGCAAAGGAAGATCATGTTCTAATGAATAGAAAAGGGTTTAGTATGCACTGGTACAGACAGTAAAATATAGCAACTGATTCAGACCCATATTAAAAAAGACATCTGGAAAGCCATGCTTATCGACTTTAAGAAGTAAAACAAATGGGAAAGACTAAAATATCATTTTCATCTCTAAACTTTAGGCTACTTTTCAGTTTGGTCCTTGACCAATCAATTATTTTTTAAAGCATACAGTCATTACTCCAAAAATAAATGGTAAGATGTTTCATTGTCATGTATACGTGATACTGGATTTTGGCCATTTACACTGTCCAACGAAATTTCTAAAATTTCATATACTTTATACACATTTTAATATGAAATTCATGTTGTTAAATGCCTAGGTGTCCTTGTTTATATATATAAACCAAACATAATGAACAATGTCATATTACCAATCATTTGTCAAAAAAACTCTAAGATAATCATATTCAAAGCCAATGACAAGTTTGAGAACATTATTGAAACTATTAATTTTTTATTCAACTGAAATCAAGATTAAAATTTAAGGACAATAGATTAAGCTGATGAGAATGAAAATATACATATGTAACATCTCAATTCAAAATCATACATGAAACTTTGGTTTCACTCGGCTCCCTTATGGAAGATGGATAAATTCCTAGAAAGTTCTGCCCTCCCTCACCATCTATCCAAGGAATGGAAGGGCAGAAGCCTTTGAGTGAAAGTACCTCCTTTTGGTCCACTGTAGGCTTGTAAGGAAACTGAGCAGAAAACTCCTCCATAGCTGAACACTTCGGGTAGGGAGACCTTCTCTGTTTCAACCTATGTAGATATAGTTCCATCAAGTCAACAACCATCTTCTGAATCGCAACCTTTCCCTTAGTCTTTCTCTTTTCCCATGTGGTAGTATCATTTAATTTGCTCAATGTGCGAGGTTTTTTGTTTTCATTTGGGCTGAAAAGGTGATAAAGTATGAATTAAATGGAACATGAATACATAAACAGAAACACAAGAAAGCATATAAGAATTTGGAGGTATAACCCCCAAGTCTAAGAAGAGCATTGGCCATAGTTCTAGACAACTGCTGAGAATAATATTCTTACCCTTTTCATCTAGGTTCTGTAGGTTTCTAGCATGTCATTATGTAAAAGATAAAGCACCACCAGTTCACAATAAATTCAGCTTAAGTAATACCTTCGAGATCTCAGTAAATATAGATGCATTCCTTCCTGGTCTATAATGATTAATGAATTAATTGTGAGTACATAAAAAATGTTAAAGAGATCAATTGCTTCCAAATATATCTGGATTGACACTGCTGAAGAATGCATCTAGATTTCTTAGAAGTCATTGAAATATCGAACGTCCTAAATGCATAAAAGAGTCAACTTATTCGCTAAAAAAACTGCATATCCGCAAAATGTTCATGTCAAACTTATGTACACCTCTGTTGATATGACCCTGTAATATTTTGTTGTCAAGAAACTCAATTTTAATATCCTATATAAGTGGTCACATCGAGTTTGAACACATTCTCCCAAAAAAATTACTGTTTTTCACTCATCCCAATGTCACTATGTTGGCACTCAAGTCAGACACGGGTGTTTGTTCTTTAATATTACAACAAACAACCTTTTGCACGGTGCCTATAATCAGTAACTGAACACGATTGGGGGTTATCTATTATTCTATATGGTATCCCTCAAATTTTAAGCAGCTAAATTGTGGATTCATTTTCAACCAATGTCACGATGGGTCGGTTTAATTACAATATTCATCAAGTTTAAAACAGCAATAACGAGCTAGATTTTCAATAATATAATGCAATTCTAGAAAACTGCAGTAGGTAAAAGCTAAAGAAATGAGAAACTAGAAATAACCGATATCCCATATATGACATTAGTAAAAGAAAAACACATTACACAACCACTAGTCTACTATTATAGTGGCAACAAATGATGGAAAACATATCAATGAATGTTTCGAATAGTTAAACAGCAGCAATTTACGGAAGTCCACCGTGAACAGAATGCGTAAGTGAGAAAATAAACGAACAAACGTACAGATTATAGCGATACAGCATTCGAGACGCCTGATTAACAGGAAGCTTCGCCATCCCATCAGCATACTCAATGAACACATACTCAATAGGCTCCGTAGAACCTTTCTGAACATCAAATTTAATCCCGACGAATCGGCCAATACCAACCTTCTTATGGACAACATAATCCCCAGAACGAAGCGTATAAGGATCAACCTTATAATTAATACCATCGCTCTGTTTCCTTTGCCTATCCCCCTTCAACTTCTGCAAGCCCCTTTGCTGCTGCTCCTTCACCATCTGAATGTACCGGTCTGCCTCCTCGGAGTCCATAGCCGTTCTCGAGGACTCCCTCTTCCCATGAAACCGTCGAATTCTCTCATTGAGAACCGTGATAGAGTCTCGCTCAAGCTCAATTTGCTCTCTCCGCCTCGCCGATTTGGCGGTACCAGGAACTATAACATCTTCGGCATAGACAACGTTAGTAATCGAAACATATCGCTTAGGGAAGTGCAGGAAAGTAGAGTTGCGGTTGAAGAGTCCCCATAGGCTGGGAAATGAGCCGAGTTTGAATGCTACTAGAGGTCGGGAAGAGGAAACGTCTGATGCGGGTGAAAAAAGTAAAGCCATTAAAGAACAAGGTAAGAGATTTGAAACAGAGGAGTAGTAGGGTGTTAAGCAAGTGGTAAATCGAGTGAAAACGATGATGGAGATGGAAATTCCGCCATTGAAGGAGTGGAAGAGAGCTTTGAGGATAATAATGTGGAGGTTTTGGAGGGGTTTTTGGATTTCGACCGATACTGAAACCGTACGTGGAAGCAAGCCAGCCAAATTTTCATTTTAGATATTTATAGGGCGGGTCGGATCGGGCCGGGTGTATCGATGTTTTTTTTCATTTTTTTTAATTTTATAATATTTAGGGAGGCACAAATTTAAAATATAAATACGATGAATTAGATTCAACATTTATTTGACCTTCTTAAATAAGAACACAATCCAACTCCAATAAGTTTACACGACATATCAATCATGCATATAACAATTTAACAATAGAACAAACAAAAAAAAAAACAAAACAAAAACAAAAATAGATATTACCCTTTTTAGTAATTTGATTGGATGATTTTAAAATTACTTTTACGGTCAAACATAACAATTCAAAATTATTTTTAAATACATGAAAATTAAAAATCATAAATGTGATTGTATAAAAAAAAAAAAAAAGAAAATCTATGGTATTTAAGTCTCTTTTTCTAAAATTATTACTTCAATCATCACTCTTAAACATGCACTAAATAATTGGAAAACACATTTGTAAAATAACTCTCAAACCTGTAGAACTCAACATTGAAATGATTGTACGAAAATTATTTTTAACAAATCACTTGGTAATATATTAATTTTGTTAAAAATCACTATTTCCACTTATCATCCTCAAACATGTCCTAAAGATATGACACGTGTAAACTTGGGTCAAAGAGCTTTGTTTATGTAGTGATTGATGACTTAAATTTCAAATCCAAAATGTCGTTTCGCCCAAGTCTTAAAAATAACGGAAAAAAATTATTCGTTGATATCATAAACTACTTGCTAGTGCTTTTTTTTTCCCGAAGGTCGAGCTTGAGTGAGAGCTAGGGTTGGCAAAAAAAAACCTGTGAGGTCGGGGCCCGCGATTGACAGGGGATGGGGGTCAAACCAAGGACCTTTTCAAGGTACCCGTCCGAGGACGGGGAGGGTATCCCCGCCCCAAATCCCTGACACCAACCCGTTTAATATAAAAATAAATTATATATATACATAAAAGATGTTATAGTTGACGCTCACGCTCTCGCTCTCGTATCATTTCTCCCTCACAATCACTCTATTTCTCTCATTTTCTCTCACACTCTTTGCTCGCTCTCGCTCTCACTCTCTCTCTCCCAAACCCAAGTCTCAACCAAACTTAAAGGTAAACAACTTTTAACTCTGGCTCTCTCTCACATTGGTAAATGTCATTTTTATCCTTTTTCATTTTGTTTTACTATTTCTTTCTCTTTTATATTACCCAAAAAAAATAATTAATAATAATAATAATAAGCCACCATTACCCTTGCTATTGTTTGAAAGTAAAATAGAAAAAATGGCATTTAGCACTTTCTTAGAACACAATTATAATTCTTTTATATCGTATATAACCATAATTAATCTTCACACATTTCCACTTTTCAAATATATTTTTCAATCTTTTATTTCCACACTTTTTATATAACACTTACAAATATAATGACAAAAACATGAAATGACATCTCTTCATTCAAGTTACATACACTTTTTTAGTTATAAAAATTTAGGCATGTTTAGAAACAATTCCATTTGTGTGTTTTAATATTCATGACTTTTCCTTTCTATTTTTCAATCATGTTTTAACTTTTTTTTTTTTTAATTTTTCAAAACTTTCTTTTATTTTCTTTTAAACATTAGTAAAAAAAAATGTTAACAAATTATTACAAATTTGAGAGTTTAAGACTAAATCAATACTAAACTTCATTTAATAATTTAGTTTTTTTGTGTTTTTAAATTACTTCCGTACATAAAATTGTTAGTAATAACCCAATATCTACTATTCTCATATAATAATTTATTATTTAATTTACTTTATGGACCCCATATTATTTTTCAATAATACTATCCTGACAAGGAATGAATGGAAGTAGTCTTGATAATTCTTCATACTAGGATTGTACTAGAATTTTATTTTATCACATTCCTTTTATAGTCCAACAGTTTCAAGATAGTTATCTAATCATTGTCCCGTTGCTTTTTGAGATAAAATAATAATTATCTAATCTTATTCCAAACTTGGCCCCCCAAACAGCTCCTTAATTCCTATCTTAAAATTTTGTGTTAGATTTCTTGCATAACTATACAGATAAACTCATTTGACACTCATAAATTAATAAAAATTGACATTGAATTTTGATATATATATATTCTTTTTCACGTGAAGGACTTATTGTAAAAAAAATATATATAAGTAGAAAAACTAAATTGTTGCATATTTAAACCTGAGGGACTAGATTGTTACAAAATTAAAAGAACATGGACTAAATTGCTACAAACCAAAGTTTATGGATTAAATTGTTACCTCCCTGGACCACATGCTCTTATACCATGTTAAATCGTCTATTAACTCAAAAGCTTAAGCTCATGGGTGAAGACAAATTTAATGGACTTATATATCACTTGACAATTGTAACTTTGTGAAGAATATGAATATTTTTTAAAAATAAATGGCAAAGTTTGAGAATATTTTTATAATAAATGGCAAAAACTTAAGGGTATTTCTCTAGCATTCCTTTTATAGTTCTAACCATTGCATGGTTGCCTTTTGAGATAAAATAATAATTACCTACTTAACCATGTTCATAAATGAGATAACACATTATTATTATTATTATTATTTTTTATTATTATCATACTTACCTTTTTCTCATCATAGGTGACAAGTTCAACACTTCATTCATTCATTTGGAATAGATTACTAAAAAAACTTACATGAAGTGCCAATATTTTTTATAGTAAAAGAAAAAAGCAACCATAAAGTCAAACTATCCTCATGCATTACATTACATAATATATAATATATAAATATAATATTAATCTCAAGTCCTTAAATATATTAATCAATAATCTGAAGACGGAGGGAAATAGAAATTAGCCGCCGGAGACTGAAAATCAGCGGCGCCGGCATCGGATACCGCCGGCATCGAACCGTACATCGGGTTATGCACGTATTCACTGCTCGAATCAAATCCCAAACACGCCTCGATTCCAATCGACGACTGATCAAAGCATTCAAATCCAACGTTCTGTGATTCCATCAAACCGTAATTGTAATTATAATTATAATCACAATTCTCCGATTCCGACGAAATCGCCGGAGGAAACGGCGGAAGCTCAGCTCCGCCGTCGCACTCGCCGGAGAAAATTCCAGAGGGCGAGTCTCCGGCGGGAGGGAATTGGTGGAAAAGAGGGGGAGGAGGGGGTTGAAGCAGAGGAAGAAACAGAGGAGGCTGATCGGGATAGATGGAAGCGGAGGAGGGTGGCGGAGGAGGCGGCGGAGAGTCGGAGTAGAGGAAGTTGGTGCGAGCGAGGGAGCCGCGGAGGGAGCGGGCGGCGCGGTCGTAGGCAATGGCAGCCTCCTCGGCGGTGTCGAAGGTGCCGAGCCAGTGACGCTCTTTGGTGGAAGGATCTCTGATTTCGGCAGCGTATCGGCCCCATGGCCGCCGTCGGACTCCGAGGAAACGGTGGGGCGTTGGTTCTGCCGGCGGCGGCGGCGGCTGCTGCTTTCTTTTGGGTTTTGACGGTGATGGACTCATTTTGTAAGAAAGAAAGAAGTTTTTCAGGTTAGAGTTGAAGTTGCATGAATGATGCGAGGGTTTATATAGACACAAGCAAGTCAAGTCTGTGAGTCTTCCTTCATTTTGTATTTTATTTAATGATGCAATTTTATTAAAATTTATAATATTCTCTTTTCCCTTTATTTTTTTTGTTAAATTATTTTTAAAATTTTTATTTTTTATTTAAAAAAAAAACACTTACAGCTCGTTTGCTAACTATTTAGTTTTTGAAAATTAAGCTAGACTACTTCCACCTTCCAATTTCTTTATTTGTTATCTACTTTTTACCAATGGTTTAAAAAACAATGCTAAATTTTGAAAACTAAAAAAAATAGCTTTTAAAAACTTGTTTTGTTTTTTTAAATTTAGCTCAGAATTCAACCATTATACTTAAGAAATAGGCAAATCATTATAAGAAATGGAGAGAAAATATACTTAATTTTAAAAAACCAAAAACGAAATAGTTATAAAACCGGATCTTAGCTTCACTCTCTTATTTATAAAATACTTTGGTTTATTTAGAGTTGTCATTGACCTGATTTAAATGTTTGTCTAGATTAAATTTGAAAATAATAGCATTTCATTCACTTTGACTTTTTTTCATCCAACATTCTAATAGTTTCTACTATATTGATAGTTTTGAAATATTTAAAACATGTCAAGGTGGTAACATTGCAAGTTTGTAATGAATATGAATAGCTTAAAACTAAATGACAAATGACAAAATTTTAGGGACATATTTGTAATTTATTTATTTATTTTTTTTTTTCTAAACTATGAAATAAGAATGTAGTCCACGAAGTTAATATGGAATAATGTGGTCGTAGTAATTTTTAATATGAAACAAAATAGTTCATGAGTAATTATTTTTGTTATAAAATTTTGAATCAATCATAATTTTATTTAAAATTTAAATAAAAATATATATAGGAAGGAACTTAGGGCATATTTTGTAGGCAAGTTAGATTAGATTATACTTTCGAAAATTGTTTCCGAATTCTTTGATTGTGTAAATTCTTAAAATAATATTTTTATGTTTTCAGTGTCTTCATATTTTGAATTTCAAATTTTAAAATGTATAATTATTGTTTTTTTTAAAAAAACAAATATAATATTTTATGTTATAAATTCAATTATATATCCTAGTTAAATTAAAAATGTAAGTTATGATATATGACATTACAGAATAATAATTATACAAATTTTTTAACATAAAATAAATTCATAAACTAATTAGTAATGGTCTATATTCAACCTAATATTTAGTGATTAACTATATCAGTCTTATGGTTTATAAATATATTATTAAATATATTTTGAAATTTTGTTTAAATTAGAATTCAATTTCTAAAATTTGTTATCAAACGCATATTTGAAAATATGAAATACTACTATGTTTTCATTGAATTTTTTATTTCAAATTTCTATTTTTAGATTGCTTACTAAATAAGTTTTTTTTAAGTAGCTTATTGTAGAAATATTATTAAAATTTCAAAATTGTTTCTACAATATGTTAAAAAAGAAAGTGCTACTAAAAAATAATGAGAATTTTTAGAGTGAAGATGATAGTAAACATTAGACATGACTCTTCATCCATTTAGATACTTGCCAATGTGGTGCATCTTTCATAAAGTTCATATGTACTAGTGTCCAAAACAAATCATTATATTTTTAATAAATATCAAACGTTGTTATCTATATTGTAGTTCATCGTTAACATTATTATTATTATTATTATTATTATTATTATTTTATAGTCTAAGTTAATTTTCAACCTATACACATATGGGTCTCCTTCTTCTTGCATTAAAATTATTATTAGTTAGTTAAAGTGGTTTTAGCTAAACCGTAATTAGAATGATCCTTCTTCCTAAAGTTCGGCGGTTAGACCTCCATCTCAATCTATTCAACTTATTACAATTAAATTTAGATATTTAAAAATAGGAATTAAAATGAAAGAATAGACTAAAATATTATTAAAATATTATTATTTAGGTTAAAATACTATTTTGGTCCTATACTTTGAAAATTGTTTAACTTTAGTCTTTTTACTTTCAATTGTTTAATTTTAGTTTATGTACTTTCGACAATAAATCTTAAATTTAGTCTCCCATGCTAATTTATTGTTGATTTCTTTTTATATTTAAAAAAAAAAAACTGATATTTAATAGTATTTTTACTACGAATGTTGAAAACATATTCACACATTGTATTTTCTTGCATAAAAATTAGAGTAATTGTTTTAAATTACAAAACTGCTAAAAATATTTTTAAATATAGCAAAATGTAATTGTCTATTAATAGATAGTGATTGTTGATAGGTCTATTAAGTGTCTATCACTTATATACAAATGACATTTTGATTTATTTGTAATTACTTTGGCTCATTTTTATATTTAAAAATGATTCTAAAAAATATTATTATTATTTAATTAATTTTGATAAAAATATACATAAAAAAATTAAATTTAAAATTTATTAAAAATATAATAATTAAAATTAGACAAATGATATTCAAACCAACTATTTATTATTAGTAAATTGAGAAAGAGTGCACATTTTTCTTAGCCGTACGTGTCATTATCCACTAAATCTCACACTTCAATCTTCAGGGGAACCTAACATTGAGCTATGTATAACAATGAGACATATTTATCTGTGTATTAAAATGTTGTATTTTTTTTAAATACACGTGTTATCTAGGTTTTAATATATATGTGTGTGTGTGTGTGACCAAGCTCACCTTATTAATAAAGAATATAAAATTGAAAACTATAGGTTATAATAATATAATGAAAAGTAGAAGGCATAGGGGGTGCTTGAGTTAGGTATATATATATATAAAAAGAAAGTAATATTATATATTATATAGTTTAGGGGTGAGCATGCCATGCATGTGCTTCCAATTTGACTGATAGGGCAAAGGGCAAAATAAATTCAGCAATCATATGCTCCACGCACTCTTCTCTTACTTCGATGTTTTTTTTTTTTTTTTTTTTTTTTTTGAATGATTAGTAGATATTGGTTATATTTTTAATTAAATAATTAAAAAAATCTATATTGTTTGGTATTGAGCATTTTGTTAGATCATGGTTTTTGTGGGTATTTATTTTGTTAGCTAAGTGCTTTTTTAAAGTTATAAAGTCTAAGATACCGATAATTTTGTAGTGTTGAATTAAGATGTGTGAAACTCAAGAAATATACTAAATCAAAAGTCGTTTATACCCTTAATAAGATGTCCTTGCATATATTTTTTTTAACATAAAAATGTGTCGTTTATACAAATTGAAGAGTAGTTTTGAAAACATCCTCTAATAGAATTAACGAGTATCATTCAAAGTTAGGTTAGGAGTAAAAAATTTGTTGAGATTTGGCTTTAGTTGAAAGCATATAAACTAAAGCAAGGGGTTGTCCCAAATTATAAGTGAACTATAAACTCTTTATGCAACTTTAATTCTCTTCCAATTTATAAAGCATTATTTGTTAGGCTTGTGAAAAATAAGAATTTAGATCTAAGCTTCGTTCCTTAATAATTTCGTTTTTATTTTTATGATTTTGAAATTTTATGTTATTGTTTTCTCATAATTAAAAATATAGTTTTTGCCTTGGTTAAAAAAACACTTCATTCTTAATTAAATTCTAAAAAAACAAATCTAATAACTATTTTTTTCTCTTTAATTTTTAAAATATTATTAAAAAGTAAATAACGAAACATCAAAATTTATGAGTGCATGAAAGTAATACTTATAAACTTAATTTTCAAAAGCCAAAAAAACAAAGAGTTGCTTTTAAATATAGCAAAATGAGCTAAAATATTTACGAATATAGAAAAATTTCACTATATGTTAACGATAGACCACGATAAATCACGATAGAAGTCTATCGTAGTCTATCACTAAGAGACATTTCTCTAAAGTAAATCATTACCATTTTAAAATTAAAGACAATTTTTTTTTCCTTTAAAGTCAATCTAAAAAAATTTAATTAAGTTTTTTTTTTTTTTTTTTTTTTTTTTTTTTGGCTTCTATGTGGATGGGTTGCATGTGAATCAATCAAAAAAGACATATATAGAGACAAAAGGGTTTCTTTTTAAGAAAACGATGTGTAGCTTCATAGGCCCATATTATAATAATTCAACTTCAAATTTGCATTACTTCTCCTTTGACTAAATGTCTTTTATAATTACATTAAGGCTAACTACAATGTCTAGTCATCATGTATTAATTAATATTTTGCAATTTAGTCCTTCATTTTGAGTAAATATTAAATTTAATTGATGATAAATTTACTAGTTTACACCTGCACACAATTTTTGAAAATTTGGAGGAGGAATCATACATTTTTCTCATATCAATTCATCCACTATATATTATGTATTTCTAAACTTACAATGTAAGACAATCATTAGCATTTTAACATTAATCAACTCACGAGGAACAAATTGAAAAATGTTAGAACATAAGGGACTAAACAAAATATTTTAAATGAAAATGACAATTGAAAACCCAACCCAAACACATTAAAGACTAAAACATATATTTTAATAATATATTATAATAATTGTTAACATCTCTTGTATAATAATTTTATTTATAAATAATTATTATTACTATTTTTTTTTTTTTTTTGTAAAGTATGTCTCTATTACTAATCCCTAGCTTACTATTTGAAACTATGAATTCAAAATGGTAATATATGTACATATGTACCCAATTGATTGATTTGTTACAAATTTGATTGGACATAATCGATGGGTTGATTCTATTATTCATAGATGTAGTTAAAATTGAGTCTAAAATGTCTCTCTACTTAATATAAGAACAATCCCTGCTCAAGAATGTGTTTTTTCTTTTTCATTTTTTGATCTTAATGGCTGAAGAAATTTAAATTGACGATTTTTTTCTAGTAGATAATTGTAGTTCTAGCATATTTAAGATAAAATATTATGAACGCAATAGATAATTGATTGACATTTTATTAATCATTGATCATAGAATTAAATAAATACACATACATAAGGAAACAAAAATTAGGATAAAATAATGTGAATCGTCTCTTTGAAGAGAAATCGATAAGCCCAAAGAGTTTGCCTTTGCCACTTCATTTCTTTATTGGGGTGTGAAGTTGAAGCCTTCCACCTATTCATTCCTTCCTTGAGAGGAGTCTTAGGTGACAAATCAATGACTTAATTTCACTTTTTTATTAGTAGTTTCGCTAAACATAACCTTTGAGTCAACTTATGCTTAAAAACGTGTGATTATCGAATCAAATGCTAAATGAATTTCTTCAATAAGTAGGAGATGTGGATATGCTCAATGATCTAAACTTTCGATCTCAGAAGAAGAAGTACATGTCA
Organism: Citrullus mucosospermus; assembly: GCA_030954485.1. Taxonomy (NCBI): domain Eukaryota; kingdom Viridiplantae; phylum Streptophyta; class Magnoliopsida; order Cucurbitales; family Cucurbitaceae; genus Citrullus; species Citrullus mucosospermus. Next base: position 8,542,330 of record CM062055.1, on the reverse strand, counting down.
TTACTATTGAGTTATGTTCTTTTTGGCACGGATTATAACTTAGTAACTAATGAAAATCTCATGTGAAATACATTACATCTTTATTTTCAATGTATTCTTCTTAAATTATTTTCACTATTTTCATGAATGTATTAATTATGATCTCGTCGTAGAAGAATTCAAATTTAGTAGTAAAAAGAAGGATGTTTTAGTTACAATCTAGTAAATAAGAGAGTGATGAAGAATTTGAGACTAAGCTGAAATGGATCTGTTGAAAAAATAGAATGTTTGTTGAACAGTAATTAAGAAGAAAAATAGTTGGTCCATTAAAATTTGAAAGGAACAAAATGTCCAAAATCTCCAAGACAATAGACATAATTATAGAGTAAAATATTGGGTTTTAGTCTTTTAATGCAAAATATAGTGGGATGAAACACCTATAAAGAAATTTAGTTAGATGTTGGTATTGCATTTGTTGAAGGGGTTGAGGGAAAGTTAGGTTGGGATTTGGAGCAATGTGCTTCACACTCACAATGTCACAATTTTTTACAAAGGCTTTTTCAATACACCTAATTATTAGCTATAGGTCAAGCATTTGTCTCAAGTAGGCGATGTCTATGACTAGAAATCTTAAAAAAAAAAAAAGAAAAAAAAACTACTGTTGCACCTTGAGAATCGAATCATCAACTTTTAAATGATAATTGATATCTTATCCATTAAGTTATGCTCGAGTTGACTACTAATATAAGACCTATGTCACGTCAACTTATGTTTCAATATTAATAAAATAGTGCCAACATCTAGTAGATGAAGCCCAATGTGAGCAAATGGCTGAGTGAGGCATGCATGACTTCAAGTACCATGAGAATGAATATGATAAATAAGACAAGTATGGAAACTAAGTTTTTTTTTTTTTTTTTTTTTTTTCTTTTTGATGTTCTACTTTTAAACCCATCTCTCCATTTCACCATGAAACACATATTTTAGCTATTTTTTTCTTTTTTGAGTTCAAGATGGAAGTGAAGAGTCAGAGTGAGAATAGACTATGCTAGTTGAATTATTAATTTATTTTTTTAGTACAACAATTATGGAAATGAGGATCGAACCTCCCATCTCTAGAATAGAAGGTCATTTCAATTTCCACCGAACCGAACTTATTTCGATAACACATTATGTAGTTGAACTATGCTCAACTCGACAAGTATTGATTTATTAATGATGAGAGTGAAAATTTACTTTACAGATTAATTCATTAGTGATTATTGCTGGTAAGGATAGTCACTATTGCACATCTACTTCAGCTCCAATTTTAGAAAGAGAATGTTTTTTTCACTAATTCTGTTTCTAAGTGTTTCTTATGGCCAAGTCAATAACTTCATGTGTATATTTTCAATTAAAAAATGCATTTTCAAATGTTTAATTTTAAAAATAAGACATTTTGACCCAAAAAAATTTGAAGTGTTTGACAAGTGTATTTTTAACTATTTTTATCTAAATAAAAATGTATTCTTTTTTAAGAACACTTTTTTTTTTATAGCAATATTGTCACAGTTAAATGAAAAGTAATAACCTCCTTCCTTTTGTTTTAAAGATTATGGGCCCCGCTATACCTGATTTTATTTTAGTTAAATTCTTAATCAAATTCTAAAAACAAAACAAATTACTAAAAACATACCTTTTTTTTTTTTTAATCTTTTTCCCCTAGTTTTCAAATTTTAAGTTAGTTTTTAAAAGATTAATAAAGAATAGATAACCAATCAAGAAATTAAGAGATAAAATTACAAAACAAAATTTATAAAGCTATATTTACAGAACCTAAAAACTAAAAATCATATAGTTAACCGGTTGAATAAATAATTAGATTCTTAAAGAGAATAATTTTTTTCATTTTCAAAACTCGACTTTTGATCTTAGAAATATAAGAAACTACAAAACATGTAAAAATCCAAACAAAAAAAAGATGAAGAAATCAAACTTAAAAAATTTAAATTAGATTGTTTTTATAATTTACATTTTCCCGGTAAAACTATGAGCTACTTAACATTTCTAAAATCGTAAACCAAGCCGAATATTGTTGTTCACCATATAAACTAAACATTAAACAACAAACTCAGTAACTAATATTGAACTAATATTTAAATTTTGGTTAAAATGCATGAATTTTTAATAAAACAATCATAATCTTATTTTAAATAACAAATCTGTTGAAAATACTTATCAATAATAACATAAACCACAAAGGCTATCTATATCTATCATAACATGTGTCTATCATAACACAAATAGTAATACGGTCTACTTATTTACAAATAATAATAACACCACGATACTCCTATCTATGTCTATCATAACACAAATAGTAATGCAATTTACTCAAAATAGAATAAAATTTTACTATATTTGTAAATATTTTTGTTTATCTTCCTTATATTTGAATACAGCCTGCAACTATTTAATAAAAAAAAATACAAAGCAAAATAAGATGAAAAAGTTAAACAATATTCTCAGCCTACAAGTTACGAGCTTGTCAATTGAAACTCAAAAGTTTATTTTTCCAATATCCAAACTCGTAGACAATTCTACGAGTTTGTTAATTTTCAAACTTTATTTGTTCGGCATTTTCCTCCGTGTCTATCCCTATAATCCAAAGAATCCGAGTTAAAAAGGGGATAACCACTAAACTCTTAGTTGGACCATGTTCATGTTACTAAGAGTTCTAGTAATTCTAGTAAAGCATTTAATCTTTTATCATCTAAAGGTAGTGAGGATTCTCATGCAAATTACACCTCCTAAAATGGCACACATTCAACTTCAAAACAAAATAAAGAGTAAATAAAAGAAAGTTAAGTTTTACTAAATGCAGCTAAAAGTTCAGTACATGAAAATTCATCTTTTAAACAAAACCAGATAACTCTAAAGCCAAATATAATCTATTTAGGAGAGACAGCATAATCAAGTCTGATACCGTACAAGAAAAATAAATATACCCATGATCAAAACAGAGACTGCAATTTCTTCCCAGCAAAAAGAAACAAGGAACCGCATCATCAATCACCCTTTCTCCTAAAAGAGCAACCTTCGGTGAGTCTAGCACGTCCTCCCGTCGGCTGGCATAAGACCGTCTGGCAGTTACCGCATACCACAACAGTTTGAGAGTGGCTGAAGACTGTGGTACTGCATTTCATTGACAGAAAACAACAATCAGAAATTTCAACATACAACATCTTCAAGCAGAATCCAGAAGAGTTACAAATATAACAAACTGATAAGGGATGGAACTTACATGTTGAAGCATCCCTGGCACTTTACGTCCTACAAATAGCCAACATACACAATTAAAGTATAGACTTGTCAGAGACTCAGAATATTATATAAATCAAGACAAAAGCAGAAACATTAACTGCTGAGCCAAGAAAACTTGATGACAGGACAGTAGAGAGATGTGCTAAATTTGACAAGTTGATCATAACAAACGACATACAATTGAAATAGAAGCAAAAGAATACCATGAAGAATGAGTTGGGTGATTGCACAAGACGCTTGAGCTTGTGCTTCCTCTTCTCTAGCTCAGCAGGAGGATTCAACAAATCAATATCGTTTTGTAGAACCTGTTGATACAAAAACAAATTGAACAACTTCAGAATTAAGAATTTGATACACCTTTTTAAGGCCACAAAAATTGCAGCAAAAACAAACAACATTGAATTGATAAGAAATGGGGTACAACACATCAACAAAATCAGCAAAAAATTAGCTGAGAAGTATGAACACAATTAAGAGCATTCCACTGGTTTTTCACTTCTCAGAGATCAATACGCTCCAACATGTGTTTGAACGAGAATAACTTAGTGTTTGACTTTTTGTTTTTTCAAGAAACATTCAAACTTGCCAAGGACATATAGAAAATACGTTCAAGTCACATGGTTCCACTCAATTTACTGCAGGTACAAAGTTTTTCTCTAAAAATTGCAGAATGAAAAACAATCCCCTTTATTCTCGACCCATGTTATAAAGCATAATCTTCCGCTAACTTCCTACCAAACCCATCTCCCAAAATATCGTCCTCATGATTCTCAACCATCAAATCTTTCTTCAACGCAAAATTAAATCGAAAAAAACCCAGAAAGACAACCATAACTTTTACTGTAAACAAAGGTTTCAAATGTATCAATATTCCATCTTCTTTCTACAAATATGAATCCATACATTCCAAAGTGTCTCAAACAAAAACCCGGAGGCTAAAATACATCTAAATACATTAAACTTAGCAGCAATACAATTCTCGATAAACAAACATGGAAAAGAACAGATCCGAAACGGGAAACACAACACAATAAATCGAGTAGGAGAGGAATGAGAACTCACCATCTTGAAAAAATCTGGAAAAGAGCCGGCGAAAGAGGGAAGGGAAATCCTGCGAAGCCAATCGAAAGTAGCACACGACCGCAGCAGAGCGAGAGAGCAAGAACCCTAAAACCTCAATCTTTATATATAGGGATTTGCGTGAGGCGGTTTACAAATGGGCTTGTTGAGTTTGAAAGCCGATTTTGGGCCTTAAGTTAGATCATAGAAGATGGGCTTTTGTGGAGAGCATGTGGAATAGGAAATTACGAGGAATACCTATAGAAAATAAAAGCCAAAAATATTCTTTTTGGTCTTATGTGTTTATTTAGTCGACTAATAAATCTATTAAATTTAAATATAATATTTATTGAATGGTTTTGTGGCTAGATGAGCCGAAAAAATTCAAACTTTTTAAACATGTTCCGTAAAACTTGGAAACTAAAATGGCTAAATTGAAACTTTGGAGACCAAATGCATACATTCTTGAAAACTCGCGAACCAAAAATATATTTTTCCCGAAATAAAAATACTCAACCTCGAATTATTGTTGCAAAAATACCTAAATAGATTTTTAGGAGAGGAGAGGAGAGTGGATATATTTTTGTCCATTTATATACTCGTGGTTTTATGTTCATGGCACTAAATAGCATATACTATATCACGGAAAGAGAAAACATAAGGAGTAATATGTTTGGAGGTCATAACCACGGTTATTGAAGGTTTAAGAAATGCCTCACTTCTTTTGATCAAGTTGTTGTTTATGCATCAATTCAAATCGAAAGATATTGATGTTTAAGTTTGTTCTCCTTTCTTTACTTGTGAATGGATTTTAAAATGTTTTTTTTTTTTCATTATACCCACCATTCGTGAGGGATTGTTAGGAAGGTTTTTGTGCTGGCTTTTTTACCCTTGATCTCAAATTAATTAATTGATTGATTGGGTAATTTCCAATTTTGGGTGTTTAGAGTTTACAATTTGTATTTTTGACCTATTTTAAAACCGTAAGTATTTTTTAACCCCTTTACTTTTTCAGATAAATGTGAAATTACCAAATTATCCCTCAAATTTAAAAACCTTTCATTTCTCTCCCCTCCTATCTTCTTCACTCTTCTCTTCTCTTCTCAGGATTTCCTAACAGTCACACCGATACCTTTGCAAAAACCATCAATTTCCTAACACCCTTTTTTTTCAAAAGATAATTTACGTTTCAAACTCCTTTTAAATAGTGGATGTAGCCATGTTTGCGGAACCACTTTAAAAAGCTTTGTTTTTCGTTGAATTCTTGGTTGGTCCTGATAGTTGTAGATGCGTCAATCATTTTGTAAGGATAGATGTTGCGGATTTCGTAAAAGAACAAAAACTAAGCATGATTAGAAATTGGGAGTCAATTTCATAAATATATGATTGAAAAGCATAAATCTAAACCGTCGACCAATATAAACATGCCAACGTTAGTTTTCATCATTACACGGATAGTCAGGCTAGTTACAACCACAATCCACGCAAAATATTTTCAATTTTTTGAAATATCCAAGCCATTTATTTTGATAATTTGAATGTCTACATTTACAGTTGTAGACGTCGGCAAAAGTATCAATATCAAGGTTTACATAATGTTACTGAAGATCAAAGTTGTGGGTAAGATTCTAATCAACAAGTTGATAGGCGACAACAACAAAAGTAGAAGTTGCAAAGGCAATCTAGGCAGCAACTGTAACGAGGGATTGTGAGAAACTTCCCGTTCCTGTTGAAGTCAACACATCTCACTGTTAGCCCATTTCGTGTATTTACCATTTAACGCATGTTTCGTATTTAGTATACATAGGTGTTGAATTTAAACAAAACATAAAGCAGCGAATACTTATCTTGTAAACCTTCAGTCTTCTTTGATCTTAAAAAAAAAAAAAAAAAAAAAAAAAAAAATCAAACTCCCTTTCAATATTGGATGTAGGCACACTTGCTGAACAACTTTAAAAGCTTCGTGTTCTTTTTAAATTATTTTGGTTGGCCCCAATAGCTATAGATTTGGTCGATCGTTTTGTGAGGATATAGGTTGGGAATTTCGTAAAAGAACAAAAAGATGGAAGCGTGATTGAAAGTTGCAAGTCAATTTTATAAAAATAAAATGTAGAAAGCATGAATTAAACACAACCAACCATTCTAAATAGGTTGATGCTAGTTTCCATTACTGCACGAATAATCAAGCTAGTTACAACCATAATCTGCGCGACATCTGTTTCATTTTTTTGAAATATTCAAGCCATTTGTTCTTAAAAATTGAATGTTTACATTTACAGTTGTTGACATCGGCCGAAGGATCGACATAAGGTTTACATAAAGTTGCTGAAGTTGTAGATCATCATTGTCGACAATATTTTAATATGCTATGGATAGTGGATCAATAGGTTGGTAGGCGACAACAACAAAACTGTTAGTTGTGGAGGCAATTTAGGTAGCAGCTTTGGCGAGGGATTGCGAGAAACTTCCCGTTGTAAAGTCAACATCTCACTCTTAGTCCACTTCTTGCATTTACAATTTAACCACTGTTTCGTACTTAGTATAAGTAATAGATGTCGAATTTAAACGAAATCAAGAGCAGTGAGTACTTATTTTGTAAGCCCTCAGTCTTCGTTGATTTTCAATAAAATCCTTCAAACTGTAGGCACATTTTTTAACCCACTTTAAAAGTTTTGTGTTCTTCTTTACTCTCTTGAACTCTTTTGATCATCTTCTTGTTCCTGCTATTTTTGTTCATCTTTTCTTATAAATTTTATTGCTCTTTAATTGTTTTCGTTTTTTGGTTGATTGCAAAATTGATCAGATTTTGGGATTTCCTTTCATCTGCATGCAACGCTGATTTGTGAGAACGCATTTTTGTGGCACAAGCATCAACTTCCACAACTGATGTAGTTGCTTCAACCTGTTGATTGACAACTGCAAAAGATATAGTTGTGACGACATGAAGAACTGCTTTTGTGGCAGCAGCGATGGTGAGGTCGATATTGATGTTTTCAATAAGGGAAACAGAACAAAGTGAAGGGAGAGACATTGGCAGCCAGTTGCGACGATATGAAAAAATGTGTTGGTTGCAGCAACGATGGTGAGACCGATATTGATGTTTTTCACTAGTGAAATAAAATGGATGGGAGAGGGGAGTGAAGAGGAGAGTATGATTTGAGAGTTAAGTGAAGGATTGATGTTTTCCATGAGGGAAAGAAAATGGATGGAGAGAGGAGCGAAGAGGAGAGTAGTGAAGGAAGATTAAATAAATGATTTGTTCGCCTCATTTAAGGATCAGAAAAATGTTATTATATATTATAGATATACGGAGTTTGTTTCAAATATACATTGTTATTTCAAACATATATGAGGTTATTCCAAACACATTCAGGAGAAATACAAAATTTAATGTTGTTATATAATATATACTTCGTATTTTAGTTCTAGCATCATTTCTATTAGGTTATATATTCCACGTTCTGTATCATATGTACGCATGTATATTCATTTATTTTATAAATATATACCTCATATTATAGGCTACAAATTAGACCTTAGACTAAGATAGATGACATCATCAAATTATTAAAAAAGAAAAAACTAAACTAGAAATTCAATTTTATCTAATTTGCATTTATTTCATTATATAAATAACCTTAATGTCCAATTTTTTTGATGAGGGTCATTTTAATGAAAGGATATAGATCACAAAGTTTTAGATCTTGTTTTGCCACTAATTTGATTAGATCTCACATACCATGTATCATTTTCTCGAGACTTAAGAATGTGTGTCCATAGATTCATCCCAATTTTGTATTTACTATAGTTTATCTTATATGTAAGATAGTATATGTGAGAATTATATGATTATGAAATATATAGTTTATATTTGAATGCATGAGAGTTAGTCTATATATACCACCGTTTATCTAATCTATTTATATTTTTGTATGTGAGATTTTATTATTTGAGTACATACATTTGTAGTGAATATATACAACGGTTTAACTTATATATAAAGTTTACCTTCTATATTTTGGTAGATCTTTTACTTATATCTTTGCAAATTAATGTGATATATACCTACCCTATTTATGAGATGTACACAAACAATCATTTTCAAATATAGGCCCACGTATAACAAAGATGAATAGACATAAGGTTTAATTTCTAAATAAAACATATTTAAATTGAGAAACATACCAAAATCTTTTTTGATAGTTGCCATACATGAATGCGTAGTTTATATACGATTTAGAAATACTAGTTCAATTAGCAATTTATATTTAGTCATCGAGATTGTGTAAAGACTTGGTTTTCCAGCATCAACAATGATTTATAATGGCTTCTGAAGCATAGATAGTCTCCTTCTGTCGAGGCAATTGTAGTAGTTTGGCCAGACATTAAGGGGGTGTTTGGAGAATCGTAATAGGATAGACTTGTAATGTAATGTAATCAAAAATGAATGTTTGTAATGAGCGTTTTGGGCTCTATTTGTAATACAAAAGTCATTATGTTCCGACCGTTTTCAACCCGATCCTATTTCCCATCGTTTATTTGGTTCATGATTTCGTTTTCATTTATTTCTTAAGTACTTATACATTTAATTTATTCCTTAAGTACTTATGCATTCTTATACTATTATTATTCCTAGTAATCCTATTACATTACAACTTCCGAAATAGATGAGAAACCTAAGAGGTTGATTGGTTTTTGGTGAGCATGGTTGAAGCAATTGTAACTCAAAGCCCACATTTTTTTTTAAAAGCCCAGCCCAACTGGGAGAAACAATAAAACCTAAGTTAGGGCATCTCCTTCCACACTCAACGCTCCACTGCAGCACAGTACTTCCACCTCCACGCCTCCACGGCAAGGCAGCAACAAAGGGTAAAAATCATCACATTTTTAATTATTTATTTATTTATATTGATCTTCAGTTACCCCTGTTTTGTTTGTAACCACGGGATTGTGAAGGATTTCAAATCGGAAATTGAAATGTGCTTGGAATGATTAGAAACCAAAACGATTTGAATCTTTTTTTGATCCAAAATTTTTTCCAATGAAAACAAGTCGGATTTTTCCAGATTTCAAATTGAAATTTCTACATGGGCCTCAGACCTCAGCATAAGGTTGCAGTAGAGAGTGAGATAAGAGAAAAAGAAACTAAAAGATGGATTGGCGGTTTGTAGTGACGTGCGGCTGATCTAGATCGTAGAAGAAAGAATGAAAGTCATAGGCCTAGGTTTGTTGTTTCCTTTTTAAAATTTAAATGTGTAATAAAAAAAAAAAAGGAAAAAATGACATTTCAATACTCCTTGAGAGGCACAATTTTAAGAGTATTTATTTTTTTAGTAGTTATAATAGCAAAAGAAAGTTGATTTCTTTTGATTTTTTCTTAACAATAAATTTTATTTTATTTTATTAAGTTGATTTTTTTTTTTAATAATATATAATTTTTTTTTTTTTTTTTTTTTTAAATCATAGGGTTTAGTTATATAGGGCGTTGCATGGATTGCTACATGACTTGGGATGTTTAAGAAACGGTTATTAACTATGATCATTTCATTTTGAATTCTTTTGTACATGCATGTTCTTAACTTATCTTTTTACGGTGGTGCATTTTCAGATTGATCGTGAGGTTTTCTTATACCGCAATGTCGTATTTTGGATTCCAGTCTTTGACATTTTCGGGACCCCTTTTTGTATTCAACAATGTCTGTTTCAAGAAGTATAGATATAATCCTGCTTTTGTTTCAACAAGCAAATCGGACCTCTCACTTCAATCAAAGGTAGATATGTAGTTACTTTGTTCTCGTAGATAGGTAGAAATGTTGCACTATACTTTCATTTTGTCAACTTCTTGTAGTAATGATATTAAACGTGATAAGAAAACTTGTGCGTGGTTATGCAAGCCTTTGGCCATTGCACCTTCATGTGCTTTGTGCTAATAAAACACTGTTTTCATACAAGCCACTGGATACGTATGACATATGCTATTAAGTTGTAGATATTTTAAGAATGGGGATTTGGTTGAAGCCAGCATTCACATTTTTTTAAGAAAGAATTTTACCAGACTTAGTGAGGAATCTATCTTGTTTATTTGGTAGGGCCCGTTATATGTCTGGAACATAAAATGGGGAGATTAAATCAATATCTCCTCAAGGTGTTCATCGTTGCCCGATAATATTTGTTGTTGTTATGCGAGCTACATCTGGACTCCACATTCTATAGAATCCAACTCAGTTGCATCGACTGTGTTGGTATATTCTCGCTTTTCTTTGCATGATGTATTCATAATGTATGTGCTGTTGAGTATGTGCCTTTTGACCAGAAGGCTGCACTTTTGAACAGAAGGTTGCAGAAGTGCAGCTTATTCGCGATTAATATTGCACTGGATACATGGGGCTCGTGCTAAAAAACGGGGTTTTATAGATTCCATTTGATATGCAGGACATATGCCAATAAGGTACAAATATTTTAAGATAGGGTCATAACCATTACTGTTGTACTCTTTTGAATGCAATATTCATATTTTTTTGTGTACATTGCGTGATGAAGAATTTTACCAGACACAGTAAGGAATCTATCTTGTTCATTTGGTAGGGACCATAATATGTCTGGAAGATGAATTGGGGAGATTTGATCAAAATCTCTTAAAGGTGTTTATTGTTGCCCGATAATACATGTTTATTATTATACGAGCTACATCTAGACTCCACATTCTGTTCAAGTCCAACTCATTTGAGTTGATTTTATTGGTGTTTACCCACATTTCTTTGTATGATGGTACTCATGATGTGTTTGCTGTCCCTAATATGTTTTTTTTGAAAAGGAAGCTGCATGTCTAGTCTGATTTTTCTTTTTTGAAAATAGACATTTTGATTGCTCAAAGATCTGAGTAAAGAACAAGATTTCGTTAGTTCAACTTAGATCAATTGATTTTCTTGGTGTTTTCCTAAGAATTGTGGATGTGTCTGTGTTCAACATGTCTCAAACACTTAAACACTTCCACATTTGTTAGACACAAATGTGTTGGACATGTATTGATAAGCAGGCTTCAAGGACACATATATGATGATAATAACAAAATTTGAGTGTGATATACGCCATGAAGCACAAATATTTCATGTGAGGTAGAGAATCGGTATCGGATTTGTAAGAGGTACCAATATGCTCATATACTTCCCAGATGTGTATTTGATACATGATTTGGCATATATATGTATATTTGTTTAATTCTAATATTGGATATGTTTGTCCTTTGTGTGAAGGGGACACCTTGGACCTTTTTGCTTCTTCTTCTTCTTCTTCTTTTTTTTTTTTTTTATTTTTTTTATTTTTTTAATAAATAATTTAAATAAAAAAAGCAGCTCATTAGTCTCCTCCAACCTAATACTAAACAACCTATTTAAAAAACCCATTCTTCCGGCCCACAACTAAAAGACAAGAGAATAAAAAAATATAAAACCAAACTCTAAAATCATCGAATAATCATCTTCACGCAAGAGTACCACAAAGTCATGCAAAAAAATTCACTTGAATATCTTCAACAATTCAATGAAGAAGTTCTTTGTTTGTATTTGTACCTATCTTCTTCTAATCAATGACTTTGGTATGCTACCAACCTCTTCTATTGTTTAAAAATTGCACTAAGAACATCATTGAAGAACCCTGATCAAATTCAAGTTCTTTTATATATTTTTGTGTAAGATGGACCAATTGTAGATTTAAGAGGGTCTCTGGAAGACAACTTTTGCTAACCTAGACTCGCGCACATTGAATAATTCATTAGGTAACTCGACACTGGTTTGGTTAGTACATCAACTATCTGTTCAGTGGCTGGTAGATGGCGCACACAAATCCTTTTCTTAAACACAAGATCTTGTGCATAGTAGATACATGCTTTGTTTTAGAGTGCAAAATAGGTTTGGTATTAAGATGAATTGCACTCAAATTGTCCCACTGCAAAATAGGAGTATTAGTTAAAAGAATACATAACTCATTTAATAAGGAACGAATCTATACCATTTATGCAGCAACTAATGCAAGACAATGGTTCCAGCCTCAGTGTCAGTTCTTGAAATAGTAGTTTTTGTAGCAACCAAACAATCAAATTTCCTCCAAGAAAAACACAAAATTCATATGTGGATTTTCGATCATCTAGATAGGAAGCCCAGTCCTCATCAGCGAAGTCAAACAATGTCATATCATTAGGACATTTTAACAACAATCCATGGTCAGCCACTCCCATTTGGTATTTTAAGATCCTCTCAACAATTGCCAATGTAAAAAAATAGTAGAGTATGAATTGACATGGTTTCTATAATTGATAAACATCATGAAAAGATGGTCCATGTTTGGCCGATAAAATAGGACTACCCATCATAGGACTAATCAGTTTAGCCTTGTCCATTTTTGTTCTATGCAATAGGTCCATTATATATTTTGATTGGGATAAAAGCATCTCACCAGTCATAGGATAATATACTTCAATTTCCTAAGAAATAATCGAGCTCACCAAAATCAATTTCAGTAGACAAACTCCCTATAACTATGATATTATTATCACATTTGAACACATAACAACAAGCAGTAGGAGTAAAACGAATCAACAATGACGTATCGACTTTAGAAGGAGAAAGCCTAACTTTCAATCCATGGTGACCACCTACTTAGGAATTAATTTCCTACGAGTTTCCTTAACACCCAAATGTTGTAGGGTTAGGTGAGTTGTCCCGTGAGATTAGTCGAGTTGCGCGTAAGTTGGTCCGAACACTCACAAATAGATTAAAAAAAATAAGAAGTATGAAAGCCTAACTGATGCAAATAAGTACTTAATCGCTAATACCATGCTTGAGGGGCCTATTTAAGACCATATAAGGCCTTTTTAAGATGACAAACTAACGGTTGAGGACTAGACAATCGAAAACTAGAAGGTTGATCCATGAATACGGATTTAGTAAGAAATCCATGTAAAAAGGCATTATTCACATCAAGTTGTCTAATAGACCAAGCTTTCATTAAAGCTAGAGTTAACAACACTCTAACGGCTATAGGTTTCTTTGTGTAATCAACATCTCAGGGGTTTGATGAAAGCCTTAGCAACTAAACTTTAGTGCTTTATAACGAACAATAGCGCCATTAGAGTTCTTGTTTCTTTAAACTCCCATTTAAAATTTACGGTTTCTTATCATGTCTAGCTTTGGAATTAACTCCCATGTTTTGTTTTTAACTAGAGCATTGTATTTATCTTCCATAGCTTTCTTCCACTAAGTGTGTTTTAAAGCTTCTTTAACATCACATGGTTTAGTTTGAGTATAATCAACCTAGTAAATTTTAGGTTTAAAAATACCACTTTTACCTCAAGTCATCATAGGGTGAGTTGGAATGGGTTCCGTGGCGGCAACTTGAGGAGCATTAGTGGTACTTTGAGTTGCTCCATCTTGAGACCCTTCAAAGGAATCTGTGTCTAAAGGATGCACATTTGTAGGTATTGGATGATCAAGGTTTTGAGTAATTGGAACAATATTGTTTCTTAACTCTTTATGGTTCTACATCATTGTGGTTCTTAGTAGAAGTAGGTGTATATGAGGTATAAGAGAAGAGATAGGAGCTACAAGAGTAGCATCAAAAGAATTTTTGGGTTTGTTATGTGATATACATTTCATTAATTAGAACATGTCTTGGAATAAAAACCCGACCATTAAAAGATAGATATTCGTATCCTTTGCAAGAGTTGCTATGAGCCCCAAAACGTACATGGTGTAGAGCGCAAGGATAGTTTAAGAGAGTTGTAAGGTCTTAAATAGGGAAAAAATTTACACCCAAGGATTTTTAGTGAAGGATGATTGGGCTTAACACCAAATAACTTCTCCAAGGGACTAATGTAAGGTTGCGTAGGGTTCGGTAATCGGTTAATTGGATAAGCAACAGTAGTAAAGGTCTCATTCCAAAATGTCTATGTTCTGGTTTCGTCAATGTTCTCTACGCTACCCCAGGCGCATGCCTATGGCGACAGGCAAGGCGACCTAGGGTCATTGTGCCTTGAAGGTAGCCAAGGAGAGCTCCATCAATTGGGCGCTCGCTTTTCTGTGCATTCACCTTGTGTTAAGGTGAATGCACGATATTTAGCAATATATATACATATATTGCTTTTGGGGTTAAGAAATCAAAGATGGTGAGAAGAAATCATTAGTTGTTTAATCCTAATTTTTTTGGGTTTAAGAAGAAGAAAGATTGGAAAGGAAGAAAAAGAATCAGAGTTGATGAGACAAAAAGGAATAAGAAAAGAGTGAAAAAGAAATTGAAGAAACTGCGTGTACAAGCTTCAAAATCTCCCATGTCTTTCCCATTCTCACATTATCATGCAACACTAAAGAAGTAATTGCGTAGACGAAGTAGTAGCACCCACTCACATGCATGCTTCATTGCCATTTGTAGTAAAACAACCATGTGGCAGTATTACTAATTCTAATTCTTAGTTAGCAGCTTAGTGCTGTTTATGTGGCTGTATTACTAATTCTAGTTCTTTGTTGGTGGCTTAGTGCTATTTTTAACAAGTGTTTTGTTTAATTTCATTTAACCTTTTATTCATAACTTTATTGAATTAATTTACCAAATTTTTTATATATACATATACATATTTATTAAGTACGGCTAGCTTCACTCAGGCAACACATTTTTGTTGCCTCTCGCCTAGAGGCGATTATGAAACTTGTTGCCTTAAGATGCACCTTGCGCTTTGAAAACGTTTTCTGGTTTTTGTTCCATTATCCCATTTTGTTGAGATGTACGCGGACAAGTAATGCCATGAAGTGATGACTTAGAATTTAAAATATTAAACCAAGTACAATGGCTATGGACATCCATGAAACGAATATAGTACTGAAATCCATTACGATAAAGAGTACAAGCAGGACCTCATAAATCACACACCTTAAGTTGTAAAGGAGCAGTATACATAGACGTGGAATTAGGAAACTGTGTTTTCCTAAAGTGCAAACATTCTAGAAGCTCATTTTATTTATATTCACTCTTGACTCTGAGATGCTTGAATGGTTGAAGAACAGACTTAACAACAGGGAAATGGGGATGGCCATGCCTGTGCCAAATGTCAACCGTCTCAATAGCTGAAGAGTATGATATAGTGGAGACAACATTCAACCCTTAGTAGAAGAACATTTAGTAGTCTCATGTATTGGTGTAACATTGAAATGATGAAGACCCTCATGAAGTGTCCCTTGGAGTAGTACATGGCTAGTAATTCGATCCTTTCACGTAACAAAAATTTGGGTGCTTAAAAAGAAAATTATGATACTCTAGTAGGCAGGGTACCAATTACTCTCAATGCTTAAATTAGGGTAAGTCACCAAATTTGATTAGAGGATATAGGTAAATTTGTTGGAAGAAAATCTGAGGTTTGTTGATTGTTGAGGCAATATGCCCAAATTTTGTGCAAATCTAGCACTAAGGCTTATTTCTATTATTCCAAGAGTTGTTTGTTTGACCTCCTCAATTTCCATGACCTTTTTCACGTCATGTTCGACTTTGATTATTTTGTTTCGACGAATGGTCTCCCTCTCTCTGATATGTTTCGGATATGTTTGAAGTAAGATTAGAAGGCGGCAAAGAGCCATAGGGCTGGTAATATTACTCTCTATTTGTGTTTCTTGAGTAAGTAAGAGAGGAATATTTTCTTTAATAGGAGAATCAGTTGAAGTAGAAATGACATAAATGACAGAAACCATAGATTCATATTTGAACCACAAACTAGCAAGTATGTATAAAATATGATAATCAATAGAAGTGGTCTTATGCATATATGCTTAAGCATCAACACACTGTAGGATCTTCATAGGACACTCCTTGAGAGGCATTGCCCCCTTCTCAAGTTTGTTTTTAAATTGCATAGATTGAGCAAGACTTCTTGTTGAGTAAATATCTTGTAGAGTGGACCATATCTTTTTCGTTGAAGTACAGTGAAGCATTGGGAATTAGGATATCTTTTGTCATTGATTCGAGATGCCAAGGTGGAATAAGATGATCTTGATATTTCCATTTCTTATATTTGGGGTTCAGATTTTGAGTTGTAGAAGAGGAAGTTGCATTATTTGGTGTGTTAGAAACTTCGAAGGTGGTTCAACATCTCCTTCGATAAAATTTTCCTTATTGTATCCTTTTAGGGTAGTGAACACCTGAAACTTCTATCAAAGAAGATTATCATCATTGAGTTTCACAATTGCGATTTTGGTACTCGGACTGAACATTAGAGTAACGGGAGAGGTCTCCTCGATTCCATCAATTTCCATAGTTGTTGATGAAGAGCTCATCACAACAAGCTCTCAAACAAAAGTAATCAGGGCCCTCTGGGTTAGACATGAGCTCTAATACCATCTATAAATTGCACTAAGAACATTGATAAAGAGCCCTAATCAAATGCAAGAGATATCCTTGCTTCTTTTTTATATATTTTTTTGGGAAGATGAACAGGCCATATATATAATAATAGAAAAGAAGCTTGGGCCTTGGGCTTTTTTTACATGAGAAATAATATGTACTTCAATGGTCTGTCTTAATATATTGTATTCTATTGATATTTCAATATATGTGATGTTGCTTTTGTTTTGTATTTTAATGTTTGTATTGTATTTTGTACAGTTGTCATTATTTTGACATTCAATGCTTTTTAGTTGATTACAATTAGTATCTGCATCGTCAACGTATCTCTATCTTAATTTTTTAGAAATTGAAGTTTCGCTATATCCTATCGTATCTCATATTCTTATGTGTATGTGCTTCATAGGAAATACGTCAAATTAATTTTTTACGCATGTAAATGCATCAACCCGTTTACTTTGAATTTCTACTATAAAAATAATATATATTTTTAAAATGTATATTTTAATAAATGTGTTGTTGTGTTTATTCCCTAGATTTTTAAAAAAATGATGTGTCTTAATGTCTTATCAGTGTCTAGTATCTTTATCTGCGTTTCTTAGGTGTTTTCTCACAGTTCTTTGTGTGATGTACTCATGACGTGTGTGCTGTTGAGAATGTTCTTTTTGGAAAGAAAGCACCATGTATTTTCTGATTCTTCACATCTGAAGATGTACATTTTGATGGTTCGCATATTCCATTTCTTATTCTAAATGAGCCATCATGATATATATTAATCCATAGATTCAATAAGTTTGAGGATTGAAACTGCAGCTTTCAACTTTTGTCTCTCCAAGTTTTTCTTTGTTCTTTTCTTCTTCTAATTAGGTTGTAACTTGTAATCAACTAATATTGAACGAAATGTTTCAGATTGAGATGCTGTTAGATGACCTAAAATGGGATGACAAAGGTCTGGTAGTAGCTACAGCTCAAAATGTTGACACAGGAACTATATTAATGCAAGGATTTGCAAATAAGGAGGCTATTGTTAGAACTGCTACCCAACGTAAGGCTACATTCTATAGTCGATCACGATCTCAACTGTGGACAAAGGGAGAGACCTCTAATAACTTCATCAACATTCACGACATATTTTTTGACTGTGATCGTGATTCTGTATGGCTCTAACTGACTATGACCTAAAACACAAGTTTATTGTGCTTTACTGTGCATGGCTAACTCAGTTTTAAAACTGATTGTTAGATCATTTATCTTGGAAAGCCTGATGGGCCTGCTTGTCATACTGGAAGTGACACATGCTTCTATACATCACTAGATGATTTGATAGATGATCCAAAGGTCTACTGCATCAACTTATTTGTTCTTGCTTAATAATGAGGAGAATAAGTTTGCTGACTTATCTGTATGATAATTCTTGTAGAATGTAAAGCATAGGTTGGCCTCTTCCACTTTGTACTCGTTAGAGAATACAATTTCCCAACGCAAAGCAGAATTAGCAGCTCCACAAACTGGCAAGCCCTCGTGGACGAAACGTCTATTGCTCGACAACAAGTTGCTCTGTTCTAAAATTCGGTATAGTGTTTAAAGTCAACCTTCGCTTTCTGCTCCATGTAGATGTAGTTCCAGTTTTTGACATGGTCAGTGTTTGTTCCAATAATATTGACAGGGAGGAAGCCGATGAGTTATGTCGAACCTCGGAAGAGGGCGA
Organism: Citrullus mucosospermus; assembly: GCA_030954485.1. NCBI lineage: Eukaryota > Viridiplantae > Streptophyta > Magnoliopsida > Cucurbitales > Cucurbitaceae > Citrullus > Citrullus mucosospermus. Next base: position 8,523,903 of record CM062055.1, on the reverse strand, counting down.
GGATAAGTCTCGCACGGCCTCAGAAATGGCAGATCTGGTGTATCATGCCATGGTTTTCCTAGCAGTTCAAGGGGTAAAGTTGGAGGATGTTTTTGAACACTTGCGCGAGAGATTTGCTCAGTCTGGTATCGAGGAGAAGAAAAATCGGGCCCGGAAAGTTGATCAATCAGCCATTACCAAGGATTAAAAATCGTCCTCATGTCGATATATCGTATATAGAAGAGTTTGAACATCGAGATCAAATATCCATGGGTATCTTCTTTATCTTTTATGAATACTCATGAAACATAAGAATAAGTCATCTATTTAGTCTAATATGAATAAAAATACTAATAACAATATTTATAATTTAGTTGGAGTAAAGATGACCTAATTGTTCTAAATATTTTTTATAATTTTTTTGGCTTATAGAAATAACCATCGATATTGATATTTTTTTTTTAGATATATCTGTTATATTCATAAAATTGAAATCTGAAATCTATATTGACATCAATATTTTAATCCTTGGCTATTATTAGTTTGCGAGGATTAAAATATCAATATCAATATTGATACTATGATTTTAATTTTATGGATATATCAATTGATATATCCATAAAATATCGATATTGATGTATATTTTTATAAATTAAAGAATTTATAAAAATTATTTTTAGACTAAAAGGATGACTTTTATTTTTAATGTTTTACGAACATTTTATAAAAGATATTGACGATATAAATAGATATTTAGTATTGTTGTCGAGCCTTTAATTTACATATAAATTGACACGTTGATCAGTTAGATCATCGCGGTCTTTGATTATATAGTAATGTAGTATGATGAACAGGATTACAAGGAAAGCTCTAATAAGAGTTTGTCATAATTTTTGTTTGTTTGTTTTATTATGCAGTAGCTGTTATTGTTGCACGAAATAAGGTTTGTTTTCTTTTTTGCTTTGTTTATGTACAAAATTTTGGGATGGAGATTCTCAAAGCTTATGGAATTTGAGATATATTTACATTGGCCAATGGGAATTTAGTATGCTTATTCAAATAGAATCTTGATTTATATTTTGGCAATTGAGCTTTCATTCATACCTACTCCATTCTATTTTTCGTAATTTCTGTACAAGACAAATTTGAAGTCGCAACTAGTGGGGTTAGATGTTGAGTTTTGAAATGAATTTGGGTTATCATTTCTTTATGATGAATAAGTTATAGGGACAGTGTGTATATATATAATGATTTGAGTGTAAGATAGAAGGGTTGAAATAAAGTAATTGAGAGTTGAGGGTTGAAAATGATATAATGAAAAGTCAAAAGTGTTTTTTTTGGTTAATCATGCAATTGAACTTTGTATTTCATATTTAGAAAATTTGTATGGATGGCCCTTATGAAAATTAGCTTAGTCCAAGAAGAAGGTTGATCAAACGTATTCATAGGAGAATTTCTTATCTTATCCTCTACTTTAGTTTTATTGTATGGTAAAGCCCATATTAGGACATGTCTACCTTGACTAAAAAAAAATGTTTTTTTCAAAAGTCAAAGTTTGGATACTGTAAAAGCACATGCAAAATTGATTTTTTTTTTCCTAATTACAAAATTCGAAAATAATTTTAAAGAATACAAATAGAATTCAGATTGTTTTTAGAGATTGCACTCAACAGTTTTGATCTTTTCTAAACAAAAAAAAAAAAAAAAAGGAGTTTTGATCTCTACTTTTGCATAATTTGGGAGTTTTTTTGTACCTCCATTATCTGTGTTTCTTGGATAACAATTTTGTTTTTGAAAATTTTCTTTTTTCCTTATCATTTATTTTTCTTATTGGTTTGATTTTAAAAATAAATAACTAAAGAAAGAAATTCATAAGTGTAAATAAAAAGCTTAATTTAAAAATGAAAAGAAAAGACAGAGATGCAAATGATTGTCCAATGAACCTCTATTGTTTTTTTTTTTTTTTTAGATTTGGTTTTTTGACAATATATGAGGTGGAAAAATTGAACTTCTGATCTTGCGGTAAATGCTTTATATTAGTTGAGTTATGCTTATTTTGGTTCTCTTTGATACTTGGGATTAAATAACCCATTTGATTCTTCTACTCACTTTCACTTAATGAATGATTTAATGAAATATTCATATGTTGCAATATAGTTTTTATCTTTTGTTTTACTATATATGCATATAGTTGCCATTATGTTAGTTTGTATATTTGAGAGCCACACAACTATTATAACAGACGTGGTTATATTTTAGTGAAATTTTTATGATAAGAACTAAATTGTTATACTTAGTTTTAATAAACCAAATAGCTACAAATTTGAAACTATAAATATTAAATCATTGTGTATCGAGTTTTGGTATCAACTATTACTTTTTAAAACTACATAAATCAAATGTATTTCTTTTTTAACATAATATAAGTAGCATAGTTCTTTTTGAAGACTCATCTATGAGTTTGTCTCTCTTTCAAATGGAATATATAGTTTTATTGATTGAAATCGCTCTAACATCTTATCTATCTATAATTGTTAAAATACTATTTTGATTCCTATACTCTAAAATTTGTTCAATTTTAGTTCTTGTACTTTCAATCAATCTTAAATTTATTCCTCAATGTTGGTTTATTGTTGATTTTTTTCTAATTTTTTTTTGTTATCTATGACATTTTTACTATGAATTTTGAAAACATATCGTATTTTATTATTATTATTATTTAATCAATTCCAGTATGAATTAATTTTGAAGGACTAAATTTAAAATTTATTGAAAGTACGAGGACTAAAATCGAACAAACTTCAAAGTACGGAGGACCAAAATGATATTTTAACCCATCTTGATTACAATAAAATGCTATGTACAGCTTTGTTTTGTGTTTGTTGAATATTTTTCTTGATGAAAAGAAGGTTAAAAAAAAAAAAAAAAAGATAATTTGATCCCAATGAAAAATGGACCATCACTTTACCCTTTTCATCCTTTACATTAACTCCTCAAGGTTTCTTTCCTATGATATAAATAAAGAAAAATAGGACCACATTTTCTCATGGCTTCACCATACCCCTATTCTAATCTATCTTAGGCTTTTTATTGCTACACAATATTGTTTGTTTTGTTGTACAAAGATTTGGTATTTATTACACAATCAAAATTATTTTAATTATTTTATCATAGTTTCTTCCTTAGGAATACTCTATCAAAGTAAAAGTAAAGTAGTTTCGTTCCGTGAAGACAGTTCAATCGTGAATGATCGTTGATTGGTTTAAAAGAATCTTTTTGAATTCACATATTTACATTTTAGTTTAATCTTGTTGTCGTTTTGAAAAAAAATACTTATGCACTCATCTTTGTGCATTCCATCTAAGTGTCTAATCACAAATTGTCACGTGACAAATTATCTTTTTTCAAAAAAATATTTTTTTCTTTATAATTAAAAGAGATGTGTATGCAAATGGGTGTGACCCATTACTTATTTGAAAATAAAGATAGACTTAGCCATTTCTATATGTTTCAAAAATCCCTTATGTCACATGCTTATCTTAATGGTATCCTAAGAAAGATTTCTTATGGTGTCTTCTAAAAGAATATATATATATATATATATATATATATATATATATTTTATATCAATTGTGTCAATATTCATTTGATAATTGAACAAACTAGCATATAAAACATATATTATCAACTTTGAAGTCAGATCAATTTTTCCCTCAAATATGGTAAAAAATATAAATAATGAAAATTGTAACAAAACTTAATTTAACTTATACAATTAATCTAAATAGTGTTACATATTTTAGGATATGTTTAGCGTGTGCATATTGTATAATGTCCGACATCAACAATCTTGTAAGAGCTTGGATTCGAACTTTTGATAATGTAGTTGATGATATAATACTCTAGGACATGGGAAGGGCTCGCGGGAAAGTCATAAAGGGACGTTAAATGTAATTCGTTAAGGGCGTTACTACAAAAAAGAAAATCCGAGTCTTGGCAGTTCAAGTGAAAGTTTATTATACTAGTCCCACTAAGATGGCGGGGAAACGGACTTCCGAGAGAGCTGCTTTCGCCTCGGTAATTACCTAACGAGAGAGAGCCGATGCCAAAGTCGCCCTTTACGCGAGGGAACGCCAGACAGACTGACCTCTGCGATCCGATTGAGTCGTTTTTGTAGACCATTCATGTAGGCGGATGCGATTCTATTCCTTAGAAGACGCAGTCGGGTGCCGGCGGCTGACTTAAGTGCCCACCGAACCGCGCGAAATGGTCGCCTATTACACGGCTCACTAACTCTGCCTGGGGTGGGGGTACCTATTATTTGTCGGCGGTCCGGCGCACCCCTACTTAAAGGATGCTGCAACAAATCCCGAACTTTTTTGGCTGAAGTCGACCTGCCACAGGCGCATCCGATGGATTCCGCGGATACTTTGTGCTTAAAGGCTTATATCATGATGGAGTCGTATTTGGATTCCCTTACTCGTGAGCGATACACCTGGTTAGGGGTCCTCCTCGTAGGACAAGTAATGGGCCAATAAATAGGGCCTCCTCAAAAGGAGTGGCCGCATAAGCGGTTGTTATCCCCCATTGTTGGGATAACCAAAGGACTAGGAAATATGGTTCGAAGAATCTCGATAGTAGTTCCAGTTCGATAAATTGAAAATTTAATGAATTGGTTATTTATTTATTTTTTTAATTAAAATTTATAGTATAGATAAAGGACCGCGGGCCAAAGGACAAAACTCATCCATTTTGAAAAATGGAAGGTAAGAAAAAGCTCCTTCATTAGAAGTTAGAAAGAGTCCTCTAAAGAAGGCTAAAATCTAAACATTGATTCTTTTTTAGCTATTTTTTTTTGAACCGTATGCATCAAAAGGTGCCCGTACGTATGATGGTGTCCGATTGTGGACTCCATGACTAAACAACTCCGAACTTATATACATATTTTTTTTTTGCAAACAAATTGTATTATATTATTACTATAATAAATTCACATACGTTAAAGTATTATTTAATTTTAGTTGCTATACTTTGAGTTTCATTCCATTTTAGTCAATGTGCTTTCAATTGTATAAATTTAATAAATCGCTAATTTAGTCCTTGTACTTTCAATGTATTTTAAATGTAGTCATTCAAAATTAATTTTTTTTTTATTTATTTATTGAAATTGATTAAATAATACTAAGAATTTTCATACAAGAGAAGAAGCTCATCAAGGGAAAGGGTATATGACCGATAAATTTTGAAAATATATTCACATAACCTTGAGGTGGGAGCGGTCTCCCAGCCCTACAATTGTTGTGCTAAAAAAATAAGTTAGAAAATAATACATATATTAAATTAGCATATGAAATAAATTATTATAATAATAAGTTGACTTACAGATATAGCATCGCATTAATACAAATTATATGAATGTGTAGAATTAATAACTCTAAAATTAGCCATTAATTATTGAAGACATAATTGACTTCCAAACAAAAAAAGGCATAATGTTATTTTATTTATATGAATAAATCCCAATCTATACCATTTGCAAAATAAGAGCTATAACTGTTACTTTTTATATAGATTTTCACCCTAAATTATATAGAAAATTTTAATTTTGTCATTAATTGAATGAAAATGATTTTTCAATTTTTAGTACAATGAAAATAGAAATCAAACTTTCAATTTCTCGAGAGGAAGGTCGTGTCAATTACCATTGAGCTAAGTTGACTTTTGTTTAAATCTTGCAAAATTCTTATATCTTTATGGTTAAATCTTATAGTCATCATGGTATAGTTAAATTAATCAAGACATTTCAACATAAATATAGCTCAACTGACATAAAATTTGTACTATCGATTTTGACCTTGAAATCAGAGGTTGAATTCCCCTGCACCACATATTGTAAAAGAAAAACTAATCATGTTTATGGTCAAATGTTTGAATTTTCATCCACATGTTACTGAACTAAGGGGAAAAAAAGGAAATTCAACTTAGTTTCCATGTTGTTGTCAAATCTCACAAATCATCCTTAACCCATATGTACCATATTTATATATTTTCAAACATAGCATAAAGTTGAAAAATAAAAATGTCATAATTTCAATCAAAGTCACACTCATATGCAATGTAACATCCACTAAATAAGCCTAACTTATGCTGTAATTGAAAATAATAATAATAAAAATAATAAAAGTTTTGACATTTTGGGAAATACATAATAAATTTAAACTATGGAGTGATATTCCTCATTGATATTTTCTATTCAGCTAATTGTGTACTTTACAATATTAAAGGTAAGGACTCAACTAAAAAAAAAGAAGGTTAAATTGAGTTTAGTTCCTAAGTTTCTAAATTTGCATTTAAAAAGTATTCTAACTTTAAAAAAAAAAAAAAGGAAAAATTCTAATAGATTTATGAAGTTTTAATTTTTTGTGTCTAAAACACTCGTAAACTATATAAAAGTCCATTAATTTTCTACTTTATGTCTAATAAAATTCTTCATATTTTTGCAATTTATTAAAATTAATAGATCTATTAGATAGAAAATTGAATTTCACTTTAGTGTCTAAAACGTACAATGAAATTTAAATAAAAGAAAACAAAAGTTAAAGATCTAATTGCACATAATTGAAATTTCAAGATCCACAGTTAAAGATTAATCTGACAATTTTTAAAGTTTGAAGATACCAAATAGACAGAAACTCGAAGATTTAAAGATTAATATTGTGTAATTGAATACACACATAAAAAAAGAGGTTTATTTGCTCGACTTAGAATGAGTATTTGAGTTTAATCCAACCATAAAAACTAAACCGAAACTTCTAAAATCATATGATCCATATTGAAACAAGATCAAACCATAAAAGACTTAAGTGAAACTTTCAAGTCAACATGAGAATCGTTTAACCTTTAAAAAAATAAAAGAATTATAATTTTGTCATTAATGGAATCATTTTAAACATATATATTTTTCAACTTCCTTTTCAAATCTTCCAAAATTTTCCTAACTCATTTTGTTATATAGTCATCATAAAGATAATTCAACTAATCAAGACATGCCAATATGAATATCGCTCAATTGACATAAAAGGTATATTATTAACCTCAACTTCAAGATCAGAGGTTGAATTCTCCTACACCACATATTCTATAATAATAATAATAATAATAATAATAATAATGATAAAAAATTATATTATTAATAAAAAGTTAGATGTTTGAATCTCCACCTACATGTCATTAAATTAAAGAAAAAAGGTGAAAGAAATTAATTGGTTTTATAAGTTTGAAAATGTTTATTGCTCTTCTTTGTCCTGCAATATTTATTAATTTAGCCTATAAAATTTAGGGTGTAGTTTCAACTTAGTTTTCATGTTTTTGTCAAAGCTCATTAATCGTCCTTACGTATAGCCATATTTACATATTTTCAAATATAACATAAAGTTTACAAATTTATAAAAATATCATAGTTTAAATTAAAGTCGATCTCAAATGCTATATTGTAACACCTACTAAAAAGAGTTAAAGTTGTGCTATATTTGTAAAAAAAAAAAAAAAAATTAATTAGACTATGGAGTGAAATTTCTCATTGATATTATCTATTTAGCTAATTTGACTCAGTAAAAAAAAAAAAAAATTAAATTGAGTTTAGTTCTTTAAGTTTTATCTAAAAGCTATTTCTATTTTGTTTCTAATATCTAATAGATTTATAAAATTTCAATTTTGTTTTTAACCTATTCCTAAACTTTGTAGGAGTTAGAATGAATTTTGTACGTCCTCGCATACTTATAATTTATTAAAATTAACAAATATGTTACATATAAAATTAGATTTCACTTAAGTATCTAGACTTATGTGAACTTTATAAAGTTTAAAAAAAAAAAAAATTAAACACCTAATTGACACAAAATTAAAAATTTCAACATCTATGAACACAAGTTTGAAATTAAAATTCAAAGTTCTATTTTTTTTAGTTTGAAGACCCAACCACAAAAATTGTAATTTTACACAAAAAAAAAAAATTGTTTATTTGCTTAATTTAGCGATGAATTTTGGAGTTTAATAAAATCATAAAAACTAAATTAAAATTATTGAACCATATCAACTTGAATATATTTTAATGACAAAAGTCATGATATTTTAAAAAAATATATCTAAAATTTAAAATTAAGGAAGAAATTAAAATTATTAAAACTATCCCTAGATCATAAAAAGACAACATTGAAATTATTTCTAAGCTTTAAAGTGCCAACAATAACCTGCCTATGGGGTCCTTAGCTTTGCATTATTCTCATTGTAATCATTATTATTTATACAAATTTTGATTTTTGAAACACACAAAATTAATTTCTACAATAAACATAAAAATTGTAATGAAAATTTCAATTTCAAACTTAATTTTTTTTGGTGCATGACTTTCGACTTTAAATTTTTAATCTTATCAAATTAGATCCTAAATTTAATTAAGGATTGCAATTTCTAATTTCAATAAATATTTTGATTAATTCAATCACTCATTTCCTAAACTTAAATAAGCTTCATAAATATATTCATTTCAATAAAACAAAATTTACATAAAAATTAGTTTGATCAATACACATATTAAGGATGGATTAATTTTGCCAAAATTCATGAATTTCAAAAAAAAAAAAAAAAATTGATGGAGAGAGTTTAAAACTCATAACATTTTCTTTTTCTTCTTCTTCTTCTATATTTTAATAAAATTTTAAAGGTTATAATAATTATAATCTCTGAAAAAAATGATGTGACTTTTCTCTTAATTATAAAATTTGATTGGAAAGCTTAGTGTCTTTTGATTTAAGAGGTTGAGTCTCAATCAATTTCTTGGTAGCTTCAACAACATTTTATTTGTTCATCATTAATGGGATCTTCTTTACTCTTAGATTATTAGATCATTTACTCTTTACAAAGTTTCTCTCTTTCTAAGTTTTTAAAATTTGTTAACTTAAAACATAATTCCAACTTAAAATAATTTACAGTAAAAGTACCTTTTTTATTTTTTAATTTCAAATTGATATAATAAAATAAATGACTCTTTTCAAATATACCAAAAGAAACCAAAATATTTACAAATATAACAAAATTTCACTGTCTATCTACGATAGACCACGATAGACTACTATCTGTGTCAATTGTGACATAAATAGTAATCTATCGCGATCCATCCCATTCTATGCCACATAAACCGTTTATTTTGCTATTAGTTGTAAATATTTTCAGCCGTTTTACTGTTTAAGATAATTTCTATAATCAACTTAATTAAAAAATTAGTTTTCAAAATTAATTTAAATAAAGTTATATGTATTGTTATTTAAAAAAAGAGTTATACATAATGTTTAAAAAAATAAGGTTATATATGTATATATATATTTTTAATTTGAATAAAATCAAATCCCAAATGCTGTTAAAATACAAGTAATTTGCAAAAAATGGGAGATTCATCATTTTCAAAAGTTCTTACTTTTGAAATTCCTACCTAACCTTGATTTTGTTTCCTTATTTAAGAATTAATCTCAATTTTAGTAATATATAATTTTATTATTAGTTTTGATATAATAATAATAATAATAAGAACCTTATAATGTCATTTTGGTGGGTTTGTTTAATTTTAGTTATTTTTAAATGTCTAATCTTAAATTTAGAATCTTAACATCAAAATATTATAAAAATTAGTTAAATAATAACAATAATTTTCTTTAAAAAATAATATGCATTTTTCAAAATTTAGAGTGAAAGTAATAATAAATAACATTTTTTTTTTGAAAAATCAAAATTAAAAGTTTTTAAAAAGTACAAAAGAAAACTAAAATTAAACATTTAGAAAGTACATGTATTAAAATCGAACAAATGTCTAAATATATGAACTCTTTTCAAATATAGCAAAAGTAACCAAAATATTTTCAAAATAGCAAAATTTTACTATCTATCTACGATAGACTGCGATAGATTTTGTATTTTTCTATTAGTTGTAAATATTTTCAACAATTTTACTATTTAAGATAATTTTACTAAATATATTGACAGAAATAATATTTTAACCTAATAATTAAAACAACTTATTAGTTTTGAAATCATAAGGTGACATGACAATAGTAAATGGGTTATAATTTCCACTTCCAATAGCAGCTGATTTCATTTGTTTTTCTGAAAGAAAAGAATGTAAGTTCATGAATTGTCTTTCTCATGTTTCTAATATGGAGTTTCTTTTGTTCATATGTCTCAATCTTGAAAAGATTTTGATTGCACATGATTAAACTTATATTTCAACCCAATTTTCATTTTTTTTTATTTTTTTATTTTTAAAGTTGATCATTTCATCACATCAAACCTTTTTTTTTAGGAAAAAAAATTAAAATTAAAATCTTTTTCTCTCTCTAAATAATTAACATTAGCTACAATGTCAAATGTCCCAAAACTCACAAAGATTTTATTATTATAATTTTTTAAATCCTATATGTGTTGGCTCTATATATATTTTGTTCCATTATATTTTCACAATTTTCATTTTTCTTTATACTTTCATTTTTAATTATTTTTCATCCTTTGTTGATTTTAAAGTTGACCATTTTAATTCCTTCTAGTTTGAAAAATTCTACAAAAGTTTTATATGCAAAAACCCCTTCATATATATGAACAATTTTTAACCTTTCAGTAAAAAAATACGTCTTTAATCCAGTTAAGCTATGCTTGAGTTGATAAAAAATGGTATTAAAATGATAAAAAATTGGTATTGAAAAGATTTAATTATGGACTAAAATATTGAATTGTGTTTGTTCAACTCAATAATGTAGGCTTGATTTGCTTACTAATTGTAATGGTAAGTTAAAAATTTGATTAAGTGAGCGAATAATTGTAACAACAGTATAAAAGATAATACGAAATAAAGAGTCATGACAAAGAAAAAAGATTTTAAACATGCTTCAATTTTTTGAACCTACTCCACAAGACTACACCTATAAAATAAGATTAATCATTCAAATGTTAGTATAAATTATAATTAATAACGAGTTGCGCACAAAAGAACACTCTTGTCGTAAATCATACCACGATAGTTGATTAAAATCTCATTTAGTTGTTGAACCTTCCAAACACAAGTTTCCTTCGTGTTCTTTGTCACTGTCCCATGTGTATGGTGGATGTTGAGTTTTGGTAAAATATCAAAATTGTAGTTGTCCTACGTTGGAGAAGTTCAAGAAAGACATGAGTTCCAAGCACTATAAAATTAGCCTATGCATTTGGTTTCAAATTATCTTAGTTAGAAACGCTTTGAACTTGAATGTGCTAACTCTAGTTAATTTTTCTTTTTATATTATCTAGTTTATTGTTAGGAGTGCAAACAAAGTCCCACACTGATTAAGGAAGGGAATGGTCATGAGTATATAAGTGAAGACAATTATTTCCATTAGTATGAGACATTTTGGGTGGTACTAAAAGCAAAGTCATGAGGGTTTGAGCCCAAAGTGGATAATATCATACCATTGTGGAGATATGTGAAGATTTGTTGTCCTTATTAATTGGTGTGGCATGTTCGTGCTCTATCTAGGGTAGCCTATGGTGTTTGAGATTTTTGTGTAATTGATATAATTTTTTTTTCTAGTCTATATATATATATTTTTTTGTAGGTTTGGAGTTTTTCATGTTCCTAAATTTATTACTTTCTTTTAATTTATCTGTTAATTTTTTTTATTATTTATTTATTATTATTATTATCGATGGAGTAGGAGTAAGAGATGTTTCCTAGTGGTGACTGTCTTTTCTCAAGTCTCGACAAATCCTTACAAATAAAAGAAACATCACTAGAATTCCTCTTTTCTAATCATACAATATATATATATATATATGAAAGTTGCATATAATTAAAAGAAGATGAATAAAAGAAAATTAAAGTTTTCATGAAAATGTGAGTAAATTAAATTTCTTTCCAAAAAAAGAAAAAAAAAAGAAAAAAAAAACTAATCACCATTTTCAAAATGTGTTAAAATGAACATTGAAAAGTAGACATTTTAAAATCAATTAAGGACTAAAATTAAAGTTAAATTTCAAGAGTTCAGCCTTTGATGTTGGTATGTGATTTATGTCCCTATATATCAAATAAATTTAATTTCCTACCCCTTTTAATATTGTGTATGATACATCTTTATACTTTTAGCATATCTTGAAATTAAAGAATTCATTAGACACAAACTCGAACTTTTATATCTAATAAAACACTAAACTTTCAATTTATGTTCAAATGGTTTATGAATTTTAAGAAATGTTGAATAAGTCAATGACTTTTTTTAAAATATTCACAACAAGAAGGACCTAAGTTGAGAGATTAAAAGTTCACAATGACTTCTTTTTTTTTTCTTTTTTTTGAAAATATTCACAAGTCAATGACTTATTCTACACAAAATTAAAAGTTAGACACATTTTAAGTTGAGAGATCTAATATACACTTTTTAAAGTTCAGGGACTAAACGTATAAGTTAACCTATAATGTACTAGTAACCAAATATGAATTTAAACAAAAAAAAAAAAAGTCAAATTACACAAAATAATCCTAAAGTTTAGGGTGGGTTTTGGTTATGCTCTTAGTTTTTAATAGTTTCATTTTTATCCTTGAAATTTAGAATTTGTTCTAAAAATACCCTTGGAGGTTTTTTTTTTTTTTTTTTTTTTTTTTTTTTTTTTTTTTTTTTTTTTTAAAAAAAAAAAAAAAGATGGAAATTACAAGATGACTATTATATAAAAGTTGGAAAAATATATGCGACATCATCTACAACATCATTCACATAAACGATACGATAAATGATGAGTACAATTCATTACGTTGATGAAGGTTGTCCAAGGGAAGACCCAAAGTCCACGGGTAGACCTAAGCCCAAAGGGTACGCAGAAAGGTCAAAGGGGAATGTTAGTGCTCAGACGTGTGCAGATGACTGACTTATAAAAAGTCTCATTTGACCACCCCAAGAGAAAGAGTAAATAATCTCCAAAGGAATGATCTGACCTTACTTCTTTTTTGTGTTTAGCTGAATTAGTCAATTCTCATACTAACTTAAGCATCATAGTGTAGTAGGCTCGACATCATACTGGTGCAAGGATCACTTACACAGGTCAACTGGAAGAATATCGAGACCAGACTGAGGAAAAGCGAATCAAAGATCAAAGCCATCGAGCGCCAACATACGTAAATGATTTTAACTATATTTTGAGATAAAATAAAGGGTAAAACAATCATAACTATTCTTCTACATAGTAGTAAATAATATCACACATGCCTTCAAAATTTTATACATCCACTTTCATATCCGTCTTTTATTTTACTACAAAAAAAAATCTTTTGGAACGATATAGGTTCCATATTATTATTTAAATAATTCTCAATGTTAAAGAAAAAAAAAACTAACAAATTTTAAAGTTGTTAATGTATAATTGAAACTGCCAAAATGACCATAACTCAATTGCTAAAATTATGTTAGTGATCATAAAATTTGGAGAATTTCTAGGACTCCTATAATACACATTTACACTATAAATTTCCTTTCTTTAATATTTATGGATCCCACAATGATGTTAGTAGGTCCCACCCATAAGGAGAATTTTCCATAGGTTTAAATACTAATTTGGTTCCTATATTTTTGGTTTTGATTTATTTTGGTCTCTATACTTTCAAAATGTTTATTTTGGTCATTGTACTTCCACCCTTAGTTCATTTTGATTCTTAAACTTTAAAAGAGGGGCTATTTTGATCTGTAAAAATGAAAATTAACTGACCAAAATAGTCACTTAAAAAGGATAAAAATTAAATGAAACTAAAATTAAAAGTAAAGGACTAAAATGAAAGTGTATGAATCAAAATAATATTTAGACTTATTTTCCATACAACGGGAGTAAGGAAATTTGCATAAGATCTATGGTTGAAATCTATTTCACTCCAATGGTACTTAAAAAAAAGATTTAAAAAAAAAAAAACACTTTGTTTTTATGTTCACATACCCTTACTCTTTCTCTTTCCCTCTCTCACTCTTGAAACAAAATTTGGACAGTTCTGGTGTCATTATCCACTCATCCTCGTAATATAAATCGCCTTTTTTCAAGAGTTAAATACAAGAATCCAAAGAACAACAGTCCGATTCTCTCACAATTTTTTCTTTAATTATCACAAAATAAAAAAAATAAAAAATAAAACGAAGCATTTGGATGTTTTAACGTGCTGCATATTCTCTTCCTTGTTCCTTTCTCTCTTGTTTATTCCATATAAATTTCCACTGTTTTTTTCTCTGAACCCCAAATTTTTTTTTTTTTTTTTTTTTTTAAGGGTCAGTTGGAAGAAGCAATGTCAACATAGCTGGCTGGTGGGGATCGCAAACCCCACAATGCCACTGCTTCGAATCTCCTTTTTTTCTTCTTCTTCTTCTTCTTCTCTCTCTCTCTCTCCTCTGTTTTTTTTTTTTTTTTTTTTTATGTTCTTGTTTAATTATAAAAATTCCAATGAAAGGGGGCAAGCTGGAAAATGAGTAATGATTTGAGTGATTTGATTATTCTTTAGCTTTAATTTATGGTTCTTGGGTTTCTGGGGTTGAATTTTGTTTGCTGTTTTTGAAGTCTCTGTAAATTGAACACAGCCAAGATGCTCTGTACAGGACACAGCAAAACGAACCCACCTATTCCTTTCAACTTGCAGTACCAGACAACACTATTTTGCTGCTTTACAGCCCACACATTTACACTACTCAATATATTTATCAAATTTTAATTCCTCAAGCTTAATTTCATTTCCCCTTTTTGTTTTTCTCTTTCTCTTTCTCTCTCACTACATTAACACTTTTTCTTTTTTGGTTGTTATTTGATCATTCATCATTTTTCTTTCCTTCAATTTGAGTTTTCGCCACATGGGTTTTGTTCCTTCTATTGTATCGTGAAAACGGTAGGAGGGTTTTCGATTTTAAGTTTTTTTTTTTTTTTTTTTTTTTTTTTTTTTTTTTTTCATTGGCGTTGAATTTTTTGAATTGGGGTTTTGGGGTTTTGGGTTGAGTCTAGTAGATTAAATTCAATTCCTCTTTCTCTCTCCATCACTCTCTCTCTATCTGTCTTTCTCTGTCTTGCTACATTATTACTCTTTTGTTGTTATTGATATTAATCCCTTTTCTTTATTGATATTAATCCCTTTTCTTACTTCAATTCGTGTTTTCGCCACATGGGTTTTGTTCATCTGATTGTTTCGTTAAAAGGGTAAGCGGGTTTTTAATCTGATTTTGTTTTTTTGGTGGTGTTGAATCTTTTTGAATTTAGTTTCTTGGTGGGCTTGTGGGTTTATATTGATTTTTTTTTTTTTTTTTTTTTTCTTTTGGGGATTCAGATGGTTTTGAAATTGGGTTGGTTTGGTGGAGGGGAATACGAAGCAATAAAACTCTGAGAAGTTGTTGTCGGCGCAAGGTCACTTTCTGTCGGCATTGTTTGTATCCAATGATGCATTTCGTATTAATTTAACCAAAAAGTACTCTCCCACTGTTTCTTTCTGCTGCTCTTTAGCCAATTTCGTCTTCTTCTTCTTCTTCTTCATACGATTTTAGCTTCAGCATTTGCAGGAAGTGATGATCGGATTCCATTTTTGTGATTTTTGAGTTCTTTGATTATAACAATACACCCATTTCTGTAAGAAGATTCTTCATCTGTTTTTGGAATGTGGGTTGAATTTCATCTGCTTTATTCATCTACTGGAAAAACAAGAGTTCTGCAATTGCTGATTGTCAAATGATGCTACGCCTTCAAAAGATCTGCATCATCCTTCAAACTTTCTTCACGATTTCAGGTTTGAAGTTCAAGATGATGTGTGTTTGTCTTCAATCTGTTCTTCCTCTTGTTGCTGAATTTAGATGGTCATTAGAGAGAAATTTAGGAAGAAAAAGTGGGGAAAAAAGATGAAGATCTATAGTCTATAGATTGAACTTCATTCTTGTAGTTGACTGTAAGAATTGCTTTCATATCAAACATTTTAGGGGTGTGCGTTGTTTGTGATCTGAAAATTTGTGAATGAAGGGATGGAATTCAGAATTGTTTTACTTAATTTCATTAATTGTTTTGGAGTAGAAGTAATGCCAAACACATTGTTTTTTGACTGACATGGAAATGAAAACGGATCACGAACCAATGGAGCCTTTTAACTTGTGGCAATTTGTTCAATATTGGCCCCATGATTGTACCTAATATGAGTGTTGTATTTTTCTTTTTCATTTGTGTTTTCAGATTCAATGTATAATAGTGTGTATAGTAGTTGTTATACTGTAAAAAAGCATCAACGGTGAAGGGAAGAACCCACATGAGATGTCAAAGGTTCTTGCAGCAATATTAGGAGGTTCTGCAGGAGCCGTGGCATTGGTGGGATTGATTATTATACTTTTAAGATTCTTAGCACGCTCGAGAAACGCTGCAAGAACTTCCGAGACTGGCTCTTCTGATCCTTCTATTCAAGGTATTGTTTTCATCATTGTCGCCATAGTTATGGATTAGCATGTGTATTTTGACTTTCAAAAAGGATGATCATCAGCTGGTTGTGTTTTTGATTACTTGTAGTGGGAAGGCATGTTGGGATTGAATTGACTCTACGAGATGCTAGGCGTTTTGAGATGGCGGAGTTGGTATTAGCCACTAATGATTTCAGCGACAAGAACTTGATTGGAGAAGGGAAATTTGGAGAGGTCTATAAGGGTATGCTTCAAGATGGAATGTTTGTAGCTATCAAAAAGCGGCAGGGAGCGCCTAGTCAGGATTTTGTAGATGAGGTAATATTCATTTATTGTCTTGTCGATGAAATTGGTTCTATTGCAAGTCTCCAACATTGCTATATATCCTATATGAACATGCATAATTTGAGCATAAATGGATGTGTTTGATGATTAACGAGATCCTCGCAGATATCTTAACCATTCCACGTGCCTTCAAACGATTGTTGAAGTTCTCGAGTCAACGGATTTAAACTCTACTTGCATTTGTATAGCTAACAATTTAATGATTGTATAACGTATGCTAGTATCCTTTTAGCTCTTCACTCAAAGTTTACAGTGTGTTTTGCCATCATTTTGGACCATCACCTGTTCTTAGAACTTTAGAACAAGTAGATACACTCTCTTGAACTGAGGGGATCCAGTTCATGTTAAAGTCTCGGCTCTTGAAATATTAACTTGACATATGCATTGCATAACATTTCACCTGTATTTTCTTTTGAAGTTGTCATGTATTGATTGATCCTAAACCAAGAGTTTCACTTGATAGTCACATATCCTCTTCAGTTGCTGAATCTTCCTTACAAGTCAGTAATTGGCTTCATTCGTGTTGTTGGAAACGAAGGTACTTGCATCTATGTTCAATTCACGTTTTAATCTAATTTACCTCATTTACTATCAGGTACACTACCTCTCGTCTATTCAACATCGAAATCTCGTTACTCTTTTGGGCTACTGCCAGGAAAACAATCTACAGTTTCTCATCTTCGATTATATACCCAACGGAAGTGTTTCAAGCCACATATATGGTAATGGTCCATCCTTCTGGCTTGCGAGATTATGGTTCCCTTGCATGTAAAAGCACTATATCTCAAAAGTCACTCCAAACTCACTCTTAAATTGCATGGGTATTTGCAGGCTCTGAGCAACGTTCGGCTGAGAGGCTAGAGTTCAAGATCAGACTCTCAATAGCTCTGGGGGCAGCTAAAGGTGAACCTCTGCGAACAGTGAGCATTTATTTGCATCTCTTGTAGATTGACTAACCATCAAATATATCAATGGTGAAACCAAATTCTTACCTATGAATGCTTTCAAGAAACTCCTCCCTCGGTTACGTGACTCAATTATCATATGTAGGTCTGGCACATCTTCACTCCATGAGCCCTCGATTGATACACAGAAACTTCAAGACATCCAACGTTCTTGTAGACGAGAATTTTATAGCTAAAGTGGCAGATGCTGGACTCCACAATGTCATGCGAAGATTTGACGTTTCAGAATCATCGTCTCGAGCAACAGGAGATGAGATATTCCTTGCACCTGAGTACTGATTCTAAAACTTTCTACAATTACCATCAACACTGCATGCAATTGGTATTCTTCATCTTTCATTTCCTTTTGTAGGGTAAAAGAGTTTCGACAATATTCCGAGAAAAGTGACATATATAGTTTCGGCGTATTCCTTTTGGAGTTGGTAAGCGGTCAAAAAGCGACTGATGCACCTGTTTCCGATCCAAATTATACTCTGGTGGACTGGGTAAGTAGTTTTTTCTACCCAAATGCTCATAGTCAAACATTTTGAGAATATCTTCTGGGATAGATATGTTCATATGCATGATGTAATTTCTCAAGTCTAGTTTGTTTTATACTCCTTATGAGTCCTAATGTTTCAGAATTGAAACTATATTTGCAACTACCTGATCGCTCTAAATTATCTCAATGTCGACCATACATTATTACAGACATTGTTTTAGGTAACTTCAGGACGTGGTTTAGTTTTCTCGATACGACTTCCATCTCAGGGAAGCAATACGTAGTAATTTAAGCAATGTTACTCTATTACTTCACATAGGTCTAGTATCTAGCATTTGAGATGCACACAGGACATTCTTGTTCTAGCTTTACCATTTTTTCGAATGTTCATTTATCGGATTCTGAAACTGCGTTCCATTCCGTACCTATTTGAAAGATACAAAAAAATCAGAAAAAGAGTGATATTGCTAGCATTACGGATTCGAGATTGGGGAAAAGCTTCACCGAGGAAGGTATGGCTGAACTGATGCATTTGATTCTTCAATGCGTTGCATATTCGAGCGAGAGGCGCCCAGTGATGAGCTATGTCGTGTCAGAGCTTGAAAGAATACTGGAGAAAGAGATGAACTTGACAACAGTCATGGGAGAAGGAAGCCCAACTGTTACTCTTGGCAGTCAGTTGTTCAAAACCACAAAGTAAGAAAGAAAGCAAAGGCTTGTTTGTTAGCCAAAAGTGTGGTATATGTGTAATAAGATTCTTTTTTTTAGTTTTTTTATTTTTTTATTTTTATTTTTTAAATATTAAATTCACTTTTTCCCCCTCCACATCAGAGAGAGTAAGAGACCTCAGCTGTTGTAAGTGTATAAAAAAAAAAGAAAAAAGAAACAGCTGAATCATTCTTTTTATCAATATATTTTTTTGTCTTTTATGTGTATGAAAAGTAAATGTTGTTAATGATTATTGATTGTTCATATGAAAGAGAAGGGGTGAGATTGCTTTTATTTATTTATTTATTTTTCTTTAATTCCATTTTTTTTTGAAATATTTTCAAATATAGAAAAATATCACTGTTCGTGATAGACAACGATAGACATTCATAGACATCTATTAGTAACTATCACTAATAGAAAACTATAGATGATAGTAGTCTATCAGAGTTTATCACGGATAAACAGTGATATTTTGGTATATTTATAAATATTTTAGTTCATTTTGTTATATTTAAAAACATTTCAATATTTAATTAGTTTTGGCATAATATATCTTCTTTAAAATAAAGCATATCTTAATAACTCTCCCAATAGCATGTGAGATAGACTTCAAATTATCATTAACATCTTTTAAACAAATTTTGATTGTATTGTTCTTAAGTTTTATCTTATAACTTATTAAATAGGGGTTTCTAGTCTTTGTATTTTTAATAATTATTTTAATATTTTATAGTTGATGATGTTAGGTTGTTTTTGGTATTGAATTTTAGTTTTGAGCTATTCCTTTCAAGTTTAGTGGGAGCTGAATTAATATGTTGGGTTAACGTCAATAACATTTAATATGGTACCAAAAGAATATACTATGATATTAAATTATGGGTTCTTTTCAAATATAGCAAAAACAACTAAAATATTTACAAATATAACAAACTTTCACTGTCTATTCGCGATAGATTGTGTATTTTGCTACTAGTTGTAAATATTTTTAGCAATTTTTCCATTTAAAATAATTTCCCTTTAATTATTTGCATACTCTAATAAATTGGAATTAGGAAGAAAAGAAAAAGAAGCCTTTCGGAAAGCAAACTCCTAATTCACCATCACCAAAACTTTTATGTTGATACAATTTCAACTTTGAGGATTAAGTTAGACATGTTTTAACATCAAAACTTTTAGACAAATGACAATTTTTTGTTTTTTACACAAAAGAAATATTTTAATATCAAATAACAATGTCAATAACATATAATTATAAAATAATATTATATAAAAAAAACCAAATCAACATAATTTTCAATAGAGGGAGCTAGGACCAATAGGTAGTAACAACATTGAAGGGGTATTTCATGTTGGGTTTTATGTCATAAAACTTGTGGTTTGTAAACTTTGAACATATTCTATAAAGTTATTATCAAGGTTCATTTAGTAAAGATGTTATTGAATATATGAACTGCGTTTAATATAACCCTAAATCCAATAAACTAAGAACCCTTGACTTTAGTTTGAATACTTAGACTTTATGTGTAGACATTAAAATGTATCAAGTCTAGATAATAGCCGAAAATGGAGAGTTGGAAATATTTAAATGTGATTTAAATATTGATCGAATGAATAGAAATTCATCGGATTGGAAAATGTCGAGATAAGTGGACAAATTATTAATTTAATATTCAATATTAATTTAATATAATTAATTAATTATTATTTAAATTAATTTAATATTAAATTAATATTTTGCTCAAACAATACAGAGTTCATAGTTAGCTCAGGATTAAGATCGAGTTACCTAGGTCATCAGGTTGCAATAATCAGTTTTAACAGTAAATGGTGTTCTAAAGCAAAAATGATTATTTTCATGGTTCGGTCTTATGCAAACTCATTGCTTCGGATGCCCCCACTCACATGTCTCTACATGAACGATAAAGGATCACATTGTTTGTATCAAATATAAAGTGGGCCGCATCTATAGTGTTCCCAGAATAAGGGATAAGGTACGCAACCTTATTCTTATATTATAGACCGTTTTGGCTATTACTTAAACTTGATCCACTTTTATGTCTATACATAAAATCTAAGTATTCAACTTATAAACAGAGGTTATTAGTTTATTGGATTTTAATAAATGCAATTCACATATTCAATAACAACTTTACTGAATAAATCTCGATAACAACTTTATTGAGAATAAGTTCCAAAATTTACAAATTATGAGTTTTAAGACATAAAACCAATACATAATGTGTCCAACTTGTCCCTTTTGAAGTATGCTTCCTTTTCTACCTTTTAATGAATATGAACTATCCAACACTTCTTATTCCATGCTACCACGCGTCTAAGGTCCCTTGTACTTGGCCAAATTTTCATCTTGTTAGTCACACCATGCGTCCAACTCTTTATACTTGCACCTTGGCCTAAGTGTTTTTTCTTTAACTAAGATAGGTGCTGAACACTTAGCCAAAATCTTGTCCCTAGTCAAACCATGCGTCCAACTTCCTTATCTTGGCCTTAGTGTTACCTATCATGAGTTGTCCAACACTTAAGTCAAAATCTCGCTATCTTACAAGCTATGCGTCCAACCTTCATCCTTTGGTCTAAGTGTCTCTTTTTAACTATCATAAGTTGTCCAACACTTGGCCAAAAGTTTTCTGAGACATGGACCATGCATCCAACATCCCCTCGCCATGCGTCCAACACCTTAACATTCTTCTAGGGCATGTGTTTCAACCTTAGTTCAAAGGTAGATGAGTTGAACTTTTCACATTTGATCCTAAGCTTCCAACTTTCTCTTCCAACACTTAGTCAAATTTCTCGATCTTTAAGCCAAATTCCTGTTCAACTCCAAGCTCACCTAATATGTTTCATTTTCCAAGCATAGTTGTTTCTCATTCTCAAAGCAGTCTAAAACTCCAAAAAAAATCTCCTAGCATAGTTTTCTCCTTAACACTTCTATGACCAATTCTCTCTTCAAAACTCAAATTTGGACAAATATTTTTTTCCCCCCAAAGTGAGCTCAATGCATAGTGCCTTAAACCTCCAAAAATTTTCTAACTTCACAAGCCTAGAAATTCTACTCTTCTCAAATTTTTCTTACTCCACATGCTTGTGTCAAATTTTCATTTAGAAGTTTCTTCCATTCCTCCCAAAGTCCACGCATCCATTTTCACCTTTTATAAGAAGGTTGGTTTAGGTTTTCAAGTTTCCCATAGTTGATTGTTAACATTTGGATAGTGGTCACTTTACTATTTTCAGCGATCGCTAACTGCAATATATGTGATTGCTAAGCCAATGACTAAACTTACCCCTTATTCATTTCTGGTTAAGATGATGTGTATGATGAATGACCATCTTCCTCCTCGAATGTTACCTCCTCATCATTAAGTCAGAATGTAAGCTTTCCATCTTGTACATCGATGAGAGCCCTTTCGGTGGCCAAGAACGGTCTCCCAAGAATTATGAGAATTTTGGCATCTTCCTCCATGTCTAGTATCAGAAAATCTGTCAGGAAGATAAACATGTCCACCTTAACCAATACGTCCTCCACAATGCCGTAAGAACGAGCAATTGATCAATTGGCCATTTGCAAGGATATGGTAATTGGTTGCACCTTACCACCGTCGAGCTTCCTAAATACAGATAAATGCATTAAATTAATAGAAGCTCCAAGGTCACAAAGTGTAACCAAATTATTGCCTAAATAACAAGGAATAGAGAAACTCCTTGGATCTTTTAACTTTTGAGGCAATGTTTTTTGTAGCATCACACTACACTCTTCGGTCAATGCTACGGTCTCATAATCTCCATACCTCTTCTTCTTAGATAAAACATCTTTCATAAATTTGGCATACCTAGGCATTTGTTTTAATGCCTATCCAAAATGAATGTTAATTTACAACTTTTTAAAAATCTAGAAGAATTTAGAAAATTGAGCATCAACCTTTTTCTTTTGAAATCTTTGTGGAAACGACAGAGTATTAAGGACAAAAGGAAGAGAATTAGAAGTACTCCCGTTTTGGACTTTTCTTCCTTTTTCTTGGGTGCAACTTGCTCCTTGGTGGGTTCATCCTCCATAGTGGCCTCAAGTTCCTCTTGAGTTGGTTCATCATCATGAATCATCATAGGCTTGTTCAACTTCTTGCCACTTCTCAAAGTTATAACATTGCATTGTTCTTTGGGGTTCTTCTCTGGGCAACTTAGGAACTTGCCATTTTGCAATGTGTGGAAGGAGGTGACAATTTGACTAATTTAAACCTCCAAGCCTTGAATTGCCTTTCCTTAACTTTGCATGGTATGTGTTATGGCTTGTACCGAGTTCTCTAATGTGATAGTCTTTGATCTTGATTCTTTGAGAGAATTAATCATTAAATCTTCCAAAGATGATGTCTTTGCATTCCCCGAACCATTGAAACCTTGGGGTGCTTGCAAAACATTCTTTTTGCCAATTGAGCCTTTAGAAAAGCTTACCTCATCCACCTCATACACTTCAACGACTTTGTTGGAAGATGACCTTTCACAAGGTCAATTGTATGATGTATTGGCCAAGTCCTGTAGTATTGTGTAGGCTTCTTGGGCGATCTTAGAGAATATGGACCCTCCGGCAATGGCATCTGAGATAGACTTTGTAGAGCTTGTCAATCCATTGTAGTACAATTGAATTTGCAACAAATCCGGGTAGCCATGTTGTGGGCATCTCCTCAAAAGGTCTTTGTACCTTCCCAAGCCTCATAAAGTTACTCATCTTCAAGTTGACAGAATATGTCCATCTCCGTCCTCAATCTTTATGACTTCGCCGGTGGGAAGTATTTGTTTAAGAAAACTTGAGTTAGTGTATCCCTTGTGGTTATGCTCTTCGGCGATATGGTCTCTAGCCAATCATTTGCTCAGTCTTGTAAAGAGAAAGAAAAAAGTCTTAGTTTAATGACATCATTAGAAACTCCATTCATCTTTATCGTCCCGCATATCTCCAAGAAAAATCGAAGGTGTTTGTGAGGGTCCTCGGTGGAATGTCCTCTAAAAGAAAGCTCTCATGCCATTTGGATCAACCCAGTTTGAGATCGAAGTTGTTGACATTTATAGGCACGTTTGCTATTTCAGGTTGGTTCGCCGAGAGAGTGGGTCGAAATAGTCCCGGATTTTCTTTGGTACTTCTTCCTTCGCCATCTCACTGTTTTAATGTAATTAAGCTCTTAGATTTCTCCTGTAAGTTCTATCAATCTCGGGGTCAAATGGAAGGAAATTAGATTTGTCTTGAGGCATACACCAAAGCACAACCAACCAATTTTAGAAAAAAAAAAAATACACCTTGGATTAAGATCTATCAATTCTTTAAATATTGGGCAAAAATACCTTACTTCAGTACCCGACAATAGTGCCAAAAACTTGATGTGCGAAATTTGCAAGTGCACGAATCAAGTTATAATATAAAACGGTTTAAGTTCGAGTATCATATCCACTTGGACTAAATTCAATATATTCATATATCTATTTAAGAATTGAATCAATTTTATCCAAGGAACCAAAATTGAGTTTGGATTTTGTATTTTGAAACAAGAAAAGAAAGTAAAAGCAAGTGAAACTTCAAGGGATAAGAGTGTTATAGGGTGTTGATATCATTAATTAGTTCATTAAGTCATACTTTAGGTTTTCATGGAATTATGTGCAAACAATATATTTAAGTTTAGAAACTAATACCCGGGTTATTTTTTCTAAAAAACCACTATTTTTTATGCAACTTAATTGATTACTAATTTCTTGAAACTAAATTAAGAGGCATAGCATTAAGAATAGTCATAATCAACTTTCTCTAATAACCTAGCTATTTTCATGAAAGATTAGTAGAAATTCAATGCTATAGATCCGATTAGACATACAATCACTCAATCATACATCTAACCTAACAAGTATTGATGATCAATCAATAAAAGATACTACACAATAGCATTGAAAAACATATCATTCAACATCCATGAAAAACACTAAATCATTAACTTAAATCCATAGTTAAATCATCCAACACTTTAAAACTATGAATTTAGCCACACATAGCCATCAAATACATACTTTCATATGAGTTCTCAAGCATAAAAGTAAAAGGAAAAGAGAAACTTAGGAAGAAAAACTCTCAAATTGCTTCCCGGCGTTGAATTCCTTCAATCTTCACTTGGTTGATACCTCAGGATCTCAAAAGGTCTTCAACTTTTCTCCAAAACTTTCCTCTCTTTTTGATAGCAAACTCACACTCTTAAGCTCTCTTTTCCTAATTTCGCCATTACTACTGCTGAGAACCTCTCAATTTATAGAATTCCACAAGGTTGCAGCCCAATTTCTTTCCTAAAATGCAGAATTTTCAATTTTGGAAAGATTGGCGCCTAGGCGCTCCATAGATTCTCCAAAATTATAGCTCTCAGGTCTGCAACGCTAGGGGGCAGCGCTGCATTAGGGTTTTTCACTTTGTCTTCACTTTTTCATCTGGTTTTGGCTCGGTTTGGTTCTTTGGACTTCCAAAACTTATTTTCTTCATAATTACCTGAAAACCACTAGCAAATAATATCAAATCTAATAAAAATATCCTTAATTCAAAGGCAAATAAAGCACTTTTTAGGTGCTTTTCACCAACCCAAAAGACCCGAACATGGTCTCCAACTCTTAGGTAGGGTTGGGTTTTTGGGTTATTATTTTTTCTTATTAATTTAAAATACCTAAATTTATCTACTAATAAACTCAAATCTCATAAAACTCGAATCTTAAATACCAAATATCCATAATATCTATTACAAACTCTAAACAAAAACAAATATACCTAAAAGAAAAACATAAAAAATTCACAAGTTCATCAATTCTAAAAGAAATGTATATATTTTTTTTATAATTATTATATATGTAAGTCGAGTTTGGTTGGGTCTAGAGGTGTGCAAAAATTAGATAAAACTAACTAACCGAACTAGGTGGTTCGATCTAGTTCCTTTAAAAGTTATGGCACCTTCGGTTCGTTAATAGAGATAACTAGCAATATCGATTCAGTTCTTGGTTCAGAAGGAAAAAACCCCCTAAACCCAAACCGAACTGCGCTCTCTCTCTCTTTTATATATATATATATGTTTCACACCCCTATTTCATAGGTTTATTAGCACCCGCCCACCCTACTCATTACATTTCTTTTAATTTAATAGAAAAATTATTTTAAATGACAAAACTGTTTAAAATATTTACAAATAATAGCAAAATACGACTGACCGCGATAGAATGCGGTCTATCGCAGATAGATAGTAAAATTTTGCTATATTTGTAAATATTTTGGTTCATTTTTTTATATTTGAAAATGACCCGATTTAATAAGCCTAGTCAACCCATCCATGGGTAGAGTAATTGGAGAATATAGCAAATTTTTAGGTTTTGTTTGGATATTTGGCAAAATCAGATATCAATAAGAATTTTAGCAAATTGGTTGAAATTTGTAAATCCATCTAATGATGTAGTGTAATTGTTAAAGCTTTCGTTATAACATTCAATAAAATCACAATAAACTAACCCGTGCTTGATATATTTTCTTCAGATTTCACATTGGTTAGATAAGAGAATGGTCATGCGTATTTAGTGAGGACAACTATCTCCAATTGTGAAACAACCACAAAGTTTATGTCCAAAATGGACAAAACCATATCATTGTAGAGATAGTTAGAGGGTCGTTGTCTTTATCATCTTTGAAGTTGTCTTTCATTATCAAATTTAGTTTTATCGGACTATTTTTCGATTTGATTACTTTTTGTTTCCAAATTCGAATTTTATTTAAATCTTCTTTTTTAATACCAAATTTAGTTATTGTATATTAGTTTTGTGTAATTAACTAATAAACCTAAGTTAAAGCTACTAGAGCGCCGCATAAAGCCTTCCACTTTCTTTTTCTCCTTCACGTGAAGACAAGCGGTAGCTTCAAGATTCAGCCATGCCTCCACCTCCGATTGCCTGCAGTCTACTCCACGCCATCGACTGCCTTACGCCGCCGAGTCTCCATCGTTTATTGCCATTGTTTAGTTGCCAGAGGAATCAAATAGGTGAGTATCGGAGTTGATTTGTGGGTTTTTGTTAAAGTTAAAAGTTTCATGTATATGGGTTGACTTCAAATTGATTTGGAGTTTGGCGCTTGGTTTACAGTGTATTTGTGTTTAGTTTTTTTTTTTTTTTTTTTTTTTTTTCACATTTGTTTTAGTTTGTGAAGTTGATTTTTATTTGGAGTGTGGCGTTTGATTTATGTCAGCGTAGCGGCCCACCCTAAGAGAAAACCCTAGTGCAACCCTTTTGATTGAGAAAGAACTAGACTAATCTATCTGAGATTTTGAAGCTCCATAGTCCACTGGCCACAACCTAGCCACTGCCACCATCAAGTATTACATATGACTTTTTAGGTTTCTGTAAAAGATTTTGGGTGAATTCTGTTGATTAAATTATAATTTGAAAGTTTGATAGATTTTGGTTAAAAGAAAAACAAGTATGGATTTGTATCTTAGACAACACTCAAAGAATGAGTTGGAATAGCACACAACAAAAGGGACAGAAGGAATTATGCTGAAAAAAAAATTTGGTTATAATTGAACCGAACTGGTCCCAAATTGAATCAGGGCGGTTCGGTTAAAAAACTGTAATTGAGATTAGCCAGTTTTCAGCTGTTCTTATTTAGAATACATCGACCAATTCGGTTTAGTCTAAAACGACCGAACCGAACTGTGCACACCCCTAGTTGATCACCCAATTTTTTCATTAAAACTGAGACCCAACCCAATCCGAGAAAAATGGAAAAAATTCCACTCAATCCAACCAACCCCTATAGTTTGAGTTGGGTAGTCCGAGTCATTTGAACATCTCAATTAGTGACTGTGGAACAAATACAAGTAGAGAATAGAAGAAATGAGAGAGTAAGGAATTGAATTCAAGAAAGAGAGCAAAGACGTGCAAGAAATTAAGTAAGAGGGTGTTGTCATTCTATAGAGTAGAATAGAAACCAAGATTTGAAAAGAAGTTGTAATGAATAATATCTCAAAATCTGCTTATTAAGTAAAGGAAAGAGAGTTTATATAGTCAGGTGTTCACTGCGAGGTCAGCCACAGGCTTTTTTCCATCCTTGAACTTGAATAGTTTCTCTTCATGACGACTAGTATCTGAAGTTTTCCATGTTTTTATATGAAGAAGTGTTAATTATTTGCTTATTCAATTCTGTCTTTTCTGAGTTGAAAGATGCAACCATGAAAAAAGAAAGAGTGCTGAGGCATGCATCATTGATGTGATTGGTGAATCAAATCCTGAGCATTTCTTTGTTGCCACTCAAGATACTAATTAGCTTAGGAAGCAGCTTCAACAGGTTGGTGTATTTCATGAAATGACACACACAAATATTAGTTTTCCATTAGGCTTAATTAATACTCTTTTCGTTTGCTTCAAATTTGGTTTTTTCACAAGTGCAAGTACTTATGGTCATTTCTGACCTAGTTTATGAAATGTTTCTAATTTCTTCTTTCTTTTCATATGCAATCTTGTGTGGGGTGTTTGGCTCAAGAGAAACAATAGAATCTTTAGTGCGGTGGAGATGCCTTGTGATGAGGTTTGGGAGGTGGTGAACTTAAATGTCTCCTTGTGGGCATCAGTCACTAGGCCTTTTTGTAATTGTGATATTGGTTTGATTTTGTTTGTTTGGAGTTCCCTCTTGTAGTTTGTGTTTTGGAGTTCCCTCAAGCTCGGTTTTCTCACTAAAATCTAAAGGATTTGCATGAACAAATTGAATGCATGTATATAATATTGCAACTTTTAACTACATCCTTCATTCTTGTGTTAGTATAATAAATATATTAGTATTTGACTGAACAAAGAACATACAACTCTATGTGGAAACATGAACAAATGAGTCATAAAACTTCCAACACTTCCAAATGATGAGTAAGAATGTTAATCATAGAAAACCAAGTGTTTTTCAATTGTGTTAATGGAAACTTATGTTTTTCTTGACATGTACATTTTTGTTCACTCTTTCCTGTTTGCAATTGCATGCATGGTCTTTGATTTTATATAGTGTCTTGAACAGTGTTGCTAGATATGAAATTGGACTGGGTTTCATGTGAAATTTATATTAGTTTTGATTCCAATGTTGAATGTTGAAGCATTTAAACAATGGAGTTACTTTAACCAGGCATGTTTGGGATTGTTTTTTAAATTGTTAAAATCACTTTTTCTTTGTTCAAATTACTTCATAACGTTTTTTTAATCATTCCAAATCAATTTTGATTGTATAAAAATCACATTTAAAAGTGTAAAATCAAATGTTGAATGATTATAGGTATGTTCATACAAAAGTAATTTTAACGATTTTAAAAAATCAAGAGCGACTTATTATTATAAATTACATCACTCAAAACAATTTTCTTGGTTTATGCATGTACTTTGATTGTCTAATCTCTCCACAAAACTTTACAGGGTCCAAACCCTCTTTCATGTTTGAAGAAAAAGGACAAACCAAAGCCCACATACAGTTTCAGAGAAGGTAGTTTTCCATCTTCTGTCATTTTCATTTTCAGTACTTCTGAATGCCTAATGGTCTATTCTAGAATAAGGTGATCATAATGAGATTTTAGTCTAAAATGTTCTTGGAAATTCATCTCCACTCTAAGGAAATCTAAACATAATAGTCATTACTCATTGTCATTGTTTCATAACCATTTCGTTTTTTAAATTTTTGTTTGTTTTCTGCGAATATGTTGTTGGTAAGCTTTTCATTTTCCATCAAGATGTAGTCATGAGAATGCAAGTTTTTGTTATTTTTCTTTAGTACTTGCACCTTGCTGCTACTCTAAACACACTAAAATAATTATCATCTCATACTTCTATGCATTCTATTTCAATGTGTGTATTACATTACATTACATATATATGTGTGGTCTTGTGGTTGTGATTAAATTGTTCTTTCTCTTATGCACTAAAAGAAGAAAGATGGTGATGCTGCTCCAAAGCGGTCGTGGAAGGCCAAAACGCCAACAGAGACAACCGTGCAATAGTTGGGTCCATATTTGTTGTGCCTTTGGTACAATGATTTGGTTTTAACTTGAAGTATCTTTGCTTGCATAGATTTACCTGAGTTAAGATTTGAAAATCTATTAAACTCAAAAAAAAAAAAAAAAAAAAAAAAAAACTTGTCAATATTCTTTCGAGTTCTTGATCATTATATAATAGAAGGAAATAGATCCTTTTCACCAGTTAGGCCAAGTTAAAAGGTGAGGCAATTGTCCAATTTATTGGGTATTGTTGAAGTGTGGTTAGTAGAACTTGTTGAATGATTTTAGATGATGAAAAATGTTTATTAAAAGAAAAAAAAAGTTAACAAATAAAAGGTACTTAAAATATTGAATTAATATGAATTTATTGTTAAAGAAATACTTGAGAGATTAATTGGCAAAACTTTTAAAAATATGTCGTAAGAAAAAGAAATTGTAATTAATAGAATGTTTTGCTATTGAGAAAGTGTTATTTAAGCAATTTTTATTTATAAAAAAAAGTTAGTTTATTGAAAAATAGTTGAAAGAAGTGATTAAATGTTTGGTCAGCATGTGTAGAAAATAATGAATTGAAAAGTTGAGATTCGTGTACATCTATGTATGGATTAAGGATTTAGGAAGGAGCTACGTTAAGTTCTTGTTTCTATTATTATAAAAACGTAACAAAATTGTTTAAGCCCATTGGAGAAGAAAGACAACACTTGTCCAACACTGTTTCTACTCTACCTTTGCTTTTCATTTGGAGGCAACATCCAAATACTTGAAATTTTAATTAAATTTTATAAGTCATTCTATAAATATATAAAAATATTACCGTCTATCCATAGAACTTCTATCCACGGTGATTTTAAATTATTTTTTTCCCTAAATTCTATTGAAAAATTAGATAGATAACAACAAAAATACTTTTCAATGTAGTGAAGTAACATAGTTTTTTTTAATAAATGGTAAGATGTAAGAGGAAAGTCTCACATACTAAGGAATTAGAGTTTTTTTTTTTTTTTTTTTTAATGGATGACCTCTCGGACGCTTTTATGTTTTATGACCTGCCCTCCACGAAGTTATGAATTGTAACATTTTGCTTACGTCAGAGGGCACTTTTAGCCTTTCCAATGATGTCAAGCTCGAGATGAAATCCCTAGCCCGACTTCTTTTTCAATGCCTGAACCTAATGCTAACATAATAATGCGATGAAGAAATTTAAGGAGAGTCCCGATGACCGGAGGGCCTAATGATATGGGGTTGGGGATGAACTCACCCGCCTAACGACTTTTCTGAAGCCCTAACCCAATGTCAAATATGCAATGCAATGGATAAATTGAATCCAATACTTGGATGACAATACCTATGACATCGCGACAATAATGAACGTCTTAGCCCGATGGTGCCTTTTCCTTGATTCGACATTGAGTTGGGCCATGGTATCGGGTTAAAGAAAAGGCACATCTTTCTTGTTTGAACTTTGATTCAAATGTTTGAAGATGCGTTAGAATCTTCCTTTCAAGCACTACAAGATAAACACTTTAAAACACGGAAAATCATGCATCTATACAACGATTTGAGCTTGTTATTTTCAAAATATTTAATTTAATTGAAACCTTAAAATTAAGATACCCTTGGTCTATATTCAAGCTCAAGTATGCTTATGTTTCGAGCCTATACTTTCACTTTCTAGGTGTTGGTTAGGTTTATATTTACTCATAACCCATACAATCATTTGATATCACTTTAATGAAGAAAAAAAAGAAGTTTTGCTCTCACAAAAGTGTTAGTTTAAAATTGATATATTCAGCCCACACAAACTTGTTACTTTAAATTCAATTTAGAAGTTGGAGATCTGTGTGAAATCACTTAGGTAAAAAGAGGATGAGACAGTCCTAATTCTTAAAAAAAGGAGAGCCATTAAAGATGTATAACCACCAAATGAGCATGATTTTTTGTGTTAGTTTTTTGTACCTTTTTTATTCTCTTTATAAATTTCAAAGTTTCACTCAAAATTATTTGACAAAAGACATGGAGAAATAGGAAACCATATTTTCCTTTTTCTCTTTTTCTTAATCCTTTTGACTCTTGGGAACTATCTTTGCTTGAATTAAGTAAATTTCATTCTTCATCTTTCAACCTACTCATCATGAAGGATTTCAATTCATAATACAGTATGAATTATGATTATTATTATTATTATTATTATTTTTAAAAGTGTACTATTTGCAAAATTTTCAATAATAAATAAATGTTTGAAACATTCTTTAACTTAAAAGCACTTAAACATTTTAGTTCACCAATTAATTTTTTTTTTTAAAATTATGCTATTTGATTGAAAAAAATAAATTTTTAGTCACCAAAAGTTTGAATTTGGTTGCATTTGCATCTCTATTCTCAAGTGTGACATTTTAATCATTGAGGTTTGATATAATCTCTTTTTTTTATCCTACTTTTAGCACTTTTGGTCCATGGTATTAGCTTTTACTTATGTAGAGTTGATTAGACATTTTTTTTATTATTAATTTCATGTTGATGTGGTTTAAACTTTAAATATATTAATTACATATTGTAAAAGTGGTTCATGTAACAAAAAATATATTTATTTGGGAAAGTATACTTTTGATCCTTAAGGTTTGGGTTTGGGTTGTATTTGGGTCTTGAGTTTTCAAGCTTAAAAAATTTTACCCACGAGGTTTGCTTTGGTATAACTCCATTGGTTCTTTCTCCCTCCGACCCAAGTTTGAGATTGGGGAAGGAGGAGCTTGTCCTTCACTTTTTGTAAAATAGGAGGTGAGAAAGGAGGAGGAAGAAAAGAAAAGAGGAAAGAATGAGAAGAAAAAAAAACAGGTGAGTAGGTGACGATGAAGGCGAAAAGCAGTTGGCGGAGGTAGCCACCATGAAAGAGAGGAGAAATTAGGACTTAGGAAGAGGTTGGGAGGGATGAAGAGAAGGATGAGTTAAAAAAAAGGTACATTTAAAATAAAAAAATAGGTGTCACATCACAAAACTCGACGAAGGGACCGGAGGTGCTACCAAAAACAAATTCAAGGGTAAAATTGTTGAGTTTGATAAATTAGGGATCCAAATGCAACCTAACCCAAACCTCATTGTTGAGTTCTTTTAGGTGTTAAGATTTTGTTACAAAGTATGCATCGAGAATTACTCAAATGTGTTCATTAGTCAGCAAGTTTTCCTATAAAAACCCAAGTGAAGCTTCTATAGGTTTCTTGGTGAGTCCAGGGTCGAACGCAGAGATTTGTGATAAATTAGGCGTTGAGACTAAATATATAATCTATGCGATGACTGTACAAGTATTATGTTCAAGGAGTTTATGCGTCTAAGTCTATACATAAATAATAAATACAATTTCCTACAATTAACATGGTGAGGTGAACGCGGAGAATGTTAGTCAAATATCATTTACATTCAAGTAGCATGCGTTGAGAATGATGATGGAACCATGCGATACAATAGAGTTAATGCAACAGCTAGTCGTTACTTAAGTATATCTAAGTGTATTTACATACCTACAAACTTTGGGTTTAACAATTCATCTTTCGATGTTTCGACGCCACATTAATCTTATCTCTAAGACGCATGGTAAGTTTGCTTTGGCAGAAGATGAACTACATCTTTGAAACTCATCTAATTTTGATTAATGCTAAAGATTAACCATCTACTCTCTCAAACTAGACAGTCGTGCTTGTTTAAACTTGTTTGTCCGACAAATCTATGCAAGCTAATGATATGCATTAATCAAAATGTAAACATACTTAATATTACTTAAGAAAAATTAACTTCTAATGTCTAACTCATTCAACATACAAGCAACATGATGTAAAGTATTAAATATAGAAATGAGTGGAAGATAATCGTCAATCAAACTTATATTAAGTAAATAAATCATTCTCTTGAATGTCATTAACAAAGCATATGAAAGAAGGAGAGAAATGAAGAAAGAACAGAAATGGAAGACGTCAAGCCGCCGCTGACAATGTCTTGCTTCATGGAGGCTTGAGATGGTTGCTATCTGATACATAAATGACATAGGATGAAGGTTCTCACTCACTAGGAGACTCTGAAAATTCTCAGAATCATTCTCACAGAATAGCTTGAAATGGAGGCTGGTTATGGTGAGAGAGAATTTGTGCAGAGCTTCTTCCTCTTGAACTCGTTTCTCTTTACCCTTGAATTGAGAAGCTTTGGGCTATTTATAGGTGTCGAAAAAATGAACTCATGATAATCTGACACCGGATTAATTTGTATGTCCTGCTGCGTAGAATTTTCACACCGTCAACCCATTGGTTCTGCTATGTTCTGATAACGTGTAATCCGTTCGTATACTAACATGACAGCTACCGACAGCTACTGTCCAGGCGTCTGTATCTGCTTTTTCTTCTCAACGCATGGTCTTGACGCCTAGGCTTGACACACGGGTTTTCACTTCTTTTGTTCTCGCAGCAGCTTCTTCTCTGGTACTTGGGTTATTAATGCTTCTTTTCTACTTAATCTTGCGTTAAGAACATAAAAGCTAATATTTTCTCAGGTATATTCTTTTGTAAATGATGCTAACGCATGGTAATACATACTACACAATTCAAGTACCAAAATTATGCGTTTAGCTCTAAAGTTACTCTAATTATTCCAAATAGTGAATATAATAACTTGTATTTCTACAAGTTATCATTCATGAACCATAAAACGTTGTCGATTTGACTCGAAGACCATCCCCATAGGTGGATTATTTTTTAATCACTAATTGTTGCTCTTCCTTTTTTTTTTTTTTTTTTTTTTGTTTTCATGTATCCGTCAAAAAAGACCAATAAGATTAATAGCTAAAAGTGAACATAATTCAATTATAATTAACATGTACTTCTTTACTTGAGGTTGGAGATTCAAATCTCCATATTCTGCATGTGTTGTACTAAAAAAAAACCAATAAATCTAATAAAATTTAAGCTAGAGAAAACATCGAAAGATCAAACCAATATCAGAATGTCGTACTTGTTTTTAAAAGAAAAGAAAACCTTTACTAAAAAAAAGAAAAAGAAAGAAAAAATAATTTTCTAAAAGTTCAAATAGATCCATGAAAACACACAAAAGTAATCACAAATTTAAGTAGTTACTACGAAATTTAAGTAGTTACTATGAAAACACACCAACGTAATCACAAATTTAAGTAGTTACTACGAAAGTGAGTTTAGCTTAATAATAATTGATACACTTTCTCTTGAAGTTGAGAAGTTTGATCTCTTACCATTTATTATACTAAAACAGATAAATCTATATAAAATATTCAAGCTCGACAATAAAATCTCAAGATTGAGCTAAATGAAGCAGTTAACATGATTGGAAGAACATCAATTCACACAATAATAACAATATTGTCTAACCTAAGGAGTTCATTGTGACAAATATTAATTAATTGAAAGCATTAATCGCACATGTTAATTAATTCAAGGCATT
Source organism: Citrullus mucosospermus (assembly GCA_030954485.1). Taxonomy (NCBI): domain Eukaryota; kingdom Viridiplantae; phylum Streptophyta; class Magnoliopsida; order Cucurbitales; family Cucurbitaceae; genus Citrullus; species Citrullus mucosospermus. The sequence continues at coordinate 8,488,481 of CM062055.1, read as the reverse complement.
AACCACACCTTATTTGAATTTATATTTAAAATGAATACATGGAGTCAAATACAAGCATTAAAAAGTTGGTAAAAATTAGTTGGACAAAATATAACTAGGTAAGTTTTAATTATGTTTCTAGACTTTACAAATTTTATTTTAATTCTCAAACATCGATATTTTTTTCCTTCTAAAAACATCCCCGAAGATTTTTCATTAAAATAATGAATACAATTTGACATAAGAACTTATGTGTAAAAATTAAAATGTATACACTAGGTCATTCATGTAAATTGGTGTGATAATTGCTATGTAAAATTTGATTTTATAGATTAATGATGTTGTAAATAATGTCATTGATATCAATTATATCTTGTTGAGTTGAAAGAATGGTAACAACGATCTTAATCTACTTTCTAGTTGAAAATAAATTTTAAATTGTGTAATGAGTACTTTCTAATTTAAATACGACATTAATCAATGTGTTTCATTTGGACGAAAAAACCCTTCAATGATACTTTTGTAACTAATTCAATTCAAATGTTAAAATTAAAACTTTTTTAAAGCTAAGTTATGGACAAATTGAAATATACATTAAAGTTTAGGTATTTTATATACAATTTAATGAAAAAGAATCTATATAGATATTGAGACTTTGTCATCTATTTAAAAATTACCTCTATACTTTTAAAAGTTGCAATCTTACATCGAATTTTGTTGAATTTTTTGGCAAAATATTAAAAGTGCAGTTGTCTCACATGAAAAAGATTTAGGAAAATCATGGACTTTAAGCTCTATAAAACAAGCCTAGGCCTTTGTTTTCAATTGTCCCAGTCAGGAATAGTTTAAGCTTAGTGTTGTAACTCTAATTAAATTCCTTTTGAATTATCTAGTTTGAGAGTGGAAAAAAAGATGTGAGTAGTCAAAAACTTTGAGGGAATGCTCTTGTAATTGGGATCGCGAGAGAGAATTATTCAGTGTGATTGTAACAATTTTTCACATAGTAGATTTCTTTCTGGCGGGTCGTGGTTTTTCTCCAAGTTTGGAATTTTCCATGAAAATTCTTGTGTTTCTAGTTTTATTGCTTTCTCTTTAATTTCTTTTGTTATTTTCTACTTATTCCTACAGTAGAAATTGGTGGTTTGCCCCAATAGATCTCTCGTACACATTTCAAAACTATTTTATTTAAAGTCAACGTCATTTAGTTGAACATATAATGGAAAATAGTAGATATTTGAACCCTAGAATTGAATGATGGTAACTTACAACGAAACTATGGATTGTCATTCATTTTAGGTCCACGTTACATTGTTTTAGGTTATATATATATATATAATTTTGAAATGAGAAAGTTGAGACAATTTTATTCCGGCTAAATTATAAAAAATGCTCGTGAACTATGCATTGTGTCAAAAATATCCCTGAACTTTGAAAAGTTTCAAAAATACCCTTAAACTTTCAAAAAGAGTTTAAAAATACTCCTGTCGTTAGTTTTGGATGAAAATCGTTAAAGTTTTATTTCAAAAATACCCTTGAACTTTTTAAAAGTTTCAAAAATATCTTTAACTCAAAAAAAGTTCAAAAAAATACCTTCACCGTAAGTATATGAACAGAAACAGTTAATACCTTGTTGGAAAAATAACTTTAAAATTAAAAAAAAAAAATTATAATTGCTCCTATCGTTAATATGGTGATCGATTTGTTTGAAGTTTTCTTAAGTTCGAAAAGAATGAATTTTAAGACAAATTATATTGACATCCTCGTTTTTTTTTTCATATAGATACTCTCATTTTTCTCTTAATTTTCCAATTCTTAACTTACACAAATTTTCTCACTAACCAAAATTTTAAGTTAAAACATAAAATCCCATAAAATCTCACAAAATTCTAAAATAAAAAATCTCCCCTTAAACATACCAAAACGATAAAGAAAGAAAATGTTAGTAGTTGAGTATGTGTTAATGACCGAATACATTTTTTTTATTTGACTACTTATCGCTTTGGTATGTTTAAGGAAAATTTTTTATTTTAAAATTCTATGAGATTTTATGGGATTTTATGTTTTAACTTAAAATTTTGGTTGGTGAGAAAATTGGCGTAAGTTGAGAATTGGAAAACTAAGAGGAAAATGAGAGTATCTATATGAGAAAAAAATGAAGATATCTATATAATTTATTTTAAAGTTCATTCTTTTTTGAATTTAAGAAAACTTCAGTCAAATTAATCATCGTATTAATGTTAGGAGCAATTTTAATTTTTCTTATTAATTTTATAATGATTTTGCAACGAGGTATTAACGGTTTCTATTCATATGGTTACGGTGAAGATATTTTTGAACTTTTTTTGAGTTAATGGTATTTTTTAAACTTTTGAAAAATTCAGGGGTATTTTTGAAACAAAACTTTAACAATTCCAATTCAGCACTAACGGTAAGAGTATTTTTGAACTATTTAAAAAAATTTAAAGGTATTTTTGACACAAAATGTATAGTTAATAGACATTTTTTATAATTTAACCTTTTATATATAAAATTTAGTACAAAAAGAAATATAATGAATCAAAGCCTCCCTTAAAATGAAACAAAAGGGTATAATGTACTAATGATTGTTAAAAAGATGCTTTTTAACAACTTTTTTTTATTCACTTATTGGATACGAGAATAAATGGGTCAGTTGGAATTGTCAAATCAGGATTCATGTATTTTTATTGTTGAAATGATTTTTGAAAACCCACAATTTTAATGAATAATTTAGTTAAATAAATTTAATATAATCTTTAGTGAAATTAAATTCAAAATGACACTAATTGAATCACTGACATTTGACAGACATTCAGCTCGATTCCTGCCTCGTGGTTCGTTGATTTGATGTGATGTTTCCAATCTTTCAAGGGTATCCTTGTCATTTCGCATCTTCCATAAATAGGTCATGTAGTCTAAATTTGTAATTAGGTTATTTTATTTTATTTTTTATTTTTTCACAAAATAATAAGATTAAGCACAGGAGTGAGCAACAAAGTTACAAGAACGATGACACCTGCATCTGCAACATAAGCGATCACCATAGAATTATCAACCACATTCTTAGTTTTAGAGAGATTGACGAAAGACTTGTTAAGATTTAGAATAATGACCATCGAATTATATTCTATAATTAGAGGTTGAGGAGGAGCTTTTCTACACAGGAGAAGAGAGGATAATATGATTTTGATAGTTCCACCTAATTAAACTTTGATTGGCCAATCAGAGGACAAATTAGAGATCTTCGAACGTCACGGAAAATCCATCTTAAATCTTCAATTTTCTTAACAACACTTTAGAAAGAATCAATGTCATATTGGTCTTTCACATGCCAATTTGAAGTGGAAAAAATCATCATTTAGATTTTTAAATTTTCAAAATGATTATTTTAACTAAAAGCAGTAAAAATAACATGTTCTAAACGGTTCATATGTTAATTAATTAACAGAAGAAGTAACTCTAACGTTTATGCTAACCACAATTATCACTTTTCAAAAATCAAAATCAAATAATCAAAGAATTTAAAGAGCTAAAATAAAGAAGACTGAAATAAAATATTCTATTTTTTAAAAAAGAAAACCAAAATGATTGTTTTTTTTTTTTTTTTTTAATTCAACAAAATAGAGATTCATGTTATATTGTTCTTTAACCCATTAAGTCGAGCAAATCCATAATATCAAAGTAACGTTTTCCCAAACTTCAAGCACATAGATTCTTTTGTAGGGTTGGTTGGAAAGTGCGTTTTCAAGTTTTGGAGTTTGAGATTTCTTGGGGAGCTTTTAATATGAAAGAAATATTAAATATTAATACTCTTCATTTTAATTAAAATTTTGATTTTGATTACAAAATAAAATTTTTTTTTCTTTAGGCAAATTGCAGAAAAAACACCTTATAGTATAGTTGTAGTTGCAAAATCTTATACTCTTAAACTTTCAATTTGAAAAATTAAGCCCTCAAAATTATATAAATATTAAGATTGAGTTAAATTGGACTTTTGAACTTACATAGTTTTATCATTTGTGAGTTCAATTTTATGATTATTGTAAGTTTGAGTGTCCAAATTTAAAATTTGTATAAGTTTAAGGGCCCAATTTTTACGTTGAAAGTTTGAGAGTAGTTTTTGCAATTTATCTTTTTTCTTTTTATAGTTAGATTTACACCTCTCATCTCATTGAATTATACTCACATCTTTTTATTTGATTATTTGATTGGCAAACATATTTCTCCTTAGCCATGCCTCAATTCTCCATGTTTGAGGATTTTTCTCTCTTTTTCTAAAATTTTATTTTATATATAAGCGAGTTTATAAAATTTGGTTTCAAACTAGATTTCAATAAATTTTGATTTAAAATTCTAATGAATTTAAATTCAAATGATAATTTTGAAATATTAATGAAATGATAAAGTGTAATGCTTCCATTTCTAAGGTTCCATTTCGTAACTATTTCGACTTTTTTTTTTTTTTTGAAAAGTAAGTCTATAGATACTACTTCTCCCTTCAAATTTATTTATTTGTTGTCTATTTTTCATCAATGGATTAAAAAACCAAGCCAAAGTTTGAAAACTAAAAATATAACTTTTAAAAACTTGTTTTTGTTTTTGGAATTTGGCTAGAAACTCAACTGTTGTACTTAAAGAGAGATACAAAACAATATTAGACTTGAGAAGAAAATAAGCTTAATTTTTAAAAATAAAAATAAAAAATAAAATAGTTACTAACGGAGCCTAAGAGAATAGAAATATTTTATGAATAACGAAAAGAACAAAGCTTAGGCTGATTATGAATAAACTTAGACAAACTTATAGTTTCCATGGGTAGCGTATGACTATCTCAAGAATCGTTTAAACCAAAATTAATACAATTATGAGGACTATGCATGTTGGAAATTACGACAACAATAATATTAGAATTAATTTTAATATTCTTTTTGTAGCTTGTATTGAGGCTTGAGCCATTTAAGGAGATGGTAATAAGATTTCGAAGAACTTATGATCAAGTTCCACGTCGATATTGGCTGTGTTTAGAATACATTTTTAAATATTTAATTTTAAAAATAAGTCATTTTAGAAGAAATTGGAATGTTTGGCAACCGCTCAAAATAGCTTTTCAAGTGTATTTTAATCAGTTTTTATCAAAAATGGTTAAATAAAAATGAATTTTTAAAAAAAAAAATTTAAAGTCAATCCAAACATGTCCGTCGTTTTAGAGTGATTGGATTATTGAGTATGTTCTTAGTTACTAAGAACATTCTTCTTTGGTGGAGTTGGGGCTATAAGAATGTGAGTTATTTGTTGGAATACCTTGAATCTATTATAAGATGCTTCAAATGAGTTGGAGTCAACAAGATCCTAACTAACAAACTTGAATCACGTAAATATGTATGTTAATTTTTTACTATTTACACTTTTCTGTTTATCTTTATTTGTCGATTTTGTAACAATTTTGTTAATCCTTTTGTTCTACATGTCAATGCTTCTTAACGAGTGGGTTTTTATTTCCATTGGTTTTGATGTTGTGGTGATGGATGATATATGGAATTTGCTCGAGCTACTATGTATGATTATAGAGACACTTATTTGACTACTATTCAAGTTGAGATGGTTGCAACTTTGTATTGTCTGAAGTTGCTTGCAAACCTAGAAATCAATCACTTGACTATTTGTTTTGATTCAATCATGTTGATCAATAACCTAGGTTGATGATCTTTTGATGGAGGTGTCTACTTTCTTAGTTGATATTGTCTCAAACGACTCAATTCCATGAAGCCTAATTCATTCATATCATACGTGTGTTGAAAATAAGACAGTTCATACTTTAATTCATTAAAGTTTTTGTAAAATTTTGTTTGTTAGTTCTCTAATTTTCAATTTTTTTTATTTTTTTTATCTAGTTGTGGAATAAGTTGTCATAAGTTTGTAGTTCACCCTTTCTTTTTTTTTTTTTTTTTTTGTGATCATATTCATTTTGCTAATTATTTAGTTGTTAGTGATTCACATCTTTATTTGGTCACCCTTTGTATAGTATTAATTATTGTTCGTAGGATAATGTTTGTTGACTTTTCATTTATAAAAGTTTATTGCAGACGTATTATAACCCTCAATGTTGACCTATGAAGAATGGAAATACGGTTAAATTACAATTTTAGTTTCTCAACTTTCATGTTTGTGTTTATTTAGTGCCACTAAACTTTTAATAATATTTTATAGGCTTTTAAAATTTCAATTTTATGTTTAATAATAAGGCACTACACTTTTAATTTTGTATCTAATAGGTTTTTTAATATATTCAATTTTTTGAAGAAAAAAAAAAACAATAGTAGATAATTAATCTATTAGACTATTGATGCCAAATTTTGATAAGGGAAAACACTGACCCTTACATGACAACAACAATAAATTTGTAATTTAGGGAAGAGAGGACCTACAAAACAAAGAAAAATGACTTTGATGCCTTAGTAAGAGAACCAGACAATATAGAAGAAGTCAGAAGTTAAAAGATCAAGTTGAAGTCCCCTTAGGGTAAGGATGAGGATGAGATGGATCTTTCCTAATCCTAATAAGTTTAGGATTAGATCAGATTAGATAAATCTACTTTCTCTTATATTTATTTTCCTTATTTTTTTTCTAACTTTTAGCCTATTTCATCAAGTTCAAATTCACCCACAACATAGACATATATTATTATTATTATTTGAAAAAAAATGTTGAGTTGGTCAATGATCTATTAGATACAAAATTAAAAATTTTATGATCTATTAAACACAAAATTAAAAGTTCAAAGATATATTAAACACTTTTTAAAATTTAAGAACCCAATAGACATAAATTGAAAGTTTATAGATCTAGTAGGCAAATTTTAAAATTAAAGAATCTATTAAATACAAAATTAAAAATTTAGAGACTTATTAGACACTTTTAAAAATTCATGAACTAAATAAATATAAATCTTAGAGTTTATGGACTAAATTTATAATTTAACCCAGAATTAATATTTGTTGTAAACTGTCAATGATTAAGCCAACGTGAAAAATAAATTTACAAATTTATTGTTAGTATTCATAGGGTTAAAAATGAAAATAAAACACTATCAAATTGGTAAACTAAGATTAGAAGGACCATAGCTTCACTGGCTTAGTGTTTATATTATCAATTTCAAAATCAGAGTTTTGATTCTCTCACCTTATATATTGTTTAAAAAAAAAGTGAAAACTAGGTAAAATAAAGAGTGTTTTCAAATATAGGAAAATAAATCAAAATATTCACAAATATAGCAAAATTTCACTGGATATTGCAGATAGATTGTGATACTTTGCTATTATTTGTAAATATTTTCAACAGTTTTGTCATTTTATATAATTTCTCTAAAATAAATATATAAATAAATAAACAATATTAATGGCTGCTTTAGTAAATAGCTGGTTGTGCTTTTAGATTGAGACTACGTTTATTTTCACGTTTACTTTAAAATCAGTATTCTACTAGCTTTTAGATTCTCCTAAAATCAGGTAAATTTTTTAATTAATATTTAGTTTTCAATTTTATACTTAAAAAAAAGATTTATTTTATATATTTATCTATTCTTCACCCATCAAATCTATTTTCTATTTTTCATGAGTTAAATGCATTATTTTATTTAAAAAATATTTACCATATTGATCTTTTTAATATTTTTCTTAATATTTAAAAATTAATATATAACACACAAAATTAATCATACTAAACAAGTATTTAAAATTTTAAATTAAAAAAAATATCACTATTTTACATTCTTTTAACAATTGATTTTTCTGAAATTACAGCCGCCAACAATTATATATATTTTAGAAGCTACATCAATTGAAATTGTGAAGTGTTTTAAGAATGCTTTTAATAGTTTTTTTTTTTCTAAAAAAAAAATGCTTTTAAGAGTGGTCTCTTCAAATTTAACATTCTTTCTAGCTGGAAAAAAAATATATCATTCTGTCATTAGGTTTTGATTTTAGTTATTATTTTGACTCTTAAGGGTTATGTTTTCACTTTTAAATTTTGAGTTTAATTTTTATTTAAAAACTTTCAAAATGTTACATTTTTTTTTTAATTTTTAGATTTTGTTTCTATTTGGTCCCAAATTTTGAGATTTATATCTTTATCATTGATTTTTTTTTATTAAATATCTCATTTTCAATTTTGAGGGTTAATATCAATTAATTAATTTAAAATTTAAAATTAACTATAAGTTTTCATTAATTTTTCATCAAAGTTAAAATTAATTAAAACTTTTATATTGTAATTATTTTAAATTAATTACATGAAAGTTAACCCCAAGGACTAAATTAGGGTGTGTTTGGAAAACATTTTCTAAGTGTTTAATTTAAAAAATAAGTCATTTTGGGAAAAAAAAATATAGGAGTGTTTGATAACCCCTCAAAATAGATTTTGAAGTATATTTTAAACAATTTTATCAAAAGAGTTTAAATAAAATTGAATTTTTTTAAAAACACTTTTTTCTTTAATCAATCAAAACCGACCCTTAATTACATTAAATTAATTAGAATCCCGTTAAGTCAGTTGAACAGGGAAGATGGGTGGAACTAGCATTACGCCAAATTGGGTGAGTATTTGGTTAAGAGTGATTATAAGTCTACGATTATGGACAGAGTAATAGTTAGAGTGGTTAGATTCTATCCCGGATAAGTGGTGGAAAAGACAATGGCAATCACAAATTAAAAGTAAGTTTGCCATTTGTTTGAAAGTTATGTCATAATTATTTACCTATTATTTGTATGTTATCATTCAAAGAGTGTATGGAACAATCTCTCTCCTGAAAAAACCGACTATCGAGATTTCAGAGACGAGAAGAGCAACAATGGTCAAGAAGAAGAACAAGAGAGGAAGGAGAAAGCCTAAAAAAAGAACGGGAAGGAGAAGAGAAAAATGTCACCTTGCAAAATTATTATTAAACTAATATAGTTGTTCACTCATCAATACACCGTTAGCAACTTAACTTCCACGTCATATTCTGTTAGTCAACTAACGGTCTAAGAACTATTTATCCAAACTTCGAATTCAAAACTCAAAGACCAAAAGTGTATTTTGCCTATATATATCCTTTTTTTCACTACTAGAAAATCATTTCAAAACACACACTGTGCATTTGGTTTTTCCTTGACCTCCAATTTAAAACTTTATTCATATCATTGCATTTGATAAGATAACACAAACTTACATAGAAACTTCAATAGAAATGTCATACTTATTTACAAATATTTTAATACTTTTGTGTTTCATGTGAATTTGTATTGGGTCAAGTTTCTATATTTCTTTTTTATTATTTTTTTTTAAAGAAAGGTCAAGTTTTATATGTTAAATAAGTTTTTTAAAAAAAAAAAATTACGAGTTGAATTAGTAAATAATTGAAAAAATTAATCTCCTCTAGTATATTTTTCTTTTATATTAATAGACTTACAAACAATTTTTTATCCATAAAAGTTTAAATTTAAAAAGAAAAAGGATACCTAAACGAAACCCTAATCTCCATGACGTCAGTTGGACACATCATGAACTGAATGCTGAAGTGAGCAACAAAAATTAATCATATATTGATATTGAAAAAATAATTAAATATTACGGCCTATTATAACCATTTATATTTTATGATAATTATTTTCACCCATAATTTTTTACATTTTATTATTTATTTTTTACTCCTGTTTTGTAAAATGAGTCAAAATTTTAAAAATTTTAAAAAAATAATTTTAAAATACTTATTATTATTATTATTATTATTATTTAATAATTTGACTAAGAATTCAAGAGTTTCTCTCAAATAGATGAAAATCATAATATATTATTAGGAGAAAACAATCCTAAATTTTAAAAATTTATCAAATGGAGTTTACAATTTTCGTTTTTGTGGTTCAGGTTTAACCAATTTGATTTTTTGTTCTTAATTCTTTTTATGTGTGTTTGGTTTTCACACCAAATCTATAAAATGAGTTTTATCTTTCCTAAACAATTTTCAAAACAAAAGCAATTTGTTTTCAAAACTTTTCTTTTTTATTTCTTTCTTTTTTTTTTTTTTTTAAGAAAAACGTAAAGGAACATTAGCAAGAAAACTAAAAATCCCTAAAGTCCTCCTTGACGAGCTAGATCAACCAAGGAGGAAAACCATGAACTAGTAGAACCAGTGGTCTGAAAAGTCGCTAGTCATTGGCTTGATTTTTTAAAATACTAACGTGTCATTTGTTTTGTAGGCATCTTAGATTCTCATGGAAAGGAGATTTGTATTATCGCATTTGAGATTCTCGAGCAGTTTGTGATGTCCTAAAACATGGGTTTTCAGGTTTCTCATATTTAGGGCATCCCATTTTACTCCTTTGTCCTTTTCCTTTTTTCTTTTATATACATATTCTTTATTTGCATTATTTGACTTAAATAAATATAGTCAACCATATAAATCACTCTTTTTTTGTTATTTTGTAGTTGTTATTGGTTTTTAGAAGGGTACTTTTCAAATATAGCAAAATGATCAACCTTATTTACAAATATAGCAAAATGTTAATATCTATCACTTATCTATCACTAATAGACAATGACATTTTGCTATATTTAAAAATATTTCTAGCATTTTTTTCATTTAAAACAAATCCTCCTTTTAGAAAGATATTCAAATTTAAATTAGTATTTATTTTATAAAAAAAAATCTTAAGTTATGATATATTAGTTTGTTGAGAGAAATAATATAAATTTTATTAATTTAAAAAATTAAATTAATTATGAATTAATAAATAATCGTGACATTTCTAAAATAAAAAATTCTTTTGCTCCTTTTTTTTTTTCGCGATGTTATTTCTCTTCTCTCATCTATGAGCTAACATCACCGCCTCTTTCATTTCTTTCTTTCTTTTCTTTTCTTTTCTTTTCTTTTCCTTTTTTTCCATCCTTCTTTTTATGGAAGGGAAGAAGAAAGGAAAGGGAAAAAGAAAGGGGTGGGTAGAAAAAAAAAAAATAAAAAAAATATATCTTTATTTTTTAAAATATATTTTTTTTAGTATAAATAAAATGTTATGCCAGCTTCACTTAAGCATTACTTATATTAAAAGGAAATTTACTATAATGATCAAAATGCAACTATCCAAACCAAAATTGTATATATATTTTATGTGTTTTGATTTTAGATATATATTTGGTAGTATATTATCAATTTATCTAATTATTCAAATTTATGTGTTCGATATCATATATTAATAAAGTATAACATTGTAATTACCTACTAAATTTAGAATATAAATTATTACTAATTATTTTAAAAACATGTTTTATATTAAAAAAATTGTATAATTATTATGTTATTATATAATATACTTTCTAATTTATTATAGTATACATATTTTAATTCAATATAAATTAATTAATTGAGTTTATTACCTAAAATATAACCTTTGTTATAGTTTTTTTCCTCATATAAATTTGCTATTTTAAATTTTCAAAATTAAAATTTGGTACAATGAAAAATATATAAATGTTAATTTTTAAAATTTTCAGTTCACATATCTCAAAAATAATTTTGAAAAATACATCCATCAAACAGTACATATTTATTGAACCAGAAATATAAAACAAAATTTGGATTACCTTCCAAACAACTTTGTATCCCAACCATTATTCAGTGATAATACATGCTTACAGGAGCAAAATTTGAATTTATTTATTTATTTATATTTTAAAAAATTATTATAAATAAAAAGAATAAAAAATTATTTACAAATATAGAAAATTTTCTTCTATCGCAGTCTATCGCTGATTGACGGTAAAAATTTTCTATATTTGTAAATAGTTGGACTCATTTTGCTATAGGAAAATTATTTTAAATGATAATTACTGCTGAAAATATTTACAACTAATAGCAAAATACACCGTCTATGTGCAATAGACCACGATAGATTACGATAGGTTATTATCTGTGTCACAATCTATCGCGGTCTGTTGCAGATAGACAGTAAAATTTTGTTATATTTATAAATATTTTAATTTCTTTTACTATATTTAAAAAAGAACTCGTTGCTATATTTGAAAATAACGTTTTTATTTATTTATTTATTTTTACATACAATTCAATTCTTGTTCTAAGGCGATGCAAAGAAATATAAGTAGATGTGTAGCCATCAATAAGATAATTAGTCAGCCACCAAATGTCAAATTTTCAACCCTCTCAAAACCTCACCAAACTTCGAAGTTATACCTCAACTATGAAATCAAAATGCTACCTTTAATTAATTAGTTCTCTCTTCCTCAAAATAATAAGAATAATAATAAGAAGAATAAGTCTCTCAAGTACCTTTTAATTAATCCTTATTTGGGTACTTCAACCACTCTAATTAGAACGGTAAATTTTAATAAAAGACAAGTTGTAAAATCACCATGAAGTATGATAGTAGTTGTAATTATACCATCAAATGTTCAATTGTAAAAATTGAGCTCTCAAACTTATACTAAGTGTTAAAATTGAACCCTCAAAGTTACAATTGTTGAAGAAAATTAGACTCTCATATAATAAAAACTAAGTCTTTAAACTTATACACAATTCTTTCAATGTCTACATTTATTTAAGTTTAAGGGGTTCAATTTTAACACTCGTATAGTTTGGTGGACTCAATTTTTACTATTGAATGTTTAAGGATATAATTACAACTACTGCCGTATTTTAAGGGTGGTTTTTGCAATTTTTCCTTCTTTTAATAATATTTTTTTACATAAACTAAATGTAGTTCAATTGATATATTGTATGCATTATTAGTGGTTAAGAGATTTGAAGTTAAAATCTCCGATCATGAATAATCCTCTAATTTATCTATTCAAGTTTTGTGCCATATATATATATATTTATTTATTGTGGGGGTCGTTGCATTATTTGTTATTAGTAATTTCTTTTTTAATTATTTATTTATTTTTCATTGTGATTTTCTCTTTACCTTTCATAAAGGAAGACAAATCTTGGAATAATGAGAGTGAAATTGAGTTTTTTTTTTTTTTAATGTAAAAAAATCATACTAATTAGTTATGAGAAGAAGATATTTACTTCTGCAATGGAAACTAGCAATATTCCGAAATTTAATATAGGGAAATTTCATTGAGATATTATCTTTTTAACATTCTTAAAAAAAAAAAAAAAAGAAAAAAAAAAAAAAAAAGGTGAAACTAAGACTATTTAAAATTATTTCTAAAATGAATCTCCAAAACGGTGAAATGTTTTATTTTGGAAGGTAATTAAACTCCTCTAAAAATAGAATCGTTCCCACATAAAGTAGAATCTTGGTTTTGAAAATAAAAATTACATAATAATTAATACTTATCCATAATTAATTGTTTATAAGTCCATTTTTTTATTATAAAAAATAATTATAAATATAGTAAAAAAAATATTATTATTATCATGTCACTACTAATCATTAAAAAGAAAAAAAAGAAAAATCAAACTAGTTGAATCTATTAAAATCTCAAATTAATAATTATATTAATTAAAGAAAAATGTTGAAATCAAAGGAATGAATATCTTCTTTACTTCATATATATATATTATATCTTTAAGAGTGATAACTTTTCATGTTATTTTATGATTTTGGAAGAATATAATTCTAATTAGAAGATTTGAATCGACTTTAAATGAAATCAAGTAAGAAATAATAATGATGAATTGCAACAAATTATCTAAATTAATTAATTTGTGAAAGTTTAGAACCTCAATAGATACAATTATAATTAGTTTATGTGATTTAACGATTAGTTTAACTAGCTAAAACATATGTCTATTGAGTTTTCAAACTTAATAAAGTGTGTAATAGATCCTTTAAATTTTTAATTTTGTGTTCAATAGATCCCTAAAATTTTAGAGTTTTGTATTCTAGTAGGCCTTTCACCACCAAAAGTGACCGAGAGGCATGTGGTTTGAATACTTCTACTCCTATTTTATATATATATATATTTGCATATCTCTAAACATAAAATTGAAATATTAGGGTTACGTTAGACATAAAATTCAATTCTATATCAAATAAATCAATTATCAATATGTTTTAAAAAATCAAATATATCGAAGACAAATTAAATACAAACTTAAAAGTTTGACCTATGAGACACAAAATTGAAAGTTTAGACCTCGTTTAGTAACAATTTTATTTTTAGTTTTGTGTTTTTGAAATTTATGCTTGCTTTCTCCTAAATTTCATTTTTTGGTTTTCACATTTCTTAAAAAAACACTCGAATTCTTGATGAAATTCTAATAACAAAAACAAATTCAATAGTAAACAACATAGCAAAAAGAAATTATAAGTGGGAGTAGAGTTTATAAGTAAGAGAATGATTAGACATAAAATTTAGATTAGGGCTACTCAAAATTTAGGGACGAAACTGATAAAAATAATACACATTTGGACTAAAGTTGTAAATTTGTAATAATATATATATATATATATAATATAATTGTCGTGAAAATAATAATAATAAAAAATATATATATTATTATTATTATGCATGTGAATAAACAGCGCAACGTAGAGTACAGTTCCCGATCCTTACCTTACGCCGCTTGCTTTTGTTTCTTCTTCCTTCTTCTTTCTTCTTCTTCTTCTCTCTGTTTCACTGAAATTACTCCTTTTTCCCTTTCAACACTTTCTTCCATTTTCTCCCTTTTTCATTTTCATAATTCATTTCCTCATTTGATTTTCCATCCACAATCTTCAATCCACTACTTCTTCTTCTACCATTTCTAACTTCTTTTTTTTTTCCCCTCATCGGATTTTCTTGCCGCCGGTAACCTTATCGGAATATTCTTCTTCTCCCTCTCTCTCTCTCCATGTCTTCTTCTCTTTCATGGTTCTTCTTCTTTTCCCTCTCCTTTACGTTCTCCGGTACGGCCGCCTCGGTTTCCGATGATGCAATGTCGCTCCTCATGTTTAAGGGCTCGATTTCGCTCGGAGGCTCTGATGTTCTTCGTGGCTGGAATTTGTCTCTTTCTCACTGCCAGTGGTTTGGAGTTACTTGCGATGGTGTTAACGGTAGAGTTGTTGCGCTGAATATCAGTGGAAATGGTGGTGTTCTGGCGGCGGGTTCTTCACTGGTTGGGAAGTTGAATCCGGCGATTGGAAATCTTGTTGAGCTTCGCGTTTTGTCGCTTCCGAATAATTTGATGTACGGGGAGATTCCGGGGAGTGTTGGTAAGCTTCAGTCGTTGGAGGTTCTAGAGCTTCAGGGGAACAATTTCTCTGGAGAGATTCCAAATCAGATAAGTTCACTTCGATCTCTTCGCCTGCTTAATTTGTCTGATAACTCGTTTTCTGGCTCGATTCCGGGTAAATTGATCGGCTCGACGCGATTAGAAGCAATTGATTTGTCGTACAATCAATTATCTGGTAGTATTCAAGTTGTTGATAATAGATGCGGTGCTTTGAATCATTTGAGGCTTTCGCATAACTTTCTGACTAATAACATTCCGGCGGAGATTGGACAATGTTGGAAACTCAGGACTCTGTTACTCGATGGTAATATATTAGAGGGGCAAATTCCGGCTGAGATCGGCCAAATTTCAGAACTCAGAATTCTTGATGTTTCTAGGAATAGCCTTACCGATTCGATTCCAAAAGGGCTTGGTAATTGCCGGAAGTTGTCACAGATCGTTTTGACGAATTTGAACGATATCAATCCCGACTACGATAGTTTAAGAGGGGAATTCAACGCCTTCAATGGAGGTATTCCTTCTGAGTTGTTATTGCTTCCAAGTCTGCAAGTTTTATGGGCACCGAGAGGGAATTTTAATGGCGAATTGCCGATTAATTGGAGTTCTTCATGCTCGCTTAGAGTTCTCAATTTAGGGCAAAATTACATCACTGGTACAATACCCGAATCGATTGGGAAATGTGCGAATCTAACTTACCTGGATTTATCTTCAAACAAGCTTCAAGGTAACCTCCCCTCCCAGCTTCGAGTTTCATGTATGGCGTATTTCAATGTTAGCCAGAACAAAATTTCTGGTGTTCTTCCCAGATTTGAGAAAGACAGTTTCTGTACGAACTTGATTCCACACGAACCAGCTCCCAGATTCTTAGATCAGGAAGACGATTGGAATTCTTACTTCAATTTTCCTGTTTGGGATTTCCCGAGATTAAATGATAATCTCATAATTTCCCATGATTTTAGCTGGAATAGGTTCAGTGGCTCATTAACTTCAGTCAAAGTGGGAGAAGAGCTTTTGGCTAATGGCCGCAAGTTCTCATACAAATTGTTGCTTAATAGCAACCAGTTCAATGGATCACTTCCCATTGATCTGGTCTCGAACTGTAACGATATGAAGGGTGTTTCTGTTAACTTGAGTTCAAACTTAGTATCAGGTGAGATTTCTGATGCATTTTTTCTCCATTGTCGACAAATGATAGAGTTTGAGGCAGCAAGCAATGAATTAGATAACTCGATTGGACCTCAAATTGGCGACTTGCAGATGCTTCTTCGTCTCGACTTGAGAGGGAATAGATTGTCTGGAGTTTTACCTGATCAGTTGGGAAACTTGCAGAGTTTGAAATGGATGCTTTTGGGGGGAAACAATTTGACTGGAGAGATTCCATCTCGACTTAGTCGATTGACTTCTCTCGTGAGTTTAGATCTTTCTCGGAACATGTTTACAGGAGTTATCCCTGAAAGCTTCTCATATGCTTCAAGACTTGAGATTCTGTTGCTTGATCATAATAGGTTAACTGGGGAAATACCAGCATCTTTCTCTGCCCTTTCACATCTCACTAAATTGGATGTCTCTTTTAACAACCTTTCTGGCCACATTCCTCATCTTCAGCACACATTTGACTGCATTTACTTTGGTGGGAATAAGTTTCTGCATCCATGCCCAGATTCATACTCCGACTCCCCAGCTGGACTTCCGGTTCCTCTCGACGTTGCAAAGTGGAAGAGACGAAGAAAGTTTATGTCCATGATAATCGCTGTGGCTGCCTCCTCAAGTCTAATTTGCTTACTCATAATGATAGCTGTTATCATCATTGTTAAGAGAAGGCTAGGTAAACAAAATACGTTAAAGAAGAAACAAGTGGTGACTTTCTCAGATGCTCCTTCCGATCTGAATTATGATAACGTGGTCCGAGCTACCGAAAATTTCAGCCTTCGTTACCTTATCGGTACCGGTGGCTTTGGATCAACGTACAAGGCTGAACTGCCCTCAGGTTTCCTTGTTGCTGTAAAGAGACTGTCCATTGGTAGGTTTCAAGGAGGCATTCAACAATTTGACGCAGAAATTCGAACTTTGGGAAGAATACGACACAAAAACCTTGTAACTCTTCTCGGGTATTATGTTGGAGAGGCTGAAATGTTCTTAGTTTACAACTATCTTTCTGGTGGGAACCTTGATACTTTCATCCACAAAAAATCTTGCAAACACGTAAAGCACTCAGTGATCCACAAGATCACTTTGGACATAGCGAGGGCTCTTGCATACCTTCATTACTCCTGTGATCCTAGGATTGTTCATAGAGACATCAAGCCTAGTAACATCTTGCTTGATGAAGACCACAACACCTACATATCAGATTTTGGGTTGGCAAGGCTTCTTGAGGTTTCAGAGACTCATGCCACAACAGATGTGGCAGGAACATTTGGATATGTCGCACCTGAATATGCTACAACTTGCAGGGTCTCGGATAAGGCGGATGTTTATAGCTTTGGAGTTGTGCTACTAGAGTTGCTTTCTGGAAAAAGATCACTCGATCGATCCTTTTCCGACTTTGGGAACGGATTTAACATTGTTACATGGGCAAATATGCTGATCAAGGAAGGTCGTTTTTCCGAGCTTTTCACTCCTGAACTTTGGGAAATGGGACCTAAGGAACACTTACTTGGAATGTTAAAGCTCGCTTCCAATTGCACAGTTGAAATTCTCGCTCTTCGACCGTCGATGAAACAGGTTGTCGAGACACTGAAACAGTTGTAAATTTTTTTGGATCACTGACCCTTCAAACTGGTTGCTGACTCAACAATGCCTACATTATAACCAATCGTACATATTGAGATAAATTCTTTTTCTCCCAGGTTCCTTTTCTAAAATCTCTAGCCCTTCCATTAAATTTTCTGTCTCCTTTGTTTTATAGTTAATCCTAGAATATAGAAATACTAACATTGAGCATAGTTGCTAGGAGTCCATGAGAAAACTGCAAAAATTCACCCTTACAGCATTTAGTATTATACTCACCAACTTCTAATTAGAACAGTAATCTCTTAAAAGTTAGAAATCACTGTAACTAAAGTTTATCATTGTAAGGTTTATTTGTAATGATTTGAAAGAGTAAATGCTGAAGTAGAAAGTTTTGGAGTTAAAACAGTTATATGTTTGTTATGAGTCCCCCCCCCCCCCCCCCCCCCCCTTCCTCCCACTTTTGTCTTATTTAATTATTCTTTTGCATAGAAAGGAGTAAGGAGTAGTGTGTAGTGTGTAGGGTCATCAAGGAAAAGGGACCACAAATCTTCAAAAATCAATTTGCTTTTCTCCGTTATTGGCTCTGTATGAATTGAAAAGGTTTTACTAAATTTGGTGTATCTGTAGCCATTAGGAATCCAGAGATGCTTTTTTGTGAAAATAGTAAAAAAATGAATGCATCATATGATATTTGGCTGCTTTCTTTGAGTAAATGATGACTAGTGAGGAAACTTTTAAAAGAAAATAGTATTTCGATTCAGTACTTTTGATGTTTAGAATAAACTTTAAAATCAGTCCTTACTGTTAATTTGTTAGTTAACTTTTCTCTTAAAAAATTATATCCTAACCAATACTTTTTTGCTTTTTAGATTTTAAGTTTACTGTTTATTTGATGTTTAAATTTCAAATTTAGGTTTTAAAACATTATACTTTTATCTTTAACTTTTGAATTTTGTTTCAATTTGGTTCTTAGACCTTCAAGAGTTGCACTTTTAATCTTGATTTTTTTTTTTTTTTTTTTTGCTAAATTATGATTTTTATTTTTTAGTGTTTATATCTATTAATTCTAATTAAATTAGTTTGGACTAATTTTCCATCACTATTAAAAATAATTCAAAGTTTTCACACCACAACTGTTTTAAATTAATTAACTTAAAAGTTATCATCATATATCAAAGTGAGCATTAGTAAAATTTTGAGGATAAACATGTAAAATATTGAAACTTTAGGACCAAATGAAAACAAACCCAAAACTCATTGGTGGGTTAAAATCCAACATTATACCCCATAGGGACCAAAGAGAAATGAAACACAACACTTATAGGTAAAAACTTAATATTTTCAAACTTAAGTACCAAATGAAACTAGACTCAAAACCCAGAGATGAAGAGGGTATTTTACAAAAATAATAATAATAATAATAATAATAATAAATAAAAAATAATAAAAATTGTGGGTTGGGCTTAAATTTGGAGAAAATGAAGTTGAGGATGAAAGAGGGGAGGGGAGAGGGGGTGTGAACCATAATTTAGATAGTGAGGGAGAAAAGAATGAAGATTTTTAATCACGTTAGTTTCGCATTGTTAGATTTAAGTGGATTTTTAAATTTAAAAAAATTGTGGGTTGGGCTTAAATTTGGAGAAAAAAAGACCTAACGTATCCACCTCATTCTGGGAGGGATATGCATATTGAAAATTAAAAAAAGAAAACAAAAAATTAAATTAGATACTTTAATTTGGACACATATCTAGACATATCCATATCAGATATACGTATTTGATATCGATTCTCTATACAATTAGGAGTATTCGTATATCCTAACTTAAAAGTATAGAGACAAATGATATGAAATTCCAACTATTAAATGTACACATTAACAAATACTAACCGTAACAACAGAAACAACATTCCTCTAAGGATGAACTTTTTCGAAGTTGCACTTTGTCCAATAGTTACTTTTTAATTACATTTACCAACTTTTACAGAATACAATAGTTTCAATCGTGACTTTCCGATATGCAGAAGAGAAATATCATCCTCACTTTGTTCCTCACAAATTTTATTGTTCAAATGATTAGTAAGGTCAAGAGCAATAAATCTCTTCGGATCAATTAATTCATTATTATGAATAATTCCTACAAAGGATTGGACTATTACGTAAACGACCTCGATATTTTCCATATATATGTTACATAGTTATTCTTGTGTCGAAGAGATTCACTTCTTTCCCACAAATCAATAGCTTAAGTGCAAAATTGAACTTAGACCACGTTTATCTAACCATAATGAAAATTGGTGTAATCGAAATGAGATTTCATTGATGGATAAATCGTAATAGGCCTGAATTGCAAATATAATTGAATTGCTTTTGATCACGTTTACCTAGAATTATTAATGTCACATTCTATTTTTACTGTTATCGTTATTGTTGACCCTACCAGTAACAATAAAAGTAAAGGTAACAATAAATGTAATGTGTCATATTCATAATTTTCATATTGTTATAGTAACAATATTTGTAAGATTAACGATAAAAGTAGTGGATCTCACATAATTTTCAAGTACAATCATATTAAATACTCTTCATTCCTCAATTAAATTGAAGGATTTGATTACAGATTTCAAGGTGAGCACAACTCATTACAATTGTGAAATGCAAGTAAACAACAAAAGCAATTTGGAGTCCATTTTTTACATTATAATTGGTGGATTACCTTTTCATCTAGTGTAAACATGTTGAGAAACAAAATCAAGTTCATAATTTGTCTGCAATCACAACAGTCACAAGCTATTACTCACACCAAATTGTGAATTCCCAACCACAATTTAGTAATAAAACTAAGAGAAATTATTACAAATGGAAAAAATATCAAATTATTTATAAATATAAAAAATCTATCACTAAGCGATAGAAATCTTATACGGTCTATTAGCAATAGACAGTAAAAATTTTCTACATTTATAAATATTTTAGCTCATTTTGCTATATTTGAAAACAGCCCTAAAAGTAATGTAAGTTTGGCATTAATTTGAGAACAAATTTATTAACAGGTTTTAAATACATTATTTTTCATTAGAAAGAAATTTGATTCAGAATAGTTCCACACACAAAACCTCTAAGTTTGTTTCAAATGGTTATGACATTAGTGTCTTCTTAATGGATAGTAAATTTGAATCCTTCCTTTCAATTGTGATTTATAAATGTTTTATTGTCAGAAGAAGAAAAAAAAATAGAACTCAGTAGAGCTGCAATTATTTCCACCACCTCACATGAGACTGTACTTAGAAAATTAATCAACAACTTAACAATAAATAGAAGGAAACAATCAGGAGAATCATCCCTTCTAAAGCATTGGCATCAGATGGCTTTGAAGCCTCCAAAATTATTGAAATTTATCTTTTCTAAGCAACAGAACAGAGAGATGTGGGTTTAAAATAAAGAACAAAGCTACAAAAAAAAATTAGCTTACCAGGAAAAAGTATTCTTTTTTTTGCCTGGATCTTTTCATCATTTAAAATTTCTTCTCCTCTTCCAGCTGCTCATCTAACATCTAGATATATACATGGTGTTGTGTTTGCTTCTCTTCTTGTATGAAATGGGTTATGTATAACACAGACTACACCATTCTTTGATTGCACAAAACCAGCCTTTCTTTGAAGCATCCACAGTGTTTCTTGTTCTTTCATTTTTTCTAATAGAAATCTCATCTATTAGCTTATGCCATTGCTGCATCTTATAGTTCTTACTCCAAAACAAAATTCACAAGTCTGTCTCTTATTGCAAAGCTAAATGGCCAAGATTTCTCCTCATTGATTCCATGATCTCAAATATGGTTTCTCCATTGGATCAGTCAAATTGGAACTTTGATGCCTCATACCTACCCAGCTCATACCCTGAGATGCTATTTCATGCCCTCCCAAGTAATTAATTGGGTTGGATGTTTCTGGTAGGACGTTTCCAATCATGGGATTTCCTTCGCCCAACATTCCATAGTTCCTTGGGGAAATGAATTGCCCGTTCGAGCCCATAGAATGGAAAGGGGAACGGAATTGATTACCCTGAGATAGAACACTGAATAAGGTTTGGTCTGTGTTGCTGCTTCCACTACCAATGCTTGGATTTGGGACTATAACACTAACGCCATCTGACCCTGTAAACCCATCACGGACAGGATGCTCGCCAGAAAACCAGTTCTCGCCTAATAAACGTCCACCGTTTATAGGATGAGAATGAGAATGGATATGGGAAGACAAACGAACCGAGTTAACAGCCCAGTCCTGCATTCCAACTGAGGGTAACTGTTGCGGAGTTGGAGGAATCAGATACCTGTTGCCATCAGGGTAAATATTCTCTGGAACGCCGTGTTGAATGTAAACTTGGTCGTCTTCCTTCCGCCTTTGGTGCAAAGGCACAGATAAATCTGGCTGCTCCTGGAAATGTCTAGAATACTGACTCTCCTCCATCAAGTCGTTCGATGGCTGGTAATTTAAACCTGAGTGCCTCTCCTTGTGATGGAAAGACAGAGCTCCCTGTCTCTTAAATACAGAATGAAGTAACTCATCTTTACCTTGATTTTCATAACTAAAGGTGCCATCGTCCGGTTGCCTATGTAACAAATGTTTTCCAATATCTTTACCTTGATCTTCATATGAACTAAAGGTGCCATCCTCTGATTGTCTATGTAACAAAGTTTTTCCAATATCTTTACTTTCATTTTCATACGAACTAAAGGTGTCATCATCTGATCGTCTATGTGACAAACTTTTTCCAATATCTCGATTATGCAAATCAGGTTCCACAAAAGTGCCATTATCTGATTGTCTAGGCAACAAAATTTTTCCGATATCCCTGCCAAGTAAGCCATGTTTCACATAATTGCCCTCATCTGGCTGTCTAGGCAACAAACTTTTAGCAACACCTCTGGCAGGCATGTCAGGATCAACATCGAAAACTGTTGTTTTTTGCTCGTCGTCGGCATGAGAATTTGCAAGAGACAAATTACTTATAGATGTCGCATAATCATGGCTGGTAGAAGGGGTGTAGTAATTCTTTGGAATGCCTGGTCCTGGGCGGACATCACCGATAGGAAGTAGGGCCTCTCCCTGGCTGGCTGAGCATTCTATAGCATCCATGTTTCTTGATATTCCAGATTCTTTGATATTAGTATCACCAGAATTTGGGGTGTCATGGTTTTCGGGATCTGAACTGATGTCGTTCTCCAGCCCACCATTGACCTGCTCTGACGACTGACTACTTTGGGAGCCTGAAATTGATTTTTCCATGGATTCGTTTCCTGTTTCTTCCATATCCACTTGATCTGTTTCCTCAGCATCCATTTGACCTCGAAGCATGCTATCATGGCTTTCAGTGTCCACATCCTAAACCCTCAATTACAGGTAAAACGTTAAAAAGACAATGTTACAGAAGGAACCCAAAAGAAATATTGGTAAATAGGAACTAGATATATTGCATACAACGATGGCCAAATGCTATAAAGAGAGGAAAACAAATGAGAGAACAGAAAAACAGAAGTGGAATTGTTAAGCACCATCAGTAGTGTTTGTCTATCTTTCAGATCTTGCTCCAAGGCCTTGGTTATTTGACGTCTCTGTAAATGAATCTCTCTCCAATTGGCATACGCAACTGGGAGATGAACTTTTGATAATTGCAGCCTATTCCAAGAAAGAAACTATGGTATAAGGGAATGCGTGAAACTTTCGATTTTGTAAAAATAAATGTTACTTCACATATTTTCTCACCAGTGCTCATGCAACTTTTTCTGTTCTTCCTCTACAAACACTTGGTACGGTTGTACATTAAAAGCTTGTATGTCACCTAAAACTTGGTCCAGGGATCCGGATTGCTTCATATTCTTCACAAGGTCATGCTGCTTCTTGCTAATCTGAAGCATGGGAACAAGAAATCAATCTCAAAACTCTACCAAAAATCAATACTTGTCTCTTTTCAATAGGGGAAAACCAGAAGCATAATAAGAAAATGACCAAATTTTTATGAGGTCTATTCAACCGTTACTTTAATCATCAACATAAAAGAAGTGTGTTATAACTTCGCCTTCACAAAGTAAGGATTATATGGAATGAAGATACTCGGATACTAATCCTATGACAAGATCAGTAAGGCCGTGGCAAAAGTCTTGTCAGAGTATCCAGATAAATGCTAAACTTAATAGAGTAAATCAAGAAAGAAGTAAAGTAAATAAGAAAATGTGACCCTAAATTTTATGTGTGTTTCACAAACATTCATTGGACAAATCTCAAAACAAAACTATTTCTCTATCAACAATTCTACGAAGTTTCTTTTACCTTTTTTTTCTAAATAAAAAACATTCAATCATAATTTCATTGATAATATGAAATTACAAAAGGGCAAAGAAGCCGTGAGGGTTACATAATGCTATTCCAATGTGCTATAAGAACAAAGTTTCTTTTACTTGAAATGGTTAAAAGAAACAAAAAGAAATACACTTCTTTATCTATATTTCTATACATATATATATATATCTTTCCATATCTCAACTGTCATCTTTCTTTTCCCCTGTCAATCCTGACTAAGAAAACCAAATATATGTGTGTGCCGAAATTCACCAACACACCCAAAAACCCAAAATAGCCATTCTTGCAACATGGTTCGAGTCTCAGTCCCCTCTACTTGGTCAACTGCAAAACCACATACCACAAACCTAACCTTGCAAACGAACTGTAATTTGTGGCCGAACACTAAGTAAGCAAACATCTGAAACCCCACAAACCCCTCTGCCTTAACCTGTTGCAGACCAAGCTAACCACAACTATGCCTACATAGTTAAGCAGTTTAGGAAGTCATCAACCACATTCCATGACAACTGAACCTCCGAACATCCTATGTCTTACATTTTTCATCATGCATCCTCTACCATGATCACCCCCACTCAAGCCATGTATATGAAGCCAATTCCCAATTCAAGTTCTGCATTCTAAACAGTTCTGCCAAAACCACTTGGCTAATAATTGTGGTTCAACTTGCAAGTTCGAGAGGTAAATCTGTAAGATTACCCTGCGGACTTGAATAAAATCATTTTCTCAAGCCATTTCCCAGCTTTACTCTGGCTCCCCTTACCACTAGAGTTCTGCCATTCGGCTACTTTGCATTCCAACAGCCATTTTAACAAGACAGTTGGCAGATTACCATGCAGACCATCCATTTTGGTTCTTAACATACCTACGGGTCTGTTTTGGACAGGCTATAAACTGTATTCTTACCAACCTATAAACTTTATTTTCCCCTTAGTTCCAGATGGGGCTGTTTTGGACAGGCTAATTTTATTTTATTTTATTTTTATTTTTATGAGAAACCAAGATTTCATCGAGAATTCATAAAAGAAAACAAAAGGGAAGGCCAACCAGCAGAAGCTTGCCGAAAAAATGAAGAGTATCCAGTTGGACATGTAAACAGAGAATAAGTACAGAACTCCTAAAACAAAACCTCCAAAGAGAGCAACCAAAACTCTTAATACTATTATTCTATTCCTTTCATGCAAAATGCTCTAAAGAATTATTCATATAGAATTACCCCAGAGGACTTTAACTTTCTTCATCTTCAGGAAGCAAAGAGAAGGCAACTAAGGAGCTTTGCTCGTCCCAAGGCCCAAACTTGGAAGACATCAAGGACTTTTGATATTAAGCTCGCCTGAAGGCTCAAACTTGGGACCAAGAGACCCAAACCTTTGCCAATGAAGCTGCCCCTTAGGGGCAATTAGTTTAGACTGTTTTCAGACTTCTATCTCCCAAAAAAAAAAAAAATTGAGAACGCAGACAATGTTTTGTTGTTTATATGTATTATCTTTAGTTCTTTATCCGTTACCCGTTCAAATATAATTTTCATTTTTTAAAAACAAAAAAGTTGATTTAAATGTGTTGTATTTTCAATTAAATTATTTTTAGAAAATAAATGAAAATGAAAGAAAAATGAGTGAGCAAAAAAAAAAAAAATTAGAACTAAACTCAAACAACCCCAAGTCGTGCACTGAGTTGAGGGAGACAAAGTGAATATGAAAAATTTGAAAAAGTTCCAACAATATTGAGAAGCAAAATGAGAAAACTTTACATTGATATAATGAAAAGAAACAAGACTTTCTCATCCTATTCAATTTTTTAAACACATGTTTGATATTTTAACTCTCAAATTTTATTATTTCTCTCCAATATTTTAATGTCTATTGTGTAGAAAGTATAAATAAATGGTTGAACAATTCAATTCAAGTCCCCAGCAGTCTTCAACTCACGTTTACAAGTTTCCAGTAGATGTCTATAATGCTTAACATGTGTCAACATTTGCTCCAATATACGTAATCTTGAAGCTGGTCAATGTTTCTTATCAGAAAAAAATAATAATAATAAAACATCAAATAACCTTGAAATATGACATATATTTGGAGCCATCACTACACTGGATGTTGCGCTTTTGTAGCTTGTCCTCAGGTCTAGTACCCACATTAAGCATGTCATCTAAAGCACTTGATGAACTTCTGCATCTTTCTCGCTTATATCCTTCCTTGCACATCCTGTTAGTCATAAAAACTAATATATAGTCAACAGAACAAAATCCCGATTGAATATAGAGAAACTGCCTCTCAAACAGAGATAACTAAGGAAAACATGATGTGCACCTACACTGTCTATTCACAACTTATAGTAAAAACCATGGTAATACCTTAAAGAAACTATCTATAACTAAAAAGGACAGTGGATAAATCAGACAAGCGTCCTTATCTCATAAAATACTATGAATACTAATCATATGAACGACATGCATATTCCAGAACATAAGCTAAGTTACCTTTCTGAAAATTCTCTACCCTTCATGAATGAAGTCTGGTTATCACTACTACATGCTTTCTCCTCTGCAGCCCATGAACCAGACTCGGATGTAGCTATAGCATTGTCCTCATGATGGTCAAATCTGGACACATTCAGGGTGGAGACTCTATTTTCTGAATTTCTTGACCTGCTTAAAGTACATTTTTCATTCTGATTTGTTTCATTTTCTTTCTTGATTAAACAAAAGACCCCCTCCCTAAAAAAGAACGAAGAAAGAAAAAGGGAAAAAAATGGAAACATGGGAGGGAAAAGGCAACTGAAGCACTAATTTAACACAAGAGTGACAAATATTAAGAAAGCACTCAGATTATGAGACGATGGAATAAACTGACAACATCTAAAAATGTATGATTATCCAAATTTCCAAATAAATCTGACAAAATATCTTCCATTCTTTTTTATTGATAAGAAAAATTTTGGCATTCCATTCAAATTGACACAGTTGGCACTTGGGTCTAAATTAAATATTTGCTAATTAACTTATTCCCGTTCCAAATCAATTATTGAATGCTAGTCACTAACCTTGACCATCAACAGAATTCAAGATATGTGAGGAAGACTAGTCAAGAAATGTTACAAAGACAAACCAACAATATATCTTTAAGAGTAGTCAATTACAAATACTAACCACTAAAATGTCACTCAAGTTGGAATTTATCGACAAAAATAGAAAGGACAAAAAAAAGATTTAAAGCAGTTTTATATGCCAGCAGCCAGCTACAAATTTCCTTCATTACAGAAATAAGCAGGATATTGTCCAAGCTGATGTTCAAAGTCTATTTGGAGCAGAAGGTCAAGAATTATGTGTTTGAAAGAAAGCAAAAGAAAAGGTATCACCTCCATGTTTGATGTATGATTTCCTTCTCTGGATCTTTGCAGTTCGCACATCTATCCTTCAGTTTCTGCAAATACCCAATCATACTGCCAGAAGTAGGAACTAATATTAGCAACAACATGTTTCAATTAAAGTAAACACCATTGAAAGGTAAAGGCTTACAGAAAATAGTGATATTTCAAATAGTTAAAGATACATTGTTGAAATCATCAAGTTATAAATGGCAATTTAACAGATTGAACAGTAAAAACACTTCTTACTTATTATGATACTTCTGTAACTCACGGGAATATGTTTTTTTATCTGCCCTTAAGCACTGTTCATGGCGAAGAACTGCATCAGGATGAAGGGCACCAGAGCAAAGTGAAGACTCCCTGAAAGTACATATATTTGGATAAATTCAACAGTTATATTGTAGCCATCAATATTTCTCCAAAAAAATTTAACAAGTTCAAAGTCCATCTCTTGCCACAACGTCTGATGGAAATAAAGTAATATGTATCAAAAAATAATGATAGAGAAGATGAGAAACAAAAGTCCAAACTTCAATAAGCAGAAGCTGAAACAAATTAAATTAAAAGAAGAACCTATAATTTGAGACTCGTCTTTACCAGCCCAATACCCTCTCTCTCTCTTTGATTAGGAACAAATATCAACGGGAAGTAATATCATAATTAGGAACCTTTATTAAATTTTTTTTTTTAAAAAAAAAAAAAAAAAAAAAAAAAAAAAAAAAAAAAAATCAATGAAAGAAAGTGTTGCCTTTTTCTTATAAAAAAATTAGGGAAAATATCAATTTACACCTCTTTGGGGGTTGTATCAACTTAACCCCTAAACTAGTTGTTGTATCAATTTAAACCCTGAACTGTCGTAAGTATATTGATAACACCCTCCTCCCCCTCAAACTTAGCTCAAAACATATCGTGTAAAACATAGAATTGTTTTAGGACTTCTAAATTGTTTGAGTGAACGAATCTAGACCCTCTATTAAAATTACATTTAAAAATTGTTCATACATTCAATTCTTATACTTGTACACCTCTTCAAATGTATGATAAATAAAATGGACAATTAGAATTGATGCATGGACAATTTTCAAATAAAATCTTAATTGAGAGTTTAGATTGATTCACTTATGAAAATTTAGGTGTTTGATTGATAAAATTTTAAGTCACACACGATGTTTATCCAAACAATACGTAACAGAAGGATGTACATTGATATTTTCCCAAAAAGATAAAAATAGACAATAAGTAATAAAAATGGTGGTGGGGGGAATACTTGCCATTTAACAAGGGGATTTCCAAAGTGAAAATTATTCCCCGAAAACAACGCTCCCACCACATCTGTCTCATTTTCTTGTTCTCCAGGAAGAAACTTCCTAAGATTGTTCCTCTCATTTTCTGAAAGATATGTCTGCCAAACCTGCAATAAATTCAAGGCCAGATGAATAAAAAGAAATACAGAAGGGAAAGTGATAACTTTGATACAAATAACAAGGGCAACCACAAAATTATTGCTACCTCAAGTGAAAGGACTTCTGATAAGTCTTCCAACTCAAAAATCTCACGAGGGACATCAAAAACATCAGCTAAGATAGTTTGCTCATTAGAAACCAAATCAACAAATGGTCTCAACTTTCTCCAACTTATGCCAATTTGTTCCCTCTTGGAAACAACTCTTCTTTTACTCCCATCCCATACCAAAGTAATATGGGATCTTAGGTTTGCATCGCTGTGTGGCAATGCTAAATTCTTTTTTCTTACTCTATATGGTTCTCTTGAACTGTAACCAACTACATTGGCAGAACTCAATCTTTTTCTCCGTTGATTGGCCGCCATCAATGAAGTATCAGACACAACATACTATCACATAGTGCAGCAATAAGTTTGATGAGAGGCCTGAGAAAACAAATCAACTAATGAGCCTTTCAACACTGTAAAATCATCAAGCCTCAGCAACCAGCACCAGAAACCAATTTCAGGGATAGAGCTTTAAAATCATTCCCAGAATCATACCATTCTTTATTAACTATTAAGTAGAGTAGAGTATACTTTCATAACATCCCATGTAATAGGGAGAACATATAACAGCCATAAACAGCCTTAAGTAGAGAAACAGAAATTCCAATCAAAATCGTTTTTTAAAGTTCTATTCGCTGCTAAAACGAAAATCCAATTTCAAGCAGCCAATTAACCCCTTTAATTATCAATTTTATATCAAAGATAAAATAATGACTAGAATACCAAATTTTCAGTACCAGAAAAAATGATAAATCACTTAATTCTCATCAGAGGTCATGTCAATCACAACGGTTATATAGCAAACAAGTAAGTAAAGAAAAACTCACTTTAACAAACATAGAGATAACATCAAAACTATCCCCAAGTCTCAGAAAGAAAATTACTCTTCCAAAGAAAAACAATGGATTTAACAGCTCCAAAACTATTCTATATGCATTTTTCAGTAACCCCAGCGTGAGAGTATCAACTCGAGTTAAAAACATAAGAATTGAAGTCAAGTTTTAGTCAATCAAGTGGTGAATAGTTGCAATAATTCAACTCAAAAATCAACAACACACATAACTCGCAAGTTCCACACAAGAGGGTAGGGTAGGGGGCTTCATCCTCCACTTACAAACAATACATAAACCATCCATAGACCCAGTAACAATAACAATAATAACTTAAACACCACTAAACAAACCCATCAAGAAAAAATAATAATAACCTAGCAAATAACAAACCAAAAAAAAAAAAAAAAAAAAATCCTCTCCCTCCCTTCTTCATTAAAAAAGAAACAACTAGAAAGTCGCCACAAGAGCCACACAGCAATGCAATTAAAGCAAGAACAAGAAAAAGGAACACCCCCCAGGATTAAAACAAACCCCCCCCCCCCCCCATAATCGAAGCAATAGAAAGAAAGAAATTAGTAAGAGAATACCTAGAATATTCCCCAAAACGAAGGTTCTATCGGTGCAAAAACATGGAAGAGTTGAATAGAAATTTAGAAGAAAAGGAAAGGGAAATGTAATCGATGATAAGTGAAGGTAAAGGGAGTGATAGATAGGGTTTGGCGTTTATCCGAAATATTGTGGAGGCTGAAGTTTGAGAGAAAGAGAGAGGAACTGA
The DNA here is from genome assembly GCA_030954485.1 of Citrullus mucosospermus. Taxonomy (NCBI): domain Eukaryota; kingdom Viridiplantae; phylum Streptophyta; class Magnoliopsida; order Cucurbitales; family Cucurbitaceae; genus Citrullus; species Citrullus mucosospermus. Next base: position 8,457,697 of record CM062055.1, on the reverse strand, counting down.
AGCAGAGACCCAATGCCCATTCAGAGAAGAGGGCAAGAGATCAGACGTTGTTCGGAACCGTTAACTCGTGTGATATTTCACATTCGCGGCTTCCCGGCTCGTCTCGACTCGGCTCGGCTTGGTTTGGCTTCATCCTTTTTATACTCATACTAGAATTTCCGTCGCTATATCGAAACTTTTTTGAAAAATAATAATAATAATTTTTGGGGTTTGAATTTTAAAGTCATCTTTATCCATAATAAAAATGGTTATAATCGGAGATTCTTTAATAGATTAATCTTATCAAGCCTCACTCGCAAATACAATTGAATTATTTTTTATTGTATTTATTTAAAATTATGAAACTATCACATTTTATTATCATCATACTGCTTGACTCTAATAATAACGGTAAAGGTAAAGATAACAATAAATGTGATAGATTTATAATATTCATAACAATATCTGTGACGGTAATAGTTAAGGTAGTGAGTCTTAAGTAATTTTCAAATACAATCAGATTAAGCATTCTCTGTTCCTCAATTAGATTACACATTTTGATTATAGATTTGAAGTCAGGCCCCATAGTTCATTACAATTACAGAACACAAGTAAACAACAACAAACATAATCAATTGGGACCCACCTTTTAGATTACCGTTGATGAATTACATATAACATTGGGTAAATGTGCCATGGGTCACATTTACACCATGGGAAAAAGCAATAAATGAATGTTAATGTGAAAAGTGGGGTCCAGTTAATTACATTTGTTGTTATTTCTTTGTGTTTTGTACTTGTACTGACACTCAAAGCCTGCTTCCCCATTTGTAATCAAAGCGTGCAATCTATTTGAGGGGCGGAGGGTGTTCAATCTAATTGTGTGTTGGAAATTTACGTTGACCCATTAGCTGATACTATTACTGATACCGTTACCGTTAAGAGTCTGTTACATTTATAGTATGAGATTATAAATATACCACATTTTTTGTTACTATTACTATTATCATACTGTTAAGACAGTAAATGTGATAGATTCATAATTCTAAAAAACATGATCTAAAGCAATCTAATTATGTTTGTGATTTTGATCTATTACAATTGATCTATCAATGGATTTCCATTACGATTGCACCAATTTTAATTACGAATTGGTCAACGTGACCTAAGTTAAATTTTGGTCTTTGAGTTTTCAAACACGGTATATTAGGGCTCGTTTGATAATGTTTTTGTTTCCTATTTCCTATTTCTATTTCTTATTTTTCAAAAAACCGACTTGTTTAATAACTATTCTAGTTCTTTGTTTTTCAATTTTAAGAAATGTTTGTAAAAATGAGACCAAATTTGAGAAAGTACAAAAAGTAGTTTCTCCCATTTCTATTTCTGTTTATACTTATATATTCCAACTAAAAACCATTAAAAACCTTTATTTAAGTGGTAGTAAGCGTCCATGCCTACTTTTCTACCCATAGCTAGGGTTGGCAACGGGGCAGGGCAAGGGATGCACTTGATAGCATGGGAAATGTACTATTTTGCTATACTTAATCTGAGGTTGTTCCTATATTTTAGTGTTTAATTGGTTATTTTATAGGTTTCAAGCACTTGAGAGATAGAACCAGGCATTAGAGCTAAAATGGAGCTAAAACGGCCAAAACGAAGCTCAATTGCATCAACCAGTAAAGAGAGAGGCAAATTTACCAAATTGCCCCTGATTTCACGGTGTAGAGACGTTGTTGGGGTGCCACCTCGACGCTTTTTCCCGAGAGCTAGGATTTTGAACACTATCGTTAGTGTCGTAGTGTTGTCTTAGAGCGTCGCAACATCTCGAAGATGTGTTCGCATGCGTCTGTTTGTCACCGTCGCGACATCGTCCTAATTTTATAAATAATTGTTCAGTCGCCTAGGTTGAGGACCTCAAACACCAACCGACTTGCATCGATTTGTCTCCTCTTTTTTCTTACTTTTGTTAGTTCTTGTACCTAAACTCTTCCCAATTTATTAGTATGTCAATTATGGGTTAAGGTAATGTTTTCTAGTTTAGACATAGGGTAGTTTTCCCAATTTCGCACATTTGTGAGATTTACATCGTTTTATATTAAATTATCGTATTGACTTTTAAGTTCTTCTTTGACTATGAATGATTTTGATTGTATTTCTGCTTGAGGATGTACAATTAATTGCTATGATTTAATTTGCAATGTGTGACATTAACTTGCATATTAATCCATGTAGCAATAGGTTAAATTAGCTTGGGAGTTGTAAATTCACCTCAACGAACAATGTCTAATTAACCTAAGGAAGAATTACATTGAACGTTTGATTTGGCGTCTCCAATTGAATATTTAACTTAGCGGTTTCGTCGATCTTAATGCAATTAGCTAACTAGTTTGGATGCGTTACATCAAATCAATTTGGTTAATGTGATAATTTGGATCCTCACCAAGTTAAATTTAATTTGCTCTTTAATTTTTTTTGCAATTTATTTTCTTGCAATTAAACAATTTCAAAAACCCTCTTTTGGTTACCTTGAATTGTATGCAATTGAAAAGAAAAAATTCAACGATTCCCTGTGTTCAACTCATGCTGGTTAAATTTATTTGAGAGTTAGGGCCTTCGACAAGCCTTGGCGATTAGCACTCCCCATCCCTGTTCTTATGGGGATTTGTAATCCCCGTCCCTGCCCCATTCTCCATTTTAGGAAGATGAGGTTAGGGTCGGGGAATCCTCATTCAAGGATCGAGTCCCCGCGGGAAAAAATTCTTTGTTTATATTTTTATATTTGATTATTTTTTATTTAAAATCAATTAAAATTTAGTATTTATATTGAAATTGTAAATATTTTAGATAACAAATTAGTATTAGGGGTCATTTTCAAATATAGTTGTTCACACAATATCCTTTGATTCTCACTCAATCGAATATGTACGCTTGATGTATAGAAGTGATACGTGTAAATGTGGTTCGATTTCTAGTATTGATCCTCTGATTATCACTCAACTGAATGTGTACGGTTGATGTATGGAAGCAAGTGAATGTTCTATGTTCTTGGAGTTGGAAGTTGAAGTCTTGGAAGAATGTATGGATTCCAAGGAGTTCCTTCCATCTTCAAATATGATTTAGCTTCAAGAGTTAGAGATCTTCTAATTATAAGGAGAATTTTCTCTAGGCTCTTTGAAGCGTAGAATTTTTTAACTCGAAAGAGAGCTCTTCTATTTATAGAGTTTTCAGTTCGTTTTATGGGTTTAGGCTTGACTGATCTATGTATTGGGCCCAACTAATTGGATTTGGATTTTATTTGACATTTGGGTCAAACTAATCAAACTTTTGGGTTCAATTTGACTTTAGCCCAAACCTTAATATTTAATTGGACCAAAATAATTAATTTAATCCAACCGTTAAGACGAAAGCACATGACATCATTTGGATTCGTCAATTTGTGTCTTCAATTTCAAATTGAGACACATGTCAAATTTCAATTAGCCCCAAATTTAATTATTTGTAATTTCATTAATTTGAGAAATGACATGACGTGATTAGTCAAAAGTTTCTCTTTCAACAAAAGCAAAATGAGCCAAAATATTTACAAATATAGACAAAATTCACTATCTATCAGCGAAAGACGGTAAAAGTCTATTGCGTTCAGTCACTGATAAATAATAAATTGTTTCTATATTTGTAAATAGTTTCGAAATTTTCAATATATGATTTTCTGTTATTTTTAGAAAGGTGTAATTTTCAACTTTTTGGACATGTGTGTTAAAAATTTATCGACATTTTGCTTTAGCTGAAATTATTTTAATTTAAGTTCCATTTGGTAATCATTTTGATTTTGGCTTTAGAAAGTTGTGCTTGTTTCATTTCAATTTTTTTATAATGGTTTCATATTTCTTAAGTAAAATAGTTGAATTCTTAACTGAAGTCTAAAAACAAAAACATATTTTTAATATTTTTTAAAAACTTAGTTTGGTTTTTGAAAATATTGGTGGAAAGTAGATAACAAACCAAGAAACTTAAAGGTATAAGGAGTGTTTATATGCTTAATTTTCAAGAATAATAACTAAAAATCAAATGGTTACCAAACGGGAGTTTAATTATTAGAAATAGGTTCTATTTTCCCTGATTGTTTTTTTTTTTTTCTTCTAAGTAAAATAAGAATGAAGCAAGACTACAAAACTAGATCATTTGACACCTCTTCGACAAACCACTCAAGGTTAGAACTATGAACAAAATCTGAACAACTCTCCACTATAGCTTTTTGAGCAAGGACAATTGCTAAGCCGTTATATAAACGAGAGACTTCTCTGCGACTTTGAGCCAAAGACTTGATATTGTCAACAACAAACTTCACCTCTGTAAAATCAACCAACTTGTGGTCAAAACCCCTAGAACTATTAAGGTAAAAACCTTTGCTTAATAATCCTAGGGTTTTTTATTTGCTCAAGTTGACAACCTCAAGTCTATACGTGTGTGTGCGCCTAGATCTCAATTGTTTTAGGCAGTTTAGGATCTTAAATCCATTAGTTTATTCCTTGTGCATTTCCACCCCTTTGTGGAATTTTTTCAGGTTTGTTGGTTACCAAACTTGTGGACTGTTTCCCACCTTGGGTTGGATAATCAATAGTTCAATTCCTTGGTCTTTCACCCAACAAAAGGTAACTTAGAATTGATTTTCTTTTCTAAACTTTTAAGTATATTTGATTGTGTGACACAAGATTCAAATTTAGTGGACAACTTGATGATCTTTCTCTGAGGAGATACAAACTTACATGTCGTCTATATAATAAATCCTGCCTATTAGACATTAAATTTAAAGTTCATAAATTCATTTGAAATCTTTCTAAAGTTGAAGAATCTATTAGATACAAGCCTAGGTTGATCTCTCACATGTCTACGATAGATTCAATCAATCTCATGATGAAGAAAAGTCTTTTTCAATCTTCCACTAAGAAAAAGAAGCTAAGGTATCAAAATACTAAGTCCAATCTTCCAATTTGCAAGATAAACTACTAAGGTCTCCTCATAGTTTAGTAAAAAAAGAGGGGAGACTTGATGTATAAATACTAAGTCGTTATATAATCAAAATTGACAATTAAATTTGATCAGAATTTTCACTATAGAGATTAAATTGTTACAAATTTGAAAATATAAAAATCAAATTGTTGTCAAAATGAGTTTAGTTCAACAGTAATTGACATGACTTAACTCTATGGAGATCAAAGATTCGATCCCCCCATCCCCCGTTGTTGTATCAAAAAAAAAATTAAATTGTTACATGCTAAAATTCAATAACCAGATTACTACAAATATAAAAGTACAAAAACTATTTTTTTTAGTAAAACAAACAACATCCAACTAGGGAGGGTGAGTTTCAATCCCGACATCAGAGACATTAGTTCTTCGAACACGACAATTTAGATTGTGGGAACAAAATTACAATTGCAAAGATAAAAAGAGAAGAGAATAAGAGCTTGCGAATAAGCAAAGGCGAAATTTAACTAAAAACAAAAGTTATTGGTCGGCTCAATTGCAAGTGAGCCAATTTGTGGGTAACGGCAACCACAAGATGCCGCAGTGATTTTCACTTCACAAGCAAAGCAATGCTTTTATCCTTTTCCTCTTTCTTGTGGCTGTGGCTCTCTTCTTCTTCTTCTTCCTCAAAATCTCTCATTCCTTTCTCTGGTCGACATTAATGGCGGCCAAGCTTCTACCATCATCCAATCTCTATCCTCCCCCTTCCAACTCCTTCTCCGCCGTAGACCTAACTCCGCGCCCATGCTTCGGCCGACCTCGCACTCATTTCAACCAGCACAGATCGGTAACCGTCAGAGTCAATGCGGAACCGCTCGTCGTTCTCCAAGACCACCACAACTCCGCCTTCCTCCTGGCTGAGACAGTCGGCTATTCCATGGCTAGTTACTACACTTCTCTCGGCCTCTTCGTCATCTCCGTCCCTGGCCTATGGTCTCTCATCAAGCGATCCGTCAAATCCAAGGTTATTTTATAAATTCACCTCCGATGCAATTCGAATCACATCGCTCTGTTATTCTTCTCTGTTTCTGTTGTGTGTAATCCGTTGAAAATCGCATGGATTAGGTTGTGAAGAAGACGTTCGTTAGCGATGGAGAATCGAAGAAGGAGCCGAATCAGATTGCTGGAGAGATCTTGTCGTTCTTCACTCGTAATAATTTCCAAGTCACAGACAGAGGTGAAACCATAACGTAAGGCGAATTTGCTCTTGGAATTGGAACAATTTTGTGATTCTTTGTTTAGTTGAATTGCTTGGAATTAACTTCTGGAGGTTCTGTTGATGCTTGATTGTGAAGGTTTGAAGGAACAATGGTGCCGAGTCGAGGGCAAGCGGCATTGTTGACATTCTGTACGTGCATTAGCTTGGCTAGCGTGGGTCTTGTTCTGACCATAACGTTTCCAGATTTTGGCAACAATTGGTTTTGGATTAGCAGCTTGAGTCCCTTAGCGTAAGTCCCACTCTACTTCTCTTCTTTCTTGCTTGTTCAAGTTCCACCATTAATGCATATTTTGATGCACTAAGCTCAAAGGATAAGTTGATTTTTACCCAATCCAAAACTCAAGATTTCAAATACTTTATATAAAATACCTTATATAAAATTACCGTCTAGTTTGGTAATTCTTTGTTTTTTACCGCTATTCCTATGAGTAAGTTTCTTTATTTGGTTATTCAATTTTCACTAATGTTTTATAAAATCAAGTCAAATTTTAAAAATTAGAACAATTTTTAAAAAATTTGACTAAAAATTATTTTGCTAAAAGTGAAAACTTTTGGAGAAAAAAAGCATGAATTTGAAAAAATAGAAAATTAAAAACAAATGAGCTTACATTTCATGGTGGAGGAAAAAAATTTATTGAAGTTTGGGTAAGATTTTAGTTTACATCTTTAGTTTTAATTTAGTCTTTAACCTTTAGAAAGTTAGAAATGATCGCCCAAGGAGTTGGTGAGTCCCACTACTAAAAATACATGAATTTTATATCTTATCAACTCCTTATATTCTGAGCCCAAAAAATTTACAACTCCCTAAATTTTATAACTTCTGCTACAAAACTAAATTCATGACGTAATAATTGATTTTGTTTTTCACTTGCTACCACTCCATTCAAATATCTAAAATTGTGCTATTTTTATAAGGCCAAATTATTGTTTTAAGAAAACTTAAAAAAAAAAAAAAAAAAAAAAAAAAAAAAAAAAAAAAGAAAAAACTGTAAACTGTCATTTATTCCAAAAATGTCCACTTTTTTATTTTTTTTCAAAAGATGTAAATATTATCCTTTAACATTTTTTAAGTTTTCAAAACTACACTCCAAAGAAATTTATGAAAAGTGTTGAACGAAAAATCGTGCAGTAACTTCAAAACAAAATTTGAGATTAATCACATTATTTTAGGTCATTTTGAAGTCCCAACTGATTCTACGTCAAGAGTAGTTCTGAAAAATTTATTAAAAGGTCAAAACATAATATTGCAATCTTCGAGAGATTGAAGATAATTTTTAAATAAAGGGTAGATATCAAAAGTATTTTGTTATTTAATTAATTAGAAAATAACATTAGATTCAATTCTTCCTTGAGATTGCAAAGGTTTCTAACAAATTAGAAGAAATTAACTTGACTTTTTATAACAACGACCTAATAATATCATAAACAGTACTTCAAATTCTATCTTTGATTTTAAAATTCAAAAAGGGATACCAAAAGGAATAAAGCAAAAAAAACAATAAAGAGATGACATGAATAAATAAACTTCAGGCTTGTTTGGATTGCCTAGATTGGATTGACTAGAGAAAAAAATGTTCTTCATAAAAGTCATTTTTTTATTTAAACTCTTTTGATAAAAAGAGTTTAAAATGTTTCAAAAATTATTTTAAGTCATTGTCAAATATTTCAATTTTTTACAAAATGACTTATTTTCAAAATTAAACACTTGAAAAGTTAAACCAAACAATATCCAATTGGAGATGAAAAGTAGCAACAGTTAAAGAATGAAATCATATATTAATAGTTTCCAAATTCAAAATAAGATTGAGATTACATGACAATACCTTAGAAGCTGCAAACTGCAGTGGAGCATACTACTGGGTGAAAGCATCAAGAAAGGAAGAGATCAAAGTTAAAATGATAGTTGGAGAAGATGGAAGGCTTGGAGAGATTATTGTTCAAGGAGATGACCAGCAGGTTGAGCAAATGAGAAAGGAGCTTCAGTTGAATGAAAAAGGCATGGTTTATGTCAAAGGTATTTTTGAGCAATGATTATTACTTTCTCTTTTCTTTTTCCCTTTTTTTCCTCTTTAGCATAGTTGAAGGAATCTTCATGAGTTACAATTCTAGTTCCCAAATGCAAAATGTTCAATAACTTAATCAATCAGTCCAGATTCTGGAAAAGATTCAAACTTGTACAACAATTTTCAACACATGAATCATACAAATACATCAAAATTTGAATATGCCCTCACTTTTTTTGTCTACTACAAAGTTTTCATTATCCTCAATAGGATGGTGGTATCTTCTAATCTATTATCTTTCACTCATTCAGAAAAAATTATTTCAGATTCATTCATGCATCAAGCAATGTTACAGTTACAGTGTTCTCACTGCATAAAGATTTCTAAAATCTCAAAGGAGTGAAGAAAGAAACAAAACATGTCTGCAACTTTATCTGCTTTAAATAAAAATTGAGGGTCTCGAACCTCGGTATTACCTCGAAAAGTAGAGATTGGTTTAACCAATCAAGAGCTTGTTCTCATCCAAAAAGGTGTAGGTGGGTACCTCCAAATTGTAGGGTGCTGGCCCTTTACGGATTCTGCCAGAGACGTCGTAATGAGAACCATGGCATGGACAAAACCACCCACCATAATCACCAGCATTTGGCAAGGGAATGCAACCAAGATGCGTGCAGACACCGATCACAATAAGCCATTCTGGATCCTTAACTCTCTCTTCATCCTGCTGAGGGTCACGAAGAGATCCAACGTCCACACTATTTGCTAACTTAATATCGTCCTCAGTTCGTCGCCTGATGAATACTGGTTTTCCACGCCACTTAACTGTCACCGTAGAACCAGGTTCGATGCTTGAAAGGTCAACCTCAAGTGAGGCCAGGGCAAGAACATCCTTACTGGCTGACATGCTGAGGACAAACTTGAGAACAAGGAGACGAATCAAAGAAGCATAGACAAAACGACCACCTGATAATACAAAATAAGCAAATGCGCGCTTGCTGGGGTCACCAGGAGGAAATCGCTCATGATTGTAGTCGTCATAGACTATCTTTGAAGAAGGGTTCTTAATGGCAGCTACAGTTGCAGGAATATCCAGAATTAAGCCATCATCCTTGGTTGAGGTCAATGCATCAGAAGCAAAACCTAGCAGAGAGTCATTTCCATAAAATCATGAAACCATGCCACAGCGGAAACAAATAGTCATGCATATGGTGATGAATCACAAATTATAATTGAGAAGCTCATGCACAGCCTCTAAAATGATTAAGGGTTAAAAGACAGATTCCAAACCATAACCATTAAATTGCCTTTTTTTTTGGTTTAATTGGTATCAGATATAAAACCAATATTATAAAATGCACAATCAGAAAAGCAGGCCTCCAGGCCATTTCCAGTGTGCTAATAGATTTCTTACCGATATTTTTATCCTCGAGTTCCGTACAAAGCTAGGGAGTCAAACTCCATAAGTAGTCAGTCATGTGCATAGAGGATTTACAAATTAGTTGTGAATACAGAAGGAATCTGTCTAAATATCCAGAACCAAAAAGTTCAGCGACAATGGCCAGTCAATTTTGCAAGAGTGTAATACAAACCAACCATCGCAGAGACATAGAGACCAATTCTCAAGATAGCAAAAGTATTGTGTAAATGTTCTTGCTACACCTAATTTCAAGAGCAAATTTTAACAATTTTCAATGTGAGTTTGAATAAATTTATCTTCTGGTCCCATGGAATGGGATTAAAGTGATCTAATCTTTTTGAGCAAAAACTTTGAAGCTATTTCACAAAGGATTATCTTTAGTATTCACAGGTGTGAGCCGCTAGGGCGGATTTTTCCTTCCACTAAAAGGTATATCAAAAGGCAGAGCTTGTTTCGACATTGCAAGGTAAATGGGTGATGGGATCTTTTCCTTGGAGGAATCATTCCATGATTTCTTCCTCATATCTCATAAAAAGCATGCCACAGTTGAAGAGTGTTACTTGGAGAACAATGATTGGAATCTTGGATTTAGAAGAGATATAATGGATAGGAATTTGAAAGCTGGATCTGGTTGATATTGGTTGATACTGTAAGGCTGGGTGATGGTATGGACAGAACTTTCGATCCCTTCGAGAAATCTGGGGTTACTTCAACAAAATCTACTTTCATAAAGTTGACTGAAACATCTCTCATAAGCAACCATCTAGGTTGGTCTAGTGGTAGTGGCACATCAAAAAATGGTCAAAGGGCTATGGGGTCATGGGTTCAATTCATAGTAGCCACCTACCTAGGATTTGATATCCTATGGGTTTCTTTGACACCAAATGTTGTAGGGTCAGACGGATTATCCTGTAAGATTAGTTGAAACATCTCTTATAAGCCTATGATTGATGTGATTTGGAAGTTTAATGTCCCAAAGAAGATAAAAGTCTTCCTTTGGAGTACAAAGGAAGCTTGCCAATTGGAAACTTTCTCCATCAGTTTGCGCTTGTGCTCAAGGGAAGAAGAAAATGCAGAGCACCTATTCCTCCAGTGTCCTTTTGCCTCAGTATTAAAAAACATTCTTTTGTACTCCAGAGTCGGATTTGGAGTGGCTATTATACACCTTAAATGGGTGGAGCCTCAGAAGAAAAGCTAGATTTTTGTGGAGATGTGTGACTCGGGCTTTGGTTTGGGAAACCTGGAAGGAAAGAAACCAGAAGGTCTCCTACACTTTTGAGTTCTTTTGTAACAATGTACAAATACATCTTCCTTCCTTATTTGAATTGAAGGAAAGAATAGAAAGAATAACAGATTGTACAAAGCTTGTAACTAAGGTGAAATGTGTCACCACCTAATTGAAACACACTATAATACTGAAAACATGAAATTCTTATGAATGGATGCGTTTGAAATTCCCCAATCACTTCTTCTTTATAGTGCCTAAGAAAGAAGTTCTTTTGTAATTATAGTCTAGTTCATTTTTTCTTATACTAATTTTACATTATTTCATACAAGTAACAGGATCAATTATCCCCTCTTACATTCTTATCCAATACTGTAAATTAATTTATCAGAAACATTTCTATTTCTGATAGCAAAATATAAAATACTGCTAGCAAATTTTATTCATAGTATATCTATATTCAAATTCAAGAAATTGATCGAAATTCTTCCCAATAATAACAAAAAAACTCTACAAGGGGAAGACAATGGCTTAAACTTCGTCGATAACTACACTCTTTCAACAACGATAAATATACACAACAAACAGCCAGAAAAAATAAATTAAAATAAATATGCTAATCGAGATCCCATATTGGGAGATTTGATGAGCTTCTACAAGAACCAATTCAAAAAATTCTGAGCAAATAAAATATGGAATTAAACTAGGATATGATACCACTGACCAATTCACACAAAAACTTCTGCACTAGAAGAATAATTATCGGCAATATAGCATATGAATGATATAACGTAGTTTCCAGTGGATATAACAGAAAAGACCAACATAAAGTTAAAAAGTATGAAATGAAACGGTGGAAGATTTACAAACGAAAGAAGAAGAAGCGATTGTTTCGGTGAAGATGATACCGTTAAAATGCCCCGAAAGTACCAGAAAACAACTTTCACATTTTAAAATTATTTACAAAACGAGAAACTAATATGCAAAAAAACATTATTCAAATCAATCAAAAGAGATCAAACAGTGGATCAACAAAGATGAATATCAATCCCCATTCTAGATTAAACGCCGTAATAGAAACTGCAAGACAGATACTGAATTTTGCGCTCTCAAACAGCGAAGAAGGCATAAAACAAACCCTAGAAAAACGAAATGAATCGACAAGGAACAGGAATTCAGAAATAAAGAAACAAGCTGTAACCTCTAGAATTGCGATCAAAGTGAGGTCCGATGGGGAAAGTGTTGAAGAATCCGCCGGATCTGAAATCATTGGAAGGGGCGGAATCAGTGGAATCAATGATGTTGTGAGAACCGGGCAAAGAAGAGGCAATAGTGGGCCTGAAATGCGAAGAAGAGAGTGACGAGAGCCTTCGAGCTGCAATCCTCAACATCTTCGTCAACCTTCAGGTTTTCGATTTGGAGGGATATTGAGAAACTCAGAAGAAGGCGATAGAAGAAGAAGAAGAAGAAGAAGAAGAAGAAGAAGAAGAACCGGCCTTTTCCCCGATTCGTAGAGGGTTCATGACCGACCCCTATATTTGACCTCAAACTTGTTTTGCTTCCTTCAGCTATCGTTATGGTTTTTTAATTTTCTTTTTTTGCAAATTTTTTTTATTACTAGTTAGGGCAAGTATTTATTTCTTTTTAGTACAACAAGTCGAGAAACACGACGCGCATGAAAATGCGTAGTTCTAATTATTTTTTAAAAAATAATTATTTTACATTCGAAAAGTCACGACAAAAAGTAATATAAAAAAGCAAGATGAACACATAAAGATTCTCCCTACATAACCCCTTTTAATATGATAGAGATAGAGTACATATTTTTCTACGCTAACACATAAAAATGAGAGTTAGAGCAAAGTGAGTGTCTATTTGATTGTTGAAATTTTGAAGAAAATTGACCAAAACAACCCAAAACCCAAAAAATTATATCAAATTGACATCTTTTTTAAAAACATGATTTTTTTCCTTTATGAGATGTGAAATACCCCGTTGCCCTCAATTTCAAATCAATCACTTCTCCATTTCTCCTCTCTTGTTTCTTCTTACATTACCTAAACATCAAATACTAGAAATGATTTAAGTTAAACTTTGTGTGGTCATTTAAAAGTAGAGATGCTTTAACATTTTGCTCAATTTATAAGTAAGGTTGGAAAAGACATGAAAAAACGTATAAAGACAAGTGGTCATTTAGCTAAGACAAAATTGTATCAACGAAGATACCAAAACAAAATCAACATTCGTGCAACAAAAGGTGTAACGATTGCTAAGTTTGAGGTATGCAACTGCATAGCTCTCACTTTGCAATTTTGTTTTAGTCATATATTCGTCTATACATCTTCGTTTTAGCTAACGGATCAATTGTTTTCATACATATTTCCATGTTCTTTTCAATCATGCTTGTAAACTAAAACTTAAAAACATCCTTAACTTACTTCGAAAGCCACATTTATCTAAGTTTAAACGTTGTATGGCCATTTAAATTCAAGATCTTTTACATTTTGTTCTATTTTTTAAGTTTAAATACTACTTCGGTGTTTATACTCTATTTTGATCGTTGCCCCAAGCAAGGCTCAAAAGCTCATAGGGGAGCTCAAGTTAAGGGAAACTAAGAGGTATCATGTCCCAGAAGGAAAAAGTCACACCCTTAGGTTCTAGGCAAGGCCGACTAGTCAAGTCGAAGGAATTATACTAATCTATAAATAATTGAGTCAAGCTCAACCTTGGTGCTTTGTAACCTCAAAAGCTGCAACCATCCTAACATTGTCAACGCTACACTCAACCACAGACAAATGTTAGATGAAAGACATTATAAATAACCACATTTGACAACCTCATAAAGGGAAGAAGTAAGAAAACTCCCAAGGAGAATTCTAACCTTACTCTCTATGTTTACATGAACACTCCTTATGCTAATTTAGGTATTAGAATGTGGTTGGCTTGACACCACACCAGTGCAAGTACTCTCAAGCAGGTCAACTTGGGACACAATGTCAAACCAAAGGAGTAAGTTAGTAGAGAGCCCACTAAAGGCCCACAATGTGTGCGAGTTCCGCACCAACTATCAATTTTGTTCATTTTAATCTTATCCTTTCAAAATATATATTTTAGTTTCCATACTTTCAACTTTGATTCAAATGGTATTTTTTTTAAGAGTAGTGACCAAGATTGATATTTTAAAAGTAGAGGACCAATTTCTCATTAGAATTTTTTTGGTAAATTACTTTTTGTCTTGTGTGATTTGGAAAATAAGTCAATTTAGTCCTTAAAATTCAAGGTATTACAATTAAATCCTCCAAAGTTTAATTTAGCCCCAATTAACTCCATAACTATAAAATGGTAATGCTGACAATACAATTTTTATTTTTTAAAACATATAGTAATAATGATGATGATTTAAAGGTAAAAAAATGCTAAATTATTGAAAAAAGATATATATGTTTTTGATATTCTATGTCAAAAATATTCCTGAAGCTTTCAAAAGTTTAAAAAATATCCTTAAATTTTAAAAAAGAATTCAGAATGACTCTTACGGTTAGTCGTGGATGAAAGTCATTAGTATTTTGTTTAAAAGTATCTCCAAACTTTCAAAAGTATAAAAAATACCCTTAAACTAAAAAAAGAAAATTAAAAAATGCTCCTACCATTACTATAATGATCAATTTATTTGAAGTTTTCTTGAGTTCGAAAACAACTAATTTTAAAACAAATTATATAGATATCCTCATCTTCTTTTTCATATAGATTCTCCCATTTTTCTCTTATTTGTCTAATTCTTACACAATTTTCTTAGCAACAAAAATTTTAAGTTAACACATAAAATCTAAAAAAACCTCATAAAATTACACAATCAAAATCTCCCCTTAAAATATACAAAAACGATAAATAGCTAAATAAAAAAATAGTACTTGGACACACTCAATTACTAAAAATAGTATTTGGATACACTACAATTTTATTTATTTTTTTTCCTGATAAACAAATGTCAACAAATTAAGAAAAAAAAAAATTCCTTGTTACCAATTAACCCAAAAAAAAAAAAAAAATAGGGAGAGTAAGGGGTGCTAAAAAAGAGGGGAGAAAAAAGAGAAAATAGAAAAGTACACAGTATTAACGTTTTCTTTCCATATAAAAGTAAGGGTATTTTTTAACTCTTTTAAAATTTAAAATTATTTTCAAACTTTTGAAAGTTTGAAGTACTTTTAACACTGAGTACAAAGTTCTCATTTAGCCCCAAAATGCTCTCTAGAACTACTCTACCATCGAGAAGAAATATGCAACCAAATGCTCAATTAAGAAGAAGAAGAAATATGCAACAAAATGCTCAATTAATTAGCAAGTCCATAAACCGAACTGAGCTTTCGTCAGAGAAATGAAAGAAATTTTGCTCATTTGCTTCATCACAAAAACCATACAATGAAAATTTGGTGGCTATTTCACTATCAAAAGTCTATTACCAACCAAAATCGAAAGAAGGCAACACCCCATTCAAGCAACTTATTCAGATTCATTCATGCACCAAGATACGGGAGTTACAGTATTCTCATTACATAAAGATCAACTCAAAGAAATTGAGTAGAAAAATAAAATATGTCTGCAACAAATCTTCGACATTATCATTGATGAAGGTTCCAAAACCACTACAAACCCAGAAAAATAGCTTGATTTCTTAACCAATCAAAAGCTTGTTATCTTCCAAAAAGGTGTAAGTAGGTACCTCCAAATTGTAGGGTGCTGGTCCTTTACGGATCCTACCGGAGACATCGTAATGGGAACCATGGCATGGGCAAAACCACCCACCAAAGTCACCAGCATTTGGCAAGGGAATGCAACCAAGATGTGTGCAGACGCCAATCACAATAAGCCATTCTGGGTCCTTAACTCTCTCACCATCCTGCTGTGGGTCACGAAGAGATCCGACATCGACACTATTTGCTAACTTAATATCTTCCTCTGTTCGTCTTCTGATGAATACTGGTTTTCCACGCCACTTAACCGTCACAGTAGCACCAGGCTCAATGCTTGAGAGGTCAACCTCAAGTGAGGCAAGGGCAAGAACGTCCTTACTGGCAGACATGCTAAGAACAAACTTGAGAACAAGGAGACGGATCAAAGAAGCATAGACAAACCGACCACCTGACAAGACAAAATAAGCAAATGCCCGCTTGCTGGGGTCACCAGGAGGAAATCGCTCATGATTGTATTCATCATAGACTATCTTTGAAGTAGGGTTCTTAACGGCTGCTACAGTAGCAGGAACATCTGGAACTAAGTTGTTTTCCTTTGTTGAAGTCAATGCATCAGAAGCAAAACCTAGCAAAGAGATATTTCTATAAAATCATAATACTTCACCACAAGAGAAAGGAATAATCACTCATAATAAAAGGGCTGAGTTACAAAATATATAAAAGAAATCATCCAATCAATCACCTGAGCCAGAATGCTCAAGATCTTCCTCAAATTTATGCTGCCTGCTTATTGGTGCAAAATTTAGTGATTTTCTGTGTTTAAGTTTGAATGAGTTTGTAACCATAACCTATATGCAGGGTTAAGCTTTTGACAAATTCTAGGCAGTAAGTTTGAAGCTTTTTCATAAACAATTATATTTTCTTTATGCATTCAAGACTACAGGATGCCATTTTCCTAGGAGTGTGGTCATTTCTTCATTATTTCATTCAAGCAAAACTTAAGAAATTAGTTATCCTTGGTACTCTTAGTGAAGAGTTCAGAGAAGTGCAGGTAAGGGGAAGTTTGAGGAATTAGTTAGAGAGGGAGAGTATCTATTTCTCTAGGGTTAAAATGGGAGAGAGGGAGATCGTAGCACTTCATTCTACCATGAAGTTGCAAGATTAGAAGAAATAGGAACGTCATTGAGTCTCTTTCAGGAGAGGATGACACACCGGATCGAGGGGGCAGCAATTAAGGGGGAAAACTTGTCTTCCTCTACTTTTTTTTGGTTCTGTTTCTGTTTACTCTAGGTTTGTGGAAGGAAAGGTTAGAGGCTTCTTCTATGTTGAAAAGATAAAGAGAGATTATTTCAGCTTTGACGACAAATTACAATAAATAGTAAGGATCTCAAGCATGATGGTTCCACTCTGGCATTTGATCCAAAAGATTGAGATTTGATCAAGAGAGATTTCGGTTAAGTTAGGTAGTGAGTTTCATGAGAAGTGCTAATTTAGAGGATGAAACCAATATTTGTCTTATGTCCAAGAAAGGAATATGCTCTAAGTGTGAAGGGTTTCACAAACCAATCAGCTTGGTTACTAGCTTGTATACGATTGTTGTGAAGGTACTGGCTGATAGCTGAGGAGAGTTCTTCCTAGAACTATTAAGGGTGTTAGACAAGGAGGTCTCTCATTCCCCTCCTCTTCCTCATGGTAGTGTGTCCTCAGCAGGCCAGTATTAACAAGTATGGACAAAAGTCTAGTTAGGGTTCTCCACGTGGCAAGGAGATAATTCACTTTTGACACGCAAATGATAAAATCTATCTGTTTTGAATCCAAGAAAATCTTAACATTGTTTTATCTTTGCCTATATCTAGATCATTTTCAAGCTTAAAAATGATGGGGATAAAAAAAAATTGTAGTTGGTACTAACTATGACACCCCCCCCCCCCCCCAAGTTAGTCTGGAAAAGTAAGTGCCCTACGAAAGTTGAAGTCCTTGTCTGGTCTATGTCTTTTAGAAGCCTTAATACTGATGATGTGATCCAACAGATGTTACCACTTGTTTCTCCATTGCTCTTTAGCTTATAAGGCCTAGAGCTTTATTTTGAGAAGTTGGGTTTGATGTTGTTTCTCCTCGAATAATTGATGATTGGCTCCTTGAAGGTCTTAATGGTTGGAACTTGATGGGCAAAGCTAGGATTTTGGGTAGTTGTGCACTAGAGTGTTACTGTGGCACTTATGGACCGAACGAAATGATACATCTTTTGAAGATAGGTCTCTTCGGCTAGTCTTAGACTCCTTTTGTAATCTTGTACCAATACGAACAAAAAGAACATTAAGCCTATTTTCTTAACATCCATTGATCAAGATTTGGTGAGTATGCAAAATGGATTAATGCACAATTTTATCAGCACCGAACAAACAGAAACCTTAAATGCTTAAACTGACTAATTTTAACCTCCATTAGAAAAAGAAGAAATATAACTCTCACAAGTCACACTTAAACTTACACACTCAAAGAGGCCACCAGAGCAACCAAAATCAAATTACCAAAAACCATGTACCATTTGAAACATCAGCTCTTTAGTTCATGTGTGCGTCTCCACAATCAAAAAGACGAAAAATTTTAAAAGAGATAGAGAGAAGTACAAGTCTCGGAAGTATAGTATATGAACAAAAGCATACAGTTTCGGGTGGTAGACCACCAAACATAAAGTTAAAAATTTTGGAGAGCAACGGTGAAAGAATTGGGAATAAAAAATTAGAGATTGCTTCAGCAAAGGGATCCATCATATTGCTGCAAAAATACATAATGTAAATAACATTTCACGTTCTCAATGTTGCCAGAATGAGAAACGGATATGCAAACATGATGGTAATAACAAGTTAAAGACTAAGAAAATAATCAGTTGAAGATTCAAACATAGACACCACGAGGAAGTGATTGCTTCGGCTAAGTGATATCCCCCAAAAACACAACCCCACTCTCACTTTTTCACATTATTATCACAAACGAGAAATGAATATCCAAAACATGATTCAACATAATCAATGCGACTAAACAGCAGATCAATAAACACAATTCCCGATCCCCATCTACAGCTAAACCCAATGATAGCTACACAAGCAAGTGACAAAACTACAACTCAAAAACACTAAACAAGGATTTCCCTTTCTAGCAACAAAAAAAAAAAAAAAAAAAAAAAAAAAAACCCTAAAAAACGCCATAAATCAACTACAGCCAGAAATAACAAAATTATTTCATAGAATACGGAAGCGCACTCTAACCTCTACAGTTACGATCAAAGTGGGGTCCAAAAGGGAAGGTGTTGAAGGATCTGAAATCATTGGAAGGGGCGGAATCAGAACCATCGATGATCTTGTGAGAACTGGGCAAAGAAGAGGCAATAGTGGGCCTGAAATGGGAAGAAGAGAGTGAAGAAAGCCTTCGTGCCGCAATCCTCAACATCTTGGTGAAGAAAAATCGAACTCTTCCGCCGGGAAAATTTTATGAAATGGAAAACAGGGCTTCGAAGGGTATGGAGGATTCGAATGGAGGCGACAAAATCGGCTTCTTTTTCCCCAATTTGCAGGAGAAAATTTGACCTCGACTTCGTTTTCCCTACACGGTGAGTATTTTGATACGTGTCTATGCTTTGTTTTCTTTCTTTTTTTCTATTTCCTTTCAACTAAATGCAAGTTTTTAACCTTTATTTTTCTTTTTAATTATTTAAAAAAAAATACTCTTCACTTTAGGACATGTTTCAATTTTCAATTATGATGTTGAACTTAATTGCATTCGAGTACACACAAGAATAGTCAATGTTAGGGTGTGCAACCAAATGGTCAGTTTAGGTAGATTTTCTTCTTTAAATTTTTTAAAAAACAGTGTCGTCGGTTTGAAATTTTTCCAAACCGACACCAATCGAGTCTCCCTCTACTTCGACCGACTGCCTTCAATTCGGTAGATTTTGGTCAGTCGGCTCGATTTTTCGGTCTATCATGCGCACCCCTAGTGTGTATATATACACACACATACATTTTTATATTTAGAAGTCTAGCCATTATTCTTTGAAATTTACCAATATAAAAAAAAAAAAAAAAAAAAAAAAAAAAAAAAAAATTTCAATATTTTTTTCGTTTTTTTATTTTATTGTATTCAAAATGTACCTTCGGTAGTGTATCGAGATGAATATCAATAGTATATCTTACTTTATCTTTAGTAATATATCATATTATACTATTCATATACCAAATTTATTAGTCAGCAAGTGTTGTATATTTATTATACAATAGTTTGTTTTTTTTAGTATAAAGCAAGCAGATAACAAAGACAAAACAAACAAAACACATAACTCTCACAAAAAAAAATCATAAAATGTCAACTAGGTGATCCAACTCAATTACACGGATACTCCACAAAAGGTGTTTCATCCAACCAAGTGTCATTTGAGAGGTGACACCGAGCACACTAAATTCTCTTCTTTTGAAATAAAGGAAGACTCATAGGATACCAAGAAAAAGCATACCCAAAAATAGTACAAGGTTTATGTCAAATGAGTTATATTCGTGTTGGCTATTAAATATGCTATTTAATTTTATAAACTCTCTATATTCAATATTTTTTGGAAAGTAAAAAAAGTTGTTTATTCTTTCTCGATCATAGTCTTTATTGTTTATTCTTTCTCGATCATTATCCTGATCAGGATTGCCAATGAGAAAACTAATGATTGGTGGTCCAAATGATCCATAAAAACAACAAGCAAAAAGGGTATGTTATTTGTCAAAATGTGAAATATTTTGTACCATTTATGACATTTACCCTCAATGTCCCTGATGCCAAATACTTGGTGTAACGCAAGTACACGTATCAAGCTATAGTATAGTAAAACAACTTAAGAGAATTGTATATCGTGTTCTAGAGATCAAATGTTCAAATTATACTTAGCTATTCTAAAGTTATGTCAATTTTATCCAAGGATTCGAACTATAATGATGGTTTTGAAAACAAAATATATAATAGGTGAAATTCAAGAGATAAAGACGTTATAGGATGTTGAATTCCTTAATTATCCCTACCACTTTTACTCCATTTGCTTTTAATTTTTCTTCCATATTAATTTATAACCAAATCGACACAAAAACTCAAAAGGAGTTAAAAGTTAACCTGATAGTCATGTTTAAACAAGTATATTGATTTTTAAAGGACTTAAGTTGATGATCATGTTGAAACAAATATATTGATTTCTCTCATTAGAGCGGGTTCGTTTCTCGTATTTTCCTTTTTATCTGGGGCATTCTTCTTTCCTATGAGACTCACTTAGTTCTCTTCTTTAATTTGTAGAAAAAAAAATAGTTGACACCTTTAAAGAAAGGACTTGTTTGTTGAGGATGGTTTTTGTGAATTTTAAAAAAATGCGAGAATCCGAATATTTATAAATTCAAGTTTTCTCACAATTAGAAATTTATTTAGACATAATTGGGAAACTATCAATATTTAAGTGTAGTTTTCACATTTCTTAAATAAAAATAATAATAAATAAATAAGGTCTCGTTTGGTGACTATTCAGTTTTTTGGTTTTGTTTTTGTTTTTTGAAAATTCAGTTTGTAGTGCTACTTCCACTTCTAAATTTTTTTCTTTGATATCTACTTTTTACCAATGGTTTAAACAACCAAGCTAAATTTTGAAAAATAAAAAAAATAGGTTTTCAAATTTTATTTTTTTTTTCTGAAATTTGGCTAAGAATTTAACTTTAAGAAAGATGCAAATCATTATAAAAAACGGAGAGAAAATAGACTTAGTTTTAAAAAACCAAAACAAATAATGAAATGGTTACCAACGGGACCTAAGCTTTTGTTTTTTTTTTTTTTTTTTTTTTTTAATTCTTGTAACTTGACATAAGTATAAAATAGATAAAAAAAAAAATAGATAACAAAAAATAGAAACTCATTGATAAAATTAGTGTTAATTTGCCAAAGTGACTTTAACTGACAATTGATATAGCTTCCTTCTGAAGGTCCTCGCTCATTCTATGCATTGAAAAAAAAAAAAAAAAAAAAAAAAAAAAAAAAAAAAAAAAAAACTTACTTTTTTCAATTAAAAAAATATGTTATCTCATAAATTAAAATTTTCTCAAAATTGAAAAGTTAATTCATGAAGTCCGTATCCTTCAATCTTTGTATAGTTTTGCAATAAGGTGGTAAGAAGTTAAGGAAGGTTTTTTTTTAAATTTTATTTATTTTAATTCATTATTGTTGTTTTTAGGACAATTACGGATATGGTGATCAAACCTCCAACTTATAAAAAAGAAGGAGGTCATATCAATTAACGTTGAACTAAATTCACTCTAACTAATTTATTTTTATTTTAAGAATAAAGAGTTGGAGAAAATAAGCAAAATATAGGTGTGAGTTTTTCTCCTAAAGCCTCTTTGATATATATTATAAGTATAAACAGTGGTGAATCCATAATTTTTGTTTAAGAGAGTTTAGTTTAAAGTTTCACAAAATTTTAAAATTAAGTTGAAAACTTAGGGCCTGGTTGGATTACTTGAGGGAAAAATGTTCATTTTTATTTAAACTCTTTTGATAAAAACTGTTTAAAATACATTTTAAAATCTATTTTGAGTGATTGCCAACCATTTCAATTTTTTCTAAAATGACTTATTTTTTAAATAAAATACTTGAAAATGTATTCTAAATACAACCTTAATACACGCAAATTAAAAGTGTAAGTTTACACTTTTTAAAGAATTTGAACGTAGACCTATCGAGGGAGAACTGGAGCATCCTACCACGGTGCCATATAGTCCTTTTGATAATTAAAATGACTTTAGGTTAGATTAATACAAAAGTGCTGAGCAAGACTCCAAGCTTTTAGATTATGATAAATTCACTCTTGAGTAGACATAAATATAAATATATGTCGAAATTTAGTGAACATTTTATAATGTCTTTAAAATGTACCGGAAAACTTATGATTCTCATTATATTTCAATATTATTAATATTTTAACTCAACTTATTCACTCTCTACTACATTTTCTTCCAAACAAAATATGTTGAATTGAGAAAGTTCAAGCAACAAGATATTTGATTTCTTTTTATCCTATGTTAGATAAAAGTCAAACTCCCATTAAAATAGTATTTTAGTTTTAGTATAGGAAAGATGCAGTAGCCCATTAATAACACCAGTCATTCATTTAGTTAAAGGTGTCAATTAAAAACCGACCATAACAATAATCAAATTACTTAGGTTTGGGGTCATGTGAGTGCTAACACCCACATGAATCTTCATTCCAAGGAATATCAAACCAAATCATGTGCCTTCTCACAAATAAACTTCAATTAGATCATATTTCGTTAATTTCTAATTTGGTTACAACAAAATATCATACAAATCCCAAGACATAAAAATTGGCATATTTGAATAGCCACTATCGAATTATATTTACTGCAAAATTTGCTAATTAAATTAGACAAATTTTTCAACATTAACAAGATGAATTAAGAATAAGTTGTAAAAAATAAATTGAATGAAATGCATAAATGGTGTCTATACAGATCACTTTGAACTAGAAGTTCAAAAGATAATTCATTTGTAAAATATTGCAAATCAAATGCTAGATGTATTTACAGAGCATTTACAATTGCAAGAAAGTGACTAAGGTGTATATACTGGTTGCAAATACACCATGTAAAATTGATATCCCAATGCAACAAATTGTCTGCACCACGCTTGGAGTGTGATAGACAAACAGGTTCCAAAGATAAAGATCCTCGAAAAAAAAGTAGTCAATAATCAAAATGACTCAATTAAGAATATGGGATATTCTGGAAGAAATCCTAAATATGAATACTAGAAAGAATATCAAAGAAAATAAGGATAATAATGAGATCTCGATAAATTATATCATAACATGAAAAATATGGAACCACATTTATATAAGTTGACAACATACAATGTTGCTCATGATATTATTTATGAAAATGAGTATTGTGTGCTTAGATCTTTTGAAAAATGTCAACATAGAAAGGATTAACTTATGTGGAAAGAAACAATCCAATAGAAATCAACTCATGTTTAATTGTGAAGACTAGTAGTCAAGACATCAAAGAATATCGAACATCTAGAATACAAGTGTATTTGTAAGAAAAATAAATAAAATAAGGTCACAAGATACAAAACGAGATGGATTCCATAATCATTCTCGCAAAGAATGTTGGTATTTAATTATGATGAAACATATTCTTTAAAGGTGTATGCAATAACATAAGATATCTAATTTATCTCATTGTGTATGAATAGCTTAACATACATCTTGAGAATGTAGTCGTACCACATTTACATGAATCTCTGAATAATGATATTTAATTTATGAAAATCCCTGAAGGATTAAAGGTACCGAAATCATTTAATTCAAATATTATACAATTATATTTATCAAAGAGATTCCTATAGAACATTCCCGACGAATGATATAATTATCTTATTAAATATTTGTTGAAATAAGGGTATAAAACAACCTTATTTGTTCATATGATATTATAAATAAATCATAATCAAGATTTACTATATATGTATATGTTGATTATCTGAATATATAAAGGAAACTCTCGAAGAGATTTCAAAGGCAATAAAATTTTTTCTAAGAAAGAAATTGAGACGAAAGTTCTAAAAACAAAGGTTGCAAATAAAGCATAAAACATATATAAAGTGTTAGACATATTTTAAATTAAAATACATATAATTAAAACATGGACTATGTATGTAGATTAGTATTTTATCACATTGGGTTATTTTATTAGATTGGGTCCTATTATGTGATCTATTTAATTAAATGCCCTAGATTTTCAATTGAGTATGGACTTAATGGGTAGAAGTCTATTCATAGATTGATTAGGGTTTAATGGGAACCCTAATTAAACTGGTATATAAAGAGACCTTAGGCTATGGTTCCCAATACACCAAAACAATAAGCATTTAGTCTTTCTTGAATCCCATATGAAGAGAGATCCCAATAAGGCATTCAGACTTTTGGTTGAGGAAGACAATAGCCATCTTGAAGCTATCATCAATTTCTCAATGGAGTTCGGTATGTTATTTATTCTTGACAATTTAGCATGAATGATCCTAGGGTTAATCTATTCAATATAGATTTAAAATAATTATGCTAACAAAAAGATCTTATATGGATTAGTTACATCATTGAACCTATGGTGGTTCTAGAAAAGATATATCATCCAATCTAAGGATATGGTAATGAAGAACTTTAGGTTCTGAAGAATCCTAGTTTTAGAAAATAAGTGCATTTATATATTTTCTAGTTATATAATACTTGTTGTAAGTTTTTTTAGTAATTTTGCTATATAGATACAATATTCCTAAAAAAGAAAGGTATTGGAGTAGAGTTGAACATATATTATGTTTTATTTGAAAATTAGTTTATATTGATTTATTTTATTTTCAATAAATCTAATTATGATCTAGTTGGTTGTAAAGATGCAAGTTATTTATATAATCATAGGAGCTAGATCTTAAATATGTTACTTAATTAGTACATGAAGAATAATTTTTATATTATGACAGTCTATGAAGCAAATTATATATAACAATTACCAAATATATTTTTTGGTTTTTGGTTTTTGGTTTTTTGTTTTTAAAAAATAGAAAACAAAAAATTATTTGATTTTTCTTTTTTGAAAACCAAAAATAAAAGACAGGGTTTCAAAAACGAGAAATCAAAAAACAAAACCAAAATAGTTTAAATAGGTTACGCATTATTTTTAAAATATTATTTATATAAAATTTAAGTTTTCCATTTTTAAATATAGCAAAATAAGTCAGACTATTTACAAATATAAAAAAATTAATTGTCTATCAGCAATAGACAACGATAAACTTCATTAACTTAAATGAGAGACTGCGATAAACTTCTATTGCTAAAGAGATAGAAATTTATCGTAGATAGTAAAATTTTTCTATGTTTATAAATAGTTTGACATTTTTTCTATTTATAATAATTTTCCTTTTTTTCATTCTTACAATTGTACAAGATGTCAAAATGAATGTAGACATACGATAATATCATTAATCTTAAGGTCCGTAGTTCTAACCTCTGATGGTATTGTACTATAGGTGCTAGGTTAGTTTCTTATGTATATCCGATAACGAATATTATCTGAAAAGTTCTTTTTAAAATGGATAAAATACAATAAAAGTAAAATAGTTAATAAAGATGACCTGTCACTTCCTTTAAAGTGGTAACGAAAAATAATTTTGAAAATGGATAATATTTCTTAGTTATATAAATATTTAATTTATTTCAGTCTCGATCATCTCTTCGGGTCCTCTCTCCATCGAAGTCATCAGAGAGACAATCTGTACCTCTACTCCAAAGCAAGCTCCACTCAACTTCCGCCATTTTTACTCACTTTCCAAGGGATT
This sequence comes from Citrullus mucosospermus, assembly GCA_030954485.1. Taxonomy (NCBI): domain Eukaryota; kingdom Viridiplantae; phylum Streptophyta; class Magnoliopsida; order Cucurbitales; family Cucurbitaceae; genus Citrullus; species Citrullus mucosospermus. Next base: position 8,431,707 of record CM062055.1, on the reverse strand, counting down.
ACGCCTTCCGAAAATGCAGTTGAAATCGAGCTTCATTGCTGCTGTTTCCTTAATTTAACTGAGAACACCACTTGTGAGATATTCTTTCTGTTTAAAATTTGAATTGGGCTTGTAATCTTCATCCAGTTTCGGTTTCAATGGCGACGAAACTTCGGTTGCTTTTCGGTGCGATACTTCTATCAGTGCTTTTTGGCGCTGAATCGAAGTTCATGGTGTATAATACCTCCCAGACTGTTGATCCCGGGAAGCTTAATGTTCACTTGGTCGCGCATACGCACGATGATGTTGGATGGTTGAAGACGGTTGATCAGTATTATGTTGGCTCTAACAATTCCATCCAGGTTTATTTCTTTTCCGACTCTCCGTTTGAAATGATCGTGAAATGGGTGGTTGTTGTTGTTTTTTTTTTCTTTTTTGAAATTTGACCCCCGACCCCCCCTTTTTCAACGCAGGGAGCTTGTGTGCAGAATGTGTTGGATTCTATGGTTTCTGCATTACTGGCCGACAAGAATCGAAAATTTATATATGTCGAGCAGGCGCGTCGTTTCTTCTTTGTTCTTGTTCTGCAAATTAGTATCAGTTTAATATTTTTTTGGGGTTCTGAGGAAATAATCCATGACATGAGAAAGGAGGAACAACAATAAGAAATTATGATAGCTAGATATTTTCCCATTTTCTTTTAGCTCTTCAGCTGTTGAAAACTAACGTATTATTTGGTGGCATTTTCTTTTTATTGCTCGTCTTTTCCTTGATTACTGTTGCTACAGGATGAATTTCAATGTTTAATGTAGATAGAAAAATTACAGGTTTTTAAGGATTATTATTTCTTCCCTAGTCTACAACTTGTAAGGCTGAAAAAGATTATGAATTATTTTTATTATGTGACAATCTCTGGGAAAATCAAGAACCAGATCTCTCTAGATTTATCAAGTGGATTGCTGTAGTGCATTATTGCCTGCATATAGGAGTTGGCGGTGCTAGGTATTCGAGTACCTTTCTAATCAAAATCTTATGTCACAAGTCAAATTGATGGCCCTTATTATCAAGACCGGCAAAGTGGCAGTTATTGGACGATTTTCTAAAATACATGATAAAACTCAAGTTTCTTCTTATGGGAAATTTTTTAAAATATTGTTCATATTTTTATTATATTCCATCTTCTGTTTGCTAATATTTACACTTTTGCTTGTCTTGTTACTGCAGGCATTTTTCCAAAGATGGTGGAGAGATCAGAGTGAGATTGTTCAGGATGTTGTCAGGAAACTAGTTAGCTCGGGTCAATTAGAATTCATGTATAATTATTGCTTTTTGTGTCCATATTTGGAGCTCACGAGCTTATTGTTGATATTATCTACTACATTTTCTGTGTAAATATTCGATATTATCATTCCAGTTTGAAGTCTTAAACTTAATTTTCCCAATGTAGTAATGGGGGCATGTGTATGCATGATGAGGCAGCGACCCACTACATTGATATGATTGATCAAACGACGCTTGGGCATAGATTTATAAAGGAGGAATTCGGTGTTACTCCCACAGTTGGTTGGCAAATCGATCCCTTTGGCCATTCTGCTGTGCAGGCTTACCTATTGGGAGCAGAAGTAAGCTACACTTTTATATCTGGAAATTCTTTTTGAGGCAGCAACGAAAATTTACATCAAAGTACAATTAGAGATACGTTTCAAAGGGAAGCTTCAATAAGTACTCTATGAATTATTGACAAGTTGCTGTCACTTTAGGTTGGATTTGATTCACTTTTCTTCGGTCGGATAGATTACCAAGACAGAGCCAAGCGTAAAATTGAGAAGAGTCTTGAAGTTGTTTGGCAGGGTTCTAAAAGCCTTGGTTCATCTGCACAGGTAAAATTATGATAGCAGTTGGCATATAAATAGGCAAATGCTACTTTGGAGGAGTCTCTAACTGTACAAATATGATGAGAATTTACTACTGTTCACGACGTGGTTTATTTATTTATTTTATTTTATCTTCTTTAAAATCCACTTAAAGGATGTCCGGTTGTTTCATCTTTGTGATTACCTTTTTGATTGTTGCAGATTTTCGCTGGTGCTTTCCCTGAGAACTATGAACCTCCATCTGGTTTTTACTTTGAAGTTAATGATGCTTCCCCAATAGTTCAAGTAATATTTTATTTTTATTCCCCTTACTTTCCCTATTTGGTTAATTGTATATTTATTGTAATAGTTGATAATTGTGATCCTAATTCCATCTCTGATATGAAGGACAACATTAACTTGTTTGATTACAATGTTCAAGATCGAGTGAATGATTTCGTTGCTGCTGCAGTAGCACAGGTAACCAATTAAAGTCAACTCTGTATATTTGGATTAACCTCTTTCTTTATACTGTGAAAAATTAACTGCTTCATAAGATTCTCGGTTTTTCTTTGCTTATTTTGGCAAAATATCTATTATCATGTATGTTACAAATCTTACAATTGTTGAAGACATTTGCATTAAAAGTCATGATTACAGTTGAGTGAAGATTTAGCATTTTTCTCCTACAATTTTGTTGTATTAACGTAATTTTCCCCTTCAGTACACGTTGAATGCTAATATGTCATTAAATTATATTGTAACATTCTCTTTTGAGTTGTGTTGATTGTTAAATCTCAATTATTAAGCACACACTCTTTCATATAATATGTTCATATTTACAAATATACACATGTACATGCAATATTTTATTGACCCACAAGAAAACCAAATTCTTTATTGTGTAGCTTCTAATTTTACTTCAAATCCTATTAAACTTTTTCTTAATAAAATTAATGTTAATATAAAAGTTCAACGAAGTAATAATGAAAAATATATTATTTAAAAAGAAATAATGAGAAATATAGTTTAATAAATGCAACTTTAGATGTCACTGATTTTTGATAAATATAGAAAGGCATGTGAACTGTGAACACATTTTGCCACTTTTACTATTTGTTCATTTCATTTTTCTTAAAAGTTCATTCACACTATCACGGTAGATAATCAGTATATATGAGCTAATGTTAGCAAGAGTAGAGGTGCTTTTTGGTGTGCTCTTATTTTTGTTCGAAGTTGGTTTTTGGTGTGCTCTTTCTTTTTTTGATGTCATTCTACTTTTTAATATGTTGTATTCTATCGTAACTCACCATGTAATATCACAGTAGCTTTGAATTGTATGTTTTCTCATATGCAAAAAATTAATGAAGCATGTATGTATTGCACATTGCATTGAATGAAATTTTATCTGCTTAAATTATAAAAATAAATTCCATGAAAAAATTAAATGGAGTCAAACAATAGTAAAAATTAGTATAAGAATAAATCAATAACTAAACACACACACATATTTGGTAAAGATATGCTATAATGACCATGTGGACTGGGATTTCCTTGATAAAGTCCTGTGCACAAAAAGGTATTGGGTACAAATGGAGAGCCTAGATTCGGAATTGTGTAAGATCGAAGAACTTCTTCATTTTTGTCAATGGAAGGAATTGCGTAAAATTTTTGTGACGAGAGGTCTTAAGTAAGGTGCTCCTATTTCTCATTTTCTGTTTAATCTGTTGGTGGACGTCCTTAGTTGGTTAGTGTATGCCGTGTGGAGAAAGGGTGGGGAGGTTTTGGGTTCTGATGGAGTGCATTTGTCATACTGATGACACTCTTTTTTCTCAAAGAAGAAAAATTGTTTAGGAATTTCAATGATTTACCGTCCTTCTTTGAAGTTATTTCAAGCCTAAAAATTAACTATAAGAAAATTTCCATTCTTGTAGTGAACTGCAAGCCTTTTAAGTTGACTTTCTGGGCCCTCTTTGGTGGAGCACAGAGTGAGTTAGCTTCCTAGATCTTACTTTATTCTTCCCTTGGGAGATGACCCAAGATCAGTGTGTTTTTGGAAGTCGGTGGTGGAGAAAGTTCAGAAACGGTTGTCATCATGGAAAAAGCTTCTTCTTTTTTTTCTTTTACCCCTCCTTCCTTCCTACAGGGGGAAGACTAGCATTGATTCAATCTCCATTGATTGAAATTCCCATATACTACCTTTCCCTTTTTAGGATGCTCGTCTCGGTTAGTATGAACATTGAAATTTTAATTCTTGTGGAAAGGGTGTGGAGGGGAGTTCATTTTGTGGAGTGGGAGGTGGTCTTGGGTTTTGAGGGCTTCTGAGAGTTTTTTCAGCAGGATTTTTGTTTTTTTTCCTCTCCAGATCTTTTGCACCTCTTCTCCCCTTCACGGAACCCCAACATTTTCCTCTCTTTGGAAAGTAAAAAGTCCTAAGAAAGTAAAACTCTTTCTCTGACAAGTTTTGCATTTGAAAGTGAATACTGAGGACCGTCTTCAGAGGCTTTCTTCCTTGGTGTTGCAGCCTCAATGGTGTGTTCTTTAGGGAGCTAGGAAGAGGATCTTGACCATATGCTTTGGGATTGTCATTTAGTTCCTTGTGAAACCGATTCTTTAGGACTTCTGGAATTGTGTTGACTCGAAATAGAGGGTGTTGTTCAATGTTTGAGAAGGTGCTCTTGAACCCTCCCTCTAGTGAAAAGGAAGGGTTCTGTGAAAAAAAAAAAAAAAAAAAACGTTTTGCTTGAGAATAGTAGAATTTTTTGTGGGGTGGGGTGGTCTGGGGAGAAGCTTTGGAAACAATTAGATTTAGTTCCTCTCTGTGGGCATTTGTTAATTCAACTTTTGGTAATTACCAGCTTAACTTTATCCTTTTGAATTGGAGCACCTTTCTATAATTGGCCGTGTGCCTTTTTGTATGCCTTTTACAATCCTTTCAAGTATCTCAATGAAAGTTTGGTTTCTTTTAAAAAAAGGTTTAACTATGAGTAAATTCCACTTCACATTTGTCATGAATTTTGGTGGATATATCCAGAAGATGATTGAATTAACTATTTTCTTACTAGCTTCAAAATAGTGTTTGAATGAGAAGTTCATGCTCAAAGTATAGTGGAGTCGAAAGTTGACAGAGAAGAGTTGCCACGTAGAAACTTTAATATAATTCTGTTATCATGCATGATTACTCATTTGTTGCAAGTTATATTGTATAGTTGAATTGTAGGAAATTTGATGTTAATAAGACAAGCAGAAAAAATAATTTGTTGTACTTTCTCTGACTTGAGTACACCTTCAAGAATTTGTTTGTTTGAGGTTGCATGCAAGCAAGAAGCCGTATTCCTTTTTATTTAATGAGGTCATATTAATTGATGGTGGCCATTCTGGATTCTCAGGCAAACATAACTCGAACAAATCATATAATGTGGACAATGGGAACTGATTTCAAATATCAATATGCACACACCTGGTTCAGGCAGTTGGACAAGCTTATTCACTACGTGAACAAGGTAGTATGAGTTGTATTGAAACATCTTTTGGTTAGATTCTATGCTATTATAAGTTGTAATTTATATTATAGGGATACCCTTACTATTAAACTTAAACCTTGTGCTCATATGGTTGTCTTATGATCTTGTGGTATGTCTTCTCTACTTGGTAATTATTGGTAGATTGCTTTTTGAAGTTTCACCTTGTCGCACGGTTCATGGGGCAAAGTGACAATGTTTAGCCTTTTACTTTTTAATTCTCCACAAAATGTTCCATGCTGGGAGGAAAAATCTGATTTATGAGATCCAAAGTAGGGAGGGAAGAAGCTTGGTCAAAGGCGAGGACATTTATATATTATTTTTCTGATCAAAATATTCTTCAACTTGAAAGACCGTCTAAGTTGGAGATCTGAACAATCATTGCTAATTGGCCCTCTATAAGTCTTGGGCCAGATGGTTATTTTGCAGAATTGTTAAAAGAAGTGTTGGAATAGTATCAAAATGAACCTCCTTAAGGTATGCTGAAGTCTCTTGAGAATCTTGTGGTCAATGAGACCTACATTAGTTTAAGGAAATGGACTTCCAAAGTGGCTGGGCTTTTCCCTATAAGAGTTCAACCACAAGCATTTAGGAAGCCACTTCTTGGGTGCTCACAGTGACATCAAATGCAGATGTTTTCACATATATTTCTTCCTAACCAGTTTGCCTTTTTTGTTCAATAATCATTCCATTCACATAGTCATAGCAAATGAGTTGTGAGTGATATATATATTATACACACACACACATTTCTTTTTTTATTGAAATTGTGCAGGTTACAAGCAAGAAAACCTATAGCCCCCTTTGGGGACTATTTGACATCCCCTAAAAGCCCTACAACAAAACAAAAGAACATTCAAGCTCTACCCAATAAATTCTAGCCGAGAACCAACATACTTTAATTGGCCAACAATCATGAAACCTTGAGAAAGGATTAAAAAGAAAAAAAATCCTCCAAGTAGATCTTCTGTCTTTGAGAAGTGAAAGAGTGCCTTCTGATAGCATCAAAGTCTGCACTGGAGTCATATGAAAAGTTCTGAACATCTTTCTTGAATAAACCAAAATATCACTTCAGAAGGGAAGATTGATTGATAGCCTCTTTAAAATCTTTATTAGTTACTTCTCTTCTGAAGAATATGTTAACATCCTATCTGCCTTTGCTAAAGCAATTAAATCATCAGAGAATGGATGTCTCCAAATTTCCATTAATAGTTGTATTCTCACACGCCTAGATTCCCGTGCTCCTCCAAGGATTGGGAACCTGTTTCCTTCAATTGAACGGAATGACTAAGGCGTGCTTGAATGGTATTTAGTTGATTGTTTAAGCTTTCAAAGGAGGAAACACCCCATTCTGTAAGCTTTTGTTGGATGCCTTCTAGGTTGTTCGTGAAACTGTAACCAAGCCAACTCATCATAGAATTGTTTGACGCTGTCCCTCCACCGAACGGGATGGGATTTGTGCTGGAGCCATATGTTTAAAAACGAGGTCGGCAATGGTCTCGATTTGATGTTGCCTAAAACAAAAGAGGTGGGAAGTGATAGGAGGTGATTCTATCTAGTCTCTTGAGGTGGGCGTCCCAATTCACCAAATGGCTGCTGTGACTAAGAATTTATCAGAGGGAGAGCAGGGATTGCCTTTTAAATTGGACTAATTGTTGCAACTATTAATGATAGGGCCATTTGCCAGTACAAACAAGGTTTCTGAAAAGCTGTGTACTCCTAGTCATGATTTTTTCCATGATTCTCCCACGACTATCTGGTCATGTTGAAGTCACCTCCGATTATCTAATTGTCTATACTGAAACACTAGACAAATCCCAAATTTCTTGTCAAAAAGCAAATTCGTTAGATGACCTAGTTGGTCTATAGATACCAGAAAGCCAGAAGGAAAAATCATCATCTAATGAGATATTAATAGATAGAGAGAGTACCTTTTATCACATTGTTGTTAAAATATGATGGACTGTCCCACAAATAAAACAATATTGTTGGTTGAACCAAGAACACCTAAAGAAGGCTCGTTCAATGCAAGAGGAGCTCTTAACAGATTTCATGAGATATTTTCAATGGCCAGAAGAGCCATCACTAATAGCTTCACGAGAAGTTATCATAGTAATGGAAGAAAAGAGGTTTCTGAGCAATTGGGTTCCCCTATATGATTCTTTAGCTGCCTTGTCGTTCCTTTTTTGCCATTGTGATGAAATGGGACTATGAAATGCAGAGGCCAAACTCAGAAGGGATGGGGCAATACTGTTGAAGGTCGGTGGTATGTCTTCAATGGTGGGTGGCTCAATGAGCGAAATAGTTCCCAAAGACTCTTGGTTGTGGTTGGTTTCAGAGAATGGGGGTTTCTACCATGGGAATTGAGTGGCTAATGTTGGACTTTGGAGCAATAAGTATTGTGGTCCCGTTTTCTAGTTTGCGAGGCTCAATATCCATCCAGAGAACGAGGGGTCTCTGCCATATGACTGGAGATAGGAGGAGTAAGTGTGGTGGGCCCATTTTGTTGTTGGGATTGGAGAGTTGTCAAAGAGGGTAGAACAGCCTATTAGGAGAGAAGAAGCTGGTGATAGGGAGGAGGAAAAAATGGTATATGTACTTCTAAATTGGTGTATTTTGTTCAATGAATTTTGTAACAAAGATTTTCCTTTTTAGATTAATACCAATTCACAGACCTTATTGTTAACTCTTGGAGCCATTCTTGGCGATGCCTTATCTATCCTCTCTTTTCCATTCTTCTTCATTCGATGATATATTTCTTTGTTTCTCATAAAAAGTTCATAAAATGGAATGGAAAATAGAGCTTGTTTATGAGAAATTTGGCAATTGTTAATAGTGCGTTGGGCATTATTTTGGCATATGACCTTACTTGAATAAGATTTGTTCTATAGTTTGTACTATAGGTGGTACAACTATGTCCTTGAGTTAAAAAGGGCACTATAGTTTTTCTCATACTGATTTCATCTTTGTATGGTTCCACGGTGAGCATGTAAGTGCTTTAGGTATTACTATGGACATATATATCCATTTTGAGTAATTTTTAGCCTTTCTATTGCTGATTTCATATTGTACAACTCCAGGATGGACGTGTAAATGCATTGTACTCTACTCCGTCTGTTTACACTTCTGCAAAATATGCTACAAACAGTTCCTGGCCAGTCAAGACTGATGACTTTTTTCCGTAAGTTTGATTGAAATTAAAGTATGGAGAGTCTATGATCTCAAATTCATTCTCTTAAAGTTGAAGATTTTCTATATCAGCTATGCAGATCGTGTAAATGCTTACTGGACAGGATATTTCACAAGCAGGCCATCCATCAAGTACTTTGTCAGAATGATGAGTGGTTATTATCTGGTATCTGCGATGTAGCTTTGCCTATGTTTACTACAAATCTTTGGGTTTAACATAAGTTGTGACGATAATGTTCTGTTGGGTCATCAGGCAGCAAGACAACTGGAGTTTTTCATCGGAAGGAGTAGCACAGGCTCAAATACAGATTATTTGGCTGATGCCTTGGCAATTGCTCAACATCATGATGCCGTTACTGGTACAGAAAAGCAACATGTGGCAAATGATTATGCAAAACGACTGTGGATAGGCTATAAGGAGGTGCATTTTTTATTTTGTTCCAGAAATACTTTAGACTTTTGAGCTTATTTTTTATCAACCGATCTACTCAACTGTATTTCTGCAGGCTGAGAAGTTAGTTGCATCTGCACTGGCTTGCTTAGTGGAATCCACTCCATATTCTGAATGTGGTAACCCGACCACAAAGTTCCAACAGGCAATGATCAAAACCACCTTAGGAACCTTATTTTGTTGTTTTGAAAGTTATGATAACTTCTCTTATTCAAAAAAAAGAAGTTATGATAGAGTCTATCTAGCTGTGGGGTTCAGAAACATAAATGATTAAGCATGAAAGGGAGAGAAAAAGACTATCTAGAAAGAAGATCTGGCATCTAGAGAAAGTAGAGAGTGAGAAAGAGAGTATAGTGGAAGGCTAAGAATTCTGCTCTAAGGCATATTTGGTATTTACAGAGGTCAAAATTTGCAGTACATCAAATAAAAAGAAAAACAATAAATTCTAAATGGTAGATAGAATGGTTGTTGTCCAAATTTTGAAGGCTCTCCATAAGCATTCCTAAAATGAAATCGATACTTTGTTTTTCATCAATAGGTTTCAACTGATTTCAACTGTTTATGGACCTTCAGTTAGTCATCAATAGTTTTCAACTGATTTCAACTGTTAGATCAAATCTGTTTGATCTTGGTTCTCAAGTTCATCTCTATTTAGTAGATCAAGTTACATCATTACTCATGATAAAGTCATTTTGACTTGTTAACTGAGCTTGTTTCTTTCTCTGGCTTTCTAGTGCCCCCTTCTGAATGTAAGCTATTGTCCTGCATCAGAACTTGATCTATCTCAGGGAAAAGACTTGGTACGGGACTTGTTAAAATTGCATATCCTAGTGTTTCTCTTAAATAGACAAAACTCTGTTCTGTGATGTTTAATGCACAATCTAATATATTTTTGTGCTTTTTAATCATGTGTAGGTGGTTGTTATCTACAACCCTCTTGGATGGACTAGGAATGACATCATACGTATACCTGTGAGTGCCTCTAAATTTCTCATCGACTGCAATAATTTTCTACCCTACTTGAACATTTTTTTAAAATGAAAAACCAAGCTTCAAACAAACAAAAAAGCCCAATTAACTTAAAATGGGTTCTAATCAAGCAAAATAAGACTTAAAGGGTAATTAGAAAATGTTTTACACACATGGAGGCCAAAAGAGAGGTGAAATTTAACAAGGGACTACACCTCCCGAAGGTTTTTATGCATGTCATAAGCCATTCATTTTTTGTTGTTTTGTGTTTTGGATATGTTAATGGACTGTGCAATTGCATACATAGCAGAGAAGTAATGGCTGATTTTTGGCTCTATATGCATGTTATTGGATGCATTTATGGTCCATTCTTGAATGGTGAAGTAGTGGACGAATTATGGAATTATAGAAGATGATACATGATGTTTTCTGCAATTGTTACCATCTGTCACTACACAAACTTGAGTGGGATTTATAATTGGAACATGTTCTTGAATGATAATACACCTCTCGTTTTGAATGATTCTGTGTAATAATACTTTTGCAAGAGTTCAAAATCAAGTAGGGTTCATTATGTTATAATGATTAGGGGTGTTTGTGGGTGAGTTTGGGTTGGGTTGAAGCAATTTTTAGACCCAACCCAATCGTTTGGGTGTTAATTTCTTCAACCCAAACAACCCTTATTAAATAATGAACCCAACCCAACCCAACCATAAAATATTTGGGTTGGGTTGATGATTGTGTTTTTAAAATTATGTTTTAAAAAGTAACATGTTAATATGTGAAAGAATTTGTTTAATTATTTTCACATAATGAAAGATTAGCAAATCAGTTTTTCATTTATATCATGAAATATTGATTTCCATAGTGTTAAAAAAAATTGTTTTAAATAATTGGTAGATAATAAATAATCTAAAAAAAAAATCATGAAATTAAGTAAAATTAAAATAAATATATGTATGTATAATTGTTTTGGAAGTAAAAAAAACATACTTTTTAATTTTAACAATAAGTTTGGGTTGGCTCGGGTTATTTTAGCGGAACCCATAAACTAACCCAACCCATAAAGTTTTCATTTATTTGAACCCAGCCCAACCCAAATGAGTTAATAACCCAACCCAAACTGTACGGATTGGGTTTGATCAGATTTTTCGGGTCATTGGATTTTTTGAACACCCCTAATAATGATTATGTAAACTTTCTGTATATGCTAATATCTTCTTTTATCTTAAAATGTTTTATCCAAATCTTGATATCCTTCAATCTTTCAAGCATTTATTCTTTCTCATAATCCCTTGAATGTGAATACTTTCCTTGTGACAATATAGCCTTTTATTCTACAAGACCTGCACCTGTACCTTGTCCAGTGGTTGCACCACCCAGTTTCTTTTCTGATTAATTATATTACATCACCGATTTATTGGCACATTCTAAAAAATTTTAAGTTGCAAATTGTAAATGGCTATAGGTTATCAGTGAAGATGTTGCTGTTAAAGATTCTGAAGGGAAAGTAATCGAGTCACAGCTCCTTCCTCTTGCTGATGCAAGCATGCGCTTGAGAAATTATCATGTAAAGGCCTACTTAGGCTACATTCCTACTGAAACTCCAAAATTTTGGCTTGCATTTCCAGTTTCAGTTCCACCATTGGGCTTCGGCACATATATCATCTCAACCTCCAAGAGGGCAGGTCAGCGTCAGCTTAGATAGGGTTGTTTCATGTTTGAACTAAACTGAAGGTGGAAGTACGAACGCCGTTGGAACTTATGCCATGTCATTGTCACTTCTTTGGTGCAGGCGTTAATGCAATAAAATCTTCTATTCATACATTTCCGAGTGCTGAAATATCCACTTTTCAAGTCGGTAACAGAAACCTTCAGCTTAAATTTTCTTCAGAGCAAGGAAAAATTATTTATGGCAACAGCAAGAATTCAGTATGTAGTCTAACCAACGCTAAATTCTCACTATTATTTAATGCTGAAGTTCTTAAATCTTGAATTCTCTATTTTTAGCCATGAAATGTGGCCAAATAGCAGGCTTTTTTCGGTAGGAAATGAATTTGTAAAAGAGGGGAGTTTTTCTTTCTTTTTTCTCTTGAACTGAATTACAACTGTTGATCCTACTGCGAGACTGACTAATTACAAGAAACCCTTCTAGTCAACTTCTTATAAAATCATTTAGATCATGTACACCATCTAGATGCTAAATAAAAGACCAAGTACAACCACTAAATTGTCTAAAACTTCTATGCATATTCTAATAAGTATCAATATCTCTTTGGCCAAATTCTCCACTGACCAGTTTGGACCAAAGAGATTTAGCTTTCTCCTTGAACTGCTGCTCCTGAAGAGCTTGCATCACAAGATTCAGAAAGCATCAATCCATCCTTGTCATCTTTTCTTCATTAAAGACGAGCCTAAATTTTTTTTGGCAACTATAGAAGTTCATTTTTTATAATCTTATGCAACACACCAAGCTGTTCTTCATTTTCAGCCCTCTTCTTTAAAAAACTGATGAAAGAATGGAAGAACTGGTGAGTTTTTGTAGCTGACATACCTATTTTTAATCATGGAAGGTTGATGAATTGGTTGATCAATCATACAGCTATTATACAGGATATGATGGAAGACGTGACAAAGCTCCGCAGGTAGATTCTGTAATTTGAAAAGGTTTATTTCAGTTCTTTACGTTCTAACTTGAAAATTGTTATTTGTTATACGAATTTTGCAATATTAAGTTGATAACATTTTCAGAACGCTGGGGCTTATATATTCCGTCCAAATGGAACATTTCCCATAGCGCCAAATAAGCAGGTATATTTTCTCACCGAGAATATGGGTATTAGCATCAGTCATGAGTCTCATGAAAGAAAAACCTTTTCTTCAAATTTTCAGGTTCCCTTGACAGTTATGCGAGGACCTTTGATCAACGAAGTACACCAACAGATAAATCCCTGGATATCTCAGGTAATATTCTTTAATGTGGGCTTGGGAGAAATAATAGAATTTTCAAAGGGATGGAAAGGGAGATCTTTGATGTTTAGCCCCTTGTCACATATTTTTTTCAGGACGTGGGTGACAAATTCTTTTTGTAATTATTATTTAGGTCTTATTATGCTTGATCGAAGCCCCTTCCTTTAGGATTGCTCCCTTTTGTGGGTTTAATTATTTTTTAATTGTTTTTAATGTCCTTGTTTTCTTTTCTTTTTTTTTCTCACTTGTTATCAAAAAAAAAAAAAAATCAGGTAATATTCTTCATATTGGTGAATTTTAGTTGTCTGTGTTGATAATTAAAAAATTATGCTATTTTAGTTTTTCTTTTTCTTATTTTATGGTATTTCTATTATATAGATGCTATTTACCTTCACTTATAGAAATAAATATTACGTTATTCTTTTTCATAAAATTAAGCTGACAAATATTCGTTTTGGCAAGATCTGATATGGGATAGGTTGGTTCATTGTCATGGTTAGTATTTTCTTCTCATAATCTCCCAAATCCTGATGGCTTTTAATTTTGTTAAATTAAATAATATACTGGATTTCATGGAAAGGAATAATGAAAAAATGACCCCAAGTTACAAAAAAGGATCTCCAATTATAATCGGAGCCGAAAGAGAATAATTGACAATATATATATCTAGACTTGAGCCAAAAAGATAATGAGATGTGAGAGTTGTGAAAGGTACAAGAACACTTTGTTGTTTTAACAGAATCATTGTTTTGGTCAAGTGTATTAAGAATTGGGCCACTGAGAAAAGTTCTCTTGGGTCACTATCTCATTGTAAAATTGAAGCTCTGGACTGTAGGTCATCATATGTTTTACCATTCACAGCGATTAATATTTTCATTTGTTGTCATTTTGACATTTGCAGGTAACCAGACTTCAAAAGGAAAAAGAGCACGTTGAAGTAGAATTTACTGTAAGCTTCCCATGCTATCTCTTATAGTCTTATTTTGAGCAAGCACGTAAAGTAGCGAACATAAGATAAGAGTGCATAACGGAGTGCCTAATTTGTTGTGCATATGCTACCAGCTACTCCGACACTATAGATTGAAAGAAGGGGCAATGACCAAACATATGCTGCAAAGTCTATTCGCCATTATTTATTGCTTGGTTAATCATTGAATTTCAATGTTAGTTTTAGTTAGTCTCTTAACTGAACCAAAAAGAAAGAGAAAAAAAACTCATTTTCTGTTCTGAATCTTGTGATTTTTTTGGTTTCATTCAAACACATCAATCTAATTCTTGCTTTGGTTCACGCAAATTCAAGATACATTTAGATGTGCACACACTTCTCGTATTTGTTTCCATTATTTATCTTATTCCTGAAACCCCAACTCCCCAAACAAACACCCCATCTTAGTAAATTTATGCATCGAGTACCAGTGCTGGTGCTGACTATATGTGGCTTTTAGGTTGGGCCTATACCTATTGATGATGGAGTTGGCAAAGAAGTAGTAACTCAAATTACAACTACTATGAAAACCAACAAAACATTTTATACAGATTCCAATGGCAGAGATTTTATCAAAAGGGTATGACGTCAGCTTATTCTTTTTCACCTTACTAAGCTTTAGAATTGACGTTGTCTAAATGTAAGAATTTTCTTTCGCTTTGTAATTACTTGGTCATCATCTGGAGGTGATGATTTCCTTGATTGAGTTGATATGAAGCTCTGATTTATATCACCTGCTTATTTTTGCAGATTCGTGACTATAGAGCAGACTGGAACCTGGAAGTGAACCAGCCTGTAGCAGGAAATTATTATCCAGTAAGTGCATTTTTGTACCTGTGGCCTTCTTGGAGTATTTTCTTCTGTAACAACTCTATCCATTTCATAGCACTATTTACTGTAACAATTCCATCCTTTAGGACTCCCAATTACATCATGTTCTCCGTTTATATGGCTCTAATGAATAGAAAAACGAGTGTTTTTTCTGAAACCTCTCTTACTCTTTGTTAGAAGATTTCTTCAAACCATTGACACTATATCTTCCAAGCAAGATAAGGGTTTGAAAGATGGGTCATCACTTCTGGGGTGGCCGCCATCCCAGGAGGAGCATTGCCAATATGTGCTAGTGAATGTGTAGCCAACCTTAAGGCAGTATTGAATCTCTACCCCACATATTGTGTTCTAAAAAATTGAATGTGTATATGTGTAAGTTAAGGCAATTCCTTGGAAAGAATCTGTGAATTTCACGCTTGTAGATGAATATGGTTTCTGATCTTATTCCCGTTGCTCCTTAGTCTCACATTAACATTGCATTCTGTAGTTGTTTAATTACGTGGAATTTTCGTTTCAGATAAATCTTGGGATCTATACACAAGACGATGAGAAGGAATTTTCAGTTTTGGTGGATCGTGCTGTTGGGGGTTCCAGCCTAGTTGATGGGCAGTTAGAGTTGATGCTTCACAGGTGCATGGTTATATATATATATTCCTTTTAAAAAAAAAAGTATAGTTCCTTCAGCTCCTTTTTTCATGTAAAAAGAAAAAATATAGTTCCTTCTGCTCCTTTTTTCATGTGCTAAGAGCTGCTGGAGGTTTGCCTATGCAGTTCGATAGATGACTTGGTAGTTGGTTGATATAATCAAAACTCACAAGATAGCTAATTGGCACTGGAGAATTTTTTTCTTTATGCATATGCTGTCTGACCTAATTTATATTTTTTTTACCTAAATAGGAGGCTGTTACTAGATGATTCCAGAGGTGTTGAAGAGGCTTTAAATGAAACAGTTTGTGTTAATAATGAATGCAAAGGGCTAATCGTAAGTGCCTGCACCTAACTCTTCAAAATATATGGCACTTGTAGCTTTTTTTCTTTTCTTCTTTATCCTCTTATATATGGAATTGAAGCTGAGGTTGGGCCTTTAGTTTCTGTACAGCTCAACTTCGAAATGGTAGGTAGTTCATGTGGATCATAGAAATTAATGATGTTGAACAGGCTTGCTAATTTTTTGTGATCATGAAACTGTTCAATTGTTTCTTAGGGAAAAAAGGGAATCAATTGCACGAAATAAGAATATCTAAAGGAAAAAGTAAAAACTGCACAAGATATTCTCAGAATGCGCTTAGTTGGTTTGCTTCAAGTGAACTCATATTTTTATTTCTCTGTTAAACTTTTGATTTCTTATATTGACTCTTTTCCTCAAGATATTGATGTAAAATAAGAAATTAAATTTTGTGATTTTTCTTCGTAACAGTAGTAAGATTACCCTGTACTTTTTCAGTTCTCTTTCCTACCCCTCTCGATGGTCTAATGGATTTTGGATTAAGACCAAAAACGAAAAACCAAAAAGTTGTCAAACGGGTCATAATTATTCTTTTTCCCCCCGTCACCCATAATCTCTGTCTCATATCTTCTTCTAATATTCATTTTGCTTCTGTTCGTTCTTCCTTTCTACTTCGCTGTCCTAGTACTCACATTTTACATTATGGTATGCAGATTCAAGGAAGGTTATATTACAGAATTGACCCTTTAGGAGAAGGTGCAAAATGGCGACGTTCTTTTGGTCAGGAGATTTTTTCTCCACTTCTCCTAGCCTTTGCTGAACAGGTGAATATTGGAGGAAGGGCAAAGGAGAAGTTATATATTATAATGTGATTTTATTAACCTTACCGGGTAATTAACATGCAGGATGGAGATAATTGGGCAAATTCTCATAAACTTACTTTCTCTGGAATTGATTCCTCATACAGTTTACCCAAAAATGTTGCTGTTTTAACTTTACAGGTACTAAACATTTTCCTGTTGGTTTGAATTTCAACACTCATCCTCATAAAGTTTGTTCAGTTTCTTGGAACTTGGTTTTCTTTTTTCTTTTCTTGTTTCTTTTTTCTTTTTTCTTTTTTTTTTTTTCCTCTTTCTTTATCCATTTGTGACTTTTTCTTTATAATTCTCTAATCTAACTTTAAACAGGAACTTCACGATGGAAACATTCTACTTCGATTGGCTCACTTGTATGAGGTGCTAATCTATCCATGCTCTAAGTAGTTTCACTTTCTCTTGATCAAATACTATCTATAAGTTTTGCTTGAGTTAACTATAATCTTGCTTTAGAATGACATGCAAATATTTATGCTTTCTTTAAGAACTTTAGTATATTCAATCGACTCTCCATAGCTATGTGTGCTAATATTCTGTATATTAATAATCCTTGGTTGCTGTATTTCCTTTAGATTTTCTTAATGAAATTTTAGAAAGGAAACGGCTAGCACAGAAACCAAAAAAAGAATTATTTTTCCGTTATAATTCTTCTGCCAACTTCTCCATCGTTATCGGTGCTTGGCCCAGTGGTAAAACTTTTGCATCTAGATTATGATGTCGAAGTTCATTTATTAGTACTGTTGAAAGGATCATACCTACTTTTTAAGAGAAAGCATGGAAACATTGTGAATTCTCCAATCTTTTATGTTAATTTAGTTCTACCTGCTGTATGTTACAATCTTCTTCAAACGATCAACCCATAATGCTTGCTGTTGATTTATCCGAAACACTAATATGCTATTCTTTTGGCTTTTCAAAATGGCAAAGACTGGAGAGGAAAAGCAATATTCAGTGACTACTAAAGTAGAACTAAAGAAGCTATTTCCAGGAAAGGAGGTAAGAGCAACAGATTCTTCAAAACTAGCTGCTAGTCATTTGGCTTCTTTCTATAACACTTCTTGTAGATTTGTTAACTAAAGTATTTATATCATTTGTATCCTCTATATTCTTCAAAACTAAAGTATTGTTGTTTTTAGATTAAAATATTAGTCATTTATATCCTTTTCTTTCATATTTTATTTACTTAGTTGTAATTTCTCTTGTATTTATATATTCCCATTATTGGGTAATTTGGGAGGGAATAAGAAAAATGTTCTTTTAATCTCCAAATTTATCATGGTATCAGAGCAAGTGTGTTCAGGAGGTTCTGTGTTCAAACTCCTGCAATATTATTTCCTCCCCAGTTAGTATTGATTTCCACTTGTTGGGTCTTCCACAAGTGAGGGGGAGTGTTAGATGATATAATATTAAATATACTTTCACTCATCAATAAATTTTTGGGTCAATCGGTGATTTAAGATAATTCTCCCATCCATTTCAGATAAAAAAGGTAACAGAAATGAACCTGTCTGCAAATCAAAAAAGGACAGATATGGAGAAGAAACGAAAGGTGTGGAAGGTAGAGAATGGTTCAAATGAAGTTAAAGCTAAGAGAGGAGGCCCTGTAGACCCTAAAAAGTTAGTGGTGGAACTCTCTCCTATGGAAATTCGAACCTTTCTCATTGACTTGGGTGAGAAGCTCAACCGCAAACTGCTTTTTGATGCCTAATTTTCTCAAGTAAGTTTCTGGTCTCTGGTCTGCGTTCGAGTTTTTTGTTTTTGATTCTCTGACAATTGGGGTTAGCCTTTCAGTTTCCTATTGAATGGGAAAAAAAAAATAAAAGAAAAATTATATAAATAATTTGAGAGGTTAACCTTTATTGTATGCTAGACTTCATGTTCATGTTCATGAGGAGAGAATGTAATGTCTTGAATGCTTCAGTCCTGTAAATAATACACATAGAACTGTTTGATGGTTGATTGCAATTGCAAGTTTAGGAAGTTACAGTTCAATCCTTTGTAGCAGAAGTGAAAAAATATGCTCTTATCAGTTAAAGGCATGACTTTGAGGAAGAAGATTCCTTATTTTTCATCCAGAGAAGTAAACTAAATATCAAGTCTTTTATATATTAGAAAGTGATATTTTATTTCTTATTTATTTAAAAATAATAATTGTTTTAATTGACAAAACTGTCGGAAATATTTTCAAATATAGCAGCATATCAGTGTCTATCCTTGATAGATAGTGATAGACACATCTATTACACACTGATATTAATGTCTATCACTAGTAGATTGTGATATTTTGCTATATTTGTAAATAAATTGACTCATTTTGTTATATTTAAAAAGTAATTCTAAAAAATTATTTTTTTACTCGTTCTCGATAACTGTTATAAATGAATTTTGTAGTAACAACCAACATGAATATGAATATAAATGAAGTGGAAAACACCCCCAAGCCCATGATTGTTTTTTTAGTTATTCAAACATGTAGTGGTGAGAATTTCAATACTTCTTAGTTGATGATATATAATTATGTTTTGGGCAAATATCAATTTATAATCTAACTTTGAGAATTTTTTTTGAATTAATAATTATATCAATTTAAATCTTGAACTTTCATAAGTGTATCAATTTACACTATCATATAAAATTTATAATTTGAGTCAATTAAACTTTAAAATTTTCATTAGTCAATCAATTTAGACATTACGATTACTTTTGGAAATTATTCATGCATTAATATTTAACTTCTTCAAATGTTAATTTTACAAAATGAACAATTAGGTAAACGCATGAGCGATTTTCAAAGAAGATTTTGTCTAAGAGTCTAAATAAATTTAGAGGTTTAATTGATACATTTTTATAAGTTTCATACAAGGCTTTTCCAATCGGAACTTTAAAGTTTAGGAGTATAATTGATATTTTGGTTTTTTTCCTTGTATACTCCATCTTTTTTTATACCAAAGCCACGTTTACTAATTCGTAATTAAAATTGTCGTAATCATAATGAAGTTCCATTCTCGTAAATATGGACTAATAAAAGAAATGGATAAAAGAAAAAAATGTTAACTTTATTATCTATGGATATCGATATAGATTATTGATACAAATTAAATTATTGATAAAGATTACTGATATTCATGTTGACACTATTGACGATTGGAGAGAAAAGGGTAATTGACGAAAAGTTAGTAAAAAAAAGATAGTGTAATTACCATATAATAATCAACGGTAATTTAATTGAAGACCTATTTAGGGATGAAGTTATGAATGTATGGAGTAGGACCACCATTCATTAGTAACCAACAACAAATTTACATATGTAATTAAATAGACCTTACTTTTTATATTTGTATAGAAGTAAATATGGCCTAAAATATTTTGACATGGCATCACTCTTAGTTGAGAACAAAAGTTTTCGGATCCAATTTTTGTCCATTTTTGCTACATTTTTTAGGAGACTGCAATGCCTTTATATCTTAGTGAATTAGAACTATATAATGTAACATTTTCTTAAAAGAAAAGCAAATAATGCTATACTTTTATTTATAGAATTAAGAGCAACTTTTGGAGTTAGTACTTAGTTTTTATTGGAGCAACACATTAGTCCATTGAAAAAATAATTTCAAGTAGTCCCAAAATGCAAATGATTTGCCCCTCTCTTGACACAAAGCTTCCAAAAGATTAGAAAAAGGGAAGAGGCAAAGGGATGATAATCTTTTCCCTTGTCTTTTTCTTTGAATCTTAATTTTCATATGAGCCTCATATAATCCAGTTTTTTTTTTTTTCCTTTTTTTTCATTTTTAAAATTTGAATTAAAGTCCCGTTTACCCATTCTTAATCAAAATTACGATTGAGAATATTTACTTTTCATTACTGTTTAAGGTTAATCAATAACAATATCGAAAAGGGGATGTTTGGCACACCAACATGAGTTGGTATTTTTTATCAACTCAATGTTTGGCCCGCTAACTTTAAATGTCGGTGAAGTTGAGTTGGTTATTTTACCAATTCACCCTAACTCTCTAATTCTCCCTACCCTTCAATGTTTTTAATGGCTCCATCCATTGACCACCGTCGGTGACTACCACTACTAAACTCTGGTGACATACTCCGATGACAAACTCTGTGCTCCGGCAACTATCTCCAACGACAACTCCGGTGACCAACTTTGACGACAACCTTCACACAAGCAACTGCAGAGACATACTTCAACTTCCACCTTCACACGATCAACTCCGACTACCACCTTTGGTTCCGCCAACCACCTCTAACTACTTCAATGATTACCTTTTCATAAGCAAGTATGCACGACATACTCTAACTACCACCTTCGTGTGGCCAACTTTGACGATCAATTCTAGGCTCCGACAACCACCTCTGAGAAAATTACCTCGGATGATCAATTCCAATGACAACCACCTCTAACAACCAACACTAACATTCACTCAGGGGACCAACTCCGCGAATGTCACCTCTAACGAGACCCTTAATAACAACCTTATAATGACAATCTTAAGTTTTATACGTTCTACAACCGTTAGAGTATATTGTAGGATTGTTTGTTATATAAATAATAGTATTTTTTTTCTATATTAAATGCAATATTTGTCGGTAGAAGGGTGATTATAAAATAAAATAAAATAAAAAGATTGTGCAATCCTTTTGTAACTTTTTTTGTTTTCCACTTATAACTTTCATATTTTAAATTCATAAAAAGTGGTTACTAAAAGAAATATTGGTCTTCTTTTATAATAAATTAGATGTTGCATTCATGTGTTTCATACATCTTTTTTTAGATCACATCTCTACTCTAGTTTGGTTAAATCTCAGTGCTTTGAACAGAACATGTAAATAGGTGTTTTGTTAACTCTAGTTTGGTTAAATCTCAGTGCTTTGAACAGAACATGTAAATAGGTGTTTTGTTTTTTTTTAAGATCTATTATATACGAACGGTGTTTTTTTTTGTAGATCTGACTAATTCTTCTATTTGGTTTTTTGGTTTTTACTTGTTTTGTATATTAAAATTCAGCTTCAATTTTACAGAACTTTCATGTGATAATTTAGTTTTGTATATTGAAATTCAACTTATTTTATAATAAATAATCGTATGATAATTATATACAGGGGATGTGAACAAAATGATTATGCAATTAAGTGTACAAGTTGTATGGTAAAATTATGTTACATTTTTTTAATAAAAAATAAGAAAAAAGTTGTATTTGGCCATGATTATGTTGCAATTGAGTGTTCAAATTGTATAATAATCACAACACTTAACTCAACCAAACTTTGCACCACAAACACAATAATCTAACTCCTTACATAATTATTATCAACTCAAATTTCCTGCATAATTATTACCAACTCAAATTCCCTAATTATGATATATTCATAATTCTCCTATTATTGCATATATATATATATATATATATATATATAACGATCACAATATCTAAAAGAAAAAATTCAAAAATTGTTCAGAAGTATCTATCATAATTTTCAAAACAAAAGCTAATGGGAACCCATTTTTAAATTACCAGGGATCGATTATGTTTCCCATCCCTTGGTAAAAAGAAAACTATTAATTTAACCACATATATCCATAAATTTTGAATTTTTAAGACAAAGAAAAGCAAATTATTTTACTTCCCACTTTCTTCTATGAATCACTAGAAAAATATTTTCTTCAACCATTTTGCAACCAATCTAAACAAAATCACTTACTCTAGAGCTTGCACCAACCAATCAAAAGAGCATAGTTCAATTATATAATGTTTATACCAAGCTCAAACTTAGAGGTTGATTCTCACACCATACATATTAGTAAAATAAAAATTAAAAAAAAAAAAAAATCACCTATCCCTTAGTTATTTATTTGTTTTCATTTTTCATAACTACTTTATCAATTATACGTCTATTTGTTTTTGTTGTTAAAAAAATAGTTATTAAACCCCCCCCCCCCCCCCCCAAGAATTTGGTTATGATGATAAATAAATATTGTGAATTAACAAGCACAGATCTTAAAAAACAAATCATTATCAATTAGTTTGGACCCATTATACCAACCAGAAGTCCCCATTTAACCATAGTCATCACCCTAGTTGTTCAAATTTATTTGTCTAATCTATGTTTATTTCAGTCTAACAAGTCAGGTTTGGAGATTGTCATGAGCTATGTTATAATGTTTAAGTGTTCAAAGTTTGACATATCCAATTGGTATTACATAATCCATAGGATTATATGAATTTCCATAATTTCCATTTGTTTTCTCACCATATAAACATCAACATTAAGATTGTGAAGCATTCTGGTCTTGATCTCTATAAAAAAGAATTGTATATACGGTACGTGCAATATTAAAATGCCTGTAGTTTAAGAATAAAACATATTTGTAGGTATGGTCAGAATCGGATGGTTGATAAAAGTTTCCAATATTGTTATAAATATAAACATCAAGAGACGCAGCTATATGCTTTGATTTTCAACTTTTATGCATTTCGAACAAATCATACAGAAAATTCGGCCAAAATTCCAAGGTATTAAGAAAAACAAAACAGATAAATCTATCTATATTACTGAAAAGATGTTGGAAAAACACTCAATATGACCTTAGAACAGAAGCCACAGACCTATTTTTTTATGTAATCCTCAGGAACAACCTTGAGGAGCTTCTTCTGCTTAGACTTGGCAATCTTCTTCAGCGTCTTGGGATTTGTAATCTTCTGTAGCTTAGTTCCAGATCTCAAAATGTTATCCTTCTTCTTCTTCTCTCTCTCTTCTCTCTTCTTCCTCTTCTCCACCTTGTTTAATCTAATCTGCTCCTTCAATTCCTCCTTCCGTTCTCTAAACGCCGCCTTAATTTTCTTCTGCCTCTCCCTCTCCTCGAACGTGGTGCCTTTTCGGCTCACCTGCATAGCGGACGTCCTATGCTTCCGCGGCTGTTTCCATTTCCGTCCGGAGACTTTGCCGGCGATTACGCCGTCGTATGTAGGGTTTCCAAAGGTCGGTTTGTCAGGATTTTCCGACGAAGGAATTGCGGATCGTTTGGAAGGCGGAGGAAGTGAGTCGTCAATCTCCATGGAGGTGTCAGCATTTTCAGATTCAGTAATGTTGAGGCTTTTCTCAGCTTCTTCACGCTTGCGTTTGTAGGTCTTTCCACCAAAACCCTCGTCCAAGCGGCGAAAGTCGATGGTGCACGCCATGGAAGAGATTTGGGGATTAGGGTTTCTGGGGATGAAATTAGGGTTTCAGAGCTTAAAGCTGCTGAAAGTGAAGAAATTTTGTGAAAGCGCTTATATCCAATTTATAGATAATGGGCGAAAACAGTGGGCTCGGTTCGAAAATGGAATAGGGCCTCTATATACTATTGGACCATACATTTACAAATTTTTAAGGCCCATAAGTATTTAGGCCATTTACTAACAATTTTGTTTTCGCTTTTTTGTTTTTTAAAATTTTTCAAAAAAAAAATACTATTTTTTACTTTTTAAAATTTTAGCTTTAATTTTAAAAACACCGCTAAAATATAGACAGTAAAACATAGAAAGAAATAGAAACAAAACATAAAAAATAATAGAGGAAAGTGATGTTTATGGGCTTAATCTATAAATATATAATAACAAAAAAAAAAAAAAGAAAAAAAAAAAACAATAAATGGTTACGAACAAGGATCTTAGTTTTTAGTTTTTTAATTTTATGCTTCATTTTTCTCCATTTTTTTACTATAGTTTTGCCTTTCTTTAAAAAAATGTTAAAATGTTATTTCTATTCATTTACTTTGAAATTTGTTTAATTTTGGTTCATACATATTCAAATGTTCAATTGTAGTCTCTACACATTTTGAATTTAGCTCCTCAAATTTAATTGTTATAACAAATTGTTAAATACTATTAATAATAATTTTTAGGTAAAAAATACAATATGTGAATACATTTATAAAATTTATAGTGTAAATGCTAATGTATAATAGGGATTAAATTTAAGTTTTATTGAATGTACATGGGCTAATATTTGACATTTAAAAATATATTGACTAAAGTTGAAAAAATCCTAAAGTATAGGGACTAAAATTATTTTTTAACCAAAAAAATATTTGTATTCTTAGTCAAAATTTTAAAAGAGTAATAAGTTTTTAAAAGTATCTTAGAAAGTAGATAGCAAAATCAAAGAAACTTACATGTGGATGGAGCGTTCATAAATAAAAATAAAAAACACATATTTTGTATTGGTAACCTATTATGCACAAATGTCATATGGAATGAGTGATTTAAATAATAGTAAATAGGGTTGTATGGAATTCGAACTTTTAAGTTTTTGATTGACTGACATATATATTAACCAATTGAATTATAATTAGCTTGACAAATGTATTTTGACATCACGTTTGATTATTTTGTAGTAATTTTAACATTGTGAGAATCAAGACTTAATTGAATTTTTTAAATATATTTTAAATGAAATTGAAAATTTTTAAAATATTTATAACCAAATTGAAAACTTGAAAAAACTAGGTAGAGCTCATAACATATATTTGTGTAATATAATAAATTAAAATTTTGGCAACATAGTGGATATAGTTTAAATTTTGGTGTCAATCTCAATTAATATAAAACATCATTGCCTTAATTAGGTGACTAGAAGATCAAATCTTTTAATTCACATATTATTGAACTAAAAAACAAAAGTTTCAATTTAATCTCAATGATTCGAGCATTTATTTTCATTATTTAACCTGTGGCAACATGTTCTTAACAAGATCTAGGCTGATAGTTTTGAATGTTATCCCTAACTTCAGCTATGTGACTCTTTGTCTTTTGCATTCTTCTATTGTGATGTCGTTTTAAGATCATCAATGCTTTTGCTATCTTCTTTTTCCTCCACAAATTCAAAATCACATTGTTTTTTCAAAATTTTCTCCATCTCTCAAATTTTGATGTACCAATTATTTTTTTTTTCGTCTTTATTGCTTTGATACTAATTTGTTAGATAAATTTGCCTTTTGTGTACTTACCAATTTTATGATAACATTCAAGAAGATTATGTGAAAGACCATCCAAACAACAAGAAAAAAAAATAAAAATAAACAAACAAAAGAATTAGAAAACTATGGGTAAAGGGAAAGGAAATCATACTAAGATTACATTTGGGAGTGATTTGAAATAGTAAAAATCATACGTGTCATGTTCGATTGGAATTACTCCTAAATATGTATTTAATCATTTAAAGCCAAATTTATTTATATGTAGATCATATTTTAATATATAAAATCAAACATTTAACTGATATTGATTAGTGATTAAATGAGGTTTTCACTATTTCAAATCACACCTAAACAAGTTGAAACGTACAACACATTCTTCCTTTAAATGTTTCTCTATTAATTAACCTGAAAAATTGAACTTTGGTATTGGAGATTTCACCATATGGAAAAGCAATAAATTTAGCCCCTTTAATTGGAAGGTACAAAAGCAAATGACAGAATATCGAATCAACTCAATAGGTAAATTTAATTATATTAATATTTTTGACACTTTTGTTTATTTGTGGGTTTGAAATTATTATTAATTATGAGAAAAAATGATTTTACAGAAGTTCAAACCACAAATTATTATGTTAAATCATCAATTAACCTAAAAATTTAAAGTTGATGTTATAAGTTTAATTATATTAATACTTCTACCTAATTCAAACTAATTTTTAAATAAAAAAGGAATGAGAGAAATTCCTCACGGTAGGTTTCAATAAAAAAAATAGGTAATTGTTTTAAATGTCAAAATTGCTGAAAATATTTACAAATATAGCAAAATGTCACTGTCTATCCATGATAGACAATGATAGACACCAATAAACATCTATCAGTGTTTACCGCTAATAGATAGTGATAAATGATAGTAGTTTATCAATGTTGATTAGTGATAGGCATGACATTGTGCTATATTTGTAAATATTTTGGCTAATTTTTCTATATTTGAAAATATCCCTAAAAAATTCCAATGCCAAGAAATAGAGTTTCACCTCACGCATAGTAGATGTCGGTAACAACCGTGGTTGAAAATTGACACAAAATTACTTGAAACTTGTTAGCAAGTTTAAAATATCGACGCCAACGGAAATGTGGATGTATTATTGGTAAAAAGTCAATAGAAACATCGATAAAATGTCAAATTCAATAGATATTTCTGAAAAAAATTATAATAACAAAAATTCACAAAAATATGTTTATAGGTTATTATTATATTAACGTTAGTGAGTTTTTTTTTTTTTTTTTTTTTTTTTTGCTAATTTTTATATTTTGTGGATTTTTCTTCGATATAGTAGAATGTTAATTCACTCTTTATGTCGTCGTGAAAATTTAAAAATAGGAATAAAAATATTGAGACGTGGATAAAAATTTTATGCTATACTTGTTAGCATGAAATAGAATGGTGGTGAACGAAGATGGTTGACAATGAAAGGAGGTAGTAGTCAATGATGGCAAGCTTCTGATGAGGAAGAGGAAAAGTGACGACGAAGGTGAAGAAATTAGGAAAAATAAAAATTATACATCAACAATGATGGCAATATCAACTATTTATGTCAATTTTTTTTATTAGTCAACTAACAGTTAACTTAACTGATTGATCATTTAGAATTATTTTTTAAATTAAATCTCATGGACTAGAGTATCTCTTTTCCAATTTGAGGGACCAAATAGACAATAATTTAAGACCTTAGGTACTAAAAATGTATTTTTCTTTCCTATAATCAATGGTTAAAATATTAAAATTTGATATCGAGATATTGATGAGTTTAGTCAATGAAATACTGATATCGATGAATATTTTTGTAAAAAATTGTTTAATTAAGCCCCTGTTTGGTAACTATTTAGTTTTTTGTTTTTGTTTTTGAAAATTAAGCCTATAGGGACTACGTCCACCTTCAAATTTCTTCTTTTGTTGTCTACTTTTTACCAATAGTTTAAAAAACCTAGCCAAATTTTGAAAACTAAAAAAAAATAGCTTTTAAAAACTTGGCTTGATTTTTTTATACTATTGGTAAAAACAAGAAAACAAATGAAGAAATTTTGGAGGTTGAAGTAATGTCTATAGACTTAATTTTAAAAAACAAAAACTAAAAATGGAATCATTACAAAACGAGGCTTAAATAATTAAAAAAAAAAAATTCATTTTGAAAGAAATTAGAGATCTTATTATCTAATATTTATGTTCATAATTGATATATTGTATTTTATGAGTATTTATATAAGATGTTAGAGATAAGTAATCTTGCAATGGATAAGAGAAGAGAAATGGTGAGTTCCTTGATGAGTGTGAGAGGACTTCAAGAATCAATATCATTATTGAAATCCCTAACTCAATTTAGTTGCATTTTGACGGTACGTGGCCCAAACAATAAGTGAAGTCACTCATAAGCCCATAATTTTATATGGATCTACATTTGTTTTTATTATTGAATACAATAATGGAGTTTACTTGATGTTTTGGTTGATTGATGAATGACTTTATGCTTCATGGTGACATTAAGCTCATGTGTTGGAGAATGATTTAACAGGAAATGACATAAAGTAGTAGGCCTCCCCAATAGAACAAATTGAATGGATCAAAAGCTTCGATGAAAAAGTGAGTGGATTACATTTTAAGTTGATTTAAGTAATCTTTCATATAGATCAATTTTCTATTTTAAAAAGAAAAAAAAAAAAAAAAATCCGTATTGTACCCTCCAATTTATCGATATATGAGCAAATAGATACACGCCAACATCCATTATTTTATCTTTGGGTACAATAATGAAGTTAGTTGATTTTGCTTAGCTGATGAGTACTTTATATGCTTCCATGGTGACATTGAGGTTTATATATGGGAGAATAGTTGCACAAAATTACATAATGTACTAGGCTTAGTAAATTGAACAAAATTAAATGATTTTGAAATTCAAATGATGACCAAATAGATTTTAACTGTTTCAAAATTATTCTCGAATATAACCGTAACATGTTAGATTGTGCAAACTAAAGTATAGCTCAACTAATTAAGAGATATACCTTTAACCAATAAGTTAAGTATTTGAATTGTCTCACGGCATGTTGTTGAACACATAACGTATATCAATACATTAGGTTGAATTCAGCAAATGAATTTGTTATAATTAAATAATAGTGTTTTTTTTAAAGGAAAATAATAGTGTTAATCAATAATAATGTTAAGCTTAACCATATGGATTTTGTTATAATTAAAATCAAAGTTGCGTTACGTAATTAAAATTTTCTGTGTTTAAAAACTAAACAAATACAACTTTGAAAATATAGATATTAAATTGGTAACACCTAAGATACAAAATAATCCTTTTAAAAAACAATATACAAAATAATCTCTAATATTTTAAGTTATTCTCAATTTGGTTTTTAGTTTTTTTTTTTTTTTCCTTTTTTAATTCTCAAATTTAACTAACGTGAGATTAAACTGATAAGAATAAATACACAAAATAATCTCCAATTTTATTCTCAATTTGTTTTTTTTTAATTATCAAATCTAAATAACGTATTAAAAATAATAGAGTAGATCATTCAATCAAAGATATTGTTTAAATTGGTTGGCAAAAAAATTGATATATTTGAATTTTTGTATTATTAATAGATTTGAATGCATAGAAATCATATATGGATACTATTTTTGACATGAAAAACTAACCTATAATTCATTTCTTTCTATTAAGTGGCATACACGTGTGTTTAAATATATTTACAAGACATTAATGTAATACCAAAATGAACATAATTCATAGTGTTTATATTAAGATTTTAAAAAGGTTCAATTCTCCACTCCACACATTATACCAAAAAAAAAAAAAAAAACTTTATTAACAAAATTGGTTGGAACTTAGATTAAACTTTAGATTTAAAAAATTATATTATTTTAGGATTAAATTAAAAGTTATCTAAACTATTAGGAAAATTTGATATATTTGGCCAATTAGTAACTTTGTTTTTAGTTTACGAATATAAGTTGTCTAAGCATAGATCTTCGGGGTGGTAATTGGTGTCTGGTTTACTAAGTTATGTTGGAATATGAAGTTGATTAGTAACTTATCAAAATAAAAGAAGTATGCACCAATATGAATAATCATTGGCTAAAGTTCGTTGGGAATACTTTCTCATTAAGGTACTCTCTAAAAAAAAGTATTTTTAATAAAAATGTTATAATATTTACATATTTCCTAAAAGAATATTTTAAATTGACAAATCTTTTTGGTTACATTGTATTTAAAAGGACTCTATCAATCATAAATATGTTTTTATTTCTTACCATCAATCACTTTAAATATATATATATATATATTCCAATTTCTTCATAAAAAGAATTTTGAATTATTTCAATTTTTGAATTACATCTTATTATTAGAAAAATTGTTTAAAAAAATCAATTTTTATCCTCTAAAATCACTAAAATAAACTGTATTAACTCCATCAAGCAGTCTTAAAAAAAGAAAACATAATCATTAAGTAATTAAAAAAAAAAAATTACAAATTTGATCTTATTGTTTAGAATAAGTTAGAATTTAGTCTGGTTTTAAAAGTTAGAATTTAATCTCGAAAAAAATTAGAATATAGTAATTAAAAAAAATTAGAATTAAGTACTTATTTTAAAAACTATTTACGAGGATTAAACATAGAAATAGAAACTAAACCTAACTTTTATTCAAACCATCTAAATTAAATTTATAATTTAACATTAAAACCTCTTAAAATCTCAAGATTGCCACCCAGTACCCATTGCCAGCTGTGCCCTAATGGGATCGGAAAAGATCATAAGAATCGAAAATCAAAGCTTAGATTTGTTTTTGTTTAAATTAAATCCATTATTATTTTTTAGTTTAAAAAAATCCATTATTTAATAACCACAATCTTTGTCACCAACTTCTTGTGATCTGTCTTGTCCTCCAGTTATTTGTGCATTTATATTTTAACAAAAATCACATATATTGTAATATTTTAATATTTTTAACGGTATTTCCAAAACCTGGGGTGTTTGAACTCTTAAAAAAAAATTTGTGCTTTTATGTCAAATATTCCTTTTCTTTTCATTCATAAATAAATAAATTTTATGGTCAAAATAGTAATAATAATTAGTATTTTTACTAAATTAAGACACGTTTGAAAATGATCGTTAAAATTGGATTAAATTGCAAATTCGTTCTCATTGAAAAGAATTTAGAATTTAGTCTCTATAATTTTATATACGCTAAAAAAAAAAACTAATAATAAATAGTCTTTTTGGTAGGAACTATGTATGAAGACTTTATCAAACTATAATGATTTTTTTGTGAGGTTTTATAAACCATAAAGAATAAATTGTAACTTTTAAAACCATATTAACTAAATCTTAACCTCTTTTTTTCAAAGACTAAATTCATAATTAAATCTTAAAATTATTTTTGTTGTGTTTAAAATCACTCTTAAACCTACTTTCAATCATTCAAAATCATTTAAATATAATGTGGTCTTACACTTTTAAATTCAACTTTTTAAACTATTAAAATTAAATTTGAGGTTTAAAAAGCATTTTAAAGGTAATTTTGTACCTAGCAAAAGCGATCATAACAATTTTAAAATCCTAATTCATCCAAAAAAAAAAACGAAAAGAAAAGAAAAATGAAATCCTGTTATTATGCTCAAATTGACGTTTCTGATTAAAATATTGATGCATCTTTTGACTTCTCTTTTAATGAATAGTTGTTTTAAAAACTAATATGAAATGATATTCGGTCGTATAGTTGAATTAACACAAATAAAATGGCAAAAGTGGGAATAAATGTATATATTCTCTAACATATTTTTTAATTGTTTTATATATATATAGGTAATTGGTATATAATATGTATGTAGCGAAAAAATTATATTTATTTAATTAATTTTATAATGAAAAAATATTATAAATAAAAAAAATATCAAACTATTTATAAATATAGCAAAAATTTATTTTTTATTTATGATACATCGCGATAGATCCAGACATCTATTCGTATCTATCTAGTAAAGTGATAAATGTCTATACGAGTCTATTGCGGTTTATCACAGATAGAAAGTAAAATTTTGTTTTATTTGTAATTATTTTCAACAGTTTTTCTATTTTTGAAAACATGCGTTTTATAATTTTATTTTAGTAAAAAAAAAGTTTAAAAAGATTCTAATTATTGAAATAGCTAGCTTTTTATATATTTTTTTTACCTAAATAATTGTAATTGATTGATTAGAAAATCAAAATAATATGAAATTTCGAAAGGGCAAAGGACATGAGTCATGTTCATTAAAACATATCTTTAACATAAAATCATGACATGTTTTATATTTATGTTCTAGATCACACCAATAAATGAAATGACACACCATTTTGTTGTGTAATTACTTTGACTCAAATAATAATGGAGTAAAGTGTGTAATGTTTTATATCTATGATTTAGATCAGACTCAAATACAAAATGATATATCACTTTGTTGTGTACACGTTTAACTTCAATAATGGTATTGATTGTTTTTCAAAAGAATTTATTTCAATTTTATTTTTGAGGAATAATTAGTGTTTGAAAAGTTTTAATTAAGAAAATAAAATGAGTCAAGTTAAGCATAAAATCAAAAGTTAAAACCTCCACTAAAAATCAGGGAAAATTCGATAGATTTTTGAGGGAGAAAAAAAAAAGTTGCAACTATTGAATTACCAGATTACCCTTCTTTGGTACGCCAACCAAGACACCAACAGAACAAGCGTTTTGCTGCGGCCCACGGATTCCGAAAACGACACACATGGTTTATGTCTTTTTAAATTAACCAGATACTTCACACAAATTACGACATGTGCCACTAAGCTCAGTGCTATTCTAACCGAATCTGGCATTTTTATTTCGTGACAGTACCCATATCCACCGTTGATTTTAGGGGCAGTCAAGGAGCGAGATTTGTTAAACAAAAACATGCTAAGTGAAACCGCGAATAGCCGTCCATAATTGAATTAAAATTGGTGTCATTGAAATGAAATTTTATTTTATTGATAGATGAGTTGTAATAAGCCTAAATTGCAAACATAATTTGATTATATTTGATTGTTTTTATTTAAAATTATGAATCTATTACATTTTCCTGTTACCATTACTATTAGTATGTATGAAAATAGTAACGATAAATGTGAAAGTAAAAATAAATGTGATAAATTCATAATATTTATATTATTATAGTAACAATATCTATAACTGTAACAATAAATATAGTAAGTCCAACGTAATTTTCAACCACAGTTAGATTGAATGTCTGCATTCTTCAATTAGATTGCAATATTTGATAACAAATTTTGAGGCGGGTTCCATAACTCACCACAATTACAGAATGCAGGTAAATAACAACAAAAATAATTAACTGGGGTATACTTTTTATATTACGGTGGATTACTTTTCACTTGGTGTAAATGTGGCCTAATGATGGTTAGTAACTGTCAACATATTGAATCTTGACCGTCCATTCAAACTGCTATGTTTTTATTTCTCAAGGACTGTTTGGTATAAGAAAATTGAGGATAAAAAATAGATTTTTAAATTGGATATGAGAATATTGTATTCCCAAACATTATTTTTCTCATGGATAAGAGGTATTTCATTATTCATTTACTTTTTATTTTGAACATAGTCAACTAAAATTAATCGATATTGATTTTATCTAAAATTAATGCAATTAATTATTTAGTTATAATATCTCGATAATATTTCAATAAAATATATATTGGAAACTCTGGTAGTATAAAAATTTATTTTAATAATAATAATAATTACTTATTGATTACTTATAATTAATTATTTTTTTAGTATTATTTATTAACGGATCATAATTTTCCCTCATTTTTCACTTTTTTATGTAATATATTACTTGTCAAAATATATTTCTGTATATTATTTAATTAAACTTAAATTAAATTTGTAATTAACATGGCATTCATTACATGTATTAATAGGTTAATTTTAATTATATGATTGTTAATTTTTTTTCTTTGAGATATTATTTGATTCTTAATTAATTAAAATTTAGGAACACATTAAATGATATTTATTGTTAAATTAATTAATCAATCTACTAAAATTATATAAGATTGTCATGTTTAATTCCATAAATAAAATATAAACATAATTTTATTTATAAAATTCTGATAGCATTTCTCATACACAACTAAACTCAATTATTTTTTATACCTAAAGATCTATAAAACCTTAATCTAAATGGCCTTTAAGTTTTGAAATTTTAATTTAGTCCATAGGTTTTGAGTTTTGTTTCAATTTGATTCTGAAGTATCAATATTTACACTTTTGGCATTGATTTTTTTTTTTATTAAATACTCACTTCAATAGGCGTTAATGTTTACTAATTAATTTAAAATAATTAAGAAGTAGAATTTTAAAATTAATTTTAATAGTGATGGAAAATAATGAAACTTAATTCATTATAGTTTTTAAATTTTTCTAAATTAATCAATAAACATTGACACTAAAAACAAAAAGTAAGTATTTAATGAAAAATTGAAGTTCAAAGTGTAAATCTTGAAACCTATGGAAAAAATTGAAACAAAACTCAAATCTCATGGATAGGATTTGTAATATTTTTAAAACTTTATGAATTAAGTTGAAATCAAACTTCAAACTTAAAAACTTGAAGTATAACAATTTGAAACTTATAAACTAAATGAAATTATCCAAAATATGGAGACCAAAAATATATTTTATTTATTAAACTCGTGGAAAATAAATGCTCACGTCTATCCTACTTGGCTCAATAAATAACATAGTATAGTTCAATTAACATAAACGTGTATTATTAACTTCAAAGTTAGATTGAATCTTCCTCCTATATATTATTAAAAGAATAAATAAACTTTATGACCCAAGTTAATTTGGAGGATGGTTTTGTAATGCGAATCTCATGGGTTATTTACGTTTCGTTAGAAATATGGAAATAACGAATCTATAAATTGTACTAAAATGAAAAGTCGGCAACAGATATATCAATCAATTTAATAATAGAAATCAATATAATTTTTTAATGTAAAACATATAAAACTTATCAAATAAGTATAAATAAGTTATAATTAATTTATTTTTACAATATGTGAGGTAGAAAAATCGAACAAGATTAATGGCACAAAATTTATGGAGTTGAGATATGTTCATATCGCCAGTACGCTACAATTTATTATTAAACATTTCATTGATATAGACATTACAATGCAATTAAAATGCTAATTCATATGTCGATTTGAGCATAATAGATAAATCACCAATTACTACCTTAAAAAACACTGGTTTGATCTTTGATGCTCATGATTGTTGAACTAAAAAAAATCAAACATTTAAAATATTGTTGCCATGTATATGGAAATCGCAACATTAGTGTGAGCTAAGCTAAGTGGTTCTTGGTATACACGCTCTCCTTTATGGTCAAAGGTTCCATTCCTATTCATGCATTGTTTTACTAAAAAAAACTAAGGAATCGTGTTTAACTGGAAACTAAGATTCTCATATAGTGAACATTTGGATTACCCGATCTTTTTCACTATTGTAAGATGCTAAAGTATTTGGAGATGCTCGAGCATCTTAAAATGCCCTTATAAGAGCGTCATATTCAAAATTTTGGATACTCCACTCGAATTACGAATTTAAGATTTCCAGGCTAAAAAATCTGAATTAATATATAAATTATTCAAAAATAAAAGGATAATGTTGGAATATTAAAATATTTCAAGGCATTTCCTTTCAGAAATCATGCAAAACACCCTAAATAATTTTTGACATCCTAACAAAATTTTGTGAAGAACAAACATGGGTATTTAAATAAGTCAGACATCTACAATTTTTTTAGTATCCACTTTACAGACATTTGAAGATTTAATGGATACTAAAAGAAGAAAAGGAAAAAGAAAAAGAGCAGTTGTAAGAATAACAAAAAGCATTCTTAAATTTGTAAATCTACCCGTGGCTTGTAAAAATTTGTAAATATAGCAAAAAAAAAATATATTAAATCTAATTTTTTTATTTTTATATTTTATTATTCTAATTTTATTCTTATTGGTGTATCATTATGTATATCAATAATATATATGATATACTTTATATTTGGTGTATTAGTCTATAGAAATACTTTATATTTGGTATATCAGTAGACTAATATATTAGTTAACAAGTGTTCATGCATTTGTTATTATTTGTAGACTTAAATGGAATCTTTATTCATGTGTTTAAGAGTATCAGTTTTATAGTACATTATCATTTACTTATTACGGTTTATTTCATCTTGTTGATAATTATTTAGAATGATTGTTGATAAACTACTGCTACACCAATGTTATACTTAAAATTAAATTTTAAACAATTATTGATATACTACTGATATATTTGAACAAATGAATTTTTAAGAAGTATTAGTATACTAATATACTACTAAGACGCCAATGTTATATTTAAATTTTTATTAGAATGAATTTTGATATACTATTTCTATTATAATGATATACTTTAAATTTAATTTTAGTTAGTAATGGTACGCTAATGTTATACTTTAAATGAAATTTGAATAAATGTTGATATATTAATGATACAATAATAATGTACTTGAAATTGTATTTTAAATGAGTGATGATACATTGCTGATATACTTAAATTACATTGTGAATGAATGTTTGATATACTATTGTTACACTAATGTTATATTCGAAAGGATTTAGAATGAATATTGATGTTCAATTAATACACTAATGATATAGTTGAAATGATTTTTTAATGACCATTGATATACTAATAATACATCAATGTTGCATTTCAAATAAATTTTGAATAAGTGTTGATAAACTATCAATATATCAAGGATGTATTTTGAATGAGTGTTGATAAACTATTAATACATCAATGTAATATGTAGTGTTGCATTTTGAACAAATGATTATATACTTTTGACGATACACTAATTATATGCTTGAAATGCATTTTGAATTAATATTAATATAGAATCGATATAATTATTCTAAATACCAATGTAATACTAAGTCTTGCCTTTTGAATAAATGATGATATACTATTGATATACTAATGATATATTAAGTATATCATTCTAAATGACATGCTTCATATTTGATATGTCAACAATATCGCCGATATGTTTTTCTCTCTAAATATGAGATATTAGTCCATGGATATTCAAAATATAGGGTATATTCGTTATACAAATGATATACCAAATTAAATGTAACTTACGTACAATCAAAATCATATCAAATTTTTGAAAATAGAACAAATAAATTGATAAGTGATAACTCCTCTTAGGTGAGTTATTTAGCCTTAAAAGGCCTAAGTTATTAAGTAAAAACATGTGCATAGGGTCATTTTGATAGCTTTATGATTGACTTGATGCAAAAACAAGTCATGCATTTGTCTTCCATAATTAGTGAAATAATGTAAAATATGTATAAAAAAAAAAAAGCTAATT
This sequence comes from Citrullus mucosospermus, assembly GCA_030954485.1. Lineage (NCBI taxonomy): Eukaryota > Viridiplantae > Streptophyta > Magnoliopsida > Cucurbitales > Cucurbitaceae > Citrullus > Citrullus mucosospermus. The sequence goes on along the minus strand of CM062055.1, from coordinate 8,394,644 downwards.
TTTTTTTGTTCATTCTTGTTTTTTAACATCATTTATAGAAAACGGTAAAAACTCGCTCAAAATGCAGTCACAAGTCTTTCGATGATAGATGTAGAGTAGCTGTGAAGAGTCAAAGTTGTGCCCAAGTTGCAATTGATATGCAAAAATAGAACGTTTCAGATTTTTCACAAATTCAGTCCAAATCGAATAAAATCACCATTATTTCTATCCATACTGATTTGAAAAGAGCTATAAGATGGCTTTATGTGAACCCTAATCCCTAATCCTTGAAAGACTATAAAATGCGCACTTTTCACTCCATAAAGCATCAGATGGGCAAGGAATAAAATTAAATATTTTACTATTTTTTTATGTCTTCTCATTTTTCTGTAAGGATGCTATTAAGGAGTTGTTGTTTCGATTCTCTTTCACTTTATAATTCTCTTTTAAGTGCTTGATTCAAAAGAAAAAGCACAAGGACTATTGTTTATATCGAAAGAGTGGACTTAGCTAGACTCGGAAGCAAATTAAGGAGTTTTTCTTGTACTTTTTTTAAGTTCAATCTTCTTGTACCTTTCACTTACTTTACAACAAGTTTAAGTTATTTTGCTATTGTTTTTCATTCATTTACATTGGAAGAAGTTTTGTATTATTTTATATTCATGAGCAATATGAGTTCTTCTGTTTTTTACTTTTTGTGTTCTTTAAACTTTTATTATGAGCTAAGCATCCTCTTGAGATTCAAATATGCAGATACTGTAAGAATGGAATAAAAGCTCCATATGTGTACCATTTACTTTTGCCCAACACTTAGTTTATATTTACTTTTATTGATTTTTATGCATATTGTTACCTTAGTTTGATCACCTAGGTTGGCATATAATGTTGAGTCTAATGTCAAAAGAGTTAGATAATAAACAATTTTCATAAAAACAATATAGGAGAAAAGCCTAGACAAGGATTTCGTTTGACCCCTAGAAATAGGGTAATGCCTATGGAATCATTAGAATTGCATGCTTAATCATTTAAATTTCAATTAGCCATGGAAATATGTGTTCAATTGCTTAGTCTCCTAAAGTTGATTCTCTAAAAGAGCTACATAGGGATTGACTTTGATTCATGTGGCTAAATGTTGGTTAGGGTAGATTGCCGGCGCAATTTAATTGCATACAACTTAACCCTTTTGGCTTGAAAGAGCAAAGATGAGGGTGCATCTAGATTCTTCATTCCAAGTTATGTCTAGGTCTAATGGGTAAAGTAATTGTGGGTGCATGCATAATGGGCGTAATGTCCATTTTGAAAGTTGAAACTGCCATATTTCTCTTTATCTAATCCCGCCATATTTTCCTTTATTATTTTCTACTATTTTTTTACTTTTTTTTTTATCAGTACTTAATTTCTTTATTTCAAAAGCATATCAGAAATCAAATTATCTTTCTTGATTACCGTTGGTTGCAATTTTAGAAGTCTTCTTGGTGTCAAAACTGATTTATTGTACTCCGTTCTCTTGGGATTCAATACTTTGATTTGTCTATTTCATATTACTTGTCGGCAGTGTAAACTTGCACTAGAGACAATTTTTTCCAGAACCCAACTAATATTTAATGTAATTAATATATACCATAAAATATTTAAAAAGCATAACACAACTATTGTAAAACTAATTAAAACCATCCAACTCAAACTAATTTATCGAAACAAAACAGACCCAAAGTAATGAAACAAAGAAACAAATAACTTATGTTCACCATAATCAAATAAACAACATCCTCCATAATACACTTAAAGTTAGGGTGTATCAATCAATTTAAAATATATCAGTTAATTGATATATCAAATCTAAAGTATATTAGTTGACTGATGTACCAAATGTAACTAATAGACAAACGAGAGTAAAATTAGAATAATAAAAAATAAAAAAATCAAGTTTAACATTTTTTCTTTCTTTGACCGGATTTGCAAATACTTTTTTTTCCTACCAATTATAATTTTCAAAAAGAAAAATTAAATCTCCGTTAGGTAACCATTTTGTTTTTTGTTTTTTCATTTTTGAAAATGAAGCATATTTCCTCTCAGTTTCTTACAATTTTTTTAGTTTTTAAAATTTGGCTTGATTTTTGAAAACCTCGGTAAAAAAAAATCAACAAATTTAGAGGTGGAAGCAGTGTTTATATGCTTAATTAAAAAAAAAAAACTAAAATAAAATGGTCACCAAGGGTAAGATTTAATTTTTTGGGGGGCTTTTTACACATATAACTTAAATAAATAGGCACAATTGCACAATTGTCCAAACTTTCCTAATTTTTACATGAATAACTTATGTGAACTATTATTTTACACCAAAAAAGGACCAATCTACTTTTTCCCTCCTTAGCATTCAACTTTTTTTTAAAAAAGATCATAGTATAATACCACGAATATCGGAAAACTTTCTGGCAAGTAAAAACTTCCAAAACAGTTGTTTTCAAAACCTACACAAATAAGAAAAGTTTATCCAAAAATTTTAAAAAAAATCTCATGATAAGTGAAAGTAAGAATTGGTAAGAAGCTCAAATGAGAAAATAAGTTATATTTGATATATACTACACAATATGTTCGACGTACATTTAAATTTTCTAGAAATAAACTAGGGTATATTTGATAAGTGTGTGAACAAGATAATTTGTACAATATATCGTCTTATATACTAAACAATATATTCAATATACATTTACATTCTTCAGTATATTTGCAAACACACCAAAAAATAAATCATGGAATGTGAGATGTATATTTACATTTTTCAGTATATTAATTGTATATTCGATATATACTTGAGATATCAATAGAGAGGTTATCGATTTTTAGCTATAAATATGAAAGAAAATAAACGAAATCTCGTTAAATAAATAAAATGTTAATTTGAAATATCCTACATTAAATGAATAAAATATTAATTTGAAATATCCTACATTAAATGAAGGGACACTTACAAAAATGACAAAACAAAATACATTAATTAGACCCATAGCTCACATATTTGTTGTTTGCAAAAATGACAAAAACGCAGCCTATCCTACATGTAAAAAATGTAGAATGTCACAAATGCATGCCCTCACTACTAATATACACTTGATTGATATACTTGATAATGATGCACTTGATTGATAATGATATACTTGATATACTTGTCAATCATGCCCTTATTTATATGATTGATAAATTTGATATATTTGATATACTTGAAAATGATGTAGTTGACTGATATACTGTTGATAAATTAGATAATGATGGACTTTTTAAAAATGATACTCATACACTTAACTAATATACTTGATTGATATACTATTGATAAACTAATGATACCCTTGACTAGTTGATATTCTTTATAAAGATACACTTGGATTATTATTATTTTTTTATTTTTTAAGCTGAACTCTTCTTATTTGCAGCACCCCCTCCAAAAAAAAAAAGTTCTCTCCTTCACTAAGGGCTGCTCCACACTGTTTATCACTGACCATTGCTTATCTCGGTCGACCATCGCATGTTTGATGGGCGTTTTTCTCCTCTCCCTATCTTTTTTTCCCTAACATCTCTCTTTCACAAACTAGCACTGCTCCATACCATCTATCACTAACGTCGGCTAATGCTCCACTTCCACGCTGCTTACCTCTGTCGATTGTCGCACATCCGGTCATTAGTTGTCATTCATTGTAATTTTCCTTAAAATGAATATCAACTAAAATTAATAAATAAAAAAATAAAGTTAAAATTTAAAAATGATGTTAATCCATGAATTAAATATTTAAATTTTTTAAAAATAATGGTGAAAATGTTAAATGAGTCCAAAATTAAAGCTTAGAAACACTTAACAAAATAATTCAAAATCTTGGACAATTATGAAATATACATTGCACAAAAGATTTTTGGTCTCTTTTTTTAATTAGCTTTCAAAATTACCTTTTTAGTCTTTGACGAAAATCTCTGACCTTTTTTTTTTTGGACAAACTGATTAATTCTTAAAATCGTAACGGGACGCCGCCCACTGGCTTCCTGTGTCGTTCTCTCGCATTGATTCTTCGCGGTTTTGCTTTCTCGCATTCCCTTCAGTCTTCGGAGCCGTCAACCGGAGCACTCCGACCATTTTTCTGAGGGAATACGAGAAGTAATTTCCAATTCTTTAGTTTCACTATCTCCTTCCTCTCTCTTCGTTATCGGAAGAATTTCCCCTACTCAATCTTCGGAGCTCGGTCATTCAGGTAACAGTTCTTAATCTTTCGTTTTTGAGCAATACGCTTGGAAATGTTTGGTTGTTTTGAAGAAGCATGGAGCGATTTCGTTGGTTTTATTGAGAAAATCACAAGTTTTTGTTTGTTTTGCTTTAATATCTGCGATGCATTTATTTCATTTTTTCTACTGATGCGCGTGTTGAAAATGGGGGGGGGGGGGGGGGGGGGGGGAAAAAAAAGAGAGTTAAGGTGGCTATTAATGGCTTCTGGTTGAGTTTTGTGGTTGCGGACATTCTTCGAACTGACTGTTTTCTTTGTGGATTGTACAGATCGAGCTGCAGTTTTGAAGCATTTGAATCGAATAAGAGTTTTATTCAAGGTTTTCGGAGATTAACTCTGTTGTACTTTTGTAATTGCTTTATTATTCGTCGAACTAACTCATGGAAGGTGCATTGAATCTTCTTGGAGGCGCAACTATTTGCCCTGCCTCTACGCGTTGCCAATCTTTATTGTCTCCGCAGCTTCATTTTGTGTCGTCCATTGCGCAAAGTGCTGGATTGTACACGAATGGCAAAAGATTATCTTGTAGACGTGTTGGTTCGAGAGTCAGATGCGAAAGGAATGTTGCAGATGTACTTGATAGAAAAGTTACTGAGCCTAGAAGTTCTGGTGATAATGAGCAACAGTTTACATGTGTCATGAAGTTTGGTGGCTCATCAGTGGCTTCTGCAGAGAGAATGATGGAGGTTGCTGAACTTATACGCAGCTTCCCTGAGGAGCGGCCAGTGATTGTTCTCTCGGCCATGGGAAAGACAACCAATAAACTTTTGCTGGTACGCGTTTCTTTTTTCATTTTCTCTGCTCATTATTTCTTGAAAAAGGCATTTTATTCTCCTTCAATACATGTCCATCGTGGTTGATTATTGATCCGAAGTCCCCTGCTAATTTAATAGGCTGGAGAAAAGGCTGTTAGCTGTGGTGTTACTAATGCATCGGATATTGAAGAGATGAAATTCATAAAAGAGTTGCATCTGAAGTAAGAATTTTGAGTCCTTCAAACCCCTTCTGAATAATGTCTGTCGTAAATCATACTCACAGAGCGTTGTCATTTTGTTTATAGGACTGCAGACGTGCTTGGTGTTGACAGGTCTATTATTGCAAGTAAGCTTTATTTTGAGCTTGAAACTTGTTGGTTTAATAGTTCATATTTTTTCTGCCTCTCTTTTCCCTTCCAGTTTGATACTCTGTTATCGATTCTGTCTGTTGTTTTCTGGAATAAGAATAAAATTTAGGCTGGTGCAAACCCATAAGAAAAAGTGGAGAGAATATAGTTATAGTCCTTGGGAATGAGGAATGAATAAGATAGTTTCTTTTACAACAAGATGTAATGTAGGCAAGAAGAATGAGCTGAACTAATGATGAGTATAAATGAGAATGGGGGGACTGTTCCAACTTCTCCTTTTTATATTCTTGGTATAGAAATATTAAATATAAATATACTAAGGATCTTAATTCATAAATTATTGAATTAATGTGCATTGTTGTGCATCAACTAGAAAATATCAACTCAGTATCTGAAAGAAAAATGAATATTTATAACAGAAAAAGAAAAAACGAAGTAGCTGTTCAACTTCTTTTTATGCTTGTGGAGAGTCTTCCTGAGCACCTTGTATTAAGATGCAGAGATTCTGGTTTATATGGAAATTTCTAATTTAGGTAGCTGTTTTGTTATCCTACAATCTAGTGATTAAAAACAATAATATTATCTATTTCAGTACACCACCGGTATCTAGAATTTTCCTATCGAAGTGGTTGTGATGAAAGTATTAAGTTTAGTTCTGTTGAATTTCTTGATTGCTCTGCCTTGTTTAAATATTTGCATTCGGTACCTTGTTTTTGATATTCTGCTGGCCTTAGAATATGCTGGAATATATGAGCATGATGATGTAAAATACCTTTATGTTAGAAAGGGATATCTTCATCCGATGGCTTAAATTTATATCCCCTTTTCATGTTCCTTTGCAACAATCTAGTGCAGTTCCTACAGATTCATTCCCATTGATATCAGGATCATAAATCATAAAATAGCATATACATTGTGAATGCTATGAGCTATGACATTTATTCTTTAAAATTTTACAGCAATAATACCATGATTTTTTTTTACATATATATTGCATAATTACTTTGCAGATCACCTTGATGAATTGGAGCAACTTCTCAAGGGAATTGCTATGATGAAAGAATTGACTCTTCGAACCAGAGATTACTTAGTTTCCTTTGGGGAGTGCATGTCCACAAGGATTTTTGCTGCCTATTTAAATAGGATTGGTGTTAAAGCGCGCCAAGTATGCTTCCGTTCCTTTCACTGTTGAATGTATTTCACATCTAACCTGTTCTATAGACTCCAAGTTGGTAGTGTTGGGTATAATTTAACAGAAAAAGACAATATTTCCTTGTTAGTTTAACTATTTCCAGTAGGTGTGTTGGATTATTAAAGTAGGGATTGGTTTATTATCATTTTTTCATTAGTTACTGGAGTCAGGAGGGTCATTGAGGGATTATTGCTTTTTCTTTGAATAAAAGTAGGATTGTTTGTCCATGATTGGCACCATCCGTAACTTTCATATGTTAGTCTGAACCACAATCATGAAGCCTGAACCAGCAATCTGTGCTGAATTTTAGGTTAAAAAAACAAAAGAAAAGAACTGGGAAGGCAAACTTTTAAATATGTGGCGAACAACTATGGTTTGACCATCTAGTACAAGATTACATCCCGAAGATGTTGGCTTTCAATAAACCCCCTACCTAGTCACTGTTATTATTTCTAGAGATTATTTATTTATTTTATTTATAGTGCATATGGATAAACCAAATCTCATATGGAAGACTCTTATTTCCCTTATCACCTTAAAAACCTAATATGTTTTCAGAAACTTATAGTGGTTTCAATTATCATAATAGTTGAGGTGCAGCTGGCCCAAACACTCATTGATAACCAAAAAAAAAAAAAAAAAAATGCTTTCCAGTATTCCATTAATAATAGTCATTTGATAACTAAAACGTGTGATAATGTCTGCTCTTGCAGTATGATGCATTTGAAATAGGATTCATCACCACAGATGACTTCACAAATGCTGACATTTTGGAAGCAACCTATCCTGCTGTTGCAAAAAGGCTACTTGGTGATTGGAATTCTGATCCTGCTATTCCTATTGTTACTGGCTTCCTTGGAAAGGTTTTCCAATGGACCATTTTGCTTTATTGTTTGTTCATTTTGAAGGATTGGATCTTTTTGAGTCTTGAAGAGAATGCAATCATTTCTATCCAAAAAGAAGAAGTTGTAAACTTGCAATCATGGGAATTTGTTTCTTTTCTAGAAATATAATGCAATCATTTTTTTTTTCAATTCAAGGGCTGGAGATCATGTGCAGTGACTACATTGGGAAGGGGTGGTAGTGATTTGACTGCTACAACCATAGGCAAAGCACTTGGATTGCGGGAGATTCAGGTTGCAGCATCTTACTAAATAAGTTTGGAATTCTGTTTCCTGTTTTGAGTTAAATATTTATTGTTTGTATAGAAGGGTGCTTCTAGCCTCTAAGTATTTATTTGTTTATTTAGATTTTTATTTTCAAAGTTGTAGATATAAGTCAATTTTGTGCCTCGCAGGTGTGGAAAGATGTTGATGGTGTTCTGACTTGTGACCCTAATATACATTCAGGTGCAGAACCTGTTCCCTTTCTGACTTTCGACGAGGCTGCTGAACTTGCTTATTTTGGAGCTCAGGTGATTACTTGCATTTGACTTGGTGGCATCGTCAATCTACCTATTTGTCGACTTAGCTAAGAAGTTAAAACCGTTATTTGTCTTAGTTTAGTTGGAGCACACCTTTAATATATATGTTCAAACTATATATTGCTTTTCACACGACACCTTAATTCTATTTCTACCATTCCTCAATTTTAATTTGCTCTATTCAGGGGCTTTTACATACTTATGAATTAATGCACGAAATATCTGATTTGTGTGTATTGTTCTGTCATGAAATTTATTACTTTCCCTTGTTTGATTATTCAGAATCTAGGTGCATGATCCAAGTGGTATAATTATGCCTGAGGTGCATAAATTGTGGGGTGATCACCACCTTTGGTCTTCTTTTGGTTCAACCTTTTTTTGGTTCCTTTTGGTAGGTCCTGCATCCACAATCGATGCGACCAGCTAGGGAGGGTGATATTCCCGTTCGGGTGAAAAATTCGTATAATCCTCAAGCTCCAGGTACTCTCATCACCCGGAACAGAGATATGAGCAAGGTCCGTAGCACTTAGATTTCTTGAAAAAAAAACTAAAGCTTGTATAGTCTTTTCTTTTCTTTTTTTTTTTTTTTTTTAAAAAAAAGGAGCTTGTCTTGAAACGAGCTGTAACTTTTCACATTCTCAATTGCAGGCAGTGTTAACAAGTATTGTTTTGAAGCGCAATGTGACCATGTTGGATATCGCTAGCACTCGCATGCTCGGCCAATATGGTTTTCTTGCCAGGGTGAGGAGGGGGTCAATTCCTTTCCATGTGCCCTGATTGCATTATCGCTAGTTTTAATTGATATCTTCTTCTTTTTCTCCTGATATCTGTGGGTCTTGTTTTAAGTACAGGTGTTTGCAATCTTTGAGGATTTGGGCATATCAGTTGATGTGGTTGCTACTAGTGAAGTCAGTTTATCCCTGACCTTGGATCCATCAAAGCTTTGGAGCAGAGAGCTCATCCAGCAGGCAAGCGTATGAACTATATATACTCTGTTTATTCATTCGTGATCTTAACTTTATTTTTCCATTTTTTTAAACTATTTCTTTCTCTCTTGTTTTGAACTGTTGCTTTCTGTCTTCCCTCCCTCTCGGATTTTATTTTCCTTATGTTTCTTTCTAGAAAATCCGGGATTCTCTTCTCTGTTTTATTTGAAAGAACTAGAGATGTAAGCAATGTTGTTTGTTCTCTTCTCGTTTTAAGTTCTTAAAAAATTATATTTAAAATAGTTATTCGTGTTAACTTAATCTTTTGTATGTTCTAATGTTAGTTTAGAACTATGAAACCATGGTATTATATATTTACACTTATTTTCAAGTATTACATATTCGTAATTTATATTTAGACTTGATCTGGCTCCGTTTCTTTTCCAAATTATTGTTATATATAACTTATTTATTTATGTGCACACATTTCACTCGGTCAATGCCTGAAGGTGATTGAGACTTATTGTATTTTCTTTCAATGTAACCTGAGTTGTATTTGTTGAGGATCCCACGTTGGAAAAATCAAGAGACCTCACATTCTTAATAAAATAGATGGACTACTTCACTCATAGCCAATTGGTTTTGAAATGGAACTTCATATTATTTGATAGTATAGCCAATTGGTTTTGAAATGGAACTTCATATTATTTGATAGTATGAATAGTTTATCATGCAAGTTTTGTTACTTAACTCTACATTTGTCATTTATGTTCAAAAATAAAAATAATCTCAGAAGACTTTCCATTGACAGCTGTTTGGCTTTACATTTATATCCTATTGGCAGGAGCTTGATCATGTGGTCGAAGAACTCGAGAAAATTGCTGTTGTAAAACTGCTTCAGCATAGATCAATCATTTCTCTCATAGGAAATGTTCAAAGGTCATCACTGATACTGGAAAAGGTACTGCATCTAGTTTTACCCCCACTGATTCACACACACACTGTCCAAGATTAGAAGGAAAAAGAACATTTAATTCATACACTTTTTTGCTGTGTCCAACACGTGTTCAGAGCGTGTACAGACGTATATGTGCTTCCTGGACAATTATAATAAGAATTCATCTAGTAATTTCAAATATTATCTACCTGCATGATTTTGAGTTATCAAGCATCATTTTGTTGCTTGTTTCTAATGCATAACTTTTTGGCAGGCTTTTCACGTTCTTCGTACGAATGGAGTAAATGTTCAAATGATATCCCAGGGTGCTTCTAAGGTTTCTTTCTTCTTTTCATACCTCACATCAAAATTCCATTCTCATGCCCATAAATCAGTTATCCATCACAGAAGGGCATGTTCGGAGTAATTCTGAGATGGTTAAATACTTATTCACTTTTGACATTTTTAAAATCACTCAGAAACATGCATTTAATTCTTATTAAATAAAAATTGAGTGATTAAAAACGTGTTGTGAAGTGATTTTAACAATTTCAAAATCACTCTCAAACATGCACGACGTATATCTAAAGATGTCTGCATTACAGTTCACATTTGGAATATTGTCCTGATTACCTCGAAATGACCCTCAAGAGATACTTAGGTCTTGATTTGGCCATATTACAAAAATACATCTAAACTTCGTCTATATAGAAATTCATTTGGATGTTAGACAAAAATTGAAACATGAAATGGCGTGATGATGACTTGGAATGAAATTGGACTCAAACATTGCCATGGTTCCAAGTCACTGCCACACGCACTCTAGGTCTCAATTTTAAATCCAAAATTTTAACGAATTTCTATTATTTTTGAAATATTTACAAAAGATTAAGGTTGTATTACAAATTTTTAAAGAATATGAGTATAATTTAAGTAAAAAAAAAAGATGTAGTTCGAGTTCGAGAGTATTTTTGTAATTTAGGCTCTTGATTTCAATATATAGTTTAATTCATTTTGTTATTCACTGGACAGGTCAATATCTCATTGATTGTAAACGACAATGAAGCGGAGCAATGCGTGCGCGCTCTCCATTCCGCCTTTTTCGAGATCGATGAACTCAAATTAGATGCAGGATGCACATCTCAAAACGGTTCAGTCTCAGCTAGCAACACTGCATGAGCATTGAAGGCCATTTTTCTGTCTCGAGAAGCTGTATTTTTCTACCATATGAGGAAGGAGCAACCGTAGGATCGGTATATATTATATTATCATCGAAATCAGGCAAGTCGAGTTAGTCTCTTCTATTGGTTTGATTAGATAAACTGTGCTGCTAATAGTGTAGTATTTTAATTAATTCAGAAAAGGGAAAAATTAGGATTTATGGTTTATGGTGTACTCCATAGTTTCATAAATGTTTTATGTGCATTTTTATGTCCTAGTCCATCTGTTGAGATAACATATAAGAACTAGTAAATTAGCATGATTGATAAGTAATAATAGCCATTGTTTCTTTTTAATTGATAGTAATTTGACCATGGGATTTAATCAATAATTTTATGTGTCTATTTTCAGTAACCTGTGTAATTATACTTTTATCTTGTTGGATTAAAAAATCATGACGTTTATAATGTGTACGTAATTTTAAAATTTTAACATGATTTAAAAAACAATATAATATAACCGATTAATGTCTTAAAAGAAAAGACAAGGATGAACAATAATAAAAATAATTGTTTTAAATGGCAAAATTATTTGAAATATTTTTCGAAATATTACAAAATGTCATTATTTATCAGTAATAGACACGGATAGACATCTATCATAATGACCGTGACTCATTTTGCTATATTTATAAATAAGTGGACTTATTTTGCTATATTTGAAAACACTTCTAATAATAAAGTAAAATATACTTTGGATGTTTACTATTTGTATCTAGTTCCCTTTTTGTTACCATTTTTTTATTTGTAGTTCCCATTTTGTTACCATTTTTTTATTTGAATTTTATTTTTATTTGGACATTGAAATTTTGAAACGTTGACATATTTGATCTTCAAGTTTTATTTTGAATTGGTTGGTAAAGTTCAAAATTGGTTTATAATTAATTATTGCAAAAAGTTTCAACTGATTAAAAAAATATTAATCAACGAAATTTAGTTTGCTTGCGTCAACTCTATTTGTATTTGTAGACCCATCAATAAATTAGACTTTAAGAACTACTTATAAATCACTTTTGGAATATCAAGGGCTAAGTAGAAACTACATTTTATTTTGAAAAACCGAAAATGTTAGTTTTAAAATTTTAGAAATGGAATAGAAACTAAGTTCATGATTAAATTTAGGCTATTTTATGAGTAGCATGTAATTTGCATATGGAAATAGTATAATTATACTATTAAAATAAATAAATATATATATATATATATATATATATATATATATATATATATATATATATATATATATATATATGATTACGTAAAGGATGTGGTAGTGGAATATGCCTTCACAACTCAAAAAACCACACTTTTCTGGTCATCCTTGGCGACCGTCTAAAGTTAGGTTAGGTCAAAAATCTACCAGATCTGTTTCCCAAATTCATGCTTTGACTTAATTATAATGAGGAGAAATGGCACAAACTTTCTTTTACCAATTATTAGACTCATCATTCTCCCTCTTTTTTTCTTTTTTTTTTTTTTTCTTCTTCTTCTTCTTCTTCTTTCTTTTTTTAATTATTTTTTTTATCATTTTGTTTGTACGTTCAAGGATACGTATCATTTTGTTAGGACAGGGATTTGAACTTTTGACTAATTGATTGTGAGTATATATTTATATTAGTTAAGTTATGCTCATGTTAATTATTTATAATTCTCTTAACAATTTAGTTCATAAGTAATTTGTGCATTTTGCAACATTTAAGAGTTTTATTGTAAATAAATTATCATAAGATGAATTAAAAATGAAGAGGAAGATCATGTTTAGGTTAATTCTAATTACATGAAATTCTCTCTTTGAATCTTTTTTTGGGGTTTAATAGATTTTAAAAAAAAACTTTCAACTTTGCCCTTTGTTTAAAGAAGAATATTCTTATTTTTTAGAATCACTCTTGAATAGAAATCTTTTAAAATTTCGAATGAAAATTCAAATATGAAATTGTATGACGGTGACCTAAAGTGATATGATGATCTAAATTTTGATTCTAAGTCATCACCACACTGTTCTAAGTTTCAACTTTCCCTCAAAATTCTAAAATTTTCAATTTATTTGGAAATTTACAATGCATCAAGTTCTCACACATTAGTAGTTTTCTTCTAAAGTTTTAAAATAATGTAATAATAAATTAAAGAAATCCAATCATAAATTTTTTAGACTTAAATTAGTCGATGTCATTTAAATTGCACAAATATTTTAACTTTTTCATGAAACAAATGCCGCTACAACTATCTTCAATTAATTGCATCTAAATTCAACTCAAATTTATCTAAATAACATTGTAAATTATTTGTAAATAAGGCAAAATAGAGGCAAAAGAAAATGAAATCCGTCCATTTCATTTACTTGACATTGGAGAAGTCTATCTATGTGCGATAGTTGTTGCATAAACATGTTTCAAAAACCAATCCTAACGAATAATTTATTGATTTACCTTTGAAAGATTATCGGTTTTCACACGTGTGAAAGTAATTTACTAGCATTTTTCAAAATTGAATCTAATCCTGAATAATTCCTATTAGTACAACAAGTGAAGTGCGTAAAATTTAAATCTCAAATTTTAAGAAAAAGAATACATGTCAATTATTATTCCAATTACAACTTTTATTTGTTTTTTCTTACTATTTGTTACAGTGTTTATTATCTTTTTGGTTTAAAATTCATAAACTGTGTGTATGAGTTGTATAATATTTTTTCGTTGAAGTTTGTTAATTCTTAGACAAACATAGTATGAAATTTTAATTATGTAAAAGAAAATTTAAGGGGCGTTTAGGGTGTTAAATTAGTTATATAGTATGTTATATAATCTATGTTTGTGATGCAAACTATTTTAATTTGAATTATAGTAGTATGTGTTTGAGGTATAGAAAAACACTGTGACAAAGAGGGAAAGAGAGGATGAGTAAGAAATAAACAATGTAACAAACAGTAAACACCGAAATAAAGAGAGACTTGAAATAGTAATATTGTAGTTAATTATAAGTTATAATAATCGAAAATATCAATTATTATAGTTTGAACCCCAAATATCGAGTCCACCAACTTAAAGTTGGGTGAACTCGGAAAGAATATAAAAAATGAATAAATGAAGGAAAAGAAAGAAAGGAAAAGAAAGAAAGGAATATTCCCTTCTCACTAATAACATAGACTATTTGGTCTTCCTTTTGAATGGTCAATCGTGAGGTCAACTTTTTACTTTTGTCTAATTTGTTTCTCATTTTAATTGTTTATACGACAATTTTCACCTAACTTTATACTTTTTTTTTTTAAGTAGAAATAATGTATTTGTAAAAAATTAATTACCATGTGGTAATATTTTATTAGGTGTAGCAGGGACGATACAAATTGCACTCAAGTGTTTTCTTTGTTTTTAAGTAAGACAATAGTGAAATTGAGCATTATATCTCTGTCACTTCACTTTTTCAAAATGTTGTAAAAAAAACCAATGTACTTCATTTTTTCGTTTACTTTTTCGTGCGATAGACTCTGACATTCAAATAAAGATAAAAAAAAAACTACCCATTTTTCTTAATTTTTTATTGAAAGTACCATTTTAAATTAAGTTTTTTAAAAAGTACCCTATCTAATAGACCGAAAGTGTAAATTTAGGAAGGTATCAATCATTAAATTGATTTGTATAATATATTTTTCAAGTTTCAAAATTAAAGACCACTTGAATTTTACAAGGGGTAGAAATGATGTCTTGGGAGAGGAGACAAGAGAGAGAATGAAATCTACTATATTCTTATAAAATATAAATATTTTTAGAAGTAGAACATTTTTATAAATATTTTTTAAAACTGCAATATAATTTTAATTTTTTCGAAATAGTGTGTATATGCTTAATTTATAATTAAAAAAAAAAAATAGTTAACAAACAACACCTGCAAAATTGGTAGGGTAGGTTTTGAGATTTTCCGTCTAACAAATTCCAAGCCCCTATTAAGATTCTTATTTTATCCATATTTTATAATAATTTTTCACAATTAAATTTAAAATTTATCAAACGCGTATTTACTTCCATAGATATTTTAAAAGCCCTACTATTAATAATTACCTTAAAAAAAGTTGCAAAAATTCCTTAAATCATAAATTTAACTCAAAATTGCTTTTAAAATTTAAAGAATAAAAGTCTATTTTTCTAAATTTCAAACTCTGCAGACGAATTTCATAATTCTACACAAAACATAAAAATTAAAATTAACAGAAAACTAATAAAGGGAAAAAAGAATCATATTTAATTTAGACATTAATTACACAATTAGACAAGGCATATGTAAGAATAACGCATTCCAGATTCAATCGCAGCCGTTGATTGTTGAATCCTAAAAAAAAAAAGAGGGGGGGTAGTCCGGGCAGCGTCATACCTACCCGTTGACTATAAAAGCAACTACAAATCGAAAATTCCCATTTCTCAATCAGAGAGAAATCAAAGCAATTTGGCGTTGAGAGATTGGGAGAGGTTTCTCTTTCTAGGGTTGCTTCTTCTTCTTTTTCTTCTTCTTCCTCTCCATTGTTGTAAATTTTGCTTCCTTCTGCTCTAAATCTGATCTCCCATGGCACTCTCTGATAAACCCTCTCGCCAGTCTCTGATCCCCAGCTTCCTCTACTCCTCCCCTTCTTCCACTCGAACCCTCCCTCTCAAGAAGATGCTTCAATCTTCACCCACTCTCGATGGCGTTTCCTCTCCTACTAAGAGCTTTGTTATTCCCGCCCCCACCGAGCCGTCTAAGAAGATCGAGTTGTACTCGCCAGCCTTCTACGCTGCTTGTACTTTTGGTGGAATTCTCAGCTGTGGTCTTACGCATATGGCTGTTACTCCTCTTGATTTGGTTAAATGCAATATGCAGGTTCGGTTATCTTGGATTTCTCTGTCTACCTTTATTTCTGCTTAGCTTACTTGTGTTTGCGTTTGGAATTTTTGAAATGATTGTCGTCGTTCTCTGATTCACTTCTGTTCTGATCAGATCTGTGGGTTTTCTCGCTTTGTTAGGAGGTTGTTATTTTGCGTGTTGGTTTTTATTGACTGTGGTTGTTGAATTTTGTATGGATCGGATCTAAAACTTGGGTGATATATTTTAGGCTGGATCTACTATTAAGAAGTTAACGACGGTGTTATGCTTGTTCAGATTGATCCTGCGAAATACAAAAGTATTTCGTCTGGTTTTGGAGTTTTGCTTAAGGAGCAGGGTGCGAGGGGTTTCTTCAGGGGTTGGGTGCCTACTCTCCTTGGATACAGTGCACAGGGTGCTTGCAAGTTTGGCTTTTACGAGTTCTTTAAGAAGTATTACTCTGATATTGCTGGACCTGAGTACGCAGCTAAGTACAAGACCTTGATCTACCTTGCGGGTTCTGCATCTGCTGAGGTTATTGCTGATGTTGCACTTTGCCCTTTCGAAGCAGTGAAGGTTCGGGTTCAAACTCAGCCTGGTTTTGCTAGAGGTCTATCAGATGGACTTCCCAAGTTTGTCAGATCTGAAGGAGCTCTTGGGTACGTGCTATAATTTATTCATCCATCATTTTCTAAGTGACAGGAGGAAAGATTTGGAATGGATTAATGAGTTGCAACTTGTTTGTAATTGCAGGTTGTACAAGGGTATAGTTCCACTCTGGGGACGCCAGATTCCATGTAAGTTAATAGAAAAACAATTCTGATCTGTAGACCTCTTTGCGTTTCCATGTTTATATCATCTTTCAACCTGTCACACATATGTAGAAAACTTGGAATTATGGTGAATGATACTTTAAAATTGGTATGCTTAGCTATTATTACACAAGCACTTTACTATAATTCAAGATTCTAGGAGGTAATCTCATGGGATAACCCGCCTGACCCTATAACATTCGGGTGTCAAGGAAACTCATAGGAAATTAATTCTTAGGTAGGTGACCATCATGGATTGAACCTTTGACCTCTTAGTCATTTATTGAGACTATGTTTACTTTTTACCACTAGACCAACCCATGATGGTTTAGCTAAGATGTTTATGTTACCCTTGAATATAATATGAAATTAAAGTGATAAATTGAGTTTGAAATGCAAGAATTGTATATGCCAGCTATACGATAGAACTTCAGATTTTCCAGGGAATAATTGAAAAGGAGCATGAGGAAAGGATGATATTGAAGCATTAAATTTCCATTTTCTTTGAGATGAGATATGGCTTATTTCATTCTGTTTTGACTTGCTTGTATCCCGAGCATCTTCACATCTGCTATTTTAATTATTTGGTTTTCCCCCATTTTGGTGATGAAACAAATGAAATTGTTATTTGGTTGACTTTGTTTCAATTTTTTAATTGGTGGTGCCATGAATTATACTTGGCAATCCTTTTCATTTGTTGATGTTTAGGAAGTTGTTGCTGGTTTGATAGATGCTTGATCATTAATATTAAAATTTCTATATGCATTGTCTGGTGCACCGTACACCTAGTTACAGTTGGCATTCCTGGGTCTTTTTTGTTGTTTGATAGTGATGTTGTACGACTTTAGGAGTTGAAATAAATTTATTTGTGGAGATATTCTTTAACTGTACTTAATGCTCTATTTTTATGCTCCGATTGCTCTATTTTTATGGACAAGAGATGAGAATTCATCCCTCTACCTGAACCATTTAGCATGGATTGTACTAATTGTTTTGTGTTGATAACTTGAGGATATGATCCCCTCAACGGTGATAACTTTTCTTCCCCTTTGTGGTGTAGAATAGTTTTTTCCTTCGCCATTTGTTTTTAGTGTCATGCTAATATAAATTAAAGTGCGACATGTTGGAAGTGGGCTTGTAAACGGAAGGTTCCTTTTTAGAGTTCACTAAGTTGATTTTGGAAATTTTCTATAAGTGCAATCATTTGATACATGCTCAAATTTCCAATTTTATTTCACCTTGTTCGAAGTACCCTGCTAAAAGGACCATCAACTTCAATTTGGCCCTGGATGATTTGGAAGCCTAAATTTGTGACATAAATTTGTGCTTTGCTGCAAACCCTAGTATTCTGTGTTTTTTTCTTCTTTCTTTTTGTGTACTTAGATTTTAAGCCGTTGCTTTGTTTTATATAGCTGTTTTTAATGACCTGTGCTTTTCTTTCAGACACGATGATGAAGTTTGCATCCTTTGAGACAATAGTTGAGATGCTATATAAGTATGCCATTCCCACACCAAAGGACCAGTGCAGCAAATCTCTCCAGCTTGGTGTTAGTTTTGCTGGTGGATATGTGGCTGGTGTTTTCTGTGCTATTGTATCTCATCCTGCTGATAATCTCGTGTCGTTCCTCAACAATGCCAAAGGAGCAACTGTTGGTGATGTAAGTGCTGCCGATGAAGCTCTACTTGGTTCTCGTTCTATTTGTCATTTTTTAACTTGTGGTTTTTTGTTGCGCAGGCTGTCAAGAAGCTCGGGTTATGGGGTCTCTTCACCCGTGGGCTACCCCTCCGTATTGTGATGATTGGAACTCTTACTGGTGCTCAGTGGGGTATCTATGATGCGTTCAAAGTATTTGTTGGACTGTAAGTTCATCCCAATGGCTAAACCTTTGTGTTGAATTTTCCCTCTTTCATTTGAGAGCTATCAGTCACATTGTCATTTTTTTCTTCGACCAGGCCTACTACTGGTGGCCCTGCACCTGCTGCCCCTGCACCTGCTGCTGCTGAGCTCGCAAAGGCGTGAGGTTGATGCTTGATTGACCAACCGGAGTTTTGTTGTTTTTACGAGTTGAGGAGAAACCTCCTGATAGGAAATTGAATAAACATAACCCTTTAGCCATGATGCTTATAGTCCTCAAAGCCAGAAGGATATCTTCATAGAATGGATGAACCCTTTTCCATTCGGTTTTCGTTTCCCTTTTTTTAATCGGCATTCATTGAATTTGTTCAGCCAAGGATGGTTTTGATCTCATCCTTGCTAGTTGGGATACTCATTTGTTTTGTAGTAGTTCAGAATTCAGATAGAGAATTGCAGTTTAATGGTTTTAAAACCATGAGCATGATGTATTTTGTTGTACCCATGTCAGGAAGAAACTTTCGCCAAATAAACTGACAGACAATGGGCAAAGGAAGATTTGGCTGAGTTTTCATCTCTTGTTACTGCCTGTTTCAGTAAGCTAAGCCTCTCTCCTTTTTACTCTGAATTTGAATTTGAATTTGATAGGTTTGTGTAACGTTAAATGAATAATTGAATCAATTTAGCTGTCATGATTTGAAAATGAAAGTTTGAATGACACAAAATCTTTGGTATATCTAACAAAGAAAGCGAATAAGTCAATTCCATTATTTATATACTAATTCTCACCTTACCATTATGCCCATGTTTTATCCTTAAAATGTATAGTTGAGGGTAATTATCATGGACCCTAGTACTAGTCTAAAGGTAGGTTTAAGGTTCTTACAAGATTCAATTTGAACTACTTTTGTAGTTTCTCTTGTATATATTTATATTCAATAATTAAAAGTCACATTGTGACTACCTCTTCCTTAATTTCTTGCAAGTATTGGTCTACAAACTTCAAACTGAAAAGGCACTTCAAGGAACCGAAATCCAAATTGAGGTATTGTGATGGATGCATCCATTTCATAAAAGGGTGTTCATGCCATGCCTACTCGATTAAACACTAATTTAAAATTATATATCTTTTAAACTCTTTTCATTAAAGTGATTTTTAATTGAAATGCTTAGTTGGATTTCATCTCAAGTAATTTTAACAACTTTGTTTGGCCTCAACAAAATAATACTACGATTGCGACATGATCAATACTTAAAAAAAAGAAGCCAAATAACCATAAAGAGGTAAGGGTAGTTTTGTAATTCCAACTTTCGTAGTGTTCTTCTAAACTGAACAAGAAATCACTTTATTTTAGGATCACATAAAATCACTTGGAAAGTTAATTCAAACACACTCTCGATACTCATTTTCACATTCAATCAAATGCATAAACTTTTTACATCACTCATTTGCCTATTCTCACAACTTGTTGAGAATTTGTAACTTGTTGCCTACCTAACTTTCAATTCAATTAACATTCTCGCGAATCACCAACGTTCCAAGCACAAGAGGATTTATGTAGAGGCATCTGCTGAAACACGGGGAATTAATACGAGTGGTGGATAAACATAAAGGTTAAGGATATGCCGACTCAAATTCAGTGATTTATATTCAAAGGACAGACCCAAAACCTAGCTTTGAATATGAGGATCATGCTCCATAAATGTTGCTACTTGGGAACCTATAACGATGGGATTCAATGCCTCAAATCACATGAATCATTACAACTAATCCAACTTGTTTAAAGAAAAACACATATTCACAACTATTCATATTCACAACTATTCGATTATTTGAGCAACCGAACATCTAGTGGATAAGACATCAATTATCATCTCAAAGATTGATGAATTGATCCTTCACTCTTACAATTGTTTAACTAAAAATACACACATCTATTCTTGACTAAACGAACCCTTAGCCTTCTAACTTTATGATTATTTGATCTTACAAGTTGCCAAACTCAATAGTAGATTTTGGTTTATTAAATTATAAGTTTAGTCTTGAGACTTGTATCTATTTAATCTCTAAATTTTTAAAAATATTTATGAGACTTGTGTCTATTTGGTCTCTAATTTTTAAAAGTATCTAAAGTACAACCAAGAACCAAATAGACACAAATCTCAAGGTTTCAAGACTAAATTTGTAGTCTAACCTAGAATTTTCTTTTGGGGGACAATTGCACAAGTTTCAAATCAATACTTAGAAGATTTAAAAGAACTTCCCATTTGCTTTTCTATACAGAAAATAAGTAAAACTTCATCTTACGATATTACACTCTTAGCTCTTCACTTGGTTGTCGCCAAATTTACAAGGTATATAGATGAACTTAAATCACCCCTATAACCACATGGAAACCTTTTTTTTTTCTAATTTTTTTTACGCACGATTAAGATAAAGGTGCATGTAATCATGTTATGATATATTAATTCTTCGAAGTTACTTAAAAATAAGCATTTAGATGAATCACCCTAGAAAAGGAATTGCGTTATGCTATTATTTATAGATTTTGTTTATGAAAAGAAAGTAGTGAACAAAACTATGACCCATTAGTTACTGGAGGGGGAAAAGTTGACGTACCGCACATAACCCACAAATCATTGCAATTCCTGAGAAATGATTGAAGAGACAAGTACCTGAACTTCGGCCATTGCATTATCTGTAGTAAACATCAGTAAACTATTCTTCACATGGTACAACTGCATTAGACCAATCAATCTGAAAGTTCTACAAACTATTAATGAAAGGGAAAACAACGATTACGAGGGTGGTTTGGCTGACTTCTTCACGAACAGCTTGCTTATATCTTCAGTGACAATGTTACTCCTGGCGAAGGCAAAACCAAGTGCAGAATTACAATCAGAATTCACCCAAATTCCTATTTCGAACTACCAAAGTTGAGCTCTAACACTTCTGCATCTTTATGTTTGATTCTTAAGGTGATATAATAACGCTGGCTGGAGGACTCAAGCACATCGAGCATATTAAAGAACAGTGACAGAGAAAGTAGCAATCAATTAAAAAAAGAAAAGACCATCACACCAGTTAAAAGATTTAATTGTCAAATTTCCTTCCGACTTAAACCAGTGAATTTACAATATCTTAAAGGAGTTATGGTTATTTTTTAGCCATAGTAAAGCATTACAAATGAAACACTCAGAGTTCTTGCAAGGCAGAAAATGATGATTACCAACTCCCATAGCTGCATTTACTTTCATAGGATAGAACCAAGTGTATTAACAGAATTTCAAACACCAATATTGATTAAAGAAAAAGATAGGCTTACAGACTATTCAGGGCCAGAAGTCCACAAACCATGTTTATCTTATACCAAACTTCTTAGTACTGCATTACCATTCTGATCGTGTCTACTAAATTAGCATAATATATTTTCATTGGAATCCATAGAGAGGTCTTTCACGGGGAATAAATATATAAAGAGTTATCTACATGGAGGTCGAGGGGCATAGACTTGTTACAATTTTCTAGGGCTAGAAGAATATGTACACACATTCTCCATAGTCCTATAGGCTATAAGGATATGATTTATTTATTAATTGTGTTTCCTAGTTGAATAATGAATGCAACTATTTTCAATCTATCACCTCATAAGCATACATTACCACGATTACCGTGTGTGCTAAACTTAGAATCATAGGTTTTTGTTGGACGCTAGAGAGAGATCTTTCACGGGAAATAAATAAATAAAAGAGTTATCAAGGTCAAGGTGTAGGGTTTCAAACTTATTACAATTTTCTAGGGCTAGAAGAAGACGTACATGCATACTACCTTATGAATCTATCTATGCCAATGTACTCATCAGCATATACAAGATTTCGAAATGATTTGATTTTCATCACCGAGTGCAGACTTCATAAACTAAATATAAATGCATCAAACCCAATTATTTTCTTTCTTGTGGTATCACATATTCAGGGAACAATGTCATTCATTACCTTTAAGCGAAAGCAAATACTAGCATAAACAAAAGGAAAATGAGGGAAAATACATTAGAACGAACCTGCCGGTAAGCTGAGGGGGAACCAACAAACTGCCTGAAGTATCCGGGACATTCTTAGGGTGAGGCAAGCTCGACCTTGGAACTTTACTCCTGGGAAGAGAGGATCCTAAAACATTTGTTTCTCTCTTGCGAGATGCATTGGCAGCCATAGCCGCTGCCACTCGAGAAGAGTGATCGCTACCACTAAAAAGACTAGAAGATGTAGGAGAATTCAAGAGTAAAGAAGCGTCAGGAAGCTCAACCGAAGGCACAGGAGACTCCTCATTAGTTTCAATCTGTTGATTTGGCTTAACAATCGGCCTACAGAGTACAGAGCCAATAACAAGGAAATAAATTACACCTGACCTAACACAAAATAAAGCTAAAAACAGCAAATATTTTATACCAAGGTCAAGGTAATTGAATCAGCAGCTAAAGCATTCCCTAAAAGCAGAAAGCCACTTAAACAGTACGAACGCAATATCGCTAATCCTTACAGAACCAGTCAACAACATCTGGAACTGGAAGCACAAGCACAACAACATCCCTTCCTTCCAGGTTAACTAATAACAAAAACCCTAACACAAAATTAAGGAGAACCGGAACTGGCATAGAACCTCCAATTGTTTGGGGGAAAACAAGTAGTAATTAACTCCGAACACAAAATCTATTTGGTTTATGAAAAATCAAAAGAGGAAAATGATTGAAATTCAATTGGAATGGAGAAAAAGCAAAAAAAGAAATTGGAATTGGAACTCTTCCGTTTGGGAATTAGAAAATCAGAAGAAAGGTTAGAAAAATTACCGGTTGATGGGAGGGGATTGAGGCCTCGGCTCGGGCTTGGGGGATTGAGGCTCTGCGACAGTGTGGTTTTCCGGCTGTTTCCGATTTTCCTCCACGACCTCCTCCACCTCCGCCGCCGAGACGTCGTCGTCCGACGAAGCGTAGTCTACCAATGACATTTTTGTTTGTCTCTTTCTTTCTACTACTCTTCTCTCTCTCTCTCTCTCTCTTCTCTCTCTCTCTCTCTCTCTCTCCTTGTTCTGTGTTTACGAAATTATGACCCGCCTTTTCATACCGTTTTTTCTTTCTTTGTCACCCGACCCATCTCACTTCGAAACGATGTCGTATAATTAATTTTTTTCTTATCTATATTTGCAATCCTATTTTAATCATTCAACTTACCATCAAGTTCTATTTTAGTTTTTAAACTTTGGAAAAAAGTTAGTCCTTAAACTTTTAAAAACAATTTATTTTAGTCCTTACTATTAAATTTATGTTAACTTTTCAACAAAAATGTAGGGGAGTTTGTAACTTTTTATGACTAGCCTCTAGATGCATTGAGCAAGATAAAAGTGGAGTAAATGCCAACAATCTGAAGCTGAAGACCAAAATTTTGAACTAAAAATATCTTTTAGATTCTTCTGCTTTTCCACCTTGTTCAAAATTGAAACTCTATATTTTTTAGCATGGTTAACTAATTTGGTAGCTTAGTTATCCAAAAATATTAGTCACCTAACCATTTTGTGAGAGTTAACAAAATCTTAATATATTAAGGATAAAAATGAAACACTTTTTAAAAGTACAAGGATTAAAACGAACATTTTTAAAAATCTAGGGACCAAAATAAAATGGTAAGACTTAAAACTAATAGTAAATATACCAAAATTGTCCCTAAACAAAATAGTAAGACTTAAAACTAATAGTAAATATACCAAAATTTACCTCCAACCTATAAAAAAAATATCCAAAAAGCCCATTGAAGGCACGACTAAACGTTTGAGGCTCGAGATTCCTAATTTTAGTAATAGAAGTCTATCACTGATATACTTATTTGATACTTTAGTTGTTTGAGGTTTGTGTTTAGTGATAAACTTATTGTTTGTTTTTACATGTGGCCACCTTGATAATTTGACCCTAATAGAAGTATATGAAAGCATCATTGATATTGCAATGCCCTGTGTTTTCAAAAAAAGTTAATTTTGGTCAACTAAAATTTAATTTAAAATTAATTTAGATTAAATCAAATCAGTTCCTAATAGAAGTATATAGAAGTCTGTCAAATATGTTGATAGATTTTGATAGAAGTATATAAAAGTATTAATGACATAATTATAATTATATGATTGTTTTGTTATAGAAATATGTCAGTTAAGAACTTTGATAGAATTATATGGGCAATCTAATTATCTAATAGATTGTGATAGAAATATAAAGCTAACTACCATAGCCTTAGAGGTTTTGCAAGAAGGCACAACGAGGATTGAGGTTTTCATCAATCCCTTTTAGCAATGCCTTATGAGTTGATCTTATCACTTTTGAAAATAAATCACAAGTGGGGATTTTGGCTAACAATGGAAAATTCAATCCCCTTCCCCAGACTTCAGACTACGTCATTGATCGCCATTTCCATCTCCTAAATAGATCAACATCTTCTTCATCTTTTCTCTCAATATATATATAATTCGAGTTAGGTTGGTCAATTCAAATTTTTTTTTAGCCAATTCGAAACTCAATCCAATCCAACCTTTACATTTTGGCTTAGGTAGTCTGAGTCATTTGAATACCCCTACTCTTAAGTCCGATTTGGTAAAGCATCTAATTTTTTTTTTTTTTAAATTAAGCCTTTTTTTTTCTCAATTTATTACAATGATTTGCATTAAGTACAAGAGTTGTATTCATAGCCAAATTTCAAAAAAGAAAAATCAAATTCTTAAGAACTATTTTTTTTTTTTAATTTTCAAAATTTGATTTGGGTTTTGAAGACGTTGGTAAAAAATAAATAGAAAAGCAATAAATTTAGAGGTGAAATGAACGTTCATAGACTAAATTATCAAAAACTAAATAATTAACAAACGTAACCTTTAACATTTAAGAATTCCATTTGCAATTTGAATCCAAATACTTTGTAGAGACTTCGGAGAAGCATGCTTTAATTCCATGATTATTCAAAATTTGTTGATGAGAAATAGATTTACACACTCACAATCCTCAAATCACAACTAAAACATGCACACAAATCCCGGCGGTGACATGTTTCGTTGACCCTTCATTCCGGGTAAAGTTGAAATTAATTAAAAAAAGAAAATCAGATTGTCATTCTAGTTGTAAGTATAGCAAATAATTAGCATGTTTTTGCCCTTTTAATACAATTTTTTCATATATATATATATATATATTTTAAATAATTACTTTGAAATATAGCAAAATGAGTCAAAATATTTATAGATATAGCAAAATGTCACTGTCTATAATATTAGTAGATGATAGTAGTAGATCAATGTCTATTACTGTCTATCACTATTTATTACTAATATATTTATAAATATTTATAGTAGTTTTGTTATTTAAAACATTAATCTTTTTAAAATAGAAATAAATAAAACTAGAATTTTTTTAAAATAAAAAATAGATGCCATGTTAGCTTTTCATTTGCCATTACCAACAAGCGACAAAAGAATAAAAAATGCTACTAAATGCAAATTTAGAAGAAAATTTGTTGAATTCGATATTCAAAGATTCAAATGCACCCAAAACAAATTAAACAACGGAAAATGTAATGATTCCATATCATTTATTTGAGTTAAAAAGCAAAATATGCTTGGTAAACCAAGGGCATGAGTGCTATTTCTTAACCATAAAGTTATTAATTTTTTGTTGGTTTTGTTTGAGAAAGAAGGTAATGATGTGACATGACATTAAATTACATTTTACTGCAGCCCAATTTAGAATCAATTAGAAAAAAAAATATTTCTCAAAAATATATATTTTCATTTAAACAATTTTGATAAAAATTACTTAAACTAAAAATACACATGTGTACGACTATTTTTTTAAAAAGTATTTTTAAATACAAATTTATTTAGTTTGTTATATAATAAAAATATTTTTATTAATATCAAATTACTATAAAAAAAATTTCCTACAGCAGTCGTCAGAAGTGGTAGCTGGATGTAGGTTGACAGTAATT
This sequence comes from Citrullus mucosospermus, assembly GCA_030954485.1. Lineage (NCBI taxonomy): Eukaryota > Viridiplantae > Streptophyta > Magnoliopsida > Cucurbitales > Cucurbitaceae > Citrullus > Citrullus mucosospermus. Next base: position 8,368,078 of record CM062055.1, on the reverse strand, counting down.
GCCAAAAGTGGTAGCCAAATGTTTGTCAGCGGCAGTTGCTAGAAGCGGTGGGCGAAATTAGCGGTCAACGTCGTCGAAGATTGCAACCGAAGTTTCTCACATAAATTAGAGAATGATTAACCATTAAACACTCAAAATTCATTATCTAAAAGTTGGTTTCAAGTGTTTATTCTAAACCAATTTATTTTATAAACTCATTTTTTCAAAAATTTATTTTTGGTAGTTGCCAAATACTTAATTTTTTAATCAATTAAAAAGACATTTCATTCACACCTTATGACGATAACTATCGTATTTCTATCCATGAAGTGCCTGATTTCATTTTGAATTTTATGCTTCAATTTAATTTCTATAATTGGGTTGTTTTTCAGAATATGAACCATTTTCTTCCTGTGGGAACTCTTCTAAACAATGAATAAAAATTTCAACTGAGAAAAAAAAAAATGAAAAGAAAAGAAAAAGAAAAGATGTATATGATAAAATAGAAGAAACCCTTATTACATCTGGCTTAACATTCCAGATAAGCAATTTAATATCTACCGTAAGCTTCATCACCCTATACAAAAAAGGGCAAAACAAACCCTACAAAAAATGCTTCTAAAAAGAAAATAGAACCAACAAAAATGATCTCATCTTAAAGTTCTACATTCAAACAAGACTACATACATACAAGAAGAGGTTGTTGAAGACCATCAACGCTGCTGTCCGAGAAGCGATGGCTTATAGAAAACATGAGTTTGTGCAATCTTGATACGATCTCGAGGATCGGTTATCGTTTCGTCCCTCAGGGCTTGAAGAATGGCCTCTGATGAAAACTCCCTAAATATTCAGAGAATGAAAGTAATTATCAGGAAGGTTCATAGGATTCTTCCATGCCCTTTGTACAAGTGCAACTAAATCCAGAGAGAACAAAAGCAAATGAAGTGGATCTCTTCATACCTTGTTATTAGTATACTGTAGAGCATGTTTAGAATTGGGCAAAGCTTAACTGGAGCAACAGGCATGTTATCTTCAGGGTGTAGGACACTCAAGCTGGACTGACTGAGCAATTCATAAAATGCTTTCACAGCAGAAACTCCCTGCCAGAATCATCTCATTCTATCAAATTCACTCGACATATATCTCGGGCGTTAAATAACTGAGAAAAAAAAAATAAAAATAAATGATAACCCCATGAAATCCTAATGGGATTTTGAGGTTGGTTTTGGTTCAATTTAGGAATGGAATGGGAGTATGTGATTCTTTCAAAAACTAGTTTTTGATTCAACTCGAATCAATGTCAATTCACTAACTCATTCCCCAACCATGAACACCCAATTTGAATCTGGTAAGGCCTTACCCCCTATTTTTTCCTTCCCAGACCCACTCTCTCAAGATTTTGCTTCTGCCATGCGATAATACACACACAAACATGCACATATAATGAGTCAAAGAAGCCCCCTCTACTTGTCACGAGATCGGTGTAGGACACTCACAGAGTTACAAGTACAAGAAATATGTTTGTTTTTTTTATAATAAGAAACAATTTCATTAATAGATAAAATAAAGGAGATTAAACTCCGACACCTATTGGTGCATTACAAACGAGGTCTACAATTGGAGATTAAAGCTAGGCTATTATGAATAAAAAGATGCTGTGATTCACACCAAAACCAAAAGAAAGACGTGAAACATGGTTATGGCATCACCATCTACAACAGCTCAGAGGAAAATAAGTTGACTTCAGACTTGTACAACCCAAGGGAACTCCCGTGGGCCAGTAGTTGCTGTGAGTTGGGTTGCTATGATTATTTGGTTGAGGGAGGGATAAGGATACTTGAAAGGAAGTCATAAAGATTATCGATAGTGTTTTCTTTCAAGCTTTTAGCAAATTATTTTTTGTCTATTCTACCCTTTCAGCAAATTGTAACATATGCCAAAAATGGTGTTCCTACTTCTATCTCACTTATAAATAACGTACCTGAATCATACCCTTGCCTTTGATGCTATCACCCATGTCGAGGCTCAGCTTTCCTTCAGCTAATTTTTGCCCATACCATGCATTACGGCCTTTCAATAGAGTAACATAAGTGTCGGCCAGTAATGGTCCCGCCAATTTCTCTGGTTCTTCGGCCAATAGATGAGTAATAAATATCATCTCTGAGGTACAGTGTGCAAAGTATACTGCTTTGCTGGTGGCACTCTCTTTTGTTAAGGCTGCCACCATTCCTAGCAAGAAATGAAATTTTAATGTGTTAAGCCACAGCGGCAAGGAAGATCATTCCATTATGTGATAGTTTTTTCATCCATGCAGCATAAGAATAAAGTTAATAAAACGTTAATCACAGTAATCAAGAGTGGGAAAGAGGTAGAAGGAAAAGTTTGGATTCTAAAAAGAACGTGAAATTTCACTATGATGTGAAGAGTTTTTTAAAATGATCCTAATGTGAAGAGTTTTTTAAAATGATCCACACACACCTTGATCGTTCTGTCAACTTTCTATTGCATAAACCATCAATGCATGTCGATGACAGTAAATTATAAACATATGTATAAACAGAAAAGAACCCTTCATTCACAAAACTTTTACAGCAATCTCAAAAAATATGATGCAACAGTATTTGTTATCCTAAATGTAACTTGAGATCTGGAACTAATTTAAGCCGAAGATTTCTAAGAACTAGATTAAACATAAAATGCTCCAGCGGAGATACAGAATGAAAAGACTAAAACTATATAGGCATGTCTGGCTGTATCAAATTGTTTAAGACATTTAATAAATGAATAGGAAATGAGTGTTACCGGCTCCAATGGCATAGACATTCTTTAATCCGCCCATTACTTCATGGGTAACAAGGTCGCCATTGTCCCACACAATGAAATGGGGTTGCCTCAAAAATTTTGCCAGGGATTTTCTCCATTTTTCAGCTCCACAAATTCGAGCATTGGCATATTCCCTATTGTATATCTCCGAGGCAATATTTGGTCCCCCAAGATAAAGAATGTTCTCCAAAGGAACTCCAGCTGCAAATCAGTAATATAGGTTTAGACTTCTGTCAATTTTTAGGATTCTTGAAGAATTTAGGAAAACAATAATGACACAACTTAAGGGGCAATAATGTATGTTCTCACTTGTCCACACATACTTAGGCCGTGCAACTGACTCAATAAGCGGGAAATAAGCCCTTGGAACTACAAGATATAAGGAAAAGATCCATACTATTTGATTCAACTCAATACTTATAAGATACAACAAAAAGGTTTCAGGCAACGGATTTACTTTCTAGTTTCTTACTATTCAGCTCCACTAAGATCTTTTCATTTTTCTCATATTTCCCATTCCACCTAAAATCTCGATTAACTTGAGAATATATAACAACTTCTAAATAGGGCAGCGAAGACAACAAATTTGATGATTAGATAAATCACCACTGAACCCAAGCAGCCTCCAAACCAATAAGTTAGTGCAAAATATTTACAATATTTTCTCGAAGTTAGTTGCACAATTCCATACAACTCTGGAAAGAAAACAATAATATAACAATTGAAACTCGATCTCTTACTCTAATACCACGTTGTGTTAAGTTATTACTAAACTTAGAAACTTCAAACTCTTGCAATTAATAGAACTTTTTTCAGTACCAAATAATACAAACAGTACCAAGAGGAAGCAATCTTACTTGCGCTGTTAATCATCTGAGTAGGAGTTATTATCCGTGGTTGAGGCTCCAATTCAGCCTCCACACCCTTTGACAAAGAAATGATAACTGGCATCGTTATTCTCTCTTTCCAATACCTTCTCATTTCGTCGAACACTTGGCGGGTGTCGGTCGAAGGCAAGCCATTCACCACAATGTCAGCATCCCATACAGCCTCCTGCAAATTGATGACAACCTTCAAAGGGCAGAGAGGCGTGTCAATCATATTCAAGCAAAACCCATCTTTCAATATCTCATCTGCATACAAAGTTCTGTCACCTAATCTAGCTTCTACATATTTCAAATATGCACATCGCCTGATTAATCTTCTCAACACATCTTCCCTTGAATTTATCACTTCAAATAAATGCTCTGCAGTTGCTTTATCCACTGTTCGTCCATGTCTCCTCCAAATCCTTATCAGAACTTTCTCTCTCAAATGGCCATAGCTCTCTTGCAGCATGGCAATGAAGACACTGCCCCAAGCACCAGCTCCAACACCCACGATCCTCAGTGGATCCCCATCCGCTTTTCCGAACAGACGACGAAGATCGTCAAGCTTCTCCTCCATTGAACCGTTTGAGTTCTGAAGTGAGCCATTTGTATGGCTATTTCTGTCGATTGTATTAACCATTTTCTTCTTTCGAACTTGCAGAATCAGAATTTGAGCTTCGGGATTTAAACAGCTTGTTTGTAAATGGAATTCAATCAGGTTTTTGTAGGAAAAAAACAAAAAATTCCAAAACTAAACAGTTCTTACGTATCGAAATTGAAAGGCGACTGAGCTTTTTCATACTCCAGCTATCATTGATCCAAAACAAATCGACATGTGTGCGAAATTCAAGACGCAAAAGGCAAATTCATCGACACCGATCAAGAACCGCGTAATCCAGCGCGTGGAAAAGCAATTTAAATACGAATTTGACAATCTGCCGCCACGGAACAGTCAATGAAGATCTTCGAAGTTTCTTTTACGTCTTCAAATTCAACTTTTACCTGAAAATGACATCGATAACGAAAACAAAAGAAAATCAGCAATAGCATTCAATCCTTAATATCGACAATGGAAAAGTCGAAACCAAGTTCTTGGAATAAAAGAACAATCAGCGCCTTTGGAACAAGTACGAACCGAATTCTTTTGGAACTTTTGATTCTGTCATCCATGAATCTATAGGGATAATAGAGAATTGAGAAGAAAAACATTAGCATGCAAGCTCAGCTAAAGATGAAACTCAAATGATAGACGGTATGCTCTTCAATTTTGTTTTTCTTGTTCACATTTCTAACCAAAATTAAGTTTTTAAAAATTAAAGTAATGTTTATAAATTTAGTGTTAAAAAGAAGTTTTTTAAATATAGAAAAATTGGGCAAAACTATTTACAACTTTACCAAAATTTTGAATACCCAACCATAGCCCATTAAAATACCAAAAAAGCCCAACCTACACGCAAAAATAATGCACAATTCCAATCCAATACACGCAACCCACACTTTAGTTTTTTTTTTATTGCCTCAAATTGATTTTTCCTCCATACATGCGTGAAAAACAATTATTTTTCTTCTTTTACCGTTTTGTTATTATAACTCATTCTACACGTAAAAATAGTTATCAATGTCTATCCTAGATAGACGGTAAGATCTCATCTTTTAATTAATCTAGGGATCAAAACAATATTTTTCCATATTGTTTTTTGAGTAAACAATTGTGAGGATTGACCTCTAACTAAGAGAGGAGAGGAAGTGCACACAAGCTCTTTGGCTCAAAAACCTATTAGATACTTCCAAAAGTTCATACCAAACTAACAAAAAGTAACTTCAATTCTTAAATCAAATAAACACAAAGTTAATACCAAATAAAGTTGCCAACATGACAACTCAACTAGTAAGAGTTTGAATTCATTCACTCCAAATTGTTGTAGTCACCGAAGATAGTCATTAAAGATGGTTGCTAAAGTTGGCCATTGAAAATATTGAAAAGAAGTAAGAGTCACTTATTTTAACCATTAAATTGCAAATAGTATTAAGATAGCAAAGTTTTTGTAATTATAACTCATTCAACCCATTCTAAATTTAGCCCGAAAGAGTGTAATTTAACGTATTTACCACATAAAAGTTAAAAGACTTGAGAGTAAAAAGTGTTGAGACACTCCGTTTCTCTTATTGGCTAATCTCCAAAAGCTAGACATGCTGACCGCCGTACAACCATCAACCAGCACTATAATCAAATCCGCTGCCTTGTCCATCCAGGAAAGAGAAGAATCGAAAACCAATCAGGTTTGTGACTCAAAAATCCCTTTTAATTTATGCTCCACTTTCCGATTCGAATTTGTTCTGTTCATGTGTTTTTGGTTTTTGATTTCGTTATCATTCCACTGGATCTTGTTCGCCGTCTTCCTTACTTCGCTTTCTACATACAATTCTGTGCTCCCGATTCAATTTGGCGATGCTTCGATTGAATCTTAAGCTTAGTTTACCCTGAACCTGACCTTTAATGTTCACAATCGTATCGCTTTCACCAGTAGAATGAGTACAGAACTTTGATGGTGCTGAATCTTTTGATTTTATTCGGAATTTTCATGTTTCTTTCTTATAATCAGGCCTCGACGATTATCTCTTGAACGATGGCAGCGTCAGCAAAAACTCTCGCCATTCCAGATCAGTCAAATAATGGAGACTGGACGGTTGTTTTACCTCGTCGTGGCAGGCAGAGGAAAAATTTTCCGAAGCTCAGGAATCGAGAAGATCAACGGACTTGGTTTCCCACTGATCAGGCTAATGATACAATCAGAGAATCGAAACTGTTGCAGAAGATGGAAACCTGTATCAAGAAAGTTGAGAGTTCCCAATTTTATCAAACTCTTGTTGAGGAGCTTGGAACAATGCCAGTCTTGGAATCCCTAAATAGGGTTTTGTCCTCGGAGTCAAAGATGGGGATGGTTATCTATGGCGTAGGAAGTATAGAAAATTATGAAAATCCTCGATTGCAGCTCAGTCTTGCAATATTGTTGAAGAGAAAATTTAGTTGGATTGGAAGTTTAGAGGTGTTTGATCCAATTCTTTCTGCAACTGAATGTCGGTTAATAGAGTCCTTTGGTTGTTCTGTTCTATCAGTTAATGAACAAGGACGACGATGTGCACAGAAGCCAACAATGTTCTTCATGCCCCATTGTGAGGCAGAGTTGTATAACAATCTTTTACAGGAAAATTGGACGGTGGAGCTGTTGAATCATGTTGTGTTGTTTGGGAATAGCTTTGAGATCTATGAACAGTATGTATCTGAATTCAAAAACTCACCTGTTGTTGATTCAGCAAAGTACATCTTGGCCTCTAGAAAGTTCACGAGCGAGATCAAAATCAAGACAGTTTCAGATGATTACTTTGGTGCTTTCCATGATTCAAGTTGGCATTTTTTCAGCCCTGTTTCACCTACGGAGTTGCAATTCACAGATCTTTGAAGGACATTGTCTAGTGATTGCATAAACAGCCAGGTAAATTCAGTGTTATAATTGAACATGGATTTTGTTCTTTCCCTGATTGTGTCTTTCAACTCAAAATTTTGGAAAGTGTCAAATATAGGAATGTTTATCACTTGTGCCAAGCTTGACTCACATTCCAATAGGGTGATAGTTTGGTTCCATACCAAAAATGAAAGGATAGTACACTAAGGCTCTGTTTGGTAACCATTTGGTTTTTGGTTTTTTGTTTTTAAAAGATAAGCAATCAACACTCATTCCACCCCGTGGTTTCTTTGCTTCATTATCTACTTTCTACCAATGTTTTAAAAAACAAAGCTAAGTTTTGAAACTAAAAAAAGTAGTTTTTACAAACTTGTTTTTGTTAGAATTTAGCTAAGAATACAATTCTTTTACTTAGAAAAGATGAAAACTATTGTAGGAAATTGAAAGGAGACACACAGTTTTCAAAAACAAAAAATCAAATAGTAATGAAATGAGGCCTAAGATCTTAAGGACACAATTGTACAACCTATAAACCAGATCTCGTTAAAGAAAGAAGATAAAGATATCTCAATGGTCTAAAATAACCTCGTGATATCCTATTGCAAGGAAAACAGCTTTCTCGAGTGTAGAGATTTTCATTACTTTATGAGGACTCTTGAGAACCATTTTTAGGTGTAGATCGATTTCTATCTCACAACTATGATGAACTGTGTTTCACTTGGTAGTGCTACTGCTAAGGTTGGTGTTATATTGTTGTTCTTGCTAAGCATGTCTACGAATCTCAACTCACTATACTGATCAATCGTTTGATTTGAATATCATTGTAGACCTTGATTGTTGTGCTTTTAGGATTAAACTATCCAAATGTTGTAGGATCAGGCAAGTTGTCCCGTGTGATCAGTCGAAGTACATGTAAGCTAGTCCAAACACTCACAGATATAAAAAATAATAAAAACATAGAATTAATTCAATTGTATAGTAATTAAGTTCATAAAGATCTTTACACCTAAGTCAAAGTCAAGGAGACAAGGACCCGTTACCAGATCTCTTAGCTTCCAACTTACTTTAATTCTGATTTTAGATAAGGATTAAGTTAGGCTCTAGTTGGAAAAGTCTTGTTTTATTTATTTTTTGTTCAACATGCCGCATGGAACATGGAGGATTTTAGCCTCTAACCGCTAACCTTTTAATCGAAAAGCATGTTTGTGCTATATTCATTTGACTAGTTTTGCTTTACATCCTACCATTGATAATGACTTTGGAATGAAATTCATTTCAAGGGGTGAAATTAGGTCGGGTCGGGTATTGCATTAGGGGTAAAATTCTGATATTAAGCTCCATCACAGTGGCTATTGCATTATCTTACTTTTATCTTATGAAAGAAAAATCTTGTTATCAGTGGCATTTTTAAATTATTTAAAGCTTATTTATTTGTTTGTTGAATAATCGGTGCATAGAGGGGAGTGGAATATATAATAGGTTAAAACCATTTTGTTTTTGTTTTTTTTTCTGCGGGGAAAAATGGGTTAAATACCATGTGTTGTCCTTCTATTTGAATTTAGAATTTCATTTTATATTAGTCTATTTTTAATTGTCTAAATTTAATTTCTAAAAGCTAATTTTCGTCAAAATTAGTTAAATAATACTAATAATAACAATTTTCATGTAAAGAAAGACATTTATGAATATATTTCTAAAATTTAAAAAGAGAATGTTAGTAGAGATTTTTTTTTTTTCCTAGAAAAATAAGCAATAAACTTACAAAGACTATTTGTAGGGACTCACCAAAATCACATTGACCAAAATAATATTGTGTATTTATAGGGCCTCACCAAAACCACATGAACCAAAATAATATTTTGATGTAAATAAACATTATTTTTGACATAGTTTCTTCTTTTGGAATAAAATATCAAGTATTTTTTAACATCTACTTTTTTTTTCGAAAACAGAAACAAGACTCTTCATTGAAATAATGAATGAATCTAATGCTTCAAAGTACATCAGAGAAATAAAAAATAAAAAGGTTCAGACTTTGCCAATACAAGACTAAAATCAAATTGCAACAAAGACACTAAAGTTCTGAAGAGAAAATTAAAACATTCCAATTGAAAAAAATATCTCAATATGAATAATTAGAAAATAGCTCGAGCAAACCCAAAACGAAAAGAAAGAAAACTTCCACTGCAGTAAACCACAAAGATTGAAACTGAAATTAAAGAAGGCCAACTGAAAGTGACTGACGAAGCTCCAAAATCACAGAAGAACCAGCTTCCCCCAACAATTCCAGCCCAAAATATTGAAGGATGATCACAAGTAGACATTATAATATCAAGCAAAAGATAGATAACCAAATGCCTTAACAAATTCCCTTGTTGCTAGAGATTTTATAACACTGAGAAATATGCTCATATGAAGACCAAAATATTTGAGTCCAAATAATTGCAACCACTCTTGCAGTACTAAACTATGTTAAAACTGTAAAGTAGTTAGGACATCTCTAGTTTCTTTTTCTTATTACAAATAAATTATCAAACAAGGCAGAAACAAACAAGGGCAGATTAATCTAGCATATATTCCACCATCTTATTTACACATCACAAATATCATCAATAATATACAACAGCTACACAAGGAACATGATCCCTTTTTTTTCCCCTTGCAATGAAACCCACTTGAAGGTGGCCAACAAAGTAATTTTCAAATTTTGTCAGTAATTGACTTAATATAGAAAAGTGCTTTTGGACCTAAAATGATATGATTTCAATACTTCACCATGCCAGCAGCTATTGTGTAAGAGGAATGCATTCTAGCTCAATCTCAAGGATACCTCTCTCCACATTCTGCAATCTAAGAGATATATCCTGTCTGACCTTTCCATCTACAAGGTTAATGATTCCATCTTTTACCAAGGTATTGTCATTACTTGCCACCCATTTTCCCAGCTGCATTGATTCATCAATTGTGGATTTCTCATAGGCCTTGGTCGCAGCGACCAACGGTTGAATGTCGATTTCGGCCTCACCCATAAAGTCATCAGTCGAAAATGTGTCCTTATCATAGACAAGCTGCAGAATTCATCATTTGGTATCTTACTATCTTTGCAAATGATCTAATACAATCAAAAGCTTTATAACATATGATCATACAAGAGGTTCCATTCCTTGATGAAGCTGCAGAAATTATTATTTGGTATCTTACTGACTAAATGATCAAATACAATCAGAAGTTTAAATGCACATGGGCAAGCAATAGATCCTTGATGAAGATGCTTTCAGTTGAAAAAGCAGTGGTGAATTTGGAATACGAGACTTAACTTTCTACAAAATAGTACTCAAATTTTGATTTAGCTATTGAAACCATGATCTCGTTCTATGATGTTCTAACATTTGCCAAAGATATGTTGTTGCTTACCAGCTTTAGCGGAGGGATATGCTCGGGAATCGATAACATTAGGCTCTCGTTCCAAACTGGGTTTAGGTTGTTCTTTATGACACGAGTCCTCACCGACTGCAACATATGACAATATAAGTCACTGCCAAATAACAATGTACTGATACCCATCTTCACCTTAAATGTGGACCAAAGTAATATAAGAGAGGCTCACTTGATGACCCAACGTGAGAATTACATAGGGATCGCTGGTCACCACATCTCGGACAGCTAAGTTTGTGCCTCTAACCACATTGACCTTAACCAAGCCAACAAATTCAACCATACCTGCCTACAAACATTACATCTGATGAAATAAGATCCAACATCCATATCAAACCAACAAATTTAAGCCACAACGCAATCAAAAAATTTAAGCCACGACAATTGCTTTGCTTTTATTTCGCCCACGCATCCTCTTTGGGTTTTAGTCACTAGTTCAAAGTTCCAGCTATAACTTTTAAATTTCCTTTTTTTTTTTAATTCCCGTGAGTGTCCAAGTTAGCTCACGCCACCTCGACTAATCTCACGGGTCAACTCATCTGATCCTACAACATTTGGGGTATTAATTTTTAGGTAAGTGGCTATCATAGATTGAACCCATGACCTCTTAATCATTTATTGAGACCATTTTGAACTCAATAGAACCGATAAGTGTGCTAATTTAGTGCCCTCTTCTTGAATGTATTGTTCACAACTTAATAAACATATTTTTATGCCTCAATATATCAAATGATCCCTATTATATTCAATAATTCTCTTTTTGGTACTCAAAGAAGTTGTTAGCTTCCAATATCTTAAACTGGGAGAAGGATGGTAGCAACCAAAAATTTCAAAATGAAATGGAGTTTTTGATATCTACTGCACTTGGATAACTTAAATGCTGAAGGAAATCTGTAATAGAAAAAGCAGTTATTACCGATGCTTGTCTTGAGACTGCAGGGCTGCTCTTGTCAAAACTCTTGTGGTCACCATCTCTTCTTACTCGGCTGTTACGAAATGCATGCCCGATGCGATGCCTAGTAGCTTGTTTCTCATAGTGTCTTTTGTCGTGGCTACCATTCTTGCTCGAAGGGTTACTACTTTGGGAGCATGATGAACTTCTTTTACTAAATGAGTTATCGGTAGAATTTTGACTAGTGGCGTTATAAAATTGCAGCAGTTCATACTTTCTCCTGAATTTACAAGAAATGTGATTCTTTAATAGAATGACCTCAATATTTCAGATTCTTTGATACATGAAATAACATGCCCTAGCAATACCTTATAAAATCGAAGCGCTCCTCTATACAAGAATCTGGTTTTGGTTTTCTGTTCCCATCGATGATGCCGGCTTCATACTTCTTGTTTACATCTGTGTTTCCGCCCATGCTCATCAAAGTATTGACTTGTTCATCCGTCCAATTATCTAATTTCACTGAGAAAACCTGGCATTTATTGCAGATGAATTTAGGTCATAAAATGCACATCGCATGAGATAGGAACCTACAATATCGAAATTCAAAGTCAATATGAAAATAGTTGATATAAATTACTGCAGACCCATTTGGCAACCATTTGAATAATTTATTAGCCAAATTCTAATAACAAAAACATTCCTTTTTTTCCCCTGTCGAGTTCAGAAAGCATATGTAAAAAGTAGTTAACAAACAAAGAAATCTATTGGGTCTTCAAAATTTCTAAAAACCAAATGGTAATAAAATTGGGTCTTCAAAATTCAATTTAGGTGGTCAATATAATTGAAAGGGTCCCATAAGTAATCCTACTGGGAATAGCTATCTTCAAATTACTAAGGATCAACTAATTATATTCCCTACTAAAACAAGAGTAGGTGTAAATTGTTGCATCCATAATTTTTTTCCTTTCAAGAAATATCAATTTATACCCCTAAACTTTAAAATTGTATCAATTAAAATCCTGAACTATTTGTATCAATTTATACTCTCCTCTAAATTTCAGTTGACACATTTCATATGAAACTTATAATTTATATCAATTAAGCTTATAAATTTACACTATTCTTTACGATTATATTTGAAAATCATTCATGCATCAATTGTCATGTGTGTGTAGACTTCTTTAAATGTCGATTTTAAAAAATAGAAGATTAGAATTGATTCATGGACAATTCTCAAAGGAAATTCTAACAGAGAGACTAAATTGATTCACTTATGAAAGTTTAGGAATTTAATTGACAAGTGTTGATTTATGCCAATATTTGATTTTATTTGGTTTTATTTGATGTAATTATTTTATAGGATTCTTTCCTTCTATGTCAATATTTCCTAATTTCATTAAGTCTATACTCTATTTAAATTAGGACTTTTTTACCCTTGTAATATTAAGAAAGTGAGAAATAATTAAGTAATATTTCAGAAATAGTTTCAGTAAGTCTAACATGATGTTTTTCTAAACGAAATGTAATGGAGAGTATAAATTGATACATTTACAAAAGTTCAGGGTTTAAATTGATACAATCATCATTTTAGGGTTTTAATTTATACAACTTCCAAACTTTAGGGGTAAAACTGATATTTTTTACTTTTTTTATCATATAATTTGAGCATAGCTTGCAGCTCATGGATTGACCCTACTAATCCCAGGAGTGGCTTTGTCCATTCCAACGCCAACTTCGAGAGATGGCAAAGGTTTTAAATTAAGGTTTCCACCAATGACTTAAAACCAAGATTTTAGAGGGTATATCCGAATATCCCAATCTCGTGTCCACAAGAAAGTTCTCCTCCACAGAAATTATACTAATTTCTTGAAGTCAGAACATGAATCATACTAAACATATATGCTCTAAATTTTAAAAACTCAGAATTTCCCACTACCATAATCAAGGTTCCTCATACAATTATACTGCCAAATTTCCCTTTAGCATTATTACACTCAAAAGAGTCAAATGAATTATCTAGATTTGGCTTTCATTTTTTTTTTTTGGATATTCGTGAGTGTTTGGGCTAGCTTACGCGCACCATGACAATCTCACGGGACAACTTGCCTGACCCTACAACATTTGGGTATCAAGAAACTCATAGGAAATTAAATCTTAGGCAGGTGGTCACCATGGATTGAACCTATGACCTCTTAGGCATTTGTTAAAACTATATCTCCTTTTTTACAAAGTATTTTCTGACTTGATGATGATTTTTAGAAGATCAAATGTTATCTATTACTTGGATTGTGATTCTGAAGCATCAGACTCTTAGACAATGTTCTTCAGCAATGTTGATATGCTAACCTGATTTATGATGTCCAGTGCCATAACATTTTTGTAACAAGGAAATCTTATCTAAGACGACCATGTCATCAAGCAGCATGGTCGAGGCGTACTTTATGTGTTTGCTATTAGGAGAATAAAAAAGCCACAATAAAAGAAGAGAAGGAAAAACCTTAGAGATATGAACTCCAAGACTTCTGTGTACTCCAGAACACTTTATACAGATAAACACTCCCAAATTTAACGATCTGCATCAATAAACCAGAGGTTAAGAAAAAAAAGAAAAATACTAAACTCTCTATATTGAAGCATATGTTGAGAAGAAGTGTCAGTAGATATCAAAGGTAACAGTTGTTACATTTTGTGTGATGTAGAAACTACCTAAGACACCAAGGGTGATTATAGTAACTGATCCATTTGTAATTTATACACACCAAAGAGACTTTGGCAGGAGTGACATAAAGTGGCCTAAAGAGATGATGACATGTTTGGGATTGATTCTAAAATATTTAAAATCACTTTTGTCATTTTTAAAATTACTCGAAAAATGTTTTTAATTAGTTAAAATCAATTTCAATAGTATGAAAAGTGCGCTTAAAAGTTTTAAATTAAATATTGAATTGATTTTGAATGATTAAAAGTGTGTTTCGAAGTGATTTTAAACATGACAAAAGTGATTTTAACCATTTCAAAATCACTCCCAAATATACCTGCCTAAGTAGATTAAAATCCCCCCTAATATAATTTTTTTTATATTTGTGAGTGTCCGGGCCCACTAACGCGCACCTCAACTAATCTCACAGGACAATCCACCTGACCCTACAACATTTGGGTGTTAAAGAAACTCGTAAGATATTAAATCCTAGGTAGGTGGTCACCATGAATTGAACCCATGACCTCTTAGCCATTTATTGAGGCTATGTCTTCTTTTTTACCACTAGGCCAACCCATGATGGTTCCAATTCCCTAATATAATTCATCATCTGCTTCCAAAAGCGGTTAGAATAAAAACCTCAACACAATCATATTGCACTCTACCATTACTCCCTCCCTGTGCCCCAGAAAAGCGAGAGAAAGAGGCATGCTACATATGAAACTGGTCAGTTGGCTGAAGTTTAATCCATCTATTCAACCTTTGGATAACTAACATGATGGCGGAACTTCCAAGAGAGAATAGCTTCCCCATGGGTGCATATGAAAGGGAAAAAAAGGGAAAGAAACAAAGACAAAACAGAAAAAAACTGTTATTAATGTCAGAGGAAATTTGAATCTAAGGAATGGACCTTCTCCTTGGACAATTCAATAGCACTGATCTCTTAAAATTTTCATCACAGTTCCCACATACTACATTACCATTCAACCAGGACTGAAAGGAGAACGAGAGTCAATTTGCAACTTGTATGAATGAATAACTAAATAAATAAAAAACTGGCTATTAAATAAAACATTTAGACTTACACCCATTTTGGGTCCGGTGCTCCGCAATCTGCACAAAACTTATTACCAGACTGCCGCAACAGATCTTCTAACCTTTTCTGGGGGCCTGATGGATGGCAACACACATTAATATAGATCACAGGGCTTCTTCTACTATGTCGAGCGAAGATATAAGACTAGTAAACATAACTCATTCCAAAATAACATAAAAATAGCTCATGACCGTTATCAATGAAAAATCAATGCAGCACCCAAGAAGGTAGAAACATGTGTGTGCAGCAGGGATTAGAATTGAATAAACAAAATATACTCAAACTTCGAACGAAAATAAAATTAAAAATCAATATCAGATACAAGACCTTAAAATTTGGATCTGTTGGTTTATAACATACAACACTAAGTTGAACAGTTCTGAATGTGGGAAGTGCAAGTCCCAAAAAAACGTTAAGGAGAGAAACTTGAACCAAATTGAGAAGGTTGCTATCATTTTGGTCTTCGTGAGAGGAAACTAAAAGCGTGTCATCAAGAAAATGCAAATGGACAAATCCTATTTTGACCAGTGTTTAACACCTTCAATCAGATCCTCATCAACCTCAGAGAAGAAACTTGCTAATGCAATTACTAACTGGAGGAGGAAAAAGAAGAGAGAGAGATTGCCTTGTCTTAATAGGAGAAATCTTACCCTGCAAGCTGACCATTAATCAAAGTAGAATAGTCAGCTCTAGAAATGCAGACCATCATCCACATCCTTCAACTTTTTCCCTGAAGCCTCATCAAGAATCGTATCAAGAAAAGCCAAATCAACATAGTAAAACACTTTCTCTAAATCAAGATTCAAATAACCTTTTTTACTCTTCCTCTTCCAGTCATCCACTATTTAATTAACTATAGAAAGAGGATGAAAAGTCTGCCCACCATGAACGAGAGCCAATTGGACCTTAAGATGATAGAAGGGGGAAATATTTTAGAATTTTTCAAGAACATTAGCCTACATCTTATAAGCTGTGCTAGTGAGATTAATAACCTAAAATCTCTCCCTTAATTGACTTATCCTTTATGAGAATGTGGCTAATGTAAGCGGTTCATTCATCTTGTCATAATAAATCATTTTCAAGCCAAGCGAGCATAGCTCAACTCGCATATGAATGTGTTAGCGACCAAGAGGTCTATGGTTCAAGTCTCCCTACCACTATTATACTAAAAAAAAAATTATTTTCAAAATAATCTTGATGAATAAAGGGTAAAAAATATTCTAACCTTTTTGAATTCAATAATCAGCAATCCCCCCCCCCCCCCCCCCCCCCCACAACAAAGAGAGTCTTCCAATCACTCATTATCATCAAAAGGCTATAATTACAAAATAGCTTATTGTGTAAAGCAATCCACAAAGAAGCTGAATTTTTTAAGATAGTTACAAAAACTACGAAAATGTAGACTTATCTTCAAAAGTTCTAGCGTTTCTTTCCTTCCACATGTGCTTCAAAAGAGCTCTGAAGGCACAACTAGCAATCACCTTGCCTTTGCCTTTCAAATTCCAAGCCTTCAAACCCTCCACCATCCAATCCTCCACTTTTCTAGGGAGGCAAAACGAAATGCCTAAAAGCCCCGCAGCAAAATTCCACGACGAAGAAGTAAACTCACAATGAAGGAACAAGTGATCAATCGACTCCCCAGCATTTAAGCAAACTTTGCACCCTGAGGGAGAGAGAGACCAGCCACTGGACTTTCTTTGCAATATGTCATCCATGTTTAAGCTCTTCAAAGCCAAAGACCAATGAAACACTTTCACCCACTTCAGACATATTTTTCTTCCAAATCTTGTCTGCTAAGGTCTTGCTAACCTTGGAGGATCTCATAGATGAGAACCATAGCTGGCCAGACTCTGGAAGGCAGATCTAGTTGGGGGGGGGGGGGGGGACCCACACTCTTCTAAAGACCAACCTATTCTGGAAATCTTTTGATAGTCCGTCAGGCCACTCACTTTTTCCAAAAAATATAACTGCTTCATCTTCTAAAGTCTTCGTTTTAGAAAGCAAACAACCAATCATTTCCTTCATTCTAGATTTTGATGTATGACACAATATTTTTCAGCTTCAAAGTATATCACTTACCTAGGTGTGCCAAACACGTCTACACTCCTCCACCAGTCCCAATGTGTTGAGAAAATTAGGCGGTCAGAATCCTCTATGACATAATCCTAAGAGTCCTACATTACGGGACCCTGTCGTTAATAAGGTTCATAGGAGACTTGCTCATTGCAGAAAGAGTAAATTTTTAATGGGTGGTAGGTTTATAATTGGTTCTTAGTGGCATTTCGATGGATTTCTTGTCCCGGTTTAAAATTCCTAGTGCAGTTTGAAAAACCATTGAAAAACCAATGAACTTTCCTGGTAGGGGTTGAGAGGGGGAAAGGTTCTACCTCTGGACCTAGGTGGTTTAGGTGTAGGTAATATGAGGGTAAGGAATCAAGCCCTTCTGGCTAAATGGTTGTAGCAACTCCATCATGATTCCGACACCTTGTCGCAGAAAATTACTATTAGCAAGTGTGGTCCTCATCCTTTTAAACAGTTGATGGGGTTAAAGGCACTTCCAAAAACTCGTGGAAAGATATTTCAACAGATGTTCATTCCTTTTCTCAGTTTATCCATAATGTGGGGGATAACGGAAGGTATACTTACTTCTAGGAGGATAAGTGGTTGGGGGATAGACCCATGTGCTCCATGTTTCCAATTATATTAGTTGTCCTTGTCAAAGTAACACCTAGGGGCTTTGATTCTTTCTCATTCTAAGAATCTGCCATCTTTTTCTATCCCTTTTTTTCATCCGTTGACCAATAGAGAAACGGATATTCTGGCCTTGTTATCTTTGTTGGGGGAGTTTCCCCTTAACCCCGTTGGAGGGATGTTTGTTCTTGGAGCCCTTGTACATCCAAAGGCTTGTGTTGTAATTCTTTCTTTAGGTGTTGGGTCAAAACTCCTGTTGAGTGTATTGTTGGCTTTGTGTGGAAAGGATTTTCAAGAAGGTCAAGTTCTTTGTTTGGCAGGTTTTGCATGAAAGAGTTGGTACCTAGTATCGGATCTTGGCTGGGGTCCACGGTAGTTGGTTGTTCTATTGTATTCTTTGTAGGAGGGGACAGAGGACCTGGATCATCTTCTTTTGGAGTGCGATTCAGCCAGTGCTGGGTGGAGTATTTTCTTTGAAGTGTTTGGATATTAGTTCACCGATTTTCAAGATTGCAGATAGATGATCAAGGGTCTCTTCTCCACTCACCTTTTGGGCAGAAGGGGACTTTTTTTTGTGGCAAGCGGGGTGTGAGCAATTTTGTGGAGTTTTGGATCAAGAGAAATGATAGAATCTTTAGGGATCAAGAGAGAACTTTGAGGGACGTTTGGTCCTTGTTAGATTCTACATTTCATTTTGGGCTTCTGTGACCATGCCCTTTTGTAATTATACTCATAGTCTTCTTTTACTTAATTGGAGCCCTTTCATTTTCTTCTCAATGAAGATTTGGTTTATTATAAAAAATATGAAAAAAGATGTGGTCATAGATAGTCCAGAATATGACTGCTTCAATACCTCGACGCCAATCTGGACTTGCTTGATTGATTTAATTTCTTTTGACATCCCCGAGTAAAGCACCCATAAAGAAGGAAACTAAGAGGCTGGTCGAATGCTTTCCTTCTTTTTTCTTATTCTTTTTTTCCCCCCTTTTGTAGTTTGTTTCTAAAGACTGCTTTGAAATTATTTTTTTAACAGTTTTCTATTGCTTTTTATTTTAAAACTGTTCTTAAAAGAATTTTGTTCTCATGTCTTCCTTCTTTTTCTTTTTTCTTTCCTTTAACATATTAATCACATTTAAATCAAGTTTTACTTAGAAGCCAAATGATGATCATATATATAAAATACTACTTCTAATCTTATAACAACTACATGAAAAGAAAAGAAAAAAATATTGTATTCATTTTCTACATTTTTTTTCTTTGTAATCTTAAAACTACTTGTAAAAATTATCATGGAAGAAAAAAGGGCAGAAATTGTTTTCAAAACCTTACTTCCAGTCAACCTCTATAGCACCCAAACTTCAGTAGAAAGCCTTTTATTGAAGTTGAAAGTGATCCCCAGTTCACTAATTAATTTATCTCATGTAAGTACTTTTTCAGAATGGAAGACAATACATAATACTGGTCACAGAATCAGCAGGTTGACTAGATTTTACATTTTCTACAATTACAACTTGTATAGGATCTAGCTCCATCTACTTCAATAATGTTCCATAATAAGTGCTATTACAGTTGTAAAGATATTGAGAATTGAAAATATAATACCAGAGAGCTGTTGGTCTTTCTTCCAATTCCAGCGTTGCGTTTCTGAATCTGAATACAAGAGAGTACAAAGAATTGAAGCAATGAAAAAGAGTGGAAGATTTAACAGCTGAACTAAGTATTCTGTTGTTACCCAATCTACAGTAAAAGATCATTTACTAAAGTTAAAAAGGATTCCTAACTCAGAAATTAATAATCTCCTGAAGTTGCGTTTTGTAGGAATGGACAATATATTACTTGTCATTGACTCAGCAGTTTGTCTAGACATTACATTTCCTACAATTAACACTTCCTCCTGGATTTGGCTTCATCTTCTTTCAAAAATATTCCTTATAAGTGCTACTGCTAAGTTATAAAGATATTGAGAATTGAAGATATAATACCAGAGGGCATCCGACTCCAGTCCCAGCCTTGCATTTCTGAATCTGGAAACAGGAGATCAAAGAGACAGGCGCCTGGCAACATTTGAATCATGTCAAGGTAATTTCAATGCAATGGAGGTGCTGCAGAGCTCTCCATAGATCAGTAACAACAGATACAGTCACACTTTTTTTAAACCATATGAGTAATAACTCAAGAATTTAGATAGCTGAGAATAGGTCACAAGAGTCCGGTTGAATAAATGTTAAATGTATTTATCCACAATGCTACAGCACAAATTCCTGTAGATTGAAGAGGAGACTCATGTAGTAGTAAATGTCAATCCTATACGTTTGAGATGATTTTGTCTACACCCTTATTTCCAACCTCCAAAACAAAAGCAGGAAAAAAAAAAAAAAAAAAAAAAACCACACACACACACACACAAAATCATACAGATAATTTGTTTCTTGTTAAAACGAATATTTGCATGGTTATTTTACTTCCCAAAGCAAGACCCTTCCAAAACATAATCAAATGGGACAACTGCATTCAAATTCCAGTAGTTTTTCCTTAGTCCATAAGACTAAGAGACGTGTTACACCCAAAACAGTTCTTCAACCTTAAATGGGGGAAGATAACTCATATAACATCATCATAATGTACCATCTCAATAAAAAATAAAAAATAAGAACTTTTCAAAATAATCTATGACTTGGTTACTCTTAAAAAATTAGTACAACAAATGTGGGGTAAGAATTTGAACTTCCAACCTCGTACAAAGAAATAAATGTCTTAACTGTTGATGCTCATGTTACCTATTAAAAATTGTATTTATTATATGCCCACCATCACACTTACTCTCATAAAAGGAAGTATTTGAAAAAATTCTTCAATGAATTGATTTTGTAATATCCCAAATTAAGGTTTAAGAAGGATCAGCTGGTCATATGAATTTTCTAGCTCCTAGGAGAGATTACAATGGTCAAAAGGATACCAAACATTTCAAATATTTAAAACCATCATGGGTTGGCCTAGTGGTAAAAAGTAGACATAGTCCCAATAAATGACTAAGAGGTCAAGGGTTTAATCCATGGTAGCCACCAACCTAGGAATTAATTTCCTATGAGTTTCTTTGACACCCAAATGTTGTAGGGTCAAGCGGTTGTCCTGTGAGATTAGTTGAGATGCGCGTAAGTTGGCCCGGACACTCACAGATATCAAAAAAAAAAAAAAAAATTTCAAATATTTAAGAAACAGTTCAATTTTACATTCAACCACGCTAGATTTGTCTCTCCACCCAACCTTCACCTCTTTTACGTAGTCCATACTCCATATTTAATCCAAGAACCAGTTCAATCTCGAGTGATATCTTGTTCCACTTACAATACAACCTCCAAGAGGTATCAAGAGGATTGAAGATCTTCCATTGAACATAACCTTGGAAACCTATTGACACACTTTGAATAGCAGCTGATTTTTTTTCCATCTTGACTATGAAGCACATATTGTTGGGGATGGAATACCTCAATATGACCTAGATCATTCAAAAAGCTTCTCATAAATGTATCTAAAGCTTCCCAATAGCTACAGCCCTTTTTTTAGTCTGAGAAAACAAACTGGCATTGAAAAAAATGAAAGAATACAAAAACAAGCGAGAGAGCATACAAAAAGACAATTCAACAAAAGAAGCCTCAAAGCTAAGAATACAAAAGGGGGCCCCAATCCTAAATAATAAGACCTAGAGGAATAACATAAAAATCCTTAATAGCCTGATGCCCAAATAGAGGCAGATGCTCTTTTCAAAGGAAGAGAAATCCAATGAATGAGCAGTTAACTAACTTAATCAACACTATCAAACCCAGCCCACTGGCCGTTTGACTGCTGTAAAGTCCCTTAACTTCCTACTAAACTATTGGATATCGAATGCTCTAGTGAGAATTGATAGTCAAATCTTTATCTGTATACTAAGCCTCAAAGTTTTCTACCAGTATTGGGTAACAGTAGTTCATCCACCAAACTGAAGTCAAGTGAGTTTCACATTCTAAGATTACAAGAATTACATCCCTTAAATTCCTCTACCCCAAAATTAATCAACACCAACACAAACAAATCTTGGGCTATGGTGACAATAATCATTTGCAAAGATGATAAATACCTGAAACGCCATTCGAATCAGAATTTTGCTGCTGGGTTGACATCTCCAGCTTTAAATAACGTGCACGCAAATCATGAAAGAATGGAGCAATCTGAAAACAGCCATTCTCTTAACTCATCCACTCATTGAACTGGGTCTTAATCTAAAACTTGAGAGAGAACATAATAGACATAGTGAATAGGAGATTATAGAAGTTCTTACAGGTTTACAAAATGAGGAATGAAATGAATATCCTAGATTAACATGATTCTGCCCATGGCTTCTTCTCTTCTCTGCACGAAAAATCATAATGCAGTAACAAGCAAATCAAAACATAAAAACCCTAACACTTCGGTGCCAAATTTAACCCAAAATACACATAACAAAAAAGCTTTAAAACACAAATCGATGCTTACCGTGAAAGAGATTAAAAAGGGAGGGAGGCGATAGTTTAATACATTTGAAGGAAAATCTGCAGATGATGATGCGTACAAAAGGCTAGAAATCCATTGATAAACGAAAAAAATTTCGAAGAATTATGGAAAACCGCAAAACGTATCCATCTGCAACGAAATTGGGTGGAAGAAATGCAGAGAAAAAACGGAAATCAGAGAGAAAACGTTATTATCAGAATGTGCTTTTCTTTCATTGCTCAAAAATTTGGGTCGGTTGGCAACAAAATTGAATTGATTTGAGGAGAAAAGAAAAATGGGTGTGATGAATTTCGAAAAAATTTTATCCGTTTTTGTTCGAGTCAACGTAGTTTCATGGTGGTATATGAAATGGATATGATGTGAGTAATTCCAGAAGAGATATTGAGTTTCTTTTTAATTATTTCAAAATAAAATCATTAACAAATAATTAGTTCATAATAATTAACAAATTTCTTTAAGAAATAATAATGAAGAAGAAAAGGTCAGACGTTTGGATTACGAAGAGACAACAGTACGCGCCACGCATAAAATGTACGTCTTTCAATTTTATTTATTTATTTATTTTAACCTTTGTTTTATAAATATTGTCATTAGATTTCTTTAATATAATTATTTATCTCACAGTATTTCACTTTTGGCATTGATTTAGATTTCACTATTATTCATTATTAAACATAAATATATTATTCAGACTTAAGACATTTATCATTCATATTTTATGTTATTTTTAA
This sequence comes from Citrullus mucosospermus, assembly GCA_030954485.1. Classification (NCBI taxonomy): domain Eukaryota; kingdom Viridiplantae; phylum Streptophyta; class Magnoliopsida; order Cucurbitales; family Cucurbitaceae; genus Citrullus; species Citrullus mucosospermus. The sequence goes on along the minus strand of CM062055.1, from coordinate 8,344,867 downwards.
CTATTTAATATAAAATTTTATTATTGATTATTAATATTCTAATGTTTAATTAAAACAATATTCATTTGTTGATATCTTAATGAATTAATCAATATAACTTAATTATGATTACATTATTCGTTCTCTTATATTTGATTAAATAATTTTTTAGTTTTAATTTTTATATCCAAAATTGGTATAATATTAATTATCCATACATTTCAATTCCAAACATTTAAAATCTATACGTATGAAACAAGTTCCACGATCTAGACCGTCTCTAGTAGGAGATTCAAATGTTTGACATTTTAACTTATGGTAATGCTACACTAGTATTAATATTTAGAAATTAAGATTACATTTATAATTGATCAAAATATCATTTTGGTATACATATGTTTAATTGTCCAACTTTAATCTATGTAATTTCAGTAAATCTTAAAATTATTTTATATATTTTCAATAAATCTTAGCTTAAATTTAATCATTCAAAATTAACTTCGATCAAAATTAGCTTAATAATAATAATAATTTTCATACAAGGAAAGATATTATGAAATCACAATTTATAAGGTGATGACCATAGAGACTACATTTTTTTTTTTTTTTTTTTTGAAAAAACATTAACTAGAAACTAACTATAAAGATCAATTTTAAGATTTATTGAAAATATATTAACTAAATTGGACAATGAAAAATACAAGTACTAAAATAGAATAAAACTCAAAGCATAGGGACCAAAATTATATTTTAACCTTTATAATTTAATTGTAAAATTTTATAGCTACAAATGTCATAAATATGAAACGAAGATTTGTAACTTGATCTTTTTAAGAATAATTCGATTCGGAATCAAGACACTAAGAATATTTAAGGTCATTTCTTTCATTTGTTCTCCATTTCTAGGTTTGTAGCCTTTGCAGTAGCTTCATCGATGTTACCTACCAAATAAAAGGCTTGTTCGGGAAGACCATCTAACTTTCTATAAAAGATTAATTTAAACCTTCTAGTTATTTATGGTAGGTCAACTTATTTCCCAAGGTAAGTATGTCTTAACCACAAGTATTTGAATATTAAGAAAAATGTAACCATGTAAAAGCGATTGTGAGCCACATAAGCATGTTCCTACCCATAACAACATAGAATAAGTATATTAATGTGATTATATGAGTTTCTCAAGAATTCATGAATGAGGACTTGGTGAAGACATCATGCGATGAAAGTTTTTGTTATATTATAATTATTCTCTGCTTAATTATATTTGTGAGACTCAGTCGTATTTTTCACTTTGTGTTTAATTGGTATTTTGAAATTCTAAATGAAAATATGTTGGAAATGGCAAACATGTAGATGATACAAAATAATCCAAACCATTGAGGACATATAGTTTTATTGTATGCATGATTATTATTTGAAAATGATTTGACTACGCCATATTCATATTTAATATTATTTCATATGGTCCCTACTTCTACTCTCAATTCAAATTAATTTGTTTGTTTTTTCCATTACGAATAAATTCAGAAGCTTCTTCCTCCACTCATTCAAAAGAGATCTTTTTAATTCGTGGAAGCCACTAACATTTGTCTAGTGCCAACTTCTTAAAGCTAAATTTGGGTGCCAACATCTCTTCTATTATTATTATTATTATTATTATTATTATTATTATTATTTTGCCAAATTCCTATTACGTAGTTGAATATAGATGAAAGTCGTAATTATTGCCTTAAACAATGGTGAGAATAAGGAAGAATTTTGGGAGATAATGAATACCAATTACTACTAAATTAATCTCTGTTTTGACTTGTAAATCATTTTGGGATATAAATCATTTCTTGCTTTATATGCATTGATTTAAATTTAGGCTAGCTTAAAAAGTTAGACTTCTAAAAAAAAAAAAGTTGGACTAATCCTAGACATATAATATAATATAATGTATACTGAGTTCGTGATGAGATTCATACTTTTTAATTTTTTGGTTGAAAGTATATATCTTAACTAGTTGACTTATACTCAATTTGACGTTGATTCTATATATTTTTAGTTTATAAACTCTAAAATCTTTCGTTTATATGAAATCCAAATTTTCATAAATTAACATATGTTTATGTTTGTTCAACATTCCGTTTTTATCTATATGGAACTTAACAAGATTAAAATCTAAAATTGAATGGCTTAATTGAAACTTTCAAAGTTTAGAGACTAAAACACAACCATAATTTAAAAAACTAAATTCGTTTTCTAGATTTTAAACTATTTAAAATTGTTTCCTAATTGGTGAGTTTTTTTTTTTTTTTTAATAAAACATAACATAACTATAACTACAAAATTAAGTCGTTGGACACCAAAGATTGAAACCACTCAGAGTAAGAGATGAGGACAATTTCTGGTAGATTCTCGTTTGTAGCTTTATTATAAGCCAAGGAATGAGCCAAGACATTGCGACTTCAATGAGAGTGAATAAAGGAGACCTCTCCACAGGATGGACGCTAAAGACCTGATTTCCTCCACAACAAAAAACATCTTTGTGAGATCAGTAGAATGGTTGTTTACCAAATTTACCACCTCCAACTAGTTGATTTCCACAATCACCTTTCTATATATATTGGTGAGTTTAATCTTATATTTATATATTATAATTGTTATGGGTGAATTTGGACCTTACGAAATAAGCCAAAAATCAAGAAAAGATAAAGATAATAGCTTGTTTGGTATTGTTAAAAACTCACATATCCTAATCCTAAGAGGATTAAGACAAATCCTAGGTCAAATTCCCTATAAATACATCATTCTAGCTTCATATGAGGTAATTAAAATACTGGTGATGCGGTGTCATCCATGGCACCGTGGTACTATCTTTTGTGTCGTCCCCTAGCACCATGGTGCTAGGCTTATAGGGGCAAATTCGTCTTTTCGACTTCATTTGCGACCTCACACTCAGTTTTGGCTCCAAATGCTCTGATTTAGCTTGATTTTCATATTCAAACGTTCAAAATGTATCTCTTTGATGCTTGATACCTACAAAAATCATTATTTAAACACATTAAACTACATAACAAACTCGAATGAAACTGAGTAAGATAGTACATTTAAGGTGTTATCAATGTCGTGCAAGTGCACACATCAAATTATAATATAGCTAAAATGCCATAGGCACAATATCGTCCTTAAGGAATTGGTTATCAATTATTTTTGTTGTCTAGAGACTGTTCCAATTTTATTTAGGAGACCGAATGTAATGGAAATTAATCTAAAAGTAAACTAAGAAGGCAATTAAAGTGATCAAGTATGAGAAAAATCAACAAAGAGACATCCTAGGCGGTATAGATTCCATAAATGAACCTCATAAACTCAATTGCTTAACTCTAGAACCAATTAACACAACACCTAGATCCAAAAGTCTTTTATCTAAATTGCCCCTTTTGAGGTCAACATTTTCTTTCACCTAATTACTAATTCCAAAATCTCTTGAAACTAGTCAATTAAGCAAAGTTCATCAACAATCTCTATCATCCTCCTATTATGCTAGTATGCTAGTATATTCAAACAATAGTCTAGTATGCATGATCTAAATCTAAAACCCTCATGTCAAAGCAAGATTTTAAATCATGGAATAAATTAAATTGTTGATCATATAACCAAAAGCAATAAGAATAGTCATGCTAAAAAGTACCAATGCTAATTAAATTCAAAATCCACCAGAGTCTATAAATAATCCAAGAGATTCATCTAACCCTAGAACAAATAGAAAATCAACCAAACATTGCTCTCATAGGCAAAACCATATTTAGAGTACAAAAATTAAGAGAAGAATCAAAGACAATAGGGAAAGAAAGGCATTATCTGGCGATCCAACTACCTCTCTAAGGTAGAATCGACCCTCAAATGCTCTTGGATTGTCTGCAACTCCAAGACTCTAAACTCTTCTCTGACCTCTCTCTTGACCTCCAACTTTAGGGACTTGGTCCCCTAATCGAATGAAAAGAACCATACTCTAGTTAACAATTATTTAAGCCCCGTTTGGCAACCATTTTGTTTTTGGTTTTTAGTTTTTGAAAATAAAGCATATTTTCTCCCAATTTCTTACCATGATTTGCATCTTTTTCTTAAGTATAATGGTTGAATTCTTAGCCAAATTCTAAAAACAAAAACAAGTTTTTTAAAAGATTTTTTTTTTTTTTTAAATTTTCAAAACTTAGCTTGATTTTTTAAACCATTGGTAAAAAGTAGATAACAAAAGAAGATAACAAAAGAAGATGAGATGAAAGTAATGTTTATAGGCTTAATTTTTTTTTTAAAATAGAAAATCAAATAGGTTACCAAACGCGATCTTAGTTTTTTTTTTTTTTTTTTTTTTTATAAAAAAAATTGAGTTTTAAATGAGTGAAACAAGCTATCAAAAGTCCATCTCCAACTAAAATTACATCAAACAAATTGGAGCATAATTTGATTGATAAAGACATTAATTATCATCTCATAATATTTTATGGTTCCAACTCCTACTTGTGCAAGCAATTGTTGAATCATAAAATAAATTCGAAGGAAATCCACAGGAAATCCACCTTTTGGACAATTTAGAACTAAGTGATTCAATTTTCTTCCTTTGTTATCTACATTTTATCAATGGTTTTAAAAAATCAAGCCAAAATTGAAAGCTAAGATTAATTTTCAAAAATCAAAAACTAAAAAATAAAATGGTTAACAAATGACACCTAAGTTTTCGGTTTTGTGAGTTTGTTGAGCTTTTCAATTTTATTTTCTTTTTCTTTTTCTCTCTTGCCGTCATACAAATATTTAAGTTTTTTTTTGGTAGTGAATCTAAATTTTGTTTTATATTTTTAAATTTATTGAGTTCAACAAATATGTGTTCGGTAGACAACCCGAATTCTATTTGTGAAAATTGTTTAGGGATTTTGCGATCTAAACTGTATAAATTTTAAAAATAATATGTTTTCATTATATTCAAAATTTGAATTTTAACTTTAAAATGCATAATTATATTAAATAAAAAAACATTTAAAATTACGTCATGTTATAAATTTAACTCATTTTAAAAAAAAAAATATAGTATATATTATGTAACGTATTATAATATTACAAAATAATAATTATATAATTTTTTAACATAAATCATACTAATAAATAAATTTCTCAACTAAATATTAATGGATAATTTCAACTAGTTTTATGATTTATAAATATATAGTATTAAATACATTTTAAAATTTAAATTAGAATCTAATTTCTCAATCTGCTACCAAATATATACCTGAAAACATGAATTCAATTATGTATTCAGTGAATTCCTTGTTTCCAAATTTCCTACCAAAAAGGCATTAAGTTTTCTTGATTTAAAACAAACTTTAATGCAACTATCCAGAACAATTTAAGTCTTTGAAAATAAATGAATGGCAACAAACATTTAAAAAGAGATTCTTATCCTTATGACATTAAAAAAAAAAAATTGTAAAACACTTCATGTAAACAACTAAACTTAGGATTATTTTTAAATATAGCAAAATGAGTCAAACTATTTACAAATATAGAAAAATTTGATAATTTTTTCTATTTATAACAATTTTCCCTAAACTTATTTTAAAAAAATAAAATAATGAAACTCGATAAAAATCATAATTAAACAATTCAATTGAAAACAAATTATCAACCAAAACAAGTAAGTTTATCAAATTAAAAGAAAGACTAATAGGAAAATGACATATAACTTGATGCAACTATTTTTTTGACTTAGCAATATTAAGATTTTTATTACAAAATTTTGTATGTAACATAAGAACAAATATATATATACACACACATTAAATAAAAAATAAACACAATCCTTATATGTGACAAAGGAATAATAAATATATTTACATTAAATAAAAAATAAATATGAATAGAAACTTACTGATCATGCCCTCTCCTCCTTTCCCTACTTAGGTTGGCAAATGAGTTTAACAAACAACAAAAATGAAATTCATAGATGCATATTAAACTAAGGGAGAAAAGTTAAATTAAAAAAAAAAAAAAAAAAAAAAAAAAACAAAGGTGAGTTTAGAAAAATAAAAATGGAAAAGACCAACAAAATATTTAAAAATAAAAAGAGAAGAAAATAGGAACCTTGGAAAATTGGGAGCATACTTTACTCAATTTATAGAAGAAATTTGGATTCAAATTTAGATTGGGTTTGATTCTAAAAAAAAAAAAAAAAAAAAAAAATTGCTTACTTCAATGTGAAAAAAAAAGGGATTTTTTTTAATAAAATGATTTATTTAATATATATATATTACTTTAACGTGAATGAATTTTTTTTAGACGAATGAGAAAAAACAGGATAAAATCCATTAAACCAAAATGTGAATGACAAAAACAATAGGGGATAAAATCTATTAATCTCTAAATGTGAATGACAACAAAATTAGGAAGATGTGAATAGGGATTGTCAGAGATAAAATATGATTTTTTAAATTAAAAATTTCTTTTTATTTGAATGATGTGATTTCTTGGGGGAAAAAAAATCCTTTTCTTTAAGGTGAATAAAGATTATTAAAGATAAAATATTATTCATATTATAAATATTAAAAAAATATGTATAATTTAGATTCTCATGTTTGGTTATGTGTCTCATAATCACACATCTTTAGTGGTTTCCATGCACCCATCTCTATGATTTCTCCTCTTACTAACAAAAAAATAATCAAAATATTTCAAAAAAAATAAATAAAAATAGTTTGCCACATGTCACATTATGATAGGACAATTTGGTGGGATGCACAAAGATGTGTGCTTCGCCTGATGCATCTAAGTATTTTTCTTTCCATCAGCTATTTGTCAAATTGCTTATAAATAGTGGATTTGGTGGATGTTGGGAAGATGCACGTGGATGAGAAAAAAAAGAAAGGATTAGAGAAATTTTAGAGATTTCTAAATTTCCATTAAATTTCATTCCTATATTTTGATAATTTTATATTTTGTTATTTTCTTTTCTTTTATTTATTATATTTATTTTAATATTATAATTGCTTGTTCCGATTTTTCGTCACCTTGCTTCTGAATTTTAAACAATTCACCCTTTGTTGGAGATAAAAATTGGTGAATATGATTTTTCTCCTTATTTTAAATCGAATAGAGATCATTAGAGCATTGAGAGACATGTATGATACATAAAACTTATTATTTGAAATATAAATAAATTTTACAAAGAATAACAACTATTAAATATAATAAATTAGAGGGAATAATTGGGTAACCAAAATATACACCCTCTAAAAATTTAATGTAATCTCCAAAACAAAGTAACTATTGGACCAAAGAGATGTTAGGTATCTTCTTGCTTCATGCTACCAGATTGTTTTCGTTAATCTTGGTTTGTTCTACAGATTTTATTTTATTTTATTTTTTCTAGCTTCCTTTCTCGATTTATAAATGCCAAGTATGCATTTTGGTATAGAAGATGAATCCAAAACAACTAGAAGAGAAAAAAAGATAACATTTCACTAGTTATGAAAGTAAATAACATTGCAAGAAAGGTAAAAAAAAGCTATTAACAATTAACAAAATAGAAAAAAAAAAAGAGAAAAAAGAGATAAATAAAAAGTAAAAATTTGGGGTGTAATTGAGTGAGTCAAAATATTAGAGATGACCACATATTGGACTAATAAAATCATAATTTTTTTTTTCTTTTTTTGAGATTCAATGATATTGTTATTTTTAATGATAAATTTTGAAACCAAATATTATAGATAAATTTAATTTACGTAAATTATAATTTTTTTAATAATTTTAATGTTAAATTACAATATATAACTCCAGAAAAATCCCATCATTAAAATGGTCACAAGCAAAAATCGAATGTTCGATTGGTAATTCTAAACTTTGCAGTTTATCCAACTCTAACAATTAGACTTTGTGTCTAATAGATTAAAATAGATTACTGAAAATTACAAAGTCATATTAAACATAAAATTGTAACGTAATTAAATTTGTAACATTCAAACTCAATTATTGTTTAAAGAAAAAAAAAACAACATTCAAACTTAATTAACACACCTAAAAGAAATGAGAAAATAATATATTAAAGAGTTAAAATACAGAGAAAAAAAAAAAGAAAAAGAAAAAAGACATAAAAGGAAAAGAAAAAGACCAAAAAAGATAAATTTGAATTTTTAGGTTCTTTTATCATTGCTCAAGTAGCAAGTGGCAATCCCACACAAAGCAGCCGCCAATCCATACTCCATCGTACTCCATTAATAACCTCCGAAAATCCCTTCCAAAGCTTCTCTTTAACAACTGTCCGCCATTGTTACACACTCGCACAAGCTCCCACCCAATGTCATCATCATCAGTTTCCCCAGCAATGGAGTCCTTGGTTCTGCAACTTCACGAAATCTCCGCTGTTAAGTTCGGCAACTTCAAGCTTAAGTCCGGTATATACTCTCCAATATACATTGATCTTCGTGTTATTGTCTCATATCCTTCGCTTCTCTCCCAAATCTCCAAAACCCTAATCTCTTCTCTCCCCTCATCCACCTCCTACGACCTTGTTTGCGGTGTTCCTTACACCGCCCTTCCTATAGCCACTTGCATCTCTGTTTCTAACCATGTTCCGATGGTTATGCGCCGCAAGGAAATTAAGGATTACGGTACTGCAAAAGCAATCGAAGGTCATTACCAAGCGGATCAAATATGTTTGATTATTGAGGATTTGGTGACTAGCGGCGCTTCGGTTTTGGAAACTGCTGCGCCGCTGCGAGCGGCGGGGCTGAAGGTGAGTGATGCTGTTGTGTTGCTTGATAGAGAACAGGGTGGGCGGGAGAATTTGGAGGAAAATGGGATTAAATTGCATTCGATGATTAAGTTGAGCGAGATGGTGAGAATCTTGAAGGAGAAAGGGAAGGTTGCAGAAGAAATGGAAGGGCTGGTGGCCAAATTCTTGGAGGAGAATCGGAAGGTTGCAGTGCCAAAAATTGAGAAGCCTGTTAAAGTTAAGGCCATTTCCTTTCAAGAAAGAGCGAAGTTAGCGAAGAATCCAATGGGAAAGAGGCTGTTCGAGGTGATGATCGAGAAGGAAAGCAATTTGTGCGTAGCGGCTGATGTTGGCACCGCCTCAGAGCTGCTCGACATCGCCGAGAAAGTAAGAGCTGCTATAATTTCTGAATTTTCTACTATTTGTTCATTAACACTCAGGTTAAAAAGTTAACGAAATCATCAAGGTTTTAAGTAGAACATTCATTTGTTTCAATCAGGTTGGGCCAGAGATTTGCTTACTGAAAACTCATGTGGATATACTGCCAGACTTCACCCCAGACTTTGGTTCCAAACTTCGCTCGGTATGTTTCTTCCACAAACTTCATTGCTTTCTTTTTTTCTTTGTACTTCTAGATTTTAGCAATATCTTGAAACAGAGGTTAGTTGTTAATGCTTGTTGGTGTACGATAATGGTGATAATAAGAATAACCTTAACCTTATGAACTTGTAAAGTAATAAGTTGGTACTCTGTTTTCACATTACTTCCAGATTTTCAATACCAACATTATGATATCAACTTAATTTCCTCATAATTTGGAGCCCTTTTTGAGGGAGACGAGGAACTACGGTTAGGTTTATTGGCTCTTGTATTCAAAGAGAAATGTAACTTTCCTTCTGTCTCCTATCTCAACAACAATCAGAGAATATCTTGTAAAATTTGTCTAGTTTTTGGTTATTTCTTCTTTGAATTTTTGTTTTGGCATGATGGTTTTGAGAAAAAAAAAAAAACTGCTACATGTTTGCTTACATTATTTCACTGCAATGCAGATTGCTGAGAAACACAACTTCTTAATCTTTGAAGATCGCAAGTTTGCAGACATTGGAAATACAGTGACAATGCAGTATGAAGGGTAGGCACTCAACTATCAAAACTAGCTTTGCAGTCTCTTATTTTCATTTTCTTTTACTTTTACTTTCTAGCAATCCCTTGGGAGGTCTTGAAATCTTGTGTTTTGCAAATGCAGGGGTATTTTTCATATATTAGACTGGGCTGATATAGTCAATGCTCACATTATCTCTGGTCCTGGAATTGTAGATGGATTGAAATTAAAGGTATGCAACAACAGTCAATGATAGTTTAAGCAGTATAAGGTCTATTCAATCAAACTTTTAGAAGACATTTAAATGGTGGTTTTTTAGATGAAGTACTTGTGTTTTTTCCTAACTATGATAAAACTAATATTTGCTATAAGCATTCTAGACAAATGGTGTCTTCGATAGTGATCTTGTTGTACTTATTTGTTGTACTTATTTGTCACTATGAATGGTTTAGGGGCTGCCTCGTGGTAGGGGTCTTTTACTGCTGGCTGAAATGAGCTCAGCTGGAAATCTTGCCACGGGAGATTATACATCTGCAGCTGTTAAAATTGCAGAAGAACATTCTGATTTTGTCATTGGCTTCATTTCGGTTAATCCAGCATCCTGGCCAGGTGCGCCTGGAAATCCAACATTCATTCATGCCACCCCTGGAGTCCAAATGGTTAAGGGTGGAGACAATCTTGGACAGCAATACAATACCCCATATTCTGTAAGTTTTATCCAATATTTTCTTCTGCATCTTCTGTTCTCCATCATTAGGCATGCATTTTGTTTTCGAATATAGAATAGTACTTGATTTCATCTTTTTCAATCTTTCTTCATTCCCCCCAATCGGTTGTTGATATAGAGAAGTTCTCTGTAGAGAGGGGAAAATGAAAAACTGATGAAGTTCTGATATTTCTTGTTTTCTTTCTGTTATCTATATGATTAAAAATAGAGATTATCATGCATATTTGTTTCTAAATGTATGAGGGGGAAAAGTAAAAGAACTAGGGATGGAGGAATGAGTTCAAATTCAGGTTCCTATTTGATAACTATTTGCACTTTGAAAATTAAGCCTATAAACACCACTTTCACCTATTGATTTCTTTGTTTTGTTAACTACTTTTTAAGAGTATTTTCAAAAACCATACAAGTTTAAATTTTTTTTTTTTTTAAAAAAAGGGCTCAATTTGATAACCATTTGGTTTTTGAAAATCAAGCCTATAGATACTACTTTCATCTATTGGTTTCTATGGTTTGTTGTTTTTGTCTACACTGGAGTGTTTTCAAAATCAGATCTAAAATTTTAAAACTTAAAAAAGGTAGTTTAAAAAAACTTGTTTTTGTTTTTAGAAATTTGCTAAGAAATCAAATGTCTACCTAGAAAATATGAAAACTACGAGTAAGAAATTGTGAAAGTTTGTTTTTATTACCAAACGGGGCTGTAACTTTTAAAAACTTGTTTTTGGAATTTTAAATTTGGCTAAGATTTCAAATGTTTAATTAGGAAAGATAAAACTGATTTATAAAAGTTATAAGAAACAACTAAATAGTTATCGAACGAGCAGCCTAGTAGTATACAAACAAGTCAATAATATTATAATAGGCTTAGACAATGGCATAACACCAACTGAACTTGGGAAATGATGTTGTGTGCAGGTAGTATACGACAGAGGGAGTGATATCATAATAGTGGGGCGTGGGATAATAAAGGCAGCAAATCCTACCGATGCAGCCCGAGAGTATCGCTTGCAAGGATGGGATGCATATTTAGCTAAGACTTCCTAGAACAATCCCTCAATTAGCTTTGGTAACATCTCCTTTACCCAATGAATGCCAGTTTCTTCTGCTTTTCCTTTTGGCTAGAGTTGGGATTTGGAGGTGATATCTATTTAAGAGAAAGCACTTCTGAGTCAGCTTTCAAATAATTTTAACCTACTTCCAGGTCTTGAAACAAGAAGAAAAAATAATAATTAGTTTGAGGTTTTTCAGTTGTAACCTGTGAGCACTGATATGTGACTGTGTTCTATGTAATCCTTTTGGGTTTAATCATGACAGTGGAAATAGTTTAGCAGATTTCTTTTTACCCATGAGATTAAGTTACAAGTTGAGTTTTTAAAAGTTCATATGTAATTTAGGGTATGTTTGGTAAAGAATCTGGATTTTGTTGGGTTTTCAAATTCAATGAGTTTAGTAAATAAGTGTTTGGCAGACAACTCAAATTCTATTTTTGAAAATTTTGTTTGGGTTCTATGATCCGTACAAATTCTATAAGCAACATTTTTATGTTTTTATTGTATCAAGATTTTGAATTTTAAATATTAAAATGCATAATTATATTAAATAAGGATAAAAACATTTAAAAATATAATATGCCAGGTTATAAACTTAATTTATTTTTTAAAAAATATAATATGTATTATGTAATGTATTATAAATTATATAATATTACAAAATAATAATTATATAAATTTTTTAACATGCATCATATTCATAAATAAATTAATATGAGTGGGTAACTATAATTGGTTTTATGATTTATAAATATATAGTATCATATACATTTTAAATAATTGTTTAAATTAGAGTCTAATATTTAAGTCTACTATCAAATACATATCTCAAAGCATGAAATACAATTTTATCTTTAACAACCAAAACTGTCAATTAAGTGTTGACTTGATGATGTAAATGTAAAATCATATAGATAGGCAAAAGAAAGAAACTGAATTATCAACATTTTATCATAACTTTTTTGTTGGTAAATTGTAAAGGCAACCCCTAAAGTAGTGTGTTAGTTGCAATTATATCCTTAAACTTTCAATCTAAAAAATTGAGCTCTCAAAATTATATAAGTTTTAAAATTGAGTCAAGTTGGACCTTCAAACTTGCACAATTGTATAATTTGCAATATTTGTGTAAGTTTGAGAGTTAAACAGTTGTAAAAGTTCAGGGCTCAAGTTTTACAATTAAAAATTTTTGAGGTATCATACTTCAGTATGATTTTTGCAATTTCTTTTTTTTTTCTCTTCTGGTCCATCCCATTATATGCAAAATCAATCTCAAATTTACTCAATAAGCATATTCTGTCATCATTCATATCTATGCACACACACAATGGTCCAAATTTAAATTTGAAATTTGGCTCAATGCCAAAATGCTGAGAGACTTTGATATGGACGAGGTTGAAATCATTGATCCAAACTAGATGCTCCTGTTGTGTCAGTTAACTTTTCTATAAATAACAAAAAAAAAAAAAAAAAAAAAAAAGATTTTTGCAGCGGTAAAATCAAGGTTAATTTATAATTCTAGTCTTTGAATTTTGATCTCTTTGGCCCTTGAACATTTAAAATGAAACAAATTTGGAAGATTGGATTCCACTATAGACAAGATTCAAATTTATATCTAATAGATGCATTAGTTTTGAAACTAACATGTCAAGGATTATGTTCTGGCATCAAATAATTACAAACCTACTTAACCACCAAAATCAAAATTCAGGAATTGGACCTACTTTTACCAAAATCACCAACTTGACAGGGACCAATATGTTTTGTCTTCAAGACATCAGATCAAACCAAAATCACCAACTTGTCAGAGTATGAAATGTCCTGTCATTTACAAATTTAACCATATAATCAACATTGCACAAGTTTTAGAAATTGTCCAATGACTGAACAATTATATAGAGCCATGGCTGCATCTCTAAGAATGAGATAACTGATACTGTTAATATACTCAACAGGTAAATATGAGGAGTAAGTTCTGCATTGACAATTATCAATGGGGGGAGTTCTCCTAAATCATGGTTTCATGCAAGAGCAAAGAGTGTTTGCATCTTAATTAAGAAAAAGAAACACATGATTAGAAAGCCTCATTTACTCTACAAAAAGGCAACCAAACTACGGGCCAATAAGATAGGATTTGAAGTGGTAGCGTTCCTATTCAGCAATTTCTCCCAGTATCACTGTTCTTTCCAAATTCTACCAGTCACTCTAAGCTTAAGTTCCTTCCGGTCCCCACCAGAGAAGAAGAGAGCCATGTTGCGTTGGATAATGAGCCCATCGAAGCTGTCCCGAACTTTCCGATGGCTGTCCCTGATGCTTCTGGGCACCCCTTGCCAAACCATCTTCCTCCCATTTCCACCCACCTCAAGACTATAGCTGTAGTTCTTTGCATCATTATCATCACCCATGAACCGTAAAAAAGCGATGTATACTGGAGCCATCCCGAGCTGGAAAGCTTCGAAATGCAGGCAAAAGTACTGACCAAAGCAACTGAAAACCTGAGTTTTTGAAATTCTATATCAGAGTCATCCCACCATCAAGAATTTAAAGGTAATATAAGCTAATGGGCTTGCATAGAACAATGAGATCCTAGATTTATAACTAGCAAAATTTCTTCCACTTGAGGTACTCCGAGCTCAGGAAACAATCAGAATTAGTTCTAATATACAAGAGTACATTTTCTGATAGCAAAACCAAATTGAGCATTTCTTCTGCCTAATTTCTGATGTATCCTAAATTGCTCAGCCATCCATCAAAGGATATACCAATTCCATGAACAGGGGAGCTCCAAAGAAATGCATGGTTTCATGTCAAATCACTAAAATTTATGCTTCTAACATGATTCTAATGCTCAAAATGTGCATAAGAAATGCCAATGGGATTTGCCTGCCTAAGAGGGTAAGGAACAGAGTGTGCAGCAGGGTCGTGAGGAAAATTACCGTTAGCATCCACGTTGCATTTTCAACTTCTTGTGGGTTTGATTTTACATAACGATGGTTGAATGTACTTCCACTGTGCATGTCTACTTTATGATCGTCTTTCAGGTGGGCCACCAAATAGGGTATATCACCGACGACTGAACATTCGGATCCAGCATATGGACAGCTATAAGGTCTATAAACACATTGGGATTCATGTTTGACCTTGCTGTAATATGGATATATGCCAATGCAACCATAGCTATGATATTTACACGGAAGTTCTAGAGATGCGGCCACCTTCTCCAATGCAAGGCATCTAATATTGCCAAGTTCATGCCTACATGTAGGGCAGCGATTGTGCACCCGAGGCTTGCAACCAGAGCACAGTGTGTGGCCATTTGAGCACTGCAGAAACAAAAGAGAACACCATTAAAAAAATGATGTTACCCTAAGCTTAAACACATCCCTTTTGAAATGTATAAAACTTAAAGAGACCAAAATGTACACTAAAAATGATCATAGATTCCAAAAAGAAGCATTTCACACAACTCATTCCAACTATAATTCTTCTTTTCTTTAGCTAAACCCTCAAAACGAACCTCCACAAACATAGAATCTAACTACATCAACACCAAAGTTGAGTGAGCGTCATCAGTCTGCAAAGTTAACCACGTCACATAAAGATGAATTAAACAATTCATAACTAAACCTGATGTATTGGAGGGTACATTGCGTTCAAACACACTGGGCATTCCAAAAGCTCGCGAACGCTGCTGGAGACAGCAGCGTTCGGTTTAAGTTCATTTTGAACTGGATCGTCCACGGTTTCCCTGATGTCCATCATATCTTCATTCTGAGGAGGATCAATAACCTCTGGTTTGCTCCGCAAATCATCAAAATAAGGACTTCCAGATGCCATCCTTAAGAGAACAGTTTTATACTTCTACCTGAACATATGAACATCAAGTGGTTTCACAATCAATCTTCTCTTTAAAAAAAATGAATTCAGAACTGCCATGTAGATAATACAACAGATAACATGCAAAACAAACAGAATCTGTATCAAGAAAATTCCAAAAAAAGAATCCGAGGTTGAAATCATTATTTAATTAATGGAAACCATAAATTTGCAGACAAGGGACGGCAATAAGCACATGGATTCCCTTCCCCTGAAGAATATGAAATGATAAAATCTTCACTAATTGCATAATCTGAACATAACTATTTAAAAACCAACAACAAAAAGAAAAGAAAAGTCCACCCTCAAATTCAAAGAAACCCCACCATGGATCTAAGATTTGAACAGCCTAGGAACATTTCCACAAACTTCACATTCTATCAAGTCTTGCCTCAGGGAAGAAAAATTAACAAAATCGGAGAAGTGGGTCAAGATTATTATCAACGATGAGAATTGAAATGGAAGGGAAAACGAAAAAAAGAAAAGAGATCGAATTATACCTAAAATCGCGACGAAACAGTGATTGGAAAAGCACAGAAAGCGAGTAAGGTTTTGGTGGGGGTGAAAGTAAGAACTCAACAACCGCATCGGGGAAATGCGAACGCCAAAAAGTGAAGGGCGTTGCAGCTCAAAGACATAGAAAATTTCAAAATGAAGCCGTTGAGAGAGACAGAAGCAAATAGGGATTATAGAGAGAGAATTTATTTTCTGAAGAAAAAATTACAAAAAATCAAAGTTTTGAAAAGTCTGTGGGGCCTTCCCCCATTAATACAATTCAATAAAATACAATACTTCTTCAATATTTTGAAATTTCAAGAACAAGTAATGATTTTTTTCCACTTTTTCTCCGCCAACCAAACAAATTTCCATTTTGAAATTTGGATATCTTGTTTTTTACTTTTTTTTTTTTATACATTTTTTTTTAACTCTAAAGTAAATCAATTTAAACCCTTTATTAATATTCTCTTCTAAAATCATAATGCATCAAATGATAACTAAGAGTCCAATTTAATTAGTTTATCAAAGTTTAGAAATTTAATTGATAAAATTAAGGATTCGTTTGAATTAATTTAAAACATAAATGTTTCTAAAAGAATTTATTTTCATTTGAAACATTTTTTTTTATAAAAATTAATTTTCAAAATTCATTTGAGCGATTACCAAACATTTGTATTTCTTTGAAAATAACTTATTTTTAAAATTAAACGCTTGAAAAAGTATTATAAATACGCTATAAGTCTCATCTTATGTTCATTCAAACAAGACGTAATTGAGGGTATATACATTTGAGAAAGTTAAAGGTTTAAATTGATGCAGATATTAGTATATAATTTAAATTTATATAACTCTAGAGTCTATGAGTATAGATTAATTTTTTTCTTATTTCTTTTAGTAAAATACATGGATCATGGAAATTTGAACTTCAAACCTTAAATAAAGGAGACGTTGAAGAATCACTTTTAGCTAATTTGTCTTCACCTTGGAGACATATTTCAAATATTAGTGAAATTTCAAATTTGACTTATATATTACTTCGATATTTAATGAGTTAGTGTGAAATTCCAAGTACAAATTAGGGTAAAAAGAGTTTCTACTTCATCCAATAGATTTGTGGTAAATGTTTGTCATATTTATATAAGTTTATTTGTCACCGACAATTTTAACATTTTACCATTGAAAAGAGTAATTGAAATATATTAACTAATTAGAATAATAAAAAGTGTTATTTTTAAATACAGAAAAATGAATCAAAATATTTATAAATATAGTAAAATTTTATTTATTTGTGTGAAATGCATATATAAAAGAAATATTTATAAATATAGTAAAATTTTATTTATTTGTATCAAACAGGTTTTCTTTTAAGTAGGTGTGAAATGCATATATAAAAGAAATAAATAAATAAAGTGTGGGATTATGTTCTTATGCAAAAAAGAATTTCATATAATTGAATGTAAGAAAAAAAATAGAAAATCTTTAGGGCTCATTTCAAATGTAGCAAAATGAGTCAAGCAAAAATTAGTTTGCGACAAACTTCTATTGCTCAAATAATAGAATTCTATCATGATCTATCGTCAATAGGCAAAACAAATTTTTATATTTGTAAATAGTTTTATATTTTTACTATTTATAATAATTTTCCAACTCTTAAAGAGATAAATTTGAAAGTAAAGTAAATTCATATATAAAAAAAAAAAAAAATTGGAGACTTAAATTAGTTATGAATCCTGAATTTTTACTTAAAATATTGAAATAAAAATTTCAGAATAATTCAGAAAGTTTAGATTACTAAACCCAAAAGAAAGGATTAGTTTTCGAATTTAAAATTTAAATGTATTGTATTGGTTTTTTAACATTAAATATAGTTATAATTTTTCAAATTATATTGTTTAGAACTCTTTTCACAAACTAAAGCAAACTTCATAACAAAATATGTTTAAACAAAAGTTGAACACTTTTAGTTATTGATGAGATTTTTTTGCCTTCCTACCTATTTCTTAAATTTTTCATAAAATTTGATTTTGTCATCTTTTCAAATAGTTCCAAAGATTCAAATAGTTACTAACAAATTTATTATTATTATTATTGCTTTATACTGTACACTATAGAAAAAATGGTTTAGGAGAAAAAGACGATGATATGAAAATAAAATGAAGTGTTTTGAGTGAGGAGATGAAATGAGATGAGTTGAGATATGAACTCAACTCATTGTTTGGGAGGCCAACTTCATATGTCATCAACATTTTATATCATGGCCACCAACAGTGCACTCAGTTCTCATCTATCGATGCCTCATTGCTCAACTCCGGCGACCACCTCTGATGACCAACTTTGGTGACTACCTTTGACGGCCAACTCAGGTGACTACCTCCTATGGCCAAATCTGGAAACCACTTCTGATGCCCAACTTTGACGACCATCTTCGGTGGCCAACTTCCGACGACCACCTCCAACGGCCAAATCCGACAACTACCTCCAACGTCCAACTCCGACGACTAACTTTCACAACCACTGCATGTTGCCAACTCCAACAACATTCAACCACCACCATTGACGGCCAACTCCGACAACCTCCGATTGTGGCCTCTCCACCAACTCCAACAACCATTATTTTAAATTATTACTACTACAAATTTGGATTATGTAGACACATGGGTTTTTTGTTTTGTTGATGCTCGTGACATAAAACCGTCAATAGAACCTTAATTTGAAGCTTAAAAGTAACTATTAATTTAAACATACATATAAAACATTGATAAATGTTTATATTAAGTTGACGCACAAAATTGTTAATAAAAACACATTTGTTGACACAAAGTACGTTAGTTCCGTCAAAACGTAAAATTTTCGGTTTTTTAATTAGTTAATAATATTTTATAGTCGTTTCTTACATTAATAAAATCACTTTTATTATGTAAGAAATCAAACAAACTTGTATGTAACAACACTTTGGATAAAAATTGTCAGATGCACGAGTTTTTTTATTTTAAAAAGTTTTTATCAAAAGTGTTAAAATAAACATTACTTAACTAAAAATGTTACATGCACAAATTTGTAAAATGATTGCTTAAATTAAAAAAAATAAATAAATTGAAATACAAAATCCAAAAGTAAACCCTAAACTCCATTTTCCAAAACTCCCAATAATACATGTGTGCTTAAAAAACAATAACATAAAATTCAATCTATAGTTTATTATATATATGTGTATGTAGAATTATTGAATAAAAAGATTTTCCAAACAAAAACAATCTTCATCAAAACAGATTATTTATGTAAAAGAAGAAAAAACTACACTAGATATTCCTGACATATGAACTCAGCACCCTAAACACCAAAACACGATATATGATCTTCACAAACATATAAACTCTCTAGATATATGAACTCTAGACATATGAATTCAACTAAACGCACCAAACGGCCTAAATTAGTTGCATTTTCTATCTTTTTAAGAATTTATGTAACTATAACATTAACATGTGATGTGTTTTATTTATTATATACAAAAAAATTATTATATTTCAATATTTTAAAAATAAAACTATAAATTTTAGAACCCCCAAATTTGTAAGTCAAATAAAAAAACAAAATCAAATGATTTTATTAATTGTTTAAACAAAAAGTTTAAATTTCTATGGAATTTTTTTTTAAAAAAAAAATATTGGAGATGGTGTAAAATTGAGGGGAAGATGAGAGAAAAATGGGAGCACGAAAATCGAAAAATTATAATATTAAAATAATAAACTAAATATAATAATTAAAAGAAATAAAATAATCAAATAAACTAAAATAAATAAATGAAATTGAAATTTTATGAAAAGTGAAAATCGTTTCAATCATTTTTCTTCTTTTCTTTCCAATGGGTGTTTCTCCAACGTCTGCCAAATGACACTATCTATAGACAATTTGGCAAGTAGGTGGTGGAACTTAATAGCCACTAAAAATGACTACATAATAGCATCTATTTTCTCCTAATATTTATAATAGGAGAGATTTTTTACCTTCACATTCTAACCATTAATTAATAGACTTATTATTGATTAATTAATTATTTACTATTTTATAATTATTCTTTAATGACATATTTTATAAATTTATTATCTACTATTTATAAGACATATTATAAATTAGTAAATTAAAAAAGAGATAAAAGTGTCAAAAATGTTATTCTAACATCTCACTTTTTTAATAGAGTACAGATATAATAAATATACATCAAGTTTTGAAGTATCTATTCTTTGTTTGTTTCTTAAATATTAAAATATTCAGTTTGTCTTAAATTTAATGTTGAAGGAAACTTTAATTATACTCAATGAGTTGATTTAAATGGAAATAGTAACTATCATTTATTATTGTCAGCTATCCATTTTGATTTAAGGAACCAAACATTCTGTACTTCTAAAAATAGCAATGGGCAGACAGTATTGGTGATGCCTTATCTATGTTTTTCCTCATGAGGAGATTTGTTGAATCTCATTTTGAGAAACTTTATCTACATATATCCTAATTAAAAAGATCCAATTATAATGATGTTTTAATTTTTTTTTATTTTTTATTTTTATAAATAGCCAAATGTGACACCAAAATGTGTTCCAAATGTCTATATCATCCCTCATAAATTTTAGACATTTTTTTTTGAAAAAGTACTACTAATAATAAAAAATAGAAATAGCCCTCGAAAAAAATATATCATATTTACGCACCTTAAATAGTTTTTTCAAAATCCAAACACAAAAGAAATTTTTTCTCATTTTTGAAATCACACATTCAACCAAAATCAACAGGTGAGGGCTTTGAAAGTAAGAATTGTAGGAAAACTAGAATGTCGACGAGGAGAAGTTTCTTCCATTTGTAAAGTTTCGAACAATTTGTTGGGTATATTTGACAATCTCCTCTTTGTTACCCATCAAAGAATCTCAACAAAAACTCATTGACATAAAAATTTTCAGCCAAAAGTCTTGCAAACTTCTATAGTAGAGACCACGTCTAACCCCATCCATTTGCCACATAATGTTTATATGGAGTTTGCTTCTACATTTTGCTTTCAATTTCAAATATATATGAGTTTATTTCAAATAATATGAGGATGTCATTTATCCTAGTTTAATACATGTGTACATATGACAAAGCATGTGGAATTTATATCTCAATTAAAATTAGACTAAAATCAAAATATGGAGAATAGCCTTAAATTTGTACTAGTAATTCTAAATACATTTGGAATAAACCTCATATATATTTAAAATAACATGGTATATACTTGAAATAAACCTCGTATATATACCTACAAGATGAAACACATATGATATTTATTTGTTCTTAGGGCCACATTTACTAAACGGTAAAGAAAATTAGTGTAAATCGTGATAAAATTCTATTGATGGATCAATTGTAATGAGCTTTTGATTGTATTTACTTAGAATTATGAATTTTATCACATTTTGTGACATTTCAAATTTTCAGGTAATTTTAAATTAATTATCTTGAATTATTTGGGTAATTATTCGATTTTTTAGGGCTTAATTGAATAGTGTTGAAAGGATAATTCAATTTAAATCAAAACCTGAAGAAATATTTGAGTTTAATTCAATTAATGAAAAATTGATTTTATTTTGGGAGAGATTTGGAAATTTGGTTTAATTTAAGATAAGTTGGATTTAATTTGTGTGAGATTTAAAGTTAAGATAGAAAAAGAAAATGAGTAAATATAAATTTGTATATGTTAAGGAATTAGGTTAAATATATATATATTATATATTTTCTACCACCTGAAGCATGTGAAAAAAAAGGTTTCATCTTTGCCATCACCAAGTGTTGGGTTTTATGCCCTAAAACTCGTAGATTGTAAGTAATTATTTAACCGTAATTAAATCATTAATAAAGAGTTATTGATGTGTTACTTCAATAAACGTTATTGATTGTTTTTGTTTGTTTTGTTTTAGTAACCCTAAATCCAATAAACTAACATCCTAGGCTGTTTTATGAGTCTTGAACTGTATGTGGGGACATATGAAGATCAATGTTCAAGATATAGTTTAAATGGTCTATAGTATATGGATAAGGTTATGTACCTTATCTTGCTGACACTATGGATACGACCCACTTTGTATTTGATACAAATGCAATGATCTAACGCATTCGTGTAGGTGACATCGAGTGGGGGTATCCTATGCAATGAGTTTGCATAAGATCGGACCACGAAATAGTAATCACTAGATGTAACTCTGTTGACTAGTTAAGTTTCTATTTCAATAGGATGACTTAGGCAACTTAGTCTTAATCTTGAGTATATTATGAACTCCTGTCCACAAGGAATTGTCCTTTGTTTTGTATGGGTGAGAGTGGTTGTTTGTCGACTCAATATGCTTACCATCTTGGGGACAAGACCAAGTGGGGAGCTGGGGACATAATTATACAAGATGGAATTCACTAATTCCCATATTTATGGTAAGTAGATAAATGTTCCTTTAAGTGGTGTCTCCGGGACTTGAACAAAGGGTCCTACCCTCTCATTGGCTCGAGAGAGGTTTCTGTTTAATGGTTAGGCCATAAACAATTTGTTCATTAGAGTAGCACTGGTACTTAAAGATTTAGAAGTAACCTAGGAGTAAAACGGTAATTTGACCTAGCTGGTGTTACGAACACTTGTGAAGGACTAATTTGCTATTATTGATCTATATCCATGGACACAAAAGTATATCTGCAGTGAGAAGAGTGCAACTATAGGTCTTTAGTGGAGTGTACCATAGTTAACGAATATTGATTAATGTGGTTAATGAATTTAGCCGATTAATCTCATATCGTTTGAGCTTCTAATCTGTAGGTCCATAAAGTCCCCTTGCTAGCTTGCTATGGACCAATAAGGATCAACTATGTTAAAACAAAATTTTGAAATGTTCAAATTTACGAGGGAAAATATTAATTGTATTAGATACAATTAATTGCATGATTTATTATAAATTTTATTTGAATGTGATTCAAATTATAACTTTATAATATGAAGAATTAGTTTATTTGAATATGATTCAAATAATTAATTATTTATTTGGATAAAATCCATATAAATAAATAAAGGGAGAATTAATTAATTAATATAAATTGGATTCAAATAATTAATTATTTAATTTCAATGAGATCCAAATTAAATATTCTGCCGAAAATAAATATTTAAATAAGATTTAAATATTTTAAACCATTTAATATAAGATATTATTTGGGTAGATATTTATTAACATTGGATAATACTAAACATTTGATTTAAAATCTCTGCGAAGGGTTTATGGTAACATGATTAGGAGTAACCGATAGAGTTCCATAAATAGGGCCCTCGGGAGCCTCCATAGAACAAACTCTCTAAGAAAATAATCTCTACGATTACTCTAAAAATCTTCCTCTACTAATTCTCTCAATTTTTTAAGAAAAGTTCTAAGAAAATTCCAAGGAAGACTAAAAGGAGAAAACTATTGGTTCGAGAATTATAGATTGGCAAAGGTATGATGCTTAACCTTTTCTTTACTTCTTGTATTTTTAATTCTTTCAATAAATCAAAGAACGCGATCACACGCTTCCGCCAAGATTCAATTCCCTTCGCCAAGTATGTCCCTTGAGGAAATACTTTAAAATTTATACACAAGATTGTGTTTGATTTATTGACATGTTTCTCGTAGTAAAGGAACTTGATGTGAGTGGTTACGTATGATAGGTTATGGCACCAAAATACAAAGGAAAGAAGAAGGTTAGAGGAGGGGTTCAGGATCCTTAAGTTCCGTCGGTTGTGCAAGACCTAGAGGTCCGGGACCCTCTTAGGCCAAAGGATCTTCCACTGCCTAGAGATCCTTCTAGGTTAGGGTGGCAGGGTACCCAAACAAGGAGTTGAACTAGGAACACGACTCTCCCAGCTGTCCCAACTGAGTTTACCTCTATGGCAGCGACGATTGGGGAAGCGGTTACGACTGCGATATTGGGTAAGATGAATGACATGATGGATAAGCGTTTAGCCCGGTTTGCCCAGTCCCACCAATCCAGACACCACTAGCACAACCTCTAAATCAGAATGTGCAAGACTTGTCTCTTGAAGCTAAACACTTGAGGGATTTCAGAAAGTATAACCCTCGCACCTTCGACGAGTTACTGAAGGACCCTACGAACCTTAGCATTGAAATTAAATTTGGTTTACTACTTTAGGGATTAGTTCAAGGACTTGTTTGGACAAATAGGAGATAGGCTTGTGTTTGATCAAATTTGGGTTTACGATTTTAAGGCAAGTGGTTTACTACTGGTTTATCAACGAACCAACGCCCTAATTACACCATTTTTGTTAAGATTGATGTATACCTTGTAAGCATGTCGCTGATTAATTGATTATCATGTTAAGCCACGTTATGGAATGTTATGGGATTGTTGGGTGCCAATGAACTCTTTGGCTATAAACATGATTTACGACTCTACATATGATTTTTTTGTATGACTATGGTGGAATTTGAAGATATGATCATGATAAGAAGCCTTTTAGTTGTTGGATGCATGTTAGTTTGGCAGTGATTGTTCTCTTCCTTATCAAGTCGTGTACACCCTATGATTGTGAACCTTTTGGTTCACTACTCATGACTGACTAGGTGTCTCTTGGGATCGCCACCTATGCTTATTACTCTGACCTTCAGGTTCACTACCTATGATTGCATGCCTTCGGATTTGCTACTTATGTTTGTGTCTATGCTTATGTTATGTACACTTGTGCTTATGATAATAAGATAGCACATCTACCTAGTGGGCCTGGTATTAGGTCACTTACTTAATATATTTATACTCACTCTTTCCTATGTTACATTTTCAAAGTAAAGGCAGGGATAGACAGGTGAATGACAAGAGAATCTATGATCGTGCTTTAGGACCAGTCATCGGTTCCGCATATGATTTCTCATGTTTTCTTTTTCAATGATCTAGGTTCTAGTTGTCAAAGTTGATAGTCTAAATAAATATATTTTATTTAAATTTTGAACTTATGTTTTAAAGGGGACATCGAGAAAATTATTTAATGTATCTTGATTTAATTAATTGATTCAATTTATTTATTTTTAAATAAAATATGTTCTTATGCTTGATTCAAAAACCGTATTCCAATTTATTCATTTTTAAATAAAATATGTTCTTTTTTTTTATTCAAAAACCATGATCCAAGATCATGCATGCATAGAGAAGTCAAGTTGTTACACATTTATTGTTACCATTACCATTAATCTTTACCTCTAAGGGTCAATCGGTAATGGTAACGATAAAGGTGTTGAAATTCATAATTTTTTTTCTGTGAGACAGTAACAATAATGGTCACGGTAACGGTAACCATAACAATAACGGTAATGATACGACATAATTTCCTGACGCAATTGGATTGAGACATCTTCCACTCGTCGATCAGTTTGTATTTTTTATTATAGATGTTGAAAAAGTCCTATATTTCATTACGAATACAGAACACAAGTAAACAACACTAAAAAAAATCAAATGGGGCTCACTTTTCGCAAGAAAAAGTGCCTAAATTTCTAACTAAGATATAAATTTGCACTTCGGTGTGACTGCGTGGGGGTCTGCATGCCAGTATTTCAGTATATATACATTATTTTAAATCCTTGTTTTGAGTATATACACATTATTTTGAATTTCAAATTTAAATTTTGCAATGGTATTATTTATATATTATTTGAATTTTGGATTTGTCATATTTATATTAATAATATTATTTCTATTTATATAATTTTGGAGTTTTAAATTTTAAATTTTAATTTTTAGTACACTTGGAATCTGTTTGAATATTATTTCTATTTATAGAAAAATTTCAACCACGATAAACATCAATAGACTTCTATCTCTACTTCAATAGACACTATCGCAATCTAAATATAAGTTTGTCGTTGTCTATCGCTAATATACAGTAAAAATTTTCTATTTTTGTAAATAGTTTGATTTTTTTTTATTTATAGTAATTTTCCTAAATTTTATTCATTGAACATGCATTTAGTCTCATTCTAATAGTTTACAACCACGACATTTACAAAAGCAATATACTTAAATTAAATCTAAGTCAACATTATTTAAGACCAATGACTCAAGTAACAGATACAATGCAAATAAAATTTGAACAATTACTAAGCTTGCATCTAAACTTATTTGTATTAGACAATGTATATTTTTCATAATTATTCTTTTAAATATGTTCATGCTATATACCTTCTATATTATATAGTTAAAATATATTTAAAGCATAAAGAAAAGTAATATTAAAATTAAACAAAAAAAAGTTCTCTGGCAAGAAATATGAAAAAAAAAAAAAATCCCAGACATTTTTATTTCCCTAAACCCTAGAACCCAAACAGTAACATTTTTTGAAAGGAGCCTTACTATTATGTTTTTTTTTTAGTAAATGGTCAACTGTCGGTCATTAAACTTCTACAAGCATTTAATATATATTATTAAAAGATCATATTATTAAAAATATTCAATATTCAACTTTTATAAAGATTTCAAAAACTATCCTAATTTTTTTTTTAAGAGGTTACATACTTCACTATTAAGTTGGTTTCAATACTTTGGTTTTGATTCATTTTAATTTTTGTACTTTTTTAGTCCGGGTCCTTATACTTTCAAAATGTTCACTTTGATCTTTGTATCTCCAACATTGGTCCTTGAACTTTAAAAAAGTGGTCATTTTCATCCTTTTAAAATGAAATAAAATGACCAAAATTATCACTTTCTAAAAGTACAAAGACTAAAATAAATCAAAGTTGAAAGTTCAAAAATAAAAAATGAACCACAGTTAAAAGTATAGAGACCAAAATAAATATTTTTTAAAAATACATATAAATCAACCAAAACAAAAAATAAAGAGACCAAATTAATATTTAAACCGAAGTATTATTAAGCCATAATAATAATAATAAAGAAAGAAAAAATCTCAAGAACTGAAGGCTTCCAACTCATTTGCAAAGATATAAATTCCAAGAGTTCAAAACAAACGCTGATTTATGAAGAATGAGGCAGTTAAACTATCTATGGGACTATCAGAGTGATCTTGCTTATCTAGAACTCATTTCTACAAGAACTTTCGACATGGAATGATGCTTGGGATAAAAAGAGAGAAGGAAAAAGAATATCACAGATGACCAAAGTTTCTTGTCCAAACAGCTAAAAAGATCTTGATTTATCTGTGATTCATTGATTCTGGCAGTGATCTGCAGAAACAATTCTGGCCTGAGGCAGTAAAGCAAACAACAACAACAAAAAAGAAAACATCAATTTCCATTGTTTCAACTTTCCACGCCAACACCTTCAGCCCAGCTAGAAAACTCTGCAATAAACACAAAATTGCCAAAACCTTATAGCTTCGTTCAGCCAACTTTGAATTTTTCTCTTCTTTTTCTTTCCCTTTTCTTGAAGCTAGGATGATGGTTCTACATGGTTAAGGCTAGAATTTATGATTCTTCTCATCAGCTCACTTGTATTGCTAACTGCAACCCTGAAACGATTGACAACTGAAAGGATCATTGATAATGATGTTTATGAAAAGTGAACAATAGAAGAATGAAAGTGCACGATATCAAAACAGGAAAGACTCAACTCCAAGATGAACCAGTCACTGGGGGTCTTTCCTAATATTGGAATAGAATTATTTCTGATCGAAAGATAACATTGAGTATGCAAATAAGAGAAAATAACTCCCATTCTCCAGTTCCCATTTCTAATATCAATATCTAATCGTTGTCTTACTGATTTCAGCTTTGACATTACAATATGAACTTGAGTTATTTTCTTCTTCCAACTGGATAAAAGCCCCGCTGTTAGAGGGTATTGGACCTTTACTTGATTTAATCAATTTTCTACCGAGGGAGCAATAAAAGAGATTTAAAAGAGATGGGGGAAAAAACCTACCTACCAAACATATGATGAATAAGAAGGCAGCTGCGTCAGCTGCCTGTAGAAGGCCTTCTTTTAATTACCAAATCATCAGCTGAATAATAATCAGCAATAAGCCGATACATGTATGATGAGTTATGGCCACCTCTGTCAATGAGACAAGGAGCAAAAAATGAGAAACAACAGACATAAACAAGATCAATATAACAGCATTCCTTTTTTTTCCCAAGGAAAAATATCAAATGAAGCCTAGAAATTCGAAATCCAAATGTTTAGTAAAAAAGCAAACCAAAGTATCTTGCTTAAAATGTAGTAATTAAACTAAAAATAAATAAATAAGAAATGCCACCACTAATTATTCGGGTTGTTTTCAAATAAGGAAAATGAACCAAAATATTTATAAATATAGCAAAATTTCACTGTCTATCTATGATAGACTGATATTTTGCCATTATTTGTAAATATTTTCAATCGTTTTGTTATTCAAAATAATTTCCCTTATTATTCTCATGCAATTCCTTTTTACCCAGGAGTTGGAGGTAATGGAGTGAAATTCAACAACAGCACAAAAAGAAAATCTTTCGAAACTATTTAAGAAAGGAGCTGGACTTACGTGTCAGTAATAAATAAACTAACAAGTGATGGTGGCACATAGTCAAATGTAGGGTTGACTACATGGAGAAGAGGAGAACCATTGTTCGTTCCAAAGTCCATGCAATCTGAAAATTCACCAAAGTCCAGTAGCTCTGATGGGGACCTCAGTTCATTGAGTAGAACTTCCGGATTGTGAGGATACAAAGGGCATAACTGTCAAATAAGTAACAGACATTTAGAAAAACAATAATAATAAGTTATTTTCCTACAATTTTGGGTAGAATTATTATAGAAGTAAATTTACAAGAAAAGGAACAGCACCTTGTGACTTCCAGCTAGCACGACAAAAGGAACAGCATGCCTTTTAGCTGCAAGGGCCACCATATTCAATCCGACTGGTGCCATGACACCACCATTTGCCATGACAGCATGAGCTCCAACTATTACCTTGCAGAACAGATTGAAAGATGACGCTATCTCATCAGGTCATGTACATCCCACTCTATGCATAGGTTGAAACAAAATGCATTTATATATGTATACACAGAATATACAGCTACCACTTACCATATTCACCCGGGAAATCATAGCAAAAACTGCAGAATCAGTAATAAGTGTGGTCTGTAAACCTCTTGTAACCAACTCCTTAGCAAGAAGATGACCCTGATATCTGTTGCAACATTCAGAAGAAACAAGCAGCAGAGTGAACCAAAAATATCTAAGTGTAATATAACCCAAAAGCTACCGTACATTTATGGCATGTTTGGACGTAATTTTAAAATGGTTAAAATCAATTTTTTCAGATTCAAAATCACTTCAAAACATGTCTTTAATCATTCTAAATCAATTTAATATTTGATTTTACCTTTTTAAACACGATTTTCATTCTATTAAAATTGATTTGAATCAATAAACATATGTTTCGAAGTGATTTTAAAAATAACAAATTTGATTTTTAATTATTTTAAAATAATTTCCAAACATGTCCTTAATCTTTTGCTAATACTTAAACAAATATAAATCTGCACCCTAACAGACAGCTAGCTTTAGCTATTAGATCAGACCTTGGAGCACCCTCAGTAACAAACACCCGGAAGGACCTTTTCTTCTCCTTAGCAGCACAAAGAAATTCCAATACTGTTCTGGAACTCCCCAAAGTTAATATTACCTCGCTGAAAAATTTTGGCATTCAATATACGTGAGGATATTGAGGTAAATTCTTAAAGAGGAAGTTTAAAATTAGAATTCCATAATACAAAAGCCCTCTAACTTCTAATTGCATATTTCATATTGAAGCCAGAAAGAGAATGATGCAAGTAAATCAAATACAAAATGATGCCAATAGAACAAGAATAAGCTAATTTAATAATAACAAGAAAAGATGGAGGACATCTGAACAAGATCAACAAAATGTTGTATGCCCAACACATTACTCACTCTTCCTACAATGTACTCCCTCAGACCCACAACCTCAACATTTTTACACAATAAAACCCCTATGCCTTATTCATACACCATTACATCACCCTACTCATTCATTCTACATCCCTCCTCCTAATAATTGACCCACCCATGGTCTGAGGTTTCTATCATTCCCTGCCACCCACCAAACTTTCACCTTGCCCTCCAGGTGTAAAGCAGGGAACGATTATTGATGAGATTCCTCAAGTTGCTGTCCAACTCACTAAATCAAAACCTCCAAGTCATGTGACGAAGGGTTCAAACTTAGAATAGTTGAGCAGGCAAGTGGTAGGGCAGCAAGTTTCCAAGCCTTGCATTCGGAAACCTGGAATACTAGGTGTGTCCTTGAGGTAAATGGTAGGTGCCCCTTGTATGCCACCATTCAAAATCTTTCCAAGAACCTTGAAAGCCTTCGATATCCATTTGATTAGTCAACCAATCATCACCTTTGGAGACTCTACAATTAGCAGCCACCACTTTCCTCCACAGAGGTACTTCTCACAAGCAAATCACCATAGACGTTAAGACAATTCAGAGGTTTCCAAGATCAAAAGCACCAAAAGAAATGGATTACCTGACCAAGGGGGGAACCTCCTTCCTTATTGTGGGCTTACCAGTAAAAATATCTCATAGATTCTACATTGATGAGGGCCATCTTTTGGGGCATGAAAAATAGGGATAAGAAGAAAGGTTGAGTGAGAAGCTTGAATGCGAGTGTACATTTTCCTGATTAACAACTTTGAATAATTTGGAATCCAAAACTGGATGTTCTTTGGGTGATCATTTAGGGGAAGACCAAAGTCTGGATCAAACCAAGAGTCAAAACCGTACCCCCACAATCGAAGTCGGCTCTTGAACTTGAATAGCTTCACAATTAATACTCAATACCTTTATTTGTTCGTATTCACATTTAAATCCAATAATAATTCGAAGATAATTATTCTAAAGAGATTGAGGAATTATCCTAAGAGGTGGAAGATAAAAGAATTTTTCTAATAAGATGCTTTTCCCATCTTGAAGCCACTAATAATAAACCTCGCACAAGAAATCTATTTTTGAGTTAGAGCAACTAGAGGGGATTTGAAACTAATCATTTGCTTGAGGATATAATGTGAATGCTTTAACCAGTTGAGCATAGCATCAGGTGACAAGGCTTGGTTGTCCAGTGAATGCTCGTATTGTAGCTCATGTGGATCTCTCCAAAGAAATCTATTAAAATAGTTTGTCGAAAGGATAAAAAGGAAATGGTAGCATATTCTACTTGCCTAATCTCTCAAGAAACTTTGGCCTTACCGCTTGGTTTGCCATATTAGAAAAATTAAAAAACATTTTTAACTAGTGGGCAAAGCTCCAATCATCCCCTCCAACGTGACCTAAGCCTTTGATATAAGAGGCAACAATAGACCACCTTACCAAAGAGGAAATAGAGCACATGAAGCCAACAGATGCAGGTATTTGCATAAGGACATCTTGAGTACGTTAAAATAATATACAGTACATCTATTCCCAAAGTTAATAACCCTTTACTGCTTCAGTAAGTCATAAATTAGATGGCTTGGATCAATATGATTTTAAGGAAACAAAAATAATAATAATAATAATAATAATAATAATAATAATAACAATAAAAAGCTTAGCTTATTAGGATTAGTTAACGTGAGAAATACTTCTGATGAATGTGCTCCACTGCTTGTTCAGCAATCTGTTCATGACAAGTTGCAATATCCTGAATAAGCTCATTAACAGCTTCAATTACATCATGCTTGAGTTTTCGACTCCTCGAACTTTTATCAGCAGCTGTCAATGAGAACAACTTGTTGGAAAAGAGCAAACTTGCATTCCAAGTAGAAAGAAACAATACCTTATTAGTTTCATCATTTATTCGCAAGCTTCCTAAGTCTTCTTTAAATGTTTATATATTTTCCTAGCTAGTCTCTACAAGTTTTTAATTTGTTGTCTGTATTTTTTTCCCTTTCCACTCTCTTTGGGAGTTTGTATCCCCAAAACATTTATTCATTTTCCTTAAATCAATGAGAAGTTAGCACTTGTTAAAAAACAAATAGAATAAAATAATGACTAATAAATATTTAAATAAACAGAGAACCACTTCACAAAACAAATGAACACATGAACATATTTTTAAAAAAAAGGATAAAGTTGAAACACATATGCACATTTCTGGATAAATTTTTGTTCAAGAGAAGTAGAAAGCAATTAAAATTATCGAGGATCCTACACAACAAGAATCAAGAGAGAAAGGGAAACAAACAAAGATGGGGGTGAATAATTTCCTGTAGAAAAGATCCCTGGGTGCTAAGGGTTCCCTTGTGCGTTATCTCTAATTCCCTGAAGAGGTTACTGCTTCCATAATCTCACCATCCATGTGCTTATTAGAAAATAAATTAATCCTCATCAATCATAATCTTCCTTGACATCTATACGAATGGACCTCCAAATATTCACATATAAGCATCTTGACCAAAAAGACAACACCCTCCATTACAACCCCGTAATCAATTTTAATCAGACAAATCAGTAAATATTTTAGACATTACTATCAAATGCCTTCAAGCACCACATAAACCTTATAAAGTAATCGCAAATAAACGCTAATCAACATATAACAAGGAAGCTCACATTTGCTTTTTCCTTCTGAATCGCCTCCAGATGATGAAGTTTGATGAATCGATGTTTGATTAGGAACATCCTCAAGAAGAGTTTGCAAGGAAGGTGGCCGCAAAGTGCTTCTTGCAGCAGCTGCAACAGCAGCAGCTGAGAGGACCGGGCGATCATCTTTTTCAGTGTCATCTTCATCATCACTAACTGCTGATAAGCTTAACCCAGCAATAGAAGCTGTAGTGAGAGAGAGATCCTCCTCTCTGATAATGTGCAAAACCCGCCTCACAATATTACCCACAGCAAGCTCTGCAGTTGTACATCAACACATAAATGCCAGTGAAAAGTTAATAAATTAGTAGATTTAAGACTAGCGAAGTAGCGAGTCATTCAAAGAATAAAGCTATAGACCGCATAAAGACAGTGTATACAACAACATGGCCATGACCGAATAATGATAATTGAGAGGTGATTAACGACTCATTTTCAGCCTGAATAAGAAGCAGCCATGGAAATACGTCGAATTTTGTAAAGGGTAAAATCCCAAACTGACAGACTGGGGGTTTTAAGCTATAATAAACAAAACTAATAAAATCAATTTATCTACCAACAGGATTCGCAGCAATCAGCTGCTCGCCAACAGCTTTCACAGCATCAATCAAAGCAGCCGCCTGATTCGTGTAGGGTATTCGCTGCTGCGAAATAACAGAACGAAGCAATTCAGCCGTATGCTTCGCTGTAGCCAAGGAGCCTTCAATTTTACTGCCACAACATCATCACAAACAATAAAAAAAATGTTCAAAAAACACACAGGCTACAACTCAATTTCCAGAAATATCAACAATTCCAAAGAACATACCGCCTCTTAAGCTTGATAACGAAATCATTCACAAGGGCTTGCACGTCTGGCATAATCCTAAACAGAAAAGAGAGAAAAGGCTCAATCTAGAAAATATACATAACGGAGAAAAATTGGTAACGCGTATACTTACAGCGAATATGGAAGAATGAAAAGGGGAAAAAGAGGGTTGTCGCGGGCTACAGAGATGAAGAGATTAGAAGGAAACTCTGGGGCGAGTTGCAACAATGGAATCTGGGCTTCGCTCTGGAACTTGAAGCCGAAGTTGAGATGTTCTTCCGTTCTTTCTCTCTTCTTTGGCCCTTTCTTCTTTCTTCGCCTATTTCGGGTTGAAATTGGAATTCGGTGGGTCTTTGGGGCAATAGATTCGAACCCATTTTTCTGAAAAAAATTAAAATTTGTAATTTAAGTTATTTAACCACATTAATCTTTTTTTTACCGAAAATAACAAATTTACCCTTCAGTTTTATCTTATTTCACCTTACAATTTGGATAAATTTTGTACTTTTAATGTTAAGGTTTAACTTTGAGTCTTACTCTGTTTTAGTCCCTAAATTTTAAACAATGTTCATTTTAGTCTTTAAATTTTTACAAAGTATTTATTTTAGTCATTACTATTAAAATTATATTATTCTTTCGCATAAATGTGAGGTATTTTTGGATGACAAGGCTTTAGATGTATGGAGCAATATGAAGGTGAGGTAAAATGTCAACAATCAACATGTCAAAATATTGAACGACCTAAATCCTGAGCTAAAAATATATTTTAAATTCACCCGCTTTGCCACCTTGTTCAAAATGAAACTCAAGGTTTTTTTAGCATAATTAACTTTATTTGGTAGCTAGTTGTCACGGTCATGCTTGTCCACGGCATGTTGCCCATGGCCGCATGCCCGCCTCGACCCCTTTTTACCATGTTTTCACCTTATGTATTTCATTTTGTTAGTTAGTTTACTTTCCTAATATTTTTCTTTGTAAGTGACCACTCGCCACTTTGCATGTGCAAGGGTGACATTTCTAAAATTGTTCAGAATGTACTATATGGGGGTCAGACTAACCATCAAATCCTCATATCCGGAGTTGTGAGCTATAAAGTCGTTGTCCCTTTTTGCTTTCTAGCCTTACAACACATCTTAATTTCTCAAACATACTTTCAAACGTTTGTGAAATCATTTTCCTTTAAACCCGTTTTCTAAAACCATTTTCTCTCAAAGTAGGGGCGGAGGTTACGAGAGGCACTCGATGTGCCGTAGGCAATCAGAATTTGATTAGGCTGACTTGTTCGTGAGTTAGAACAAGTGCCACACAATCGTTTAGTGAGGCGCGAAGTTGCAATTGTGACACTAGTCATCCAAAAACACAAGTCACCTCGTCATTTTGTTAAAGAATTAACAAAATATTAATATGGAAAGGACCAAAATAATCATTTTTTAAAAGTTCAAGGATTAAAACGAATATTTTTAAAATTTTAGAGACCAAAATAAAACAATATTCAAAGTTCAAGGACTACAATATACATTTTTAAAGGTTTAGGGACTAAAATAAAATCTTATTCAAAGTTCAAGGACCAAAATAAGATCTAAACCTATTTTTAACTTAGAAAAAATTTATTACTTTATTTTAAACTTAATAAATATTGCAAAATTTTATCTTCTAATTAATTATCTTTCGCTTAAATAATTGCTTAAAAATATTATCATGTTCGAGGTATGTCTCATTTCTGAATTTTATGTGTTTATTTGATGATTTTGTAGGTCACGAGCATAAAGAAGTTAAAATTGAGCGTTAGGATGAAAATCAAGCTTAAACAAACACTCAGAACTCTAAGTCAACAATTGGTTCAAAGAAGAGTCAAAAGTACCAATACTCCTAGGACCAATGTCTCAACGCTCTTCCCCAAATGTCATATTGTGAAATTCATATTAAACTTTGAATTTTTCTGCCTTGTTTATGAATTCTCATTTTGAGCTTATTCTTAAGGTTGTGTTCCTATGAGTTCTCTGACAAATTAGTCAAAGTATAGCATGATCAATCATTAGAGATTAAGGCTTAATCCAAAATCATTAATATTCTTAATGGCTAAGTTGCAAGGTTGAGTCGAACTTCTGACTTATATAACATTCTAGCAAATGACAATTAACATTAGTTGTTCAACTTTAGTGAGAATTGATCAATAAATTGGTTAGTTAGGTATAACATACTTGATATGAACTGCCAATGGCTCAAAGTTATTATTTATATACTTTCTTTAATAATTTAAATGTAGTTTTTTTTTCCAATTTTATCATTTCTAAAACATATTAAATAAGGGTATTTTTGTTTAGTAAGATCTATGATGTGGCATACATTAGGGTTGGGAGGCTATATAAAGCCTGATCCTTAGGTTGTCTGAAAAGTATTGAAATTTTGAATTTTGGAAATGATATTTTTCCTCTATGTTGATGATAGAGATTCACCACCAATCCTTTTTGCAATCTTGATCTAGTATTGTATGCTTGAGCATTTAGATAAGATTGATCAACTTGCTCGTGGAGTGTTTAAACCTTGAGTTGGGAAGTAGTTCTCCTTATCTCATGGTCCACGATCACAAGGTAACTCTCTCTAATTCTCAGTAGGGTAGTGCCAAATTGATTTCAGGGTGTTTTAGAATTTTTTATTAGTGGTTCAAATAACCAAAGGGTTTCTAATCTTCAAATTGCTAAGGTTTTCATAGCACTACTTTGTAATTTTCCTTTGTATTAGCATTTTCCCTTAACTTAATGTGACTAGCTAATTTGTTTGGTAATGCATTACATCTAAATGAATTGGTTAATTAGCCATTGTTGGACTTTCGTTTCAACACTACTAAGCGAGTTGGCTAAGCACCGACAATGATAGGAATTTATATGTATGAATTTGATGATCAATTAAGCAATTGGGGTTATCTCTATGTCCTAATCTAGGTTTTTAAATACTTGTTTTTACAAGTGGTCATAGTCTTCGGCCGCACCCGCCTTCCTCCCTCTTCGTTCGACCTGCGAGGGTCTCACACCATCACCCATCCACCGTCGATTTCGTCCAGTCGCTGGCGCCCACTCATTCGTGCCGCTCAATGGGTCACAGTGCCGTCGGAACTCGCACACCACAACCTGGTCGTTGTTTGTCTTTGGTGAGGGTTCTGTCTGATGCTACAGCCACCACGCGCAGCGCCTTGTCCCCGTCTGTAGATGCACCGTTGTCGGGCTGTCAGTTGCCGGAGTTCATTTTGGGGTAAGATTTAACTTTTTGAACCATCCATTAAGTGTTGGATCTGGTTTATTGATACTTGTTGCGTTTGATGGTAGATTGAAGGAATTTTAGAACCCTCATCATGATGTAGATTCGTTGTGTTTCCAACAAGGTTGGGTTGGCAATTTGGTGAGTTTTGAGTCATGGATTAATTTCAATTGCATACTGATTTTGGGAGTCGATCTTTAAGTCTTTATTTGGGCTTAGAGTTGACTAATTCATTGAGTTTGGACAGTGGTTTCTAGTGTGATTCAAGTTAGGTTGTGCGCAAATGTGGAGTGTTGAAGTTTATACTCACTTTTGGACTTAAATTTGGAGGTGATAGTTGGACCGTCACTCGTGGGGATATTGATTCGAGGTTTTTGTGAGATTTGGTTGCTTAGAAAGCTACTTGGACTTAATCACAAGGTAACCGGTTTACTACCGGTTCGCTCAAACCGGTGCACTAACTGCGCTATTTATGTTAAAGATTTGTGTATACTTTGTAAGCATGCATTCATTGACTAACTGAATTATCAAATTAATGTAATGTTATGGGTGTGTAGGGTGTCAATGAGCTTTTTTGGATAAACATGATTTTTACAGTTCTGTGTATGAATTTTGTATGATTACTATGGTGGGTTTGAAGATATGATCATAATATGAAGTCTTTCGTGATCATGATGTTGGGTTGTGTACACACTATGACTGTGAACCTTCGGGATCACTACTTATGACTATGACTAGGTGTCTCATTAATTTTGAGAATTAAACATGCACTTTCTAAGAACCGAAAAGCAGAGGCATGACACTTACTTGTAGCTCAAAATTGAAGTAGTCTTCTCCAAGATTTTAATCACGAACACTTCATAATCAACCACAAGAGTCTTCCTCGTTATTTTCTGACCTTAGAACGGATTGTGGGATCCAAATCTTGATGAATTTTGAGCCAAATTGATAGAAAAATCAGTATTTGGAGAGTTTCGAGTGTTCTTGAATTTTCAGCAAAAATTCCACCGATTCTTCTTCTATATGAAGAAGAATCTTAGCTGAACACATCAGTCATGAAATTGACACTTAAATTGGTGATTTAGGGATTTGAAAAAGAGGTAGAAAGTGAGGAGGTGAGGTGAGCTTCAAAAGCTCCACCTCCTACTTCCATGCAAAAAGTGGTGATTATCCAATTTTCTATTTAATTAATTTAAAAAATTAATTAAATAATATTAATTTAATATTAAATATAGAATTAATTTAAATAATAATTAATTTAACAATTGAATTAATTATATTATATTAATATAAAATATTAGAATATTAAATTAATAATTCCTCCACTTGTCCTGAAAATTTTCGACCCGATGAATCTCTATTCATCTGATTGATATTTAAATATCCCAACTCTCCAATTTTGTTTAATTCTTAATTAAACGAACAAATCGTAAAATTTGCTCCTTAACCAAATTTGAACATTTTCAAATTCTTTCATCCTACTATTCTAAGGTATAGTCCATGAGCTAATAAGGGGGCCTAATGGACATACAGATCATAAGCTCCAACGATCCAAAATTAACCAGCTAAACTTTTTTAACCAAGTTAATTAACATTCGTTAACTACCGGGACACTCCATTGTAGCCCAGTAGCTGCACTCTCCTTACTGTAGATATATTTCTGTCCACTTGATATAACCATGGTTAGTAAGTTGACCTTTCACAAGTTGTTCGTAACTACAGTTGGTTCAAAATTATCGTTTTAGTCCTGTAATTACTTCTTGTTCCTTAAGTCCCACTGATCCTCTAATGAACAATTGGTTTGTGGTCCAACCAACAAACCTAGTCCCTCTGTTCGACGAGATTTCCAAAGAAATTTGATTCGTGGAATTTGAATTTCGTATTTGTATAAATTTTAGTGTTGTGAGTACAATCTCTAATATTTGATCCTTTGATTCTTTCTCTGGACAAAATAAACTAAAATACTTAGGTTTGTTGATTTTCTTGGACGATCGGCCTTTAGGCTTGATGATTTTCTTGGGTGATCGGTTTGCAAGCTTGTTGATCTTCTTGGGTAATCGATCTTTGGGCTTGATGATCTTCTTTGGTGGTCGGCCTTTAGGCTTGTTGATATGCTTGGATGATCGGCCTTTAGGCTTGTTGATATGCTTGGATGATCCAAGCATATCAACAAGTCTAAAGGCCGATCATCTGAATATTTTTTAAGCTTTTGCCTTTAAATCTTCAAGAAAATTATACTCTTCAGAGCTTTAGTCTTTTGATCTTCAAAGCTTCAAGAGTTTTGCATTCTTCGAAGCTTGTATTCTTCAGATCTTTTGAGCTGAGGGGTTGTGTTCTTCAGATATTTAGAGCTTCAATCTTTGGATTTTCGAATCTTTGGAGCTTCAGTCTTCAGAGTTTGATTAGAACTTTAAGAGGTCTTGGAATCTTCAGGATTTCGTCTTCAGAGCATTAGCCCTCCATTGTCGATGCTTCCCCCCAAATGAAGAGATAAAGCCTCTATTTATAAAGTTTCTATGGGCCTTCATGGGCTTGGACCCAATTGCTTTTGGGCCCAAAATTAGGGTTGGGATTGGGCTTAAGCCCAATATCTTCTTTGCCGCAAAAAAATTCACCATGAACTTGAATTGGGTTGGGCTTTTGACCCGAGCGACTTTACTTACTCGGCCCAATCTGATTTATAAATTCCACCACGCATTTGGACTTTGTTATGATGACGTGGCGAAATTTGGTTGACCGAAAATTTTCATTCAATACCCTCTCAGGTCAATGAAAGGGTGGGGCCCTTGTTCAAGATTTGGAGTTAGTACTTAAGAGAACAACTTCTCTACTAACTTTAAATAAGGTATAAGGTAGGAGTGAATTCCATCTTGCAAGACTATGTCCCTAGCTATCTGACTAGTCTTATCCCTAAAATGGGGAACTTATTGAGTCGGCGAACTCGGGCCACTCTCACCCATGCAGATTAAAGGATAATCTCAAACAAACAAGAGTTCACAATTGACTCAGGATTAAGATCAAGTTACCTAGGTAAAAGTTGAAATAATTAGTTTTAACAATAAACAGTGTTATAAAGCAAAAGTGATTATTTTATAGTCTGGTCTTATGCATACTCATTGCATAAGATAACTCACTCACATGTCTCTACATGAACGATACATGATCACATGGTTTGTATCAACAAAATGGGTCTCATCCATAGTGTCCCCAGGATAAAGTACCTAACCTTATCCATACACAATAAACCGTTTTTTCTATTACTTAAACTCGGTCCACTTTTATGTCTACACATATAAAAGTCTAATAACCAAGAGTCTTAGTTTATTGGATTTAGAGAAGTGATATAAGCAATTCATATATTCAATAACGTTTTTATTGAATAAATCTCGATAACAACTTTATTGAGAATATGTTAAATGTTTACAAACCACGAGTTTTAAGTCATAAAACCCAACAATAATGTTGGTATAGGTTATTGCCCAATTTGATTATGAGTGTTCATACTTGTGGGTGTAGGTTATGACATCAATATTTTGGGCAATATTAATTGAGTTGGATAAGTTGTTGACATTGGAAAGGTAAAACCTTCTTTCATTATTATCATTGTCAATATTGATGTGTAGAGTTAGAACTCTAAAATCATTTTTTGTTCTCTTACTATGTTTTGCATTGGAGTAGTGAAGGCATGGAGAAATTGAAATGTTTATAAGATTTTTTGTAAGGTTAGTGGAAAAACTTTGAATGCAATGTACTTATTGTACCTAAATAGCTATAGATTCTTGTAAAACCTTCACCAATAGTAATTAGTCGATCTTTTTGTAAAAGTATTATCAACTTTATGATACTTATATTAAGGTATTTTATGGTTGTGTTATTATTCTTGGGTTTAATTAGAATTACTTGATTATGTAAATCATATGTTTCACACCCCAACCCAGATTTACTCTATACCTAGGAAGGAGCATGATCATATTTCCAACATAAGACTCTATAATGTAAACACCATAAAAGATTAACAAATCATACAACAATCTCATTATCTCATCACAGAAGAACGGGTAAACTTTTAATTACCATGTCTGTATACACATAATAAGTACAACACGTCTCCCTTTCACTACACTCTCATGAAAGATGTTTAGTACATGACATATGAACAATCTAAATATTTACAACTATCCCAGAGGTTCGCTTCCAGATAAGTCCAGACGAGATTCTTCAGTAGGCTAGGCGTCCTGGACACGCTTGCTACCTGAAACAACAAACAACAACAAACTGGATGAGCAAAAGGCTCAGTGAGTGACTAAATCTACTAAAACTAATCATGACAACTTGAATCCAGTTTATAAGATAGTAACCATCGCATAGCACATCCCAATGGACTATCAAAATTCACTTTTACACTATGCATATATAACTATCAAACTCTCATGTCTCACAAGCTTTCATCTATTTAGTGCTTTCACTTCCTGTCCCTCA
Organism: Citrullus mucosospermus; assembly: GCA_030954485.1. NCBI lineage: Eukaryota > Viridiplantae > Streptophyta > Magnoliopsida > Cucurbitales > Cucurbitaceae > Citrullus > Citrullus mucosospermus. Next base: position 8,303,719 of record CM062055.1, on the reverse strand, counting down.
GCACTTATTCATTTATAATTACTGTATCATGTGCCTTCACATGAAATCCCTCGGCACAGGTAACAAACTCTATCCATGCTCAAGTGCCTTCACTCATGATCCCTCGGCACGAGCTAGTGTGTGATGGATTATTACATGCCTTCACTTACAGTCCCTGAGCATTGTAGTCCATTTTCTACTGTTATTCAAGTGCCTTCTTAGATTCCTCAGCACTTAATTTCAAACTTACTCACATGTAGCTTTCACCATAAGGTCCCTCAGCCACTTATGTGTTTAGACATTTGTAATAATATTCTCTTAAATCACCAACACATCTCATACATAAGGCATACTACCATGAATCACGTTTTCTCATCAATATGCGTACTAAGTTTAATACAAGGTATAACAAACAGTCACTCACAATCGGTCCCGGCTCTAAGTGGGTTATAAGCCTCCCCGAGCTCTTCTTGGCCTGAAAATACACAATCCTCAAGTTTAGTTTTCCATAATCTCCCTTTTTCTTTTAACATTCAGTAGCATCGTTACTCCATAGAAATTAGTAAGTTACCAGCGTTACTCAAAAGATATTCAAACTGTTATAGCGACACTGCGTTGATTAAAACCAGCGAAACTACCTTGAGGAGCGATACCCAGCGATACTCTAGCGAGAGTTGTGAGACGCAAGCCTATCTTTGCGTTGCAGCGTTACTTTCTCTGCTGCTCAGTCTCTCGCTTACTCAGCGATACTTTCGCTGTGACAAAACCGTTTCCTTCTTCTTTTCTTCTTCCTTCTTCAACCTGCTAAACATTTCGTTTCAATCAATTTCAGTACTTTCTTCCTTCTACAAACTTGTTAGAATACAGGTCCTTCATCTTACCTCAAAATTTCATGAAGCACATCTTCCCCGTTTGGGACATATCCTCCGACAACTCCGAGTTACCTCTACTCATTCGACAGTTCAACTCCCGTCTCTTCTTCCTGAGTTTGACACACAATTAAACAATTTTAGCTCAAGCATTCTTCATGAAACCTGCTAGAAATCGAGTTAACTTACTAACCTCAAAGTTTCAGCCCTAACCTTCGTCTCTTCAATTTGTTCTTCCTCCAAAACCGAGCATCACTCTGAAAAGACCACAGCAGCCGAAACCTCTGTCAAACCCAAGTTTCTCCCACGAATTCAATGAGATTTCTGCTTCAGATCAGCATGAACATCTTCTTCTACCTCCTTTCGATGTTTCACCTTAAAATGGACCCTACTCGAGCTCTGAAATGCAAGCAGAACAATTGAATTCTCAGACCACTTATATATATACCACCGACTTGTACTCCATTTCAATTCTATGCTATAGTCCGTTCAACGCATACCTCCTATGCTCAACTTCAGCAACACACACGGCCTCTGGTGATATTTCATTTCAAACTCTCCCGCCAAATAGTTAACATACACATTGCCACCATCTCTCAGCCAACATTTGTCTAACGCATACCAGCCTTCGACGCATGGTAGCGTTCGCCGCACAACAGCCTCACCGCAGACCAGCTCCCAAACTCCTCGTGGCCCTTACTTCTAATCGGCACATTGCCTTCAATGCGTTTGACGCATAATGATCCTCCACGCCTTATGTCCTCAACGCGTCTCAACTTCAACGCATGATCAGCTTCCCTCACCTTTGCGTTTACACCAAAATTATTTCCTCCACAACAGGTTGCCATCAACGCATAGCTTACACTTAGCCATTTTTCCCACTCCAAACGCAAGCCAGCCAACTACTTTACACATTCACCCATCTCTCGGCCCCCTTCTTACTTTGCGTTCTCATAAAGATAGATGTGGGGCTTACAATATGTGTAATGTCGAGATTGAAAGAAATAACAAATATCAAAAAATGTATTTATTGACAATACAGAACAATCGTAATATGAAATTGGGTGACAAAAAAAAACATGTTATGATAGAACGTATGTTGACAAAAAAAAAAAAAAAAAAAATTGTCTTGGTTCATATATTCTTGGCAAAAAATGTCATGGTTTAGATATTATTGACAAAAAAATGTCATGGTTTAGATATTATTGACAATAGAAAAATGTCACTATATTTTCTTTTTTGACATTTAATAATTATCGTTAATATTCATAACAATACAGGAAATACCAAATTTGAGGCAATTAATGACAAAGATAAAAAGTCATAGTATGCTTGAAAATGACAAATTATGATTGTCAATAATTGTTCATTGTTTACAATTAATTATTGTCATAAAAAGACCACTATAACATTTTTCAATAAATGTCAACGAAGCTCTTATCTTTATAGGCAATACAATGACTAAAAATAATTATCACAAATTTTAAGTTTGACCATTTTTAAATGTCATGAAACTCCAATTTTGTTGTAATGAAATCGTTGATCATAAACTTTGAAGACACCACTATTTCCCAATGGTACCCAAGGAAGAAAGCACAAATGTAGGTTAGACAGGAGGGTTTTGAATGCATATATTCCACGTCATCTAAAAGAATGTTATCTATATATTGTGCTGGCAATGGAATTTTATAGTGCACAAAAAGAATTAATTATATTTTCCCATAGGCAAATTGTGATCTCCTCAACTTTCACCTTTTTAGCTTTATAGTTTATTCATTATTCTCTACTCACATGGCGGCATCAATCCATTGGGGGCTAAGAAATCAGATTATTAGAGAACCACACACACACACAAAAAGTCATCAATTCCTCTACTACTCTTCATACAAGTTTTTTTTTTTTTTTTCTTGAGTGAAATTGCATAAATCCACCAAAATGCACCTACCTATATAAGTACAAAAAGTCTTAAAAACCAATGTGATGACATAGAACCTAAAAAATAAAAACTCACATATCCTCTCTCCCACTACCTCTCCATCCCTTTAAAAACTTTATGGTTCCTCTCGATCCAAAGATCATAAAAATGGGTGGTTCTCAAAAAGGGCTCATGGAAAAGGAACTCTTTAACTATCGAATAGATATCTCTCTTCACCAAGTAGCTTGAAAACCCCAAAAGGGCTTGAAAAGGAGGTCACCGAACCCCAAAAAAGGAACAAAAAGAAGGCACGAACACTACCACTATTTGAGTATGTTTACGAGTGATTTTGTTTATTTGCTTGTAAGTGATTTATTAAAATTGATTTTTATTGAAAGTCTTCAATTTTAAAATTGATTTTCATACCATATAAAGTAATCTTAAATTACCGATGGCATGTTTGGGAGAGTATTTTCAACCTGAATTATTTAATTATAATTATTTGCAAAAGCATTTAAATATAAATTATTTAATATTTTATACCATTAAAAATATTCTTTTATGATTAAAGTTTATTTTCAAAATTGACAGATCAAATACCAAAAAGGAACTGCATTTGAGGGAGAAAAAATAAAGGGGGTAAACAAACGTTATGGTGAGGAGAAAATTAGGAGGGTAAACAAGTTAAGTTGGGCCCGTTAGAGAGTTTTTTTTGGACCAATCCAAAAATTCAAATTGGCCAAATATCAGACTCCATCGATTCTATACAAGGAGCCAACCCAACCCAACTCATATATGAGCAGAAATTGGAAAACAATACATTGAACGAGATTGATGTGGAAGTGCAACTGTTAGGCGGTACTGGTGATTTGTGATTTGTGGCTCCTACTGAACAAGATCTAATGTTGGAGGATGGAACGTCAAAGAATGAAGAACAAAGATTGGAGAAGTAGAAATCAGAGATGAACTGGAACACATAAGGTTTGTGGCTTGTGAGCAGCGAACGCTTGAAATCAGAGGATGAAACTCGAAAAGACACTGGAAAAAATTGGGAAGACTAACATTTATGAGTCATGAGGTGTCAATAAGCAAAGCAACTGATTTGTGAGGGAGGAGTGGCAACTGCAATTTTTGAGAGATTGAAAGGGAGACGACCATGAACGATTGAGAGGGAGAGGAGAGACTAAGGTCTGAGAGTGTGAGACCATGAGAAAGATTCCAAGAGATTAAGAGGGAGTGAAGAATTGAGAGTGAGAGATTGAGAGACTAAGCGTGACAGAGATTCCGATTTGGGAGGGAGACCTTGAGCGTGAGGTAGGAGGTGAAGGTCGGGTCTGGACTATCGAGTTGTTTTCTGCAATGCCCCTAGAGAAAATTAGGAGAGAACGAAATTTTAGGAGAGATAAAAAAAGTTTGAAGGAGAAAAAGTGTTAAAGAGTCGCAAGACAAATTTTAGTGTTGGGACAAAAAAAAAAAAAAAAAAAAAAAAAAAAAAATTAATCAATGAAGCCAAATTTGAAAATTGAGAAACAAAGTGAAAGAGGAGGCTTTTCTTTTCAAAATTTGAAATAAAAGGCCTTTAAAAATCAAATTCTCTTATATAATTACTTGGAAATCACCTCACAATCAGAGTGATTTATCAAGAATCACTCATCTACTATTGTCAAACATCACTATTTTTAAATTAAAAGTATTTTGATCATTTCAAAATCACTCTCAAATATGTCCATACATAAAACACTTTCAAATATGTCCTTCATACATAAAACAATGTACCTCATAAAATAATGAACAAACCAACAAAACAATGTTTTGATAAAACTTAGAATACATATATATACACACACACCCAAAATGGGGTTTGAGCTAGTTTACATTATTTGATTTTGGACCATTTAGATCTCTTTTGTTTCATAATAGTATTTAGATTAAATAAAAATAATAAAAATTAAAAAATTAAAAAAAATAATAAAAAACCTAAAGAAAGTGAAGCTCCTTATTAATTTAATTATTAGCATATTAAATAAATACATAGATTTATTTTGGCTTCATTTGATTGATCAATATGCTTTGAGCACAGAATATTAAGAGCAGCTCATTCTAAAATGTGAAAAGTTGAGAGAACAGAATAAAATGAAATGAAATTCTAATATATAGTTAAAGTTTTATTCACTTAATCGATAGTTAAACAATTCTCCATTACATAGAAAGAACATCCCCATATAGATGGTGTTTTTTTACTAGAATATCCCCGAAGTTATAAGTTAATGTAGTTTTAAGCCTAAGAGTTCACAGCACACCATAAGCCAATTTTAAGGATCAACAAATCAACATTCATACCATTATATAAATCAGCTCCTCGAGACTCCGACATTGACCTCCATTTCCTTTTCTCTTCTTGAGGCAAATGTTTCTGCGACGAGCAACGGGAAAGCAATTGTGGCGTCGCAATGTACCTGGTTTGCCAGAAAAAGAAATTGATGTGAATCATAACTTTGTGACGTTTAGTTAAATGAGACTATATAATACAAAGAGCAATGAAGATCAGTAAAGTGTTCAAATGCAAGAGCTGAAAGCCAAGAAGGTTTTTTTTATAATGAGATCCAAATGAATCAGGAAACTTTAGAGTGTAAAATGAAAATGACAATGGATGAAGGAGGCAGACCTTGACAGTCTTGGCTGAACCTCGAATTTTGCCCCAAGAAACAGCCTCATCTGGGCGCGCTCCGGAGTCACTTCCATCGAACTCTTGAGCAGTGTTGATGAAGACAGCGTAGTCTGCACCGTTACGCATCATATTGGCATTGCAAATATGATGTTTCGGGAGTCCCCCACCAAGAATTATCATTCCAGTCTTCCTTGGACTTGCATGAACAGCTTCACCATTCATGGCCCTAATATCTGTCCAATTTTTTTTTGGTAAGACACCGTGCTTTCATTGAGAAACAATGGCATAAAAAAATAAATAAATAAACAGCCCGTGAAACAAATATCCATCCAAACAATCAATTTCATCCACGTTTCCATGGCTTAAACTTGTGATTAGCCCCTCCCCCCACCCATCACCACACACAACAACAACAACAACAACAGAAAAAAAAGGGGGAAAAAAGAAAAAAGAAAAGAAAAAGGTGACCTTGAACGACGTCAATAATCAATCCAGGATTACGATAACAGTGGAAGTACAACATGTCTCCTAATGAGCCATCTGTTAATCCAGGACAGAAGACTGGAATATTATTCTGCATAATATCAAATGCACCTGTCTTAAACTACAGCCGAAAAAGCAGGACAGGAAAATAAACTTGCAAAACTATACAACTTTTTCATTCAAAAATGTGGCAGGATAAGAAAATTAACTTGCAAAACTTATACAACTTCGTAAATCCAAAATGTGGTTGTCTGATCCCAATAAAGATCTTGGCATCATAAGGAAAATGTGTAGGTTTCTTTCATAAAGTAAAGAAAATTTAAAAAATTCAAATTTGAAAGCTCACATAGGAAACATTGTTTAAAGATATTAACATGCTCAATAAATAAATGAAACACATAAAGGAAAAAATGCCATCATAAGTAAACTATGTAGGATCGTTATAGCAATCCTTGCTTACTTTTTCAGGTTGATGAGATGCATTCTCTTATTCAAAACCACAATACATCAAGTCTATGATTTCTTTTAAGTGTAAAAGAATATAATTAATACGAACAACTATTAATGAAAAAGAAGAGGATGAGACATCTCCAGCATATGACAAATAAAAGATAATTAACTTGCTCAATGAGGGTTCATAAAGGCAAATGTAATACCAAACTCAAAAGATTTAATAGAAACCAATAAAATGTCAAAAATAATACTAGATCCAGTTAGTCTCCAAATCTCCATCCACCTAGTTGCTTCTTTAAAATTTCAAGAATCTAAATATAAATAAAAATAAATTAGAAGGCACAATGAACTCTAATTTCGATGGCCATTCATTAAATGATAATGATGAACATGAGAACAGGTATAAGGATTTTATACCTTATAGGCCCAATAAAGATATGAACTCTTGTCATTTATTTCTCTTCCCAAGCGTCTGGTTACCTTGGATGGTGTCCATAGTACATTCTATGAAGACCAAACAAAATGAATGAGAAAACTAGAGAAAATCTACAGGGAAAAACATCAATCTGATTTCTAAGTACCTCTAATATGATTGGAAGTACGTACCTCTTCAAGTTGTTCCTTCAACATCTGATCCAAAATTGGGATTACCCAATCCTCAAATTTGCAGTAGTTATCATTAGGAACCAATAAATTACCAATGCGATTCAACCCTTTTGATCGAAGAACTGCTCCAGGAAGAGAAAAGTCACCTTTATATGTGGGAGCAAGACATTTTATAAGATCTTCTTCAATACCACCAGTTGTAGTGACAATCACATCAACCTGCAGTGACATCAAGTAACCCATAATTGGAGCCTAAATCCAAGTCTAAGTGCAGTTTACTCCAAGACCTTCATAAGTGACAAAGGTAAAAGGGAATAAAAAAGGTATATATTACCCAAGGTTAACACATGAAACACAATTGTATCTGAAGTTTCAATGCAAATGCAACTAATTGATTAGCTCGTGTTTCTATGCAACTAATTGATTAAGTCAAGTATTCAACATCCTCCCACATTCTCCAATAACTGTAATTCATCATGAACCATCGGATTAGATAAATCTCTAGTCATTCTTGAATATTACTCAATGGAGTGTACGTTTCTACTGTGATTAGGATAATTCTTGGTTCAGCTAAATTATCTCACAACAACAAAATGAATATCATAATTGGGGTTTGTTCGGCAAACAGTTTTCAAAGCGTTTTTTTGCGTTGGTTTTTTTAAAACTTTTTCATGAATTGTAAAGATAGTGGAATGGTGCATATTAAAATTATTATCCATAAGCCTGTGATTGTTACAGGAAGGTTATTTCAATTGTTAAAAATCAAGTCATCCATGAAAACAAACTAAAGGAAAACAAGAGAAAATAATCCTTAAAGAATGAAAATTCAAACATGTGTTCACTGAATTGAAATCAATTCACAAACAAGTTGCTAGCATCCAGACCAGCAGTAGTCTAACTAATGCAGTTATACTAGACTGAAAGCAGGTCTAACTTACCATATGGTGTTCCACAAGATAACGAATTGTGTCTCTAACACCAGAGGAAATAAGATTGGAAGTGAAACCAAGAAACACTTTGCACCTCGTCGACTCCCTAAAGATTGGATCCTTCTCCTCCTCAGAGCAATCTTCTGTTACATTCTCATCGGCAAGCCTCCAATCTAACTTCAATCCAATTCAGTATTATTTCTCAAAAGTAAAATCATCAATGCTAAAAAAGTAACTGTGATGAGATATATATGTTATAAACGTCCAGTGAAGCAAAATAGCTGAACATCTCTTTTAGATAAAAGCTCACCATTTGATTGACGACTTCTATGGCATCTCCCAAATTGGAGGCTTGAAATCCAGTGGAGATCAAGGACCTTATAAGGTTGGAGTAATTTAGTCCTTGATTGAAGTCATATCCCTCAATTTTGATGCTTTTCCCCTCAAGATTCTCTGATTCCTTAAAAACTGTGGTGTGCACAGATGCCATAACATCATTATTCTCCATCCGACCTATTGTTTCACTGCCTGCACAAGGCATTTACATGAATATGGAGCTGGAAACGGTACAAAACAGTTGATTTGTGTCTGTACCGCCTTATTACTTTAAGAAAGTAATCCCAAAAATATTTGTATTTTGTATCCTTGTATTTGGAGCATTAGATTCTTTTCATTTCATCAATGAAGAGTTTTGTTTTCTTCAAAAAAAAAAAAAAATTAAAAAGAAAAGAAAAGAAAGTAATCCCAAAAAAGTAAAAAGTACCAATCCGTACATGCAACAAAAATTCTAAAACTAGTTGTCTCAGGTGACCGCAAGTTCATCAGTTTCAGTTCATACTAATTCAAGTTATTCAACTCCCAGAATCATGAAACTTAACGCTATAGGCAATATTTACATTTGCCTATTCCAGAGAAAACCCCCAGCACCCATGGAATAGTAAATAGCTAAAGTTATGCAGGAAATTAATGAAATCCCAAGAGTAGTAAGTTCATTTCAGCCCTCCTTTTAAATGGAAAAAAAATTTAAAAGGGGGGAAAACAGCAATAAAAGTATACAGAAGGCCAGTCCTTCTACTTAAAGTTGACAATGTGAACTCTTTCCTTCTTATCTTTCCAAAAGAATTTGAACAGGAACGTTGGGGCACAGCTGAAAATCACAACTACAAAACTCACTCAAATGTTGTAATGCAAGGAGGATTGTCATGTGAGATTAGTTGAGGTAGGCGTAAACTGACCAAACACTCACAGATATTAAAATATTATTATTATTAAGAAAAAAAACTGCAAAACTCACAATCATATCACCCTATCTAACAAGCAAATCTCAAATTAAAACCATCCAGAAAGACCAAACACAAACTTCTAACCATCATTACCACACACACACACACACATATATATAGTTGATGAATGAAATATCCAAAGAGTATAGGAGGGATAGACCCAAAAGGGAGTAACACCCAAATACAAACAAAAGAAAATCCCAAAAAATGTAACACCCAAATCATTACGGCATATATAAATCCAAAAGAGTGAAGCAATTAAATATTTTGTGGAGATAAGTAATCAAAATCATGAGGAGAGAACAAAAAAGTAAGATAATGAAAAGGGAAAGGACCTTACGTAACAGGAGAAAGAGTTTGAATGAGAAGAGAGAGATATATGGAACTGCTCTAGAACCAGCAGTGACTCTCTTTGATATTTATGTCTATCTTGGTGGGGAGAATCTCTCTCTCCCTATTTTACCCTAAACACTTGATACCATTCAAAATATATATATATACACAATTTTTAGAATGATAATTGGTGACTTATCAGCTAAAACTTTTTAAATCACCTATATGTGTTAAACCCTCTGCTTAATTATGTCATGGTTTAATCTTTGATTATTTTGCAGCCCCCATTCTCTTTTCATTGAGGTGGGAATATGAGATTGAGAAGAACATTTCCCTTATTCCTCTCCTCTGTATTCAGTTCACTTTATTATAACATACTATAGACTGCTCTTATTTCCAGTAAATTCAAACTACCATTGGTGAATGATTGATTTAAAGGAGAGAACTTGAATTTGCACAAAAAGCTCCTGGTTCACTCGCTACCACAATTTTAATCTATAACTCATCAAACCCAGCTATTATCTACAACAGTGAACATTGTGTTCCTATCAAAAAAAAAAAAAAAAAAAATCTACAACTATAAACATGCTGAGATCATGCTGAAATTATAACAACTCCTGCTTTCTTTCATTAGACAAATCTTAATTTGAGCTGTTGAGAAGAAATGCATAGATGGAGTTTGTAAGAATACCGTTAACAATAAAGTGGAAAGTTAGTGCAATCTGGTAGGAAGAGCGGCGGCGGGGACACGAGCGAGGGGGGGGAGCCGGCGGTCTGGATCGGAGACGGCCGGCAAGGAGGGGGAGCCGGCGTGAAGAGTAAATCAAGATGAAAAGGATGGCTTTCAGGTTTACTCCATTTGTTTAGGTTTAAATTTAAATACTATTTGATATATTTCTGGTGTTGGTTGATTTTGGTCTGCATTTTTTATTTTATTTTTGTCCTTATATTTCTTAAATATTTAATTTAATCTTTATAATTTGAGCTTCAGCTAAAAAAAAAATTAACATTTTAGTCCATTCGTTTTTTTAGTTTTAAAACATCAAAATGTTCACTTTTTTTAAATTTAAGAATCAAAGGAACTCAGTTTGAAGGGAAATATCATGTTTTTTTTTTTTTTTTTTTTTATAGAATCATGTGCTTTACTTTTAGCCTCTATCTTATTCTTTACAATAAATCTTACAAATTCATCCAAGTTCGGGAAAAAAAAACAAAAAAAACAAAAAATTTTCCGGCACTAAAAAAAGACTTAGTTACATAGTTCCTATGAGAATCTTTTGTGATAACATAGTTACATAGGTTTTTTTTTTTCTTTCTTGCATCAAAATTGTTTTTATTTAGTCAATTTTGATCATTATTTTATTTATTTATTTATTATTCTTATTATTATTTGCTAAAAAACTTTAAATGGCTCGATTTTAGATTTATCAAATTTATAAGAACTAAAATTAGATAATTAAAAATATATAAATCAAAGTAGAACAAGACCCAAAGTTTAAAAACGATATTCAACTTTATTATTACTATTGTAAGTTAAAACTTATTCAATTTTTTTTTTTCTACAATATGTGGGGTGGAAAAATCTAACTTCTAACTTTAAAGGCGATGGTATAAACTTGCTTTATTTATTTATTTTTTTTTTTGCTCCTTCCGACCATGCTTATAAAAAACAAATAATTAAAGGATCTTTGACTTTAATATTCCAAGAGTTGAAATGAATGACCTATGTTGAAAAAAATGTATAAAAACTAATTGTCATTTAGCTAAAATTGAGTTGTATTGAGTCATCTTCAACACATGCTTATAAACATTGTGTCTGGGCGTGTGCGCGTGCATACGTCCGTGGATCAAATGAGGTTAATTTGTGTGTATATGTATGTATATTAATTAATTTGTGTTCCTTAAAATAACAAGGGAAAGAAATAACATTATTGTCAAAAAAAAAAAAAAAAAAAAAAAAAAAAAAGCTTAGCTCAATTGGCAATAGTATGTTCTAAGGATCAAGAGGTTCATGGTTCAAAGCCCCCTACCATTTATATTAAAAATAATAATAATAATGTTGTATTTTATTTTTTTAATCACATCACAATTCATATCATATCTTATAATATCATGCTATCTTCATATTTCATATCAGTTTTAGAAGATGATTTATGTATGCCCTATTTATAACCATTATATGAAATTAAGTATATTTTCTCTCAAATTCTTACAATAGTGTTCATCTTTTCAAGTGAAATAGGTGAATTCTTAGCCAAATCTCAAAAATAATTACAAAATTTTAAAAACTACTTTTTTTTTTTTCAAAATTTGACTTAGTTTTTTAAAATAGTGATATAAAGTAGATAATAAAACAAGAATTTAGCGACGAAAAAGGCGTTTATAGGCTTAATTTTATTAAAAAACTAATAAAAATCAAAATGTTACCTAACCTAGCTTTTTAAATGTTGTGTTCATATATTAATTTCTTAACTATAATTATGTGTCCATGCATTCATGTTTGGACTATTATTTGTTGCTAAAAATTCTACCCTGAACAATTGATTATCCATAAACTACTTAAATTCAATTATCAATAATAAACTCTAAAATTATGGACAACTTTTGTTTTTTGGAAAAGTTATTCTATTTTTTCTTTCTAATTGAATATAGCAATTAAACAAAAAATGAAATTAACAAAAAAAAAGTAAATAATAAAGATTAGCATATAATATAATGTCATTCTTTCTTAACATTATATTACATTTTAAAAGTTTAGTTTTAGAAATTTATTATTCATTACATATATGTATATATCAACTAAAAATAAAAAGAATAAATTTGTGATGTAAAGCTATTATTTTATACAAGACAACATAGTATATCAGTTTAGCTTAGGTAAGTTATCACTATCCATCAATTATGTTTTAGGTTTAATTACAAATTTGGTCCCTATGGTTTAGAGAAAATTAGAATTTAGTCTCTATATTTAAAAAATTAGAGTTTAATCCCTATGGTTTGATAAAGTTCTCACAAATAGTCCCTCTCGTAGAGACTATGTATGAATTGTAAGGGCTATGGCGTTGACCCTGGCTATACAATTGTCCCACATCGGTTAGGAAGGAGAACGAAACCTTCCTTATAAAGGGGGTAGATACCTTTCTATATACGAGGCCTTTTGGTAGGCGCAACCCTGCCAAGAACAAAACTGTGAGGGGTAACCCAAAGCGGACAATATCGTATAGCGGGTGGTCTGGGCTGTTACATGAATACTTTATCAACCCATAAGAACTTGATTTTAATTATAAACCATAAAGATTAAATTCTAACTTTTTTCAAAATGTAGAGACTAAACTTACCATTTAACCTATCATACCATCTTAAAAAGGAGCTTATGAGAAGAATCATTTTTGGATGATTTTGTCCAAATGTACCATTTAACCTATCATACCATCTTAAAAAGCTTATGAGAAGAATCATTTTTGGATGATTTTGTCCAAATGTAAATTTTATAAGTCCAATTGTATCCTTTAATTAAATTATTATAAATATTAGAACAAATTAGATGTCCATTATATAAATATGCTTAGTGACTAAAGGTCATGTGTCTACTAAAGACACATCCTTAGTGGCCATGAAATGCCACTACCTACTTGCCAAATTGCCTATAAATAGAGCCTTTTGTGGATATTGTAACACACAAATGGGAGAGAAAATAAGAGAAAAGATTGGTGTTGATAAATTTCATAAAATTCCACTTTCTTTATTTTTAGTTTGTCTTAAGTTTATTTTATTTAATTTAGTTGTTTTAATTACTTTTATATTATTTAATTATTTTAATATTATAATTTTTCGATTTTCGTGCTCCCGTTTTTCCGTCATTTTGCTCCTCAATTTTACAACACGTTATCAGCACGAGCTCTTGCCGTTTTCCCGTTGAAGGTAGGTTCTAAAGGTATGTCATTTTCTCTTTATTATAATTAGTAAATTAAAAGTTGTTTTGCATGTTTAATATATATTAAATTGCTAATATAAATATAATTCTTTGTGATAGTGTTATCATGGCAAATCTTACAAAAATATAATTTTCAGCCCTTGACATCAATGGAAATAATTATTTGTCATGGGTGCTTGATGCTGAAATACATCTCGATGCCATGAACTTGGGAGAAACAATTAAGGAAGGAAATGCAACATCCATTCAAGGAAAAAACAAAAGCTATGATTTTCCTTCGCCATCATCTTCACGAGGGATTGAAGATGGAATATTTAACAATAAAAGATCCTTGTATCTTGTGGAAGAATTTAAAACAGAGATATGATCATCAAAAAACAGTCATTCTTCCTAAAGCTCGTTATGAATGGATGCATTTGAGGCTCCATGATTTCAAATCAGTAAGTGATTACAACTCCGCGTTATTTAAAATCAGTTCAAAATTATTGCTGATGCGGATATGTTGGAGAAGACATTTTCTACATTTCATGCCTCGAATATGCTCCTGCAGCAGCAATATCGAGAGAAAAGTTTTAAACAATATTCTAAATTAATTTCATGTCTTCTCGTGGCTGAACAAAATAATGAGCTATTAATGAAGAGCCATGAATCTCGACCAACTAGAACAACACCATTCCCTGAAGTGAATGCTGTAAATTTTAGTAATCATGGTCGAGGTCGTGATCGTGACCATGGCAGAGGAAAAAATAGTTATTATTTTCGTGGTGGTCATTCTAATCATCCAAATTTCAAAACAACCACCCGAAATGATGATCATAAAGGAAAAGCTCCACAAGATAAGTAAGCACAAATGATGGCATAGCAAGTTTTTCTTTTGATTTTGAGAATATGTAGAATTGTTTTATCTATCTTTCATGTTTTTTAGTTAAACCTTGTATTACAAGTTTTGTTTTCTTATTGTAATTATCTTGTTTAAATGAAGAATAAATGAGAAATGAAGATCTATGTCTAGTAGACTGTGCAACTAGACATACAATACTTACAAATAAAAAATATTTTTCCAAATTGACAATGCTGGAAGCAAAGTCAATATAATATCAGGTTCTACAAACCTGATTATATTATTTTGCCTAGAGGAGTCAATATAATATCAGGTTCTACAAACCTGATTGAAGGATTTGGAAAAACAAATATTATTTTGCCTAGAGGAACAAAATTTACGATTAACAATGCATTGTTCTCTAGTCAATCAAAGATAAATCTATTAAGTTTTAAAGATATACATTGCAATGGTTATCATATTGAGACTGATAGGATAAATGAGATAGAATATCTTTATATCATATCTATTGTCTCACATGAAAAACGTATATTGGAAAAGTTGCCTGTTTTATCTTCTGGATTATATTATACTCATATACGAGTCATTGAAACATATGCAACAATGAACCTGAAGTTCATGAATCTAGATATATTTACAATTTGGCATAACCGATTGGGTCATCTAGGATCTATAATGATGAGAAAAATCATTGAAAATTCAAATGGACATCCATTGAAGAACCAGAAGATTTTTCAATCTAGTGAATTATTATGTGATGCTTGCTCTCAAGACAAATTAATAATTAGATCATCACCAACTAAAGTAGGAACCGAATCACCTACATTTTTTGAACGAATTCATGGTGATATATGTGGACCTATTAACCCACCAAGTGGACCATTTAAATATTTTATAGTATTAATAGACGCATCCAATAGATGGTCACACGTGTCCTTATTATCAAGTCGAAACCTTGCATTTGCAAGATTACTTGCTCAAATAATTAAGTTAAGAGCACAATTTCCTGATTATACAATTAAGACCATTCGTTTTGATAATGTTGGTGAATTTACATCTCAAACTTTCGATAATCATTGTATGTCATTTGGGATAAATGTTGAACATCCTGTAACTCATGTTCATACACAAAATGGTTTAGCAAAATCATTTATAAAACGTTTGCAATTAATTGCTAGACTATTACTTATGAGAGCGAAGCTTCCTATGGGGACAAGCTATTTTGCATGCTGCGTCACTTGCACGCATTAGGCTAGTAGCTAATCATAAATACTCATCATTACAATTAGTTTATGGCCATGAGCCAAATATTTCCCATCTAAGAATTTTTGGATGTGCAGTATATGTTCCAATTGCTCCACCACAACGTACTAAGATGAGTTTTCAAAGGAGGTTAGGAATGTATGTTGGATATGATTCCCCATCAATTATTAAATATCTTGAACCCCTGAAGGGTGATTTATTTACTGCACGATTTGCTGATTGTCATTTTAATGAGACAAATTTTCCAACGTTAGGAGGATGAATTAAGAAGTTGGAAAAGAAAATTAAATGGAATGCATCATTATTGTCTCATTTAGATCCCCATACAAATCAACGTGAACTTGAAGTTCAGAAAATAATTCATTTGCAAAATATAGCAAATCAATTACTAGATGCATTTATAGATGCAAAGAAAGTAACTAAATCACATATACCCGTTGCCAATGTTCCGTCGAAAATTGATATCTCAACACAGCAAGTTGTCACTAATAAATCTGGAACACGCCAGAAGCGTGGTAGACCAGTGGGTTCCAAAGATAAAAATCCATTAACTCATATTTAATATATATAACTAAATAAAATTAATTAATAAATAAATTAAATATCACAATTATATGAATTTAAATAGTTAAACTCTTTAATTAAATTAATCAATATTCATTAACTATAAGTCATTCCACTAAAAATATATAACTACACTTTCGCATTATAGATATATTTATGTGTCTACGATATAACCAATCAACGACAAGTCGACCCTTCACAAATGACTGTAACTACAGCTGAGTCAAATTACTATTTTATCCCCGTAATTACATCTAACTCCTTAAGTATCACTGATCCCTCTAATGAACAAACAGTTTATAATCCAACTATAAACTAACCTCTCTCGAGCCAATGAGAGGGTGAGACCTCATTGTTCAAGACCCAAAATTACCTTAAGGAATCAATTTATCTACTTACCCTAAAGATGGGAATGAGTGAATTTCATTTTGTTAAGATATGTTCCCAACTTCCTACTCAAACAAATCCCCAAAATGGTAGGCTTATTGAATAGGTGATCTGACACTCTCACTCATACAGATCAAAGGGTTGTCCTCATAGATAGGAGTTCATAACTCACTCAGGATTATGAGAAAAACCGAAGAAATTTTTGTATGGGAAAAACCGAAGAAATTTGACTGGTGTTGGGTTTTTCATTAACCAAATCGGATAAACCCGAAAACAGCTGATAATATTTATATTACATTTTAACGTATGTTTTTATATGTGATTCATGGCCCATTTGGTTGCCCCTATGCCCCATAAACACAATGTCTCGTGTATTTTATTTTACTACGACAGTTATGGTAAAGGTGAGAATCAAAATAGCTTAGCAATAATTGACATATAACCACATTCTAAAGGTGAGAGGTTCGATCTCCCATGCCCACAATTGTTGTACTAAAAAAAAGATCACTCATTTTTTTTAATTGTTTCAAAATAAAATTTAAGAACTCACAAATAAATGGACAACTTAAATAAAACACTAAATTTGAAGCTCATAAAACTAACAAGTAGAGACTGTTTTTTTTTTAGAATTTAAAACTAAGCAATAAACCAACTATATAGACCAATTTTAAGATTAATTCAAAGTAGAAAAACTAAACTTAGACATTTAAAAGCTGCACTTTCAATAAATCTTAAATTTAGTCATCGAAGTTAATTTTTATCAAAATTGGACAAATAATTATATAATTTTCGTGCAAGAAAATAAAATATGTTTGTAAAATTTAGAGTAAAAATATTAATAGGTAATAAAACAATTTTGAACAAATCAATAATAAACTAACATCATGGACTAGATTTAAGATTTATGGTTGTATGCATTATTTTTTATTTTTCCTCTCTCAACGATACGTTAGAAAAAAAATTAAATTGAACTTCAAAATTGTCATGTTGTATCATTTTGGACCATAAACTTTTTTCCTCGATGGTTATATTTATATATGTGTGTGGAATTTTTTTTTTTTTTTTTTTTTTGGAAAAAACTAATCATAGAGTTTTTTTTTTTCTTCCCCTAATTTATAAATTTTGAAAATGTTATTTTAGGGTCAACTTGTGCCTTTTCAAATTTATTGTTATGCAAAATTTTATTTTATTGAAATTAATGAATTTAGGAAAAAATTTAGTAAATTAGCTGAAATTGTCCCTCCGTTAACGATCGTAAGCCTAAGCCTTTCCTTTTCCCTAAACCCTATACACCAGCCACTTGAACCCTGCCCCGCTTCACGCTGCCGCCACCGCCACCGCACGTTGTATTCTCAGCTGCCACTGTCTCACCCTTCCGCCGCCACTCCCTCTCACACTCTCTTTCCTCTCCGAACAACCACAATCACTCATCTTTGTTCTCTTTTTCTCAGAAACAGTGTTCAGCCCCTAACCCTCGCCGTTGGTGAGATAGCGCCTTCGCCGCTCATTTTTCAGATTCCTAAGGTTTTGATTATTTTTATTCTGATTTCGGATTTTGTTTTGTTTGTTTATTCTGTTCACCTCCGAAGAACAAAATCAAGAAGCAGCTTTTTTGTTTTGGTTGATTTCTTCCTCAACCGATGTTCAACCAGTCTAAGTGAAAAAATAAAACGTAATTTGTTTTTAAAATTCATATCCAAATTAAGTTTAAGAGATGAGCAAAGCAAAACAAAACTCACCCATAGTTTTGTAACTTTTGTTCACTATGAAAAGAATAAAAAAGCTGTAGTTTAAAGGATTGTCAGTTTAAAAACAACAAAATACTATGAACAAACAAAATAGCCGCCGCCTGTACACGGTTCAGCGTTGCATCTGGCAGCCGTCTTTCTTCCAGTACTTATTTTCATGTAGTAATCAGTGCATATGAATGTTCTTATATCCATGATTATTTTAGTTGATGGGATGTTTCTTTTGAAGTTATTTTGTTTTTCGTTTATTTATGTGAAGACTCTAGGTGGGGGTTTGGCTCATAGGTCAAAACAATGTTGCGAAGAAACATTCGGCTGAGGAGGGAGTATTTGTACAGAAAGAGTTTAGAAGGCAAAGAGCGTTTGCTATACGAGAAGAAGCGGAAGATTAGAGAAGCCCTAGAAGGTATTGCATCTCTTTTTGCTTGATTGCATTCCTCCCTCAACAGGAGGAAATGTCATTGATCAATAAAAAAGGGAGGGTACAAAATTGGAGGATTAAATAACTAACTACTCGTCAACAGAGTTACAGAAAACTTTTCAATTAGCTTCTCTATTGAAGATGTAATAGTTACAAAAACGGTTAGAAACTTAGAAGGAATGCCCAATTGCGGAAACCAAAAAAAGGATTGAATCAGAAGTAATATGAGAATTTGAAAATATATATGCAACTTTTTTCCAACTGCCTCAAAGCTCCTAAACTTGCAAATGTGAACCTTTAGCTCAATATTTTGTGAACTTTTTCTTACTGCAGAGGGAAAACCTTTTCCTACTGAACTTCGTAATGAGGAGGCGGCACTTCGTAAAGAAATTGAACTTGAGGATGAGCTCACAGCAGGTACTATTTTTTCATCGTTTAATGAAGAAAATGAATGAGATTGGCATCTTCAAGTCAATGACTTATTTGGGATCTTGATCCTCATCCTCTAACACTAATGGTTTTAAGATCATTCTTTTACCATCTTTCTATCTCTTTCAATTATTTCACATTTCTTTGTGAAAATGGAGTTTAATCTTAAGAGTTCACAAGAGAGTTTTGCATGCAAAACAAATCTTTCTTCATTAGCTTAGTTGGTAAGCTGTGGAGATTTCTTTATTAATAAAGAGAAGCTTCTTCTTTACTCGATACATTAGATTCCAATGGGATCAAACTCTTTGTGCGTTTTCTAATATTATTTTTCTTTTTATGGATAACAAAATTTTCATTGAGATGAAATCAATTTATTTGGTTAGAATATACTGCAGAAGGACTAAAACCACTTCAATGCCCATTGAATCAGAAGTACATTAGAAAGAAAGGTTTGATCAGGATCATTTTAGTTGGAAAAAAAATCGGATCATAACTGGTTTGTGGAAATTATCACTCTTTCCTATGAAGTCAAGAGATGTATTATGGTTACAACAGTGTTAGGAAGGGTGGATCGAGTGTTTTGAGAGATGTTGGATGATTTTAAGTGGAAATAGGAGGGGATAAGGATGGGGATAATTATGTTGAAGAAAATGTAAGTACTAATAGGGGCATTTTGAGAATAGAAGTAGAGTAAGGGTTAATGGTAGTTAGTTAGAGATAGATTGGTTATAGATACAAGGGATTAGGGTTTGTAGGGGGTTCATAGTTTGGTAAGTCAATCCTGAGCGGATTGATTGTGGGAGAGACATAGCAGACATAGCCCTCTAGAAAGGTTGTTGGTGATATTGCAATGTAGTTCTCTGGTGTGATCACTAGAAAGCCTTTTGTTAAGCTTTTCATTTTCACGGCATGCTTCAGTTACCAAATCACACTACATAATCTTTAATCCATACACGTAGTGTGCTGCGCAAGCATTGAGTCAACTGAGTTAATGACGGGCATGTATTAAGACACAAAATTGAAAGCTACAAAACTGACCGGCACTATCTTGAAAGTTCGGAACCAAATTTGTAAGTTGATTTTTATTTTAATATGATGTTTTGTTTCTTACCAAAGAGGTGGAGGAGAAACATCAAAGTAAAATGGGTAGTTCTGTTTTTGCAATTTGCTTATCTCGAATTTTTTGAACATCTATTCAAAGGCCTCTCCGTTTTATGCTGTCCCAATTCTTAACAGAACTCTTGATTCTTAATGTCAAATAGTAAGTGCAAGTTGGTTTCTAGAATTTCTTGCTGATGTACAGCTGCCTCTTTGTGTGCATCAAATTCAGTCCCAAGGACACACATCGATGATGAATATGCGAATGCTTCAGAAGTTGATCCTAAAATTTTGATAACTACATCTCGGGATCCAAGCGCACCTTTGACACAGTTTGCAAAGGTTGGTATAATCTATCCTTTTTCCTCGGTAACTTTTGTAGTTGATAGATTTAAACATATAGTTTTTGGCCTTAACTGGAGTTTTATTGGCAATCTGTACGCAGGAATTAAAAATTGTTTTCCCCAATGCACAACGAATGAATCGTGGTGGTCAGGTTAGTATTCGTTTTGCCTACCTCATTGGGTTTTCTATCATCGGTTCATTTTTACATTTAGCCATTGATTTCAACTTGGTATTTCTTGTTATTCTTTGAAGCCAAATAATTGCCTTTTGTGACTACAGTTTTTTTAGATGTATGAATACTTTGTTATTTGATAGTAGATACTTGATTACATGGTGGATGGTTTAAAAATCAGTAGGAAAAAACTAGGTATATATGGGTTGAACTTTCGATAGTCAGCGACTCGGCTCATTAGGCTGTTAACAACTCATGGGGTTTTAATGCTTGGTGTTGGAAGATGACAATGTTTCATAAGATAAGCTAAGATGTTTGTAAATTGTAAAATGTCAGTTGGTGTAAGGTATCTCCCTTACAATCAATATATTAATAACACAATATATAGCCCAAAGGCAACTACATGTTACTCAGCCTTTTAAGAGGGTCGTACTATTGTTCCTAATACAAAAAGTCTCACAAGATAAAACATACCTTTTCTAACCCTCAGACTATCTATATATATAAACTGATCAGTGAAAAAACCACAACAAAAGATAGTCCAACAAGCAACTTCCATAGGGTGCAATTCCAATCCTGCCCCTCCTTGCATGCATATTTACAATAGGAGGTCTTACAGTTTGTCCAGTCAGGCCCATGAAAAGCTTCCAATGCTATATTTTGCCTGTTACAAAATGATAGAAACTAGAGTGTTATATTGATGTCATGCAAAATTATAAAATATGGAAAAATACCCTATATTTTCGCATGTGAAGTTAAAAGTGAATTTTAAGATAATCTCACAGAAAAGTGGAGGTGGAATGTGTTGGTGGTGGTGGTATACTTATCTCCTCATCATATGTAAGCCTGTTGTTTGATTAAAATGTTTTGTTGTTTCTTAGGTGATCTCAGAGATTATAGAGACCTGCCGTGCTCATGAATTTACAGATGTTATTTTAGTTCATGAACATCGTGGTGTGCCAGATGGTTTGATTATCAGCCATCTTCCTTTTGGTCCAACGGCATATTTTGGATTGTTGAATGTGGTAAGTGTTCTTTTGGAATTCATTTTCCTAACTAATAGTTTTTGGCTCTGGGTGGTTGGGCTGGAAGACTAACCATCTTTTCCAATTGAGGTTACAAGACATGAAATTAGGGACAAAAAAGCTATGGGAACAATGCCTGAGGCCTATCCGCACATAATTTTGAACAATTTTACCACAAAGGTAACACATATGTTTTGAATGATACATCACCTTGTCGTTTGACATATTTCATGATAGTCTTTGTTACTTTCAACCATGCGTTCTTTATTTTGATATTTGTATTGGATTTTGACATTGAATGATGTTAGATTGCTGAATTTATATTTCATAACACAATGAAAGAGGCTGAACTTGAAAATGAATCTGATGTACATTACTATTACTATTAGCAATTATTTCTTCTAGTCTCCAAGTTAATTCTTTCAAACTAAATAATGTCTACTTTTCAGAGTCACGATTTTCTTAATATTCCTATTATTGACATGCTGGTGCCATTATATCTTAATTATCTTAACATCATTTTGTTAGCTAAACACCTCGAATTTACTCCAATATGGGAAGTTCTATTTATATTTCCCCCCTTCTCTCCCCATAAGATCCCATCATTTGTTCTATTTCTATTCGCCACCATATCCCATGTTTATGGTTGCATGTTGAGTACATCAATGCCTACATTTTCCCTCGTTCTGCTATTGTGTAAAGCTAATTTGTTTGTTTGTTTTTTTAGAGCGATTACTTATGTAAAGATAATTTGTTATTCAGCGTTTTGTTTAAATTGCACATTTAATAATATTTCTCTGCATCCTTTGTTCTACTTTATTGTTCTATTTTTGATAGTTGGGTGAAAGGACGGCCAATATCTTAAAGCATCTATTTCCTGTGCCAAAGCCAGATACCAAACGTGTGGTTACTTTTGCTAATCAGTCCGACTATATTTCATTCAGGTTGGTTTACTAAAAATTTTCCTTAGAGAATGTTAAACTGGTGATGATGATACTTGGGATTAGTTTGGGATGGCAGTGCTTTAAGAAAAACAAGTTATGATATAAAATGAATCAGTGTTTACTATTTGGTAAAATAATATCAAATTGTTGTGATTTAGCAATGTTGACCCAAATAAACATATTATTTTCATATTGTTATTAATATCTATTTTATTGTAAGTTAAGTTTACGTTCTTGAAAAAAAATGTTTACAAATTTATATGATTTTAATTGCAAGATATATTGAACCTACAGCCTTTTTCAGAGGAGCAGAGTTGTTTCCTAGTTTCAAATTCTCAATTTCATTTGTGGGCTTCGTGGCGAAGCCTCATAATTATCATTTAGGTCTTATTTTATTTCATCGGACACCCTTTTTATGGTCTCTCCCTTTTTTGTGGGTTAAATTTTTATATTGATCTTATATTATTTCATTGTTTTTCTCAATGAAATTTTAGCTATTCGTCAAAAAAATCTCATTTCTCTTTCAATGCCGTCAATTTTTCATTTAGCTTGTCCTCATGAAGGAAAATGTTAATTTCATCCCGTTGGTCTATATATATATATATATATATTTGAAGTTGTGTTTCTTCAGTAGTAAGTAGTTCTTTGCTAATTTGTGCCTGTTTTCTTTGGTTATTTGAATTAAAAAAAATCTCTAGGCATCATATTTATGAGAAGCATGGAGGTGCCAAATCAATTGAGCTGAAGGAGATTGGTCCACGGTTTGAATTGCGACTGTACCAGGTACCTATTCTGTGATTCAGTTCATTGCTTTCCCGCATTTGATATATACTTTCCCGATACTAGAGATAGCATTTCAATGAACAAAGATAAAAAGTAATTTAGGTGATCAAACGTTGTTTTACTTTGATACTGTATAAAGTATTTGATAACAAACTAATTAATAAGCAGCAATGGCTTGTATATTATTCTTATTATTTGAATTGACCATTCTAATCTTTGAGCGTGAAACTGCCTGCATGGTTAAGAGATCCAAACTCTCTATGTGAGAGTCAATTTTAAGTTTTAAGATGGCCAAAAGTTGGAAATTATTGTCATGGTACACATGCCTTTAGACGAAGAAAATAAAAGTTGCTCAAATACAACTTATTTTATTTTAGAGAAAACCAGTACAATTGTACTGGATTCAAACAGAATTTGATGGAGGATGACATATCTTTAGACAAAACTCAAGACTTTGTTTTTAAAGCTTGATGATAATATTTTTCTATCGTCCTTTTGCAGTTTGTAGAAATGTGTAATTTGTCAGTACCAAAAGTTTTTGTATGGAGTTGATTTAATATCATTTTGTATTTTGGACGGGCAGTTTTTCCTGGTTTCTCATTCAGTGCTAGATGTTGCCAGCAATCTTATTTGTTATATTTCGTTTCATGGAATGTTTCTCTTCCAGTATAAATCGAAGTATTTGTTGAATAAATAATAGGTTAAATTTCTCCCAGTTTTTTTGTTTGCCTTTTTGTCTCCAAACTTTGAATTTCGTGTTCAATTGATCTTTGAACTTTAAAAAGTGTTTAGTATATTCTTAATTTTTCTATTTTGCATTCAATAGCTCCCTTAATTTTTAATTGTATTTGGTAGATCCTTGTTTAAGGTTTCATTAGACATAAGTTTTAGTTTTATAGCTAATAAATGAGTTAATTCTTAGATCTTTTGAATGCATCAAGGGCCTATTAGATACCATACGAGCTTGAATGTTCGAGGACATATTGAATATTTTATAAGACAAAATTAAAAATTTAGAGAGCTATTACAAATTTAACCTCACTAGTCTTGCCCTGCCTGACCGCATTCGAATAGAACACAATCTGCAATTTTCTTGCATCTGAGTATTGTTTTTGAGTGGTAAGCAATATTATGATGCTCTCTAAATTTCCTTTTTGGTTTTCGTGGATGTTTGTGGCAGATAAAGTTAGGAACTGTGGACCAAACCGAAGCTCAGAATGAATGGGTGATCAGACCATACATGAGAACAACCAAGAAGCGTGATTTCCTTGGTGTTTGAAAAACCGCTAAAAAGCAGATTGTAATCTATCTATATTTTATTATCATTGTTTTGCATAATCATATTTTTATTAAAGTTTATATTTTGTTCGGTTGGTTTGGGATACCAAATTTTCTCTAAATTATTGATAGATTTAGTTGAATCTTTGTATTAGAAAGGTAGTTTTGTTTTTGACCCAATGATTATATAAGTTTGGAGAGACGTGCACTTAAAATTTTGTGCGGAAATTCTATGACTATTAATGAAATTTTTTAGTTTGTATATGGGGGCATAGTATTTATGATATTTTTAAGTTTTCATAGATTCAATATTGATACGAGGGATGAATTGATATTTTCGTTGTATCGTAGAAAAATTCATGAAACATAAAAACTAAACTACAAAATGTCACTAGTGAAATCTAATATAAATAATAGGCATCTTAATTTGTTTAAAAATCATGAAATGTTTATTAGTAGTCTATCATTAATAGATAATGATTTTTTTTAATTATTTGTAAATAGTTTGGTATTTTCTTTTATTTATAATAATTTACCTAAATTTATTTTTAAAATTTTTTATTTTTATAATTTTTGCAGAAATATCTATTGAAATCGACATTTTATCAATACTTCCAATTGAAATTTTGGTAAAATTAACATTTCAACATTTCTATTAACATCAATATTTTAAACATTGTATGGGTGATAGTTTGATTTTTTGGATAGTTGTAAATATAGCAATAAGATTCAAATTTGCTATAATTGTAATTTTAAAAATATTGCTATACACTTAGTTATTATTCCTAAAATTGCTACACATCACAATTACTCTTGATTTTTCCAGTTTTGGGCCCAATCAAAAATCAACTTGAACCAAATTGTTTGATTTTTGTAAGAGATTTTTACATAAAAAAATCATTTTGGCCACATATTTTCAAAAATGCCTTTAATTTTGAATTTTTTTCAATAAATGCTTTTAGTGTTATTTTTGTACAAATTTGCCTTTTTTTATTACTTTTTTTTTTTTTTTTTTTTATATATTTTCATATTCATGGACTCTCTTGATGATAGGAAGAGAAAATGCATTTATTAGGCCATTTTTTTATTATTTTTAAATGTATGTAATATATTTTTTTCCCTATTTTTCATTGGAGAGATAAAATGAATTTAATATATTTTTTTCTATGTTCAATTAGAGAAAGAAAATGCATTTAACGTTTGATTTTTGATATTGTGTGATATATTCCATTGTTTGTTTGAGTACTATTTGTTTTCATGTAATATATTACCTTGTTTATTTGACATATATCCGAGCTATTTTGATATGTATGACCTAATTAGGTATTGTTTGTGTTCCTGTAATATATTTATTATTCTAATGCAATTTTTATATGATGGTTTGACTTATTTGAGTTTGCCTATTATACTCCGTCGTTTATTTTGAGTTTGCTTATATTTTGTATTATTATCTCATATATACCATAGTTTAGATTTATGGTTATTTTTAAATATAAGTTAGAACATTTGTTTAAGATGTTTGCAAATATTTTAATTAATACATGGAATATACATTAAGATTGACTAAATTCCATTTAAGTAAATTTAATATAAGCTCCTTAACCGAAATCTATAATTCTCAATTAATGTGATTGTTTGAAATTCAATTTAAAACCTCATGATCTTCGAATAAACAAAGTTATCTAGCATCGTGTATAAATCACAAAGGAATTTAATGTTCAATATATATATATTAGTGTATATATCATAAAACAAAAAGTATTAATAAAAGATTGAAGATATATATCACAGTACGTCGAAAATGAACATTATTATATATTTAAATAAGTAAAGTAATTTCGATATAACTGTATCTACGTACAATACAATATAAACCTCCCGGCGTCGTGGACTGTTATCATCTAGAACCCCATGCCGTCAATTCGTCCCGCGTCGGATCTGCTTGCCCTGCAATAGATCTGCTACCCACGCGCTGGAGATGCGCCGGATCTGCTCGGCCTGCGATGGAGATGTGCCGCATCTGCTTGCCCCGTGTCGGAAGATGCGCCGTATCTGTTTGCCCCGCGTCGGAAGATGCACTGGATCTGCTCCGCCAAGTTATCCGTCTCCTGCCTGCAATTCACACCACCAGAAAGGAGAAAAGAAAGGGAGGAGGAAGAAGAATAGAGAGGGAAGAGAAAGAAAGGAGAAGTGAAAGAATTTTAATTTTTTTTTTTTTTTTTAAAGAGGTAAATCAATGGGCGTGAAACCATAAGCCTATCCATGGAGGAGAGAGAATCAAAACTTTATATAAATATATTTGTGTGTGGACCAAGGCCTAAATTGTTAATAGCCAATAATATTAGTGGAAAAACAAAGCTAAATAGACAACAATTTTTTTATTATTTATTTATTTATTTTGTAAAAACTGAAATGTCCAAAAAAGTTAATGTAATATAGGCCTCAATTTAAAGCCTTTTTATGTGGAAATCCCTTTTTGTAAAGAAGCGCTGAATGGTCCGAACAAAGATTTGATTTCACATACAACCGAGACCGGTTTGGTCCTCCATTTTGGGGTGATTGTTTTTTTTTTCTCTATTATTGTTATCTTTGGGCCCACTTTTTCATTTGTAATTTATGAAAAAATGGAAAAAAAAAAAAAACAATTAAATTGCTATTAAGTACTAAAGGAGAAAATGTGAGTACTTTTAATGTTTGATTTATGAAAATGACAAAAAGGATTTTTAAATTAAAACAATAACAAAATCAATTTCAGAATTATCAATTAATAATTATCCAAGGATGAAAATTTCCTGAAGATTAAAAAATTCATTAACTGAAAAATAAACATTAATTTTTTTTTTAAGTGCTATATATTTTGTTAAGCACTTGACAGTTAGAAATTCAATGCAAACATACTCTAAATTTCATAAATACACCTTTTGTACTTAGGATTTGAACTTTATATCTATTTAGTTTCCAAAAGTTTTAAAGCTAGAAATTTTGGTTCATGAGGTTGAATTTAGTTTCTATTTTGATTTCTAAATATAGAAAACTGAAAAATTGGTCTTTAGAGTTTGGAGAAATCTAGAATTTAGTCTCTACAGTTTTAAAAGTTAGAATTAAGTCTGTATATTTTAATTATCATGTGTTGGCCTAGTTGTAGTAAGAATATCAAGAAAATACCAAAATGTTAAGGGGTCATGAATTCAATCCATAATGACTACTACCAATCTATGTGAGATAAGGGTAAAATGAAGACTCTTTATTTTGTAAACTTAAAATTCTACTCTCGAAGTCTATTAGGATAGTTTAAAAAAATATTACTATATATTTAATTATTATTTTTAAAAGTGATCCTAATGTAATTAGGTAGGTGAAAAAGTGGGGCTTGGTGGATCTTTCATATGAAACAAATGGTGATTTTAATGACAAAAATGTGGATTTGGTGGTGCACTAGGAACAACATATATTGAATACCAAATCCTTGTTACATCTCATTTCTGCCATAGCTGTCCAATTGGCATTAGATATATGCAACTCACACCACTTTGCATGGAAACTAGATTCTAAAATTGTTTGGAATTAATTACACCACCAAATTCAATGTTTATAAACATGTTTGGTCTAAACAGTAAGAGTTGGAACCAGAAAACCCAATATTTAGGGCATGAATGAAATCAGGGTGGCTAACCTCATGGTAATTGTGATAAATAGTTGTCAAAGTTTTTCATCTTTCACCGATACCATCTTTTTGGCCGATTGTTTTAATTGCTCATCCTGGTATATTTCATTTAGGATTCATATTGAAACAAAAATAAAAATATAATTTAGTTGTTCTTGATAGAATCCTAATCATGACGAAGATTGAGACCAACTATTATTTGTATGTCTTCTCCAAATCTAACGTAATCTTTTCCAAATATTATTTATGTAGTCTTTTTCAAATCCCCTATTTCAATATCCATTAATATCTCATCAGATGAAGAAATAAAAAATAGAGTTGAATGGATATTGGAAATAGGATTTGGGGAAGATTAAGTAAGATTTAGGAGAAGATTACATAATATTTGGGAAAGATTACATAAGAATAATAGTTAGTCTCGATTTTGTCCTTGGTAGGATTCCACCTAGAAAACTTAAAGCTTTGTTTTGGTCTCTATATCGATTAGTGTCTTGGGATGAGTCATTAAAATAATTGGCCAAACAAGGTGCTATTTGTGGAAGGTGGAAAATTTTGAGTGCTATTTGTCACAATTTCCTTAACCACGCCCATCAAACATAACATTTAGGACATCTTTAATCCAATGTGCTCTTAAACCCGTTGTGGACCCTAAAAAAAAATTAATTTCACGAATTACTAACTTCTTTACCTCGGAGTCCCTAACTTTAACTCTTTAGACAACTTCTTTACCTTGGAGTCCCAAACTTTAACTCTTCGAGACTAAACAATTACTTCATTGGTTCAAACCCTTATTTAAGAGTTGTTTGGATCATAGATATTGTTTCATAGGTATGGATATTAAATATCTAGAATTTAAATGTTTGGAATAATTAATGTCTGTGTTTGAATATGCAAGATAATTAATGTGTCTTATTGACCAATTTTATATATAGAAACCAAAACTAAATAATTATTTAATGGAATGTAAGAGAACGATCAATTTAATCATAATTAAATTTAATTATTTAATCACTTGAAAAATATGAGAAATCGTCTTAAATGACAAAACCACTGAATATATTTACAACTAATAGCAAAATACACAGTCTATCTACTAGATACAA
Source organism: Citrullus mucosospermus (assembly GCA_030954485.1). Taxonomy (NCBI): domain Eukaryota; kingdom Viridiplantae; phylum Streptophyta; class Magnoliopsida; order Cucurbitales; family Cucurbitaceae; genus Citrullus; species Citrullus mucosospermus. Next base: position 8,274,202 of record CM062055.1, on the reverse strand, counting down.
ATAGTAGTCTATCACGACCTATTGTAAATAGACAATGAAATTTTGTTATATTTGTAAATATTTTGGTTCCTTTTGCTATATTTAAAAAGAATCCCTTAAAATATTAATTAAACATTATTTAAATTATTTTATTTAATAATAAAATTAATATAAATTAATTAAAATATTAATAATTAATGATAAAATCTTATATCAAATAGTTACATAACATAAAATATCAATGGTAAATGTATCACTTAAACTTATTAAGTCTAAATAATATATTTATACTTAATAATTAATTAAAATTAAAATTAATGATTAATTGATATGAATTTATTAATTAATCAATCTCTATTGATCTCCCAAGTATAAAAATTTCACAAAATTGAGGGTATCCTCATGTTAGATAGATATTAGTGTTATTGGATAATAATATTTTGAGTTTAAAAAAGTAAAATGATGTGAAAGTCTTAAATCCCACTATAATATATGGGAAACAAATCAGTTTTGTCCTCCTTAAGCTCATCACTCAAATGCCATCCACATGAATGTATTTTATGTTCCATGATTTTGTTTTGTTTTCTTGTATGTCTCCTGAAAAATAAAAATGAAAAAAAGAAGAAGTAATAGCTATGAAATAATATATATAAAAAATTAAATATTATAATAATTAAATTTCCTAATGGAAATATGAGCATTAAGTTACATATCATACATACTAAATAATTAATCACTAGAATTATTAAAGATATGTGGACTTAAAAACTTCAATTTATCAATCACAAAAACATCTTTTTAAATAATTAATTACTAAATAAGAACACATGCATAATAAAATTGTTAAGAATATGAAGTTCAACTCATTCATATTTGATCACAAGATGGCATAATTTTAAAAACACAACGTGACAAATCTAAATTTTAATTTGACAAACTCCAAACAAACAAGTAAGGAAAAAGAAATATACAGAGAAAATCATACCAAAGAATGTGTTAAAAATATTAATGTAAGCTTACAATGGATATCTTTATTAAATATTCAAAACTCAATATATAGGACAACAAATCTTAAGTAGTTAATCACTATATACGGTATAAACTCATTCCTTTTAAGTACTTTATTTTTATTTTTTTCTGATGTTGAAGACCACTAGGCCGATTATCTGAAAACACGAAGCGAGTGATTTACACGAGTGAAGCCACCATCGACGAGGAGATTGTCTCCGCTGATGTATCGAGCCTCGTCGCTGGCCAAGAACAAGACAGCATTGGCAACATCTTCGACCTCAAGTTCCACTCCCTGCAGATTAGCATTCTTTTTAGTAAACTCACGAAAACCTGTAAACACATCCTCAGTTCTCTCCTCTTCAGGCAAGTGAGCCACAGCCAAGGCCGTGGGAACCGCATAAGGAGAGACACAATTTACACGAATTCCATATTGACCAAGCTCGGCTGCAACGCTCCTCGTAAGCCCCAATACAGCATGCTTTGAGCCTATGTAATGATGCGGCCCTACCCCTGCTATGACGCTACCAACGCTGCCCAGTGATATGATCGATCCTTGCTTGCGCGGAATCATTACACTAGCAGCATACTTCATTCCCATGAAAACTGCTTTCACATTTATATCAAACACCCTCTCGAACTCCGAGACATTGACATTGCGAATATCGGACGAGGGTGTGCCCGAAATCCCAGCATTGTTCACCATTATGTCAAGTGTACCGAATTTACTTACTGTCAAATCGATTGCACGACGAATGTCGTCTTCCACAGTGACATCACAGTGAGAATAACAAGTGTTTGAGTCTTTATCGCCACCGAGGTTTTCGTGGAGACGATAACCGAGCTCGTCCTGCACATCAACGAAACAAACCTTTGCACCATGTATGTGGAACAGGCGCACAATGGCCTCTCCAATGCCAGAGGCTCCACCAGTGACCAATGCCACTTTCCCTAATAACCTGAAAATGGGAAGAATCAATCAAGAGTTTATATCAAACTTCAAAAGTGTTTTGATTCTCAAATACTTGCACATTCCTATACCAAATCTAAAAAGACATTATCTATCGTTACGATCATAACGAATGAAAAGCTAATCGAAAAATCAAATGTGTCGACGCATCAATGCAATCACAATCAATCTCATTTCCAACAAGAATTTGCTGAGAAATCCTTTATCCTTCAACCGACACCTTTATCATAGTGCAAACAGATGTTAACAAAATTTACATGACAGGGACTATTCTTTTCTTTTCCCCATTTTATACGATATAATCGACTCCGTTCCCCGTTTGGGATTCGAAGGGCAACCGTAGCGTTAAAGTAGTTCTTCCAGTTCTGATTTTGCAGGTGAAATGAGCATAAGCAAGCAAAACAATTGGAGGGTTCCAAATCCAGCAAACAGAAAGCAAAACAATTGGAGGGTTCCAAATCCAGCAAACAGCTGGAGGTTCATTTTATTTAGTTCAATTGACAAATAAAGCATGTTTTAAGAACAAAAAGAAAGCTCATTTTTTTTTGTCGATATTCATATCATTAAATTACCATTCAACCCAAAAGCTAATACTTTAACTGCGGTTGCTCTATTTCTAAAATAAAAAATGACATTACTCGAGTTTGAACCCAACATCTATAGTGTGATATTAAATCACAAATCAGCCTAAACTCCCAACATCTATAGTGTGATATTAAATCACAAATCAGCCTAAACTTAGGATTATGGTAAATTTAATTATATCAATCAGTTGATATTTCTTTTGCTTTCTTGGATTCTTATTAAAGAATGTTCAATAGTCATACAAATTAAGAAACACGTTTGAACATTAAATTTCAAAAAGAACATATGAAAAATTGGTTTGATAAAGATTCTATTTTTAGTTAATTTCTCCCACCTGCCATGATTTAAAACATTCCAATGACATCCTACAATCAAATATATATATATATATATTTTAATTGTCTTTTAAAACAGATTTATCTACTCTGAGAGAATCAATCTTACTCAAAAAAATAAAAATAAAAAAACTGTGAAGCAAACAAAATCTACAAATAAACCCATCAAAAGAAGCAGTGAGTTGAATCAACCCTTTTTTGAACTGAAAAGTGAAATTTGAAATTGAAAAGGAAAAACAAAAGGATTTGGGATGAAAGGTTCAAAATCCAAAAAGGGTTAGAAATTTATGGAACAAAAACAAAAGAAAGGGAAGTGTTTTCAAAGATTGAGTTAAGAAAGGGCAGATCCATGAGAGGGATTCAGATTTGAAAACCCAGAAAGAAGAATGAGAAAAAAAAGAAACAAAAGGAAGAAGAAGAAGAAGAAGAAGAAGAAGAAGAAGAAGAAGAAGAAAGATAAGGACTATTTACCTTTGGGTAATGAGAGAAGAAGATTGAGGAGTGGCCATTAATGCTCTGTTTTCTTCTTCTTCTTCTTCTTCTTCTTCTTGAGTTTGAGAAATGGAAGTGATGATAAATGAAATAAAATAAAATGTGTGTTTGTCTAAATGGCAGGAAACGACAGTTTGCACATGATTTGGACTTATGATGTCTCCACAGAGCCACACCTAATTGGATATTTTAATCAGAATTTTTTTACGTGCACCTCTGCCTCAGCTTCCAACTACAGTTCATCATTAATATTTACTTTTTCATTTTTCCAATTTTGTTTTGGTTCCATTTTTGTTTTATAATTTCAATTCTCTTATTTAATTTCTCTACTTTCAATGATGAAATCTTACATTTCTCCATCAATCTTAATTTTTATTAAACTTAGTTAAATAATAGTAATAATTTTCATGAAAAAAAAACAACAATATGTTTTCAAATTTTTTTTTAGTAAAAATGCAGTGTATAAAAGAAAAGTTTTATAACAAATTAGCAAATAAACTAACCGTAAAAAATCTATTTAAGATTTATTTAAAGTACAAGGAATAAAATTGAATAAACTATAGACCAAAGTGATTTTTTTTTTTTTTTTTTTTTTTTTTTTTTTTTTAATCTTTTTAAAGAAATACTTGGGTGTGCATCCATTTTTGTGTATTTCCCTCTAACCATTCATAAGAACAAACTTTTAAAAATATTTTTTAAAAGACGTAGAATCATACTCATACGTTGCAAACTATGATTAGAAAAATAGAGAAGATACACAAAAGATAGTGTAGACTAGGATGCAACTAAGTATATTTCAATTTTTTTTTCTTTGTACGGTTGGAGTTGGCTAGACTAAAATGAGTGTATGAGTATAACCCGTGATACACTCAATACGACTCTTTTAATGATAAATTTTATATGTATTTTAGGCTACACCCATTTTGTAGAACCTACTTGATTGTTAACTACCGATTGTCTTGTGATAATTTTTATTAACCAATACCATCTCAAAGTGTGTCTATATCTTTATGCATTCTACTCTAATCTCACACACAAAAACAAAAATTTTAAATATTTAAAAATAAAGTAGAAAAAGTTTGTTATATAACAAATTATAATTGAACAATTAGGTGGAGTGCATAGAGATGATAATAGACTATGATGCACGAGAATATTTTTTTAGGTAATTGCACTGGTGCATTTTTAGAGTTAATAATTAAGTGTATAGCAACATTTAAAAAAAAAAATGCAAATAGAGTAAAATCTATTTGTGATAGAATTCTATTAATGATATGGTTTATTATTAATAGACTATGAAAGCTAGATTTAAATTGTGCTATATTTGTAAATTTATATTGTACTAAGTATCTCGAATTTAAATGTTATATTTGCAATTGTCTCGATTATCTAAATTTTTTTATTATTTATTATTTTTTTATTTTTTTATTTTTTTTTAATGAGTTGCACGCAAATAAATGCGGTCTAAGATATACTAAGGATAGCTCTTATAACGAGGCATTACAAAATCTTTCAACTTTTGTTGGATTTTGTTCCGAGGCAAAATATGGAAGTTTGTTTCCATTAAACTTTTGAACGTGGCTCTTCTTGGGAGCGTTGATTTTGGATTTCAACATGGTTCGGTTAGTTTTTTATGTATAATATAATGGAGAAATTACAAAAACAAATTTGGATCTATATTTTATTTTATTGGTGTTTATAAGACATGGAAATTATAAAAAGAAAAAAAAATTATTATAAATTAAAAAATATCAAACTATTTAGAAATATAGTAAAATTTTACTTTCTATGATAAACTGCAATAGACTCAGATAGACGTCTATCACTCTACGTAGATAGAAAGTAAAATTTTACAATATTTGTAATTATTTTCAATAGTTTTTCTATTTTTTGAAAACATCCCAAAAGAAAATCTAATACTAAGACAATTTTCTTACCATCTTGGTTTATTACCAGTCACCAACATATTTTCTAAATAGTGTGAGGTCTACTTATTGAATGAGAAATTTCGACTAATTACGAGTTGCCATGTTATCACAATGAAAGTCCAAGTTCATTGTAAAAATTAGAAATTGGATCGAGCCGAGTAATTAAAATCGCTTGGGTTCAAAGTCAAACTCAATTCAAGTCCATGATGAAATTTATTTCAAATGAAAGGTTGGACCAAAGCCCAACTTTATGCCAAATCCATGTAAGACTTATGGGAAGCCTCTATAAATAGAGACCTTACCCCTTTTTCATTGGGGGAGGTTGGAGTGTTAAAACTCTAAATACTTGAAAATTTCAAGATCAAAAGACTAGAACTCTGATCAATCTCAAGTTAACTTTAGAACTAAAGGTTGGAAGAGCTAAAAGTTGAAGCTTTGAAGCTGTGAAGATTAAAACTCCAAAGCTTTGAAAATCTGAATCTTGGAGCTTTAAAGATCTGAATAATACAAATCTCTCAAAGCTTTGAAGAGTAGAAGACAAATTCAAGCTCCAAAGATCAACTTTTGATCTTTTGAAGATCTAAAGACTAAGATCTTTTGAAGATCTAAAGACTAAATCTCAGGAGACTTTCAGAAAATCAGAATACTCTCTAAAGCTCTTGAAGTCAAAAGCTTCAATGGTCGATCCAAGCAGATTAACAAGCCAGAGACCGATCCAAGTTGATTAACAAGCTAGAAGCAGATCAATAAGCCAAAGGTGATCCAAGCTGATTAGTAAGTGTAGGATCGTATAGCAACACTAGAGGGGATGAGGGTGAATAGGATTGCTTGCAAAATTAAAACTTTTCCAAGAAATTAAACAAAACCAATTCAATCTAAAATAATTTAAACTAATGAAATAATTGGCAACAAAAATAAGTAAATTGCAGAAATTAAAAGAGTAAAGAGAAAGAGAATAACACCGATGACTTTTATAGTGGTTTGGAATTCCTACTCCACTTCCCATGACTCCTTCTTTGGTATTTTACTGCACGAATTTTCTTATGGGTGAGAACCAAATTGATTTCCCACTTTTTTTAGAGTTTAAGTGTCAAACCATAACCAATCCTTTTGCAGGTTTATGATCCAATCTATTTCGATCTTTTTCAACGGGTTCAAGATCAAACCACTACAAATCCTTTTTCGGGTTTAGGATTAAACCACTACTATCAATTTTTTTTCTTTTGGTTTCGGATGAATCACTACACTTAAATTCTTTTTCTAGTTGAGGATTAAATCACTACACTCAATCCCAAAGGCACCCACACCTTATTACAAAACCCTATGATGAAATGATGAAATTGAAAAACCCACAAAAAGAACACTTTCAAAAGTGTAGATAAACAATTGTAAAGCACTAAAAATAAGTTTTTGTAATAAAATAATTTTAAGAAGATGAAGCTTTGAAGGAATGACCAACCATGGATAATTGAAGAGAAAATTGAAATCAAAGATGTGTCAAAAGAGGAAAAAAATTTGACTTAAGTAGAAATAGAATTTGATTTTAAAAGGAAATAATAATAATAATAATAATAATAAATAAATAAATAAATAAATAAAGATGGAAAGTGCCGTTGGGCACTTTTATTTTATTTTTATTTTTTACTTTCAATTAATTTTTTTTCTTTAATTTCTTTTTAAAAATCAAATTTTTAATTATTTTTAATTTTTTAAAAAATATTTGGATAATGCCACGTGTCAGGGACTTGATTATTTATGCATGTGTGTACCATATATTCACCTCATATTGTTATACGATTGACCTACTGTTTGATGAGATTTTCGGAGAAATTTAATTCGTTGAATTTGAACTTTATATTTGTATTAATTTCAGTGTTGTGTGTACAATCTCTGATATTTCATCCTTTGATTCTTTCTCTCAGTTAGTAAACTTTGATTTTTAGACTTGTTGATCTTCTTGGATGATCTCCCTTTGACTTGATGATCTTCTTGGGTGATCGACCTTTGAGCTTAATGATCTTCTGGGATGATTGGCATTTGGGCTTGTTGATCTTGTTGATCGGGTTGGATCGGCCTGTGGCTTACTGATCGATTTGGATTGACATTTGGCTTCTTGATCTATTTGGATCGGCCTCTGACTTGTTGATCTACTTGGATGGACCTTTTGAGTTTCTTAGAACTTCGGAGAGAGAGTCTTCTAATCGTGTGGAAGTCGTCTGAACTTTAGTCTATAGATATTCAGGAGATCAAAAGTTAATCTTTGGAGTTTTAGTTTTTAGAGTTTTAATTTTTAGAGTTTTGGAATATAATTTGAAATCAATCCAAAATTTTAGTTTGGAATGGAGGTCGGAGTTTATCAACTTTGACTTGGAGTTAAAATTTAGAATTTAATTCATGATTTTGATTTCCAATAACAATTGGGCTATATATCCAAAATTGAGCCTTGATTTCTCGAATGAAGAGGAAGCTCTTTAGCCACCTTTGTGATGGTTGCAAATATTTAATTTTTTTTTTTTTTTTCTTCCTTCCTTCCTTCTTTTCTTTTTCGGGTCCTTACCTATAGTGTTGCTGATCGGAATTATTCTTTGTTTTCTGGTTGTCGTGGCGGATATTCTTCGATGAACCATTTTATTCCTTTCCTTAGGTTGCGTTCGAATTTTTTTTTTTTTTTTTTTTTTTTTTTTTTTTTTTTTTTAAAAAAAAACTATTTTTGATGCAATGAGGGTGCTTTGCCAAACATCGTATATACAACTTGGGTCCCTTCACGTTGCCGCCACTATCTTGGTTGCACACACTCCTATCTTTAGAGATGACCATGAGGCTATGAATTATTGAATTAGGGATAACCACAAGAAGATCTTAACAATTTTGGTTTCCTGTCTATCTTTGGAGATGAAATAGAGCCACGACTTAAACTTTAGAGATGCGCCACACTTGAACTTTTGAGATGAGGTATAACCACGCCAACCACTTGAGGCAGAGTAACAACTTGAACTTTGGAGATGAGGCAGGGCCAACGATAGACTTTGAACTTTAGTCTCTAGATCTTAGTTGATCTTTGGAGCTTTAGTCTTCCGAGCTTGAATTGTGTTGGATCTTAGCCCAAAATTTTACAATGAGCTTGAATTGTGTTGGATTTTGGATCTAAACGACTTTAATTACTTTGCCTGATCCAATTTATAATTTTCATGAAGGACATGAGCTTTCACTGTGATGATGTGACAAAATTTGGTTACTCTGCCTAAAATTTTAGGCCTATTTAGGGTGGGTTTAGAATACCTTTTCAAATATTTAATTTAAAAAATAATTTATTTTGAAAGAAATAATTCAAAATAAATTTTGAAACCCATTAGTGTCTTTATTTTAAACACTTCTTATCCAAAGTGTTTAAATGAAAATGAATTTTTGAATAACATTTTTTTTTTAAAAGTTAATCTAAATGGACCCTTAGTATGTGATTTGATGATGTGTTTTCAACAACAAAAAATTAAGTAGAAAACAATGACAAAATTTTATTTTCAGTATATCTGAGAAACATGTTGAGTTTAATTAAAATTTTTTTAGGTGTGCTTAGAGTTAGAAAGTATGTGTTGGGGTACAAAGTTGTTTAGTTAGAAGTTAGAAAACATTAACAGAAGAATGAAGAGAAATATAGAAAGAATTTTCAATAAATGTGCAAATTTCAATAATAAACACTATCTATAAGTGGAGTTAATTATTTAACTCTGATTTATGAATTTGATGGGCGAAACGAATTCAAAATTTGAAAACAGTATTTCGATTGTGAATTCGAAAAGAAAATAAATTTGATATAATTATTTCTTATCAACAATATTTTTATTAACTCTACATCTCAAATATAAATTTTCTAACTCTAATATATTAACTATAGATTTCATAATCAACTCGGGGCTTTAAACCCCCAAACACCGTCTTAAAACACAAAATTTAATTGACTCTAAAAGGTATCGAACTTACATAATTAATAGAATTTATTCCATTTTTTTAAAAGTACTTTTTATTTTTAGCTACAGAGAAGCCCCTAAAGTAGTAGTGATTGAATAATACAATATGCTAAGATAATTTTGTCAAAGTTTGCACTAGATAATATGTGAAATGATAAGCATAATATTAGGTGTGTATATATAGAACTATCATCAATTATATAATTATAAAAGTACGAGGTGCAATTAGGATATATTGAACATATTAAAATATATCATTTAATATAAAAATAAATGATTATTTGTTATAGTAGAACACAAACAAAAACAAATGGAGCCAAAAAGCCTAGAATATAGACCATTGACCAACCCAAACTCAGATGAGTCGTGGACAGAATGAATTTGAGGTCTTCTCTGTAATCTTGTTCAAAGAAGAAGATGAAGAGTAAGAAAATGAAAAGATTGTGGTTAATTTTTTTTTTCTTTTTTTCTTTTTTACGTTCTAAAAAATAAAATTTCAACATCCATCCATGAAATTATGATTGAAATTCAAACTAATTTAATTGAAGGTTATAACTATAAAATTCCAAATATTATATATCTTGCTTTTTAAAATATTATAGATAGTTTTGAAATAGATTAGACATAGAGAAGAATATATAGAAAATGATCTAAACATCTCGAATACTTGTAAAAATTTTTTAGGTCTTGTCACACTCCCTCATTTTACGCTTATTCCACCCTACCATTAAGCTATCTTAACTAAGTTATGTGTTAAATAACTCAACTAGGTCCTTCCATGAAAAAATGTTTAAAATTATCAACAAAGTGAAAGTGATGTCTCTTATTATTTATACTCATTAAAAAAAAAAAAATTCTCTTATTATTTTATTAATATATTTGGAGTTTGAAGATAGACATACCTTTCCTACTAAACAAAATAGACTTATTATATGTCATTTCTAGACCAAGAATTACGAGCTTAGGAAGACATGCTATAAGGGTAAAATTGAGAAAATCACAAAAAATAGGAGGGTAGGAAACATACCAATGGGTTGAGGGAGAAAGAAAACTAGAAAAATGAGCGGCCCAACTTGCTGGAGTTGGCCTATTTGGAGGTCGAGGTAGGCCGTTTTCTATCTCCAAAGGCATGCTTCTCATAAACCATGATCCAAGCCCCTTTGGGCCGCTTGAACTTGCATTCCCTAATCCCACTTAGATTCGAAACTCGTAATTCACCCCACTATAAATAGGGTTATAGGCAACACCTAAGGTAAGTTCTTCTCCCTACTTCTTGTTTGTTATGATCTTGCTAAATAAGGTTTTGGTACTATACCGATGTTTTCTTATTTTTTTTGTCTTGCAAATCGTCTTCATTCTCAAAATTATAAATTTTTTGTTGAAGACACATGAAAGTTAGGTGAATTTCGTTGTTACGAGGCCAATCCATTTCTTAACAAAATTCAACTTGTTCTTCTGCCAAATTCATTATGAACTTGATGCATTCATGCCATGATTTCAAGTATTGTATTCAAATATATTAAAAAATAATAATTTAACTAATCCTTATATTAACCAAATAAATTAAATAAGAATTCTAAGGACCAAATTATGAATTATCTAAAAAAATTTAGACCTTTTTTATCCCTACAAAATTATAAAATTAAATGCATTTTAGCTAAATATTTTTCAATTTAATTATTATTATACTATAAATTTTAAAAATTTCAAAAATTTAGGACCTATTGAATACAAGGGTTCAATGAAGATATGATTGTATTTCATGTTTTTAGATAAGTGTTTGACAGTAAATTTAGAAATTGAATTTTAATTTAAGCAGTTGTTTAAAATGTGTTTGATATTATATATTTATAAATAACAAAATTAGTTGTAGTTACCTGTTAAAATTTAGTTGACAATAAATTAAAATTAATTTATTTATGAATATAATTTATGTTAAAAAAATTATATAATTGTTATTTTGTAATATTATATAATTTATAATACAACATAATAAATATTACGTTTTTTAAAAAGAAGAGTTTATAACATGAAATATTGGTATTTTAAAATATTTTTATTGCTATTTAATATAATTATACATTTTAAATTTTAAAATTCAAAATTTAGATACAATTAAAACATAAAAATGTTATCTTCGCCTTGTTTTAGAATCAGAAAATAGTTTTTAAAAGTATAATCAAAATTGTTTGCCAAACAAATATTGGCTGAATTTAAAGAAATTTGAAATCGCTACCGATTCTTAGAAGAAATTTATTTTAGGAAATGATATTTAATATTTTTATTTTTGGACAATTTTCTTCCCTAAGTCTCTCAACCACATTAAAACCAGAGGCTCCAAATTGGTTTAATTTCAATGCAATGGCCTCTGTTTCTTCCTCATGCCTCTCTTCCCTCAATCCCATCATATCTTCTTCAAAACATTCCCTCTTCATCTCCAGAACCTCCAACATCCCACTTCCCTCCAAATCTTTGAAGTTCTCATCATCTCCAAACCCACCAAATCCTGAAACTCCTCCACCCAATTCACCTGAAATTGTCTCTGATGCCGCACCGTCTCCTGTCGACCCTGTCAAGCTCGCATTCCAGCGAGCCAAGGCCTACAAGAAATTTTCACAATCCGGCTCCAATTTGAATGTTGAGCTGAAACCAGGTGAGGGTTCTGAAGGCAACTCTGTCGGAACTGGTAAATCAGGTTTATTGAGTTTCGATGGGGCTGACGAGCAGAGGAAAATGCAGGGTGGGGTTGGAACTGCGATGGAAAATGCTAACGAAGTGAAGGGGGAAACGAGGGTTGTAACTGATGGCACGAAGGGTGCGGAAATTAACACCAATGAAGGTAAATTTTGTTAAAGTTGATTTGATTGAATGTCGAAATTACTCTGATATAGTTCAAAATTGTAATGCGGTATGGTCTACTTATGTATGGAGTGAGACAAGCTGTTTTTCTGAACTTGAAATTGGACGCTTTGTTAGAGAAATCTGATTTGTATAGTTTGTATATTATATATAGAGATGCAGGGAGGAATATGTTTCAAAAGTTTGGATTTATGTTGCCGGTTCGGGGATATCTGGTAAAATTGGAATGATACAAAGAAGATTAGCACGATGACAAGTACAAATCAAGAAATCGTCCAAATGTTTAAGTGCATATTTTGGAGTGTTTTTTGAAATTGTTAAAATAATTCTTGTCACGTTTAAAATTATTTTGAAACATGTCTTTAATCACTCAAAATTAATTTAATATTTAATTGTATAAATTTTTATATTGTAAAAAATGGTACTGAATGATTGAAAACTTGTTTTAAAGTGATTTTGAAAATTTAGAAGTGATTGTAACTATTTCAGAATTGCTTCCAAACATTCCCTAAAGAAAAGTTTGGATTTATGTTGTTATTTGAACATATATAGTTTGAGAGTTGTGTTTCCAATAGCTTTACTTTATATACCTGATGGGACTAGTAAATCTATACGGGGTTAATAAGTGCACGTAATTAGCAGACAAACACAACCCTGGTGCCTGAACTGAACCTTAGCCAACTTGTGATTCGTGAGCCTATCATCCCATTGATAGGTTGTGATTTTATTTTCATTTCTATGTAATTCAAGAGATAGACTATTTAGTTCTGAGTTGTTAATATTAGCTTGATTTATGTTCTCTATATGTTCTTATGATGGTCTACTATTCTTTTTCCTGTGCATTATTGTAAGGAATGAGTACTATAAGTAACTTGAGTTGATATTAATTGTTAAAGTGATCTTCAGGATTGAAGGGCAGAGAAGGGGAAAATTTGGGAAACAAACAAAAGGGTGATAAGAAGGGAGAGCTTTCTATCTCAAGCATTGATTTTATGGGGCTTGGCTTTGCGGATAAGAAAACGACCAGGGGACTGCCAGCTGGATTGGTCCCAATTGCAGACCCCTTTTCAGTAGCAGACTTGCCTGAAGTGGAAATAATTGTAGGTGATTCGAGCAAGTTTGACGATGCAACATCATCCGAAACTAAACCAACTCAGGAAGATGATTCTGATTTTTACAAACCCAAGGTTTCTACATGGGGGGTCTTTCCTAGACCAGGCAACATTTCAAAGACGGTAAAAGATCTACTTGTGCCTTTTCTAGTGTTTTGGGCAAGAAAGATTCCATTAGCCCCCTTTCTGTTAATTTTTTGTGGAAAATAATACGTGCTTTCATCCTTATTTTCAATAAATGATGTGTTAATCCAAGTAGGGAAGCCTAAATTCATGAACTAATTTTTCCATGCAAAACTTTTTGTCTTCTACATTTCTGAAACGTAAGCTTGTATTGGGATACAAGGGTGATGACTATATAAAATCTGTGACAGATTGTCTATTGCATCAGATGACTTCATATATCACTTGAAATTCCTGAACACATGTTAACCTTTTGACATCATAGATTGTCTTCACTAGTACTCTCACATGATGGAGAATGTGCTCTCTCCATCTCTAGATTCTTTTGGAATGTCATGAATATGATGGCTTTCACATCTTCAATATTGTGTGTGAAGGTGTGTTACACCTCAAGATGGAGTGTGCCCATAAGTTGGTTTATCAAGAAAAACAACAGCGTACCATTGTTCATAATTTGAAAATATTTACTAAAAGTACTGTATCATATATGCTGGAGGACTTGATAATGAGTGAATAATGTGGGTGCAGCATATGCATATACCATCACAATACGGAAAGTACTGTACATTCAACAATTCAACAAATACTAATAAAATTGTGACGACTTCTAAAGTGTTCATTGGCATATTTACTTCATCAATGATGACCAAAGCGAAAACTCCTTGAAAGGAAATTCTTCAATAATGGTGCAATTGGATTCTGATAGATTTCATTAATACATTTGTAGACGTATGGTATTCAATATCTTATCTAAGGCCTCATTTATGAAGGCACATATTAATTTCTTAATAACAAGAAAACACAAAATAGAACTATATTGCAATATCAATAGGCTTTTAAGAGGGCTTTCCCCCCTTGGACAATGTCCAAAATAATTTCCTCTCCTCTAAGATGCCTAAGTCTCTATTTATATTACCAAGTCACGCCTTGGTAAAAGCTACTACGCCCTTACTAATATTTCCTATAGATCCCCTATTAGTACTTTCGCAACACATTTTTTAAAATTCTTTTCTTTTCTATTCAGTTTGGAGGTGGAAGAACAATACGCCCTGGAGATGTGCTTGAAACAGATGAAGAAAAAGCTGCGAAGGAAGCACGCACAAAAGAACTGATTGCTGCATACAAGAAAAAATTTGGCTTGAGCATAGATGCGAAACTGAAGTCCGAATGTGAAGGGGTGAGCTTAATTAGAAACAAATATAATTAACTTTTATTTGTTATGTCTTTTTTCCATGACAAGAATAAACAAATATTATTAACTATTCTCCAAGCTTAAATATGCAATTTACAATGTAATTTGTTCGTTTTTAACATATGGAAGTTCTCTCCCTACTTCTAATAGTTAAACATATTCTTATCAGTTATCAGCATCTCATATTTACAGGCACTAGAGGAAGGCGATTCATTGATGAGTGTTGGAAAACTCAAGGAAGCCTTACCATATTATGAGACAATTATGGAAAAACTAAACTTCCAGGTAGAGTTTTTGTAATTTAAGTTTATGAACAGCTGAAAAGAAAAGATTTGGTAGAATGCAATATTGAATTCACTCAAATATCTTTACCCACCTTGCATAATGTGCGGTAATGAATTTTCTTCCTTTCCTTAATTTGAGAATAGGTATCGGGGACTTTTATTTATTTAAAACAGAGAGAAAAGAGTGCCTAGGCACCATACATAAGTTACCTAGCCAATTTGAGATGGCTAGTTATCTCCTACAAACATCTCTCTCAAGTCCCTCTTGACAAAATATATTCCATCCGGACCAACTAACTAACTAGTAACTACTGAGGAGTAAACATTTACGATAGGACCATCTAGCTGTCTTCCTAGATTCTCCTATCTAAATGAAGAACACCTTCAACAGGGGTCTCAATCTGGGGTGTTATTGCTTTATTGCAGATTATTAAGGTTTCTAAACTAAACCCTGAATAGATTAGATGTTTCTGATGTTAAAAATAAATATATGTATACAAATTAGATATAGTTATTCACATGCTTTGTTTCTTTCTTTTCTAACTATTTTTGTTTACGTGACAATAATGTTTGTGCAGAGTGAGCTTCATGGACTTGCTGCTTTGCAGTGGTCTATCTGTCAAGATTCCCTCAGTAGGTATGTTCATGGTCTTCGAATAAGCTTAAAAACTTCATAATGCTCGAAAAAAATAATCAATTCTTTCATGTATGGCTAAGCTTTAAGTAAAGATCAGCTCCGCATGAATATCTTTTTATGTTCTCTCTCTGATTTTGATCACGTCAATGTCCTTTGAAATGAATAATTGTTTATGTAATGGGGTTCATCAATTCTATATTTTGAATTGTTTTTCAAAAGTTTTTTGAAAGGATATCTGAAAATGGAAGTTTGGAAATAAGGAAGTTTGGAAATAAGGGATTTAGTGATAATAGAGTTGTATTTCGTGTTTTCAAATATATGTTTGGTAGCAGGTTCGTCGGTGAATCTAAAAACTAGAAGCATAATCTAAATTTGCATATGCCAACATGCTTTAAATGTCTATTGGGTTAATGAACTCACCAAATCAATAAAGAATGTGCCCTTCCAAAAAGTTCCAAACTTAGAATCTAGAGATATTTATTTGAGTGAAGATACGATTTGCTATCAATGAAACTGGTAATTTAAAGACTTATTGGTTGAATCTAAATTTTTGTGAGTTTATTATTTAATCCTTTGCTAAATTGAAAAAATAAAATCAAAGCTAACATGAATAAGAAGTTACTCAACGTAGTTCAATAATATATATATATATATATATAATAGGAGTTAGATAAATGTGGTGATACTAAAGAAAGGAGGGGAACGATTATAAAACTGAAAATTGAGAAAGAAACCGATTGTTATTATTATTATTTTCTGGTTTATGATATGACAACTACCATGCTTAACAGGCCAGATGAGGCTCGAGAAATGTATGAGAAGCTTCAGTCCCATCCAAATCCTCGAGTGAGCAAGAAAGCAAGGCAGTTCATGTTTAGTTTCCAGGTAATTAGCGACGGCGGTTTGTTGATAAACTTGTTTGGAATGACTTCAAATATAATACTATTTGTTTTTCAATGAATCAATGCTTGTACTGATCGATAAGGAAACTTTAAACTGGAAGGACATGGATGCTAATGCTTTAATGTTGTAATGACCACTGTGTGAATCAAAACTCCTGTATTGTGTAATTGAGTGCTAAAATACAACTTAAGGCCTAGTATCTATATGGGCACAAGCTGGCCAACTAACCTAGAACTCTCAATAGATTACCCAACTTGGTTAAAGGATAACTAAAAAATAACCGAGAGTAAACTAAAGAAACAAGGAAGCAAACTTAAAGAGATCTAAAGAAAATACAAGATCTTTCAAGAAACTTAATAGGAGCCAAAAACATGAGAATGCTACACATGCTTATTCTAGCATCATAATTTGGGCGGTTTTCTTACTCTGACAACTTAATTAGTGATTTGAAGTTTGAAGTGTATCTTGTAACTTCATTCCTATTATTTCAAGGGATTCTTTCTGATGTTGTATGGATTTGGACCTTTTCCAATTCACAGGCAATGGAAATGATGAAGGTAACGACAAGATCGTCTTTCCTTTCCAATGACAGTAGCTACCGGAACTATTTTGAAGCTTTTCTTGAAAACAAGCTTAACTACTCTGCTGACGACTCCGGGATTGGGGAAGGTGTACTTAATCAATCTCTTCCTTATGTCATTTTTCTTCTTTCTCCTATTCTTCTAGTGCTACTTGCTGCTGTACAAAAGAGAATATAAAATCATCCTGTACAATAGAGAAGTCATAACAAAATATATGGGGATTAATCCCCTTTGTATATAGAGGCATTCTTTTATGCTGTACATCAGATAATAAAATCATTATATAGTAATAGACATAACATAATACAATGGGATTAATATCCTTAAATTGCAGTGTCAAAGTATTCTGTTCTGGGAAGACTTGTACATATCTGTCATAGTTATATACATCTGTTTTAGTGTTGTAGTAACTCATTAAGCAAACACAATATATTTAAATAACTCAACTCTACCAACTTCAATAATGTTTACTATGCATATTTATCGAGGAATTCTATCTCCAAACACAGACTTCCCAACCCAACATATTCACTTCAAACTTCAGAACTTAACTTAACGCTCTAAACACTCTTGAGAGTGAGTAATGAAAATCACTTCTTCCTTTTGCATCTACAACTCCATTGTAAGTCTTATTTCTGAAAGGTGGATAAAGTAGGATTATGATCTCACCATCTTAATCAATGCCACACCATCCTCTCTATAGGGTCAACACTTCATTTATTTCATTATCCAATGGACCAATAATAGTTAGTTAATAAGTCCTTGTGGGGTATCTTTTTGTATTGTAGAGGTGGGACCTTGGACTTTCAGCTAAGTTAGGTAGAATGAGTATAAAATAGATGATGTAAGTCTAAAAATTAATTAGCAGAATACTGATTTAGTTGTTAACTTAACATAGCTTAGCTTAACTGGTTAGAGTATTACATCCTCTTGGAGGTTTGAATCTCACTCTCACATGTTGAACTCAATGAAGTACTGATTTAGTTAGGGAAGAGACTTAAAACTCTCTAGTTGTCTAATAACATGTATTTCGCCCCTATTTTGCTTACTTTCAGTTCAACACATCACATTCAAAACTGCCAGAAAGATGACCTGGTTTGGAGTTTGAGTTGATAGGCCCCTCATATTTCCTTCATATAATAATATAGATCATGTGTAATGGATATGTCACTGCCATCTATATATTATTTTGGGAGTGCATTTAAATTATAACAGTGTACAAAAGAGCTCAATGTACTTTTGATTTAAAATGCAATTTGTCGTGAGTGTTTTTTTTTACCTTTTGCTTGTGTCATCATCAACATAAATTACCAAAATGACTTTATTGTGTACTTATGTTGGACTCTCAACTCTTGACTCTCGCTCCTTGTTCTATCACTTTTAATGTCAGAACTTTTGTTATTCGCTTTCTTTTCATACAAAGAGAATAAAGAACGAGGGTGAGAAAGAGGAGTAGGAAAACTTAAACCCTAAGGAGTGAGAGTAGTGAGAGTGAGATCTCAACATGCATGTACAATGTTCCGTTTTGATAATTTCACGCTAATATGATGTAAGTAGAAGGTAAAAAAAAACATATTTTTTAAAAAATGAGTTGAGAGGGAGAGAGATGGCAACAATTAGTCCTAGACTTTTCAGCTGTATATTAGGCCCACACCAAACTGTTTTATGCCTACATATTATACTTGATAGTCAGCTTCAACTTTTTTTTTTTTTTTTTTTTTTGTCCAGATTTCCCATTCCATTTCATATTTATTTCTAGTCCTGGTGTACCATTTGAATGGGGAATTAATCTTATATTTACACATTACTTTATAGATATTAAAGGGAATCCCTTTTTATGAAATATGAATTCTCTTAAGATATGTATGATGTATTGTTGGTGCTTTGGATTGAGGATGCTAGAAACAAAATTTTGATAACCTCTTTTAAATTAAGATGTTGCATTATTATATCATGAAGAGCCCAAAAACTAATGTATAATTTCATTAAGCACATGGAGGAGTTGGTAGACTTTCATGTTCTTTGCTGTCTCTTGCTTTTAAAGATTTTTCTCTTTAAATAAAGTAGGGGCATCATGGTTCCTACCATAGTATGAAAGTTTAAATCAATCTTTGTACCATGATAAGACCTAAAGATCTATAGTAATGAGGCAAAGTTTTGAAATCTAGAGTGGGATTGAATAGTATTTTAAAATGTAACACTTTTATTTATTTATGTTTATGAAGAAAAACACTATAAGTGTTTCAGGTAAGTAATCAATACTTTTAAGTATTTCTTTTAGGAGGAATTATAGTTTTTTGTTTTTACTTAAGATATTGTTTTTGTCCTTAAATTTTGGGTTTCATTCTATTTTGGTATATGCACTTTTAAATATCCAAGTGTAGTCTATGCATTACCTTTAATAGATCTTTATAACTTTTCTATTATCGTCTTCTCTATAAACTTTTGAAAACATATTCACAATGTGTCTTCTCTTATGTAGAAATTATAAGTATCATTTAACCAAACTAAATAAAAATTGATTTCAAACCAACAAAACTAATTATAAGATTTATTTTTTAAAATCTTTGAAAGTAATGTAAGCTACAATGGTTAGAGACCTCCAAATGCATGACCACAATGTTGTTTTAACTATTTTTTTTTAATAAAAAGGAAAAAGCAACAAATTACTGAATGTGAAAGTAAGTGCACAGAGTTTTACCTTGCATCAACTCATGACCCCTATTTGTCAAATAAAACTAAAATGTAACATCTATTACTAATAGAGACATTTTCGAAGGTTTACATGAGCCGAGCAATTGAACTAACATAAACACATGCGTCCTTAACTAAGAGGTCAAGATTTGAATTTCCTACCTCACATATTGTTGAAGCTCTAAAAAGACAAAAAAAAGTCATAAGAATTAAACATTGGAAATAAGAGTCTTATTTAAAAAACAACTTTTGTAAATGCTATTGATATTTAATTTATGATGATATAGCCAAAGCAAGCATTACTCAGTTGACATGTAATATATGTGATGGGTGTTCACGGTTCTGTTTGGTTTGGGGCTCAAATCGAACCGAATCGCAAAGTTTGAATTCTTTTATACAAGAATTGAATTGAATCGAACCACATATATGCAGTGTGGTTCAGTTTGGTTTTGCAGTTTATTTTTATTTTTTTAATTTTTTTCATCTCAAACTATTTCCTATAATTCAAAATAAGCGAGAGCAAGAGAGAGTGTGAGAGAGAGCGAGAAAGAAAGATGATGTTTATGATAAAAGTACATATGTGTTTTCGCTCTAACTTCCTTTCCTTACTTTTGAGGGACCAAAGATATTTTTTAATCTATATTTTAATAATATAATAAAATATATAATCAGTTTGGTTTTGGTTTCGGTTTCATGGCTCAAACCGAACCGAACTGCAAAAAAAAAGAAAAAAAAAAGGTTTTACATTTAAAAAATCGAACCGAACCACAGAATTCAGTTTCTATACATTATCGGTTCGATTTTGGTTTGGTTTTGACAGTTTGAATGAACACTCCTAATATATGTGAGTGACCAAGAAGTCTATGATTCAAATTCTCCACTCTAAATGATACATTCTAGATTCTATACTCTATAGCTAGAGCTAGCTAGAAGGAAAAACAATTTGGTTAAATTGTAATCAATTTGTTAAATCCTCTTTGTACTTCCTAATGAACCAAAAGCACATCATTTGCTTTATAAAAGTAAGGAAGCCTAGATGCAAATTAATGATTGTATATTTTAGTAGTGATGGTTCCATTGATATATCTTTCTTAAATGGCTCAAGTGGACCTTGATTAAAAAGGAAAGGGAAAAAAAAAAAAAAAAAGAAAAAGAAAAAGGAAATGACATTTGTTATTATTATTTTATTATTTTATTATTTTTAAAGATAGAATATCAAAAGCCTATTCTCTAAAGCAATCAGATATGCTTCATCAATTAGTTGGTATAATTTCTTCATTTGTCAATGATTAAGTTGAACTATCTTAATGATCAAATATTAGGAAATGAAAGATGACAAAAATAAAATAATAGAGCACATAAATTTATCTGAAAAATTATTGTGGGAACTAAAATAAACAATTTAAAAATTAATGATAAGGACTTTATTATTATTATTATTATTATTATTTTTAATACAAATGAGTAGGGACTAAAAAAAAAAAAAAAATCTGAAAATTTAAGAGTTAAAATAGAGCCCTTGATAAGAAGAAAACATAATAAGCATGACCGAGTTTGGATGATGTTTTTTTTAATTATTTGATAAAAATAAAACCAATAATTTTCTTCATTAATGTAGAAAAAATAAAAAAAAAATAAACATATCAACAAAATACAATTAATAACCACAATTTTAATATTTCTATGAACAATAAGAATCTTTATAATGTTTAATAATGAATAATTAGTTCATACAAGCAAATGAACAAAATTAGCAATAGCAATAATCATATTTCATTGAATTTGTTGGACTAGTGGAAGAGATGCAACAACATGAGTTACATCAACCACCACAATATAACAATCTTGTTTAACCAAAAAGACGTGTTTCAACAATTATTTACCATTTAATTTCATTTTAAAAGTAAAATTTGTTATTAGGGTAAGATTTTACTAGTATAATTGGGACACATACACCAAATAAAATGGGAAAAATAATAAAAACGAAAAATATGTCTTCTATAAGAATATAGTCGGGTTTATTGGCTTTATCCTATGCTTCCTTTTCTTTTATACACAATTTTTTTTTTTTAATTATTAAAAAAATTGACACATAGTAATTTTTTATTGCATGCAACAAACGTTGTATAGGCTGCACCCAAATTTTTCTTATTTTCTTAGATCATCATATATAATATTAAAACACATTTACGCTTGTTTTCGAAAAACAAAAACACATTTTTGAAAACTTTTTTTCGTATTTGAAATTCTTAATACTTTTAAAAATATTTTTAAAATTGAAAAAAATAGAAAATTCCATTGGATACCAAACAAACCTATTTTTCAAGAAAAGCTAAAAATAAAAAATAAAAAATAAAAAACTAGTTGGATATAAAACAACTAGTTATTTTATAATTATGGGCAACTATTTGTTCTTTAGACTAGATCGAAGATGATCCGTATTTGATATGGTAATTAGTACTTTATCTACTAAATTATGGTTAAAGTCTTTATTAGATGATTCAATTTTTTACTTTTTAATTTCGTAACGTACATCAAGTCAAACCTTCAATTTAACACATGGAGTCAAAATCAACTAATAAATCATTAAGAGAAATACCTTTTTGGTGATTAGATTTTGGGTTTAGTTTCCATTTTACTTCTTAATTTTTAAAATGTTACTTCTTTACTTTTGAGTTTTGAATTTAATTTTTATTTGGTTTTTGAATTTTAAAATATTGTATTTTTACACTTGAGTTTTGAGTTATGTTTCAATTTGGTCCCTATAGCTTCAAGATTTACACCCATAACCTTTATCTTTTATTAAATATTTACTTTTAGTCTTCAATGTTACTATCTATTAATTAATTTAAATGAATTAAATTAATTGTAATTAGATTAGTTTTCACTAATTTTTCATCACTACTAAAATGAATTAAACATTTTCACATCATAATTATTTTAATTTAGTTAAATAAAAGTTAACGTCAAATGTCAAAGTGAGGATTAGTAAAAACTTGACGGTAAAAGTGTAAGATATTAAAACATAAAGACCAAATGAAAATTAAAGTCAAAACTTAAAAAATTTATGGTCTGAACATTTGGTTTTTGATTTTTAGTTCTTAAAGATTAAGTTTATAAATACCCTTTTCACCTCTAATTTTTTTGCTTTGATATCTACTTTTTACCCATGTTTTCAAAACCAAGTCAATTTTTGAAAACTAAAATAAGTAGTTTTTAAAAATTTGTTTTTGTTTTTAGAATTTGGCTAAGAATTCAACTCTACTATTTAAGATTGATACAGACCAGGGTAAGAAAATGAGAGGACATAGGTTTAATTTTTCAAAAATCAAAAACAAAAAACGAAATAATTACCGGATGGAGTCATAACATTTTGAAATCTAAAGATGAAGTGGAAATTAACTTAAAACTCACGTGTGTAAAATTGTAATATTTTAAAACTTAAACACCTAAATCAAAAGTAGATACAAAATTTAGGAATAAAAAATATCTTTTTGTAAGTATTTAAAAAATTGGGTAGAGTATTAAACACAAGAACGTCCAAATCATACTTGCAAAAAACTAGTATCCATAAAATTAGTTTGACCCCTATAATAAAATTAAGTACGAATCTCTACAAAGTAGAATTTATCGATTTTTTTTTTTTTTTTTTTTGGAAGTATAGTTTTATTTTAAAAGCATTTAAATCATCATTTATTCGAGTTTGGTCCTCAATTTTATGAAATTAAAAGTTAAAAAGAGCTTTCTTCACGCATAACTTCTTCTTCTTCTTCTTCTTCTTCTTATTATTATTATTATTATTATTATTATTATTATTTTAAACTACACATATAGCTTTAATAAATAAACTCCATTACGCAATTGCCTAAAGTCCCTATTTTACATAAGTAGTCTAACGTTGTATTATTTTACACCAAAATTTAGCTCAATTTACTTTTTAAACCCTCCTTGCCATTCAGTTTTTTTTTTTAAAATATATAATAAAAAGAATAATATTATTATTAATATCAAAAGATGTACGGAAGAAAAATTTCTCGCAATTATGAACTTTCCAAAAGCAGTAATTTTTTCAAAATCTACACAAATAAGAAAATTTTCTCTAAAAAAATTTAAAATTCATAAACGAAAGCAAGAATCGGAAAAAAGTTTTGAAGGGAAAAATAAAGTATATTTCAACATACAACACAATATATTCGATATATATTTGAATTTTCTCGTAATAAACTAAGGTATATTTTATAAATGCATATAATATATCGTCTTATATACTGAATAATATATTCGATGTTTATTTATATTTTTCAACATATTTGTAAATACACAAAAAATATGGTATATACGATGTATATTTACATTTTCACAATATATTCGACAAATACTTGTGATCTCAATGGAGAGATGATCGATTTTAAGCTAAGAATATAGAAGAAAATAAACGTAATCTCCTAAAATGAAAGAAGCATTAATTTGAAATATCTTGTATTAAATGAATATCAATCGAAATTAATAAATAACAAAAATAAAGTCAAAACTTGTTAAATGATGTTAATAAAGAAAAAAAATATTTCAAAAATTTTGAAATAATGGTGAAAATTTTAAATTGGTCCAAAATCCAAGCTAAAAGCTCTTAATGAAATAATTCAAAATCTATAACATTTATAAAATATAGGACAAATTGCAAAAATCACCCCTGAATATGAGGGTAGTTGCAATTATACCCTTAAACTTTCAATTCTAAAAATTGAGCTCTCAAAATTACATAAATGTGTTAAAATTGGGTCGAATTGAACCTTCAAACTTACATAATGGTATAAATTGTAACATTTGTATAAGTTTGAGGGTTCAATTTTTATCATTTGTGGATCCAATTTTAATACTTCTAGAAGTTTAGAGGCCTAAATTTTCCAATTAAAAGTTTGAAGGTGTAATTACAATTACCACCATACTTTAATGGGGTTTTTGCAATTTGTCTTAAAATATCGTGTACAAAGGATTTTCTATGTAAAAATCTAAAGTTAAAAAGGCTGAATTTGAAGTCATGATTCTAAATATAGGTTTTTTCGTGGAGAAAAAAAATACCTTTTTGATTATAGGTTTAGTTTTCATTTGGTTCTTAAGTTTCATAATGTTACACATTTAGTCCTTAAATTTAATTTGATTTCAATTTAGTTCATAAATTTCAAAATGTTACAATTTTAATTACCCTTAAGATTTGAGTTTTGTTTCAAATTGGTTAGTAAATTTCAAGATTTATACTTTTAACCACGATATTTCATTAAATACTCATTTTCAGTCAGCGTTAATATTTATTAATTAATTTAAAGTAATTGTGAATTATGAAGTTGAAATTTAATTTTATAACGATAAAACTTAGTGAAACTTAATTAATTATTATTCTTTTATTTTCTTAAATTAATTAATAGTCATCAACATTAAATATAGAAAGTGTGTATTTAGTGAAAAATCGAGGCTAAAAGTGTAAAACTCAAAATTTAGGGACTATTTTGAAACAAAACTCAAATCTTAAAGATAAAATTGTAACATTTTGAAACTTAGGAAATAAATTGAAACCAAACTTAAAATTTAAAGAACTAAATATTTAACATTTAGAAACTAAGGGCTAAATGGAAACTAAACTCAAAACCTAGGGTCCAAAAATGTATTTTCTCCCTTTTTTTTAATTATAAGTTTAGTCCATGAATTTTGGAAAATTGATATTTCTAATCCAAAAAGTTTTTTATGTGAAAAAACTCACTAATTTTTAAAAAACTTTTTTTTTTTCTAACTTTTACAATTTTTCAAATTTTTAGAGGTGGGCCCTACATGGTGAAAAGTTTGTAATACCCCTATTTTATATCCCAAGTAACTATTTTCAATTTGCATTCAATTTGATTTAAGTTATACATTTACCTAATTTACCTAACAAAGTTTTCAGACCTATAACTTCGGTTAAACTTTAAACTTTCCATTTTCCATTTTGGTTTCACTTTCACTTTCATGAAAATGGCTTATACTTGAGGGTCCCAATGTCAAAGAATTTTGTTTCCTTCCTTTTTGAGGGTCCCTTTGATACACCAGACAATTTTGCTCGAAATTCATGCACTAGGCAATTCTACTCGAAGGCTTACAAGAAAAGTCACAAAAAGCCCAAATTTTTAGTAGGTTCAAACCTTTAGGGAAAATTGGGCATTCTGTGATTTTTCCCGTAAGGTCTTGTTGGAAACCTTACGGGAAAAGTCACAGAATGCCCAAATGTCCTGAAAGTTGACGTGTACTCATGAGATTTGGGCATTTTGTCACTTTTTCCGTAAACTCATTAACCTTACGATAAAAATGAACTTACGGGAAAAATGACAGCTAGCAAAAACGTATACCAAATTCTTTTTTTATCCGATTTCAGACATTTCCTACACATATTAAACCTCCACTATCAGAAAAATTCATTCTCTTTTTCGTTTTTTTCAAAGAACTATTCAAAAACCCAAATTTCTTCTCACCGTTTCAAAAATGTTCTTTGTGGGTTTATTTCCAGAAATCAAGTCACATGGTGTGGGTTTATTTCCAGAAATTAAGTAAAATGGGATGATGGTTTACCACAAATGACATAAATTAGAGAATACTGCAAAAGGAATGGACTCTAGACAAAGTACCTTTGAAGATATTGAAGGTACTTGTGTAGAATCCAATGACGAATGAAGATCTGGCCAAAATTAAGAAGAGTCAGCTGTTTTTCGGGAAGAAGACGAGGGTTTCCAGGGATTCGGAAGAAGGCGATGATAGTTTCAAGGTTTAGGGAAGAAGACAATGATTTGAGGAACTGGTTTTCAGGAAACCCTATAAAAGGTAAATGATAAAGTGGAAATTGAACCGTTGGATGGTGAACTGGTTATTGGGAAGGGAAACTACGTTCATAGGGTAGATATGATACAAATTAGGGGTATTACAAACTTTTCACCATGTAGGACCCACCTCTGAAAATTTGAAAAGTTAAAAAAATGAGTTAGAAAAAGAAGTTTTTTTAAAAAATGAGTAAGTTTTGTCCTAGGAAAAACATTTTGAGATAGAAATATCAATTTCATATGAATTTTGAAGTTTGGGTTTGTTTAGTCACTGATAACTTTTAATTTTGTGTCTAATAGAACCCTAACAAATTTAAAATTTTAAAAATTAATTATTTTTTTTTTACAATAAAATTAATTCATCTACTAGATTATAAATATGAAGTGTTGCATATAAAATTTTTTATGTGTGCCAAATCTTTCCACCTTAAAAAAGTATTAAGAAAATTTCAAATTCAAATTCTCATGCTTGTTTGCAATGATAACCTTCACAATATATTTCTTTAAAATGCAATATTCGACACATAAAAAAAGAAACTTAATTATCCAATCAGATAATGTAATTATTACTGCAGCTCTATAATTACATTTTCTTTTTTGAGAAAAGAAGGGAAAATCAGTGAAGTGTTGGTTGTGGTTTTGGTTTTTTGGACTACTTTGTGAGTGTTCATGTGAATGAAGCATGATGGGGAACAACATAATAATGTGGAATTACATTATTACATTACTTTTTTCTAAAAAAAAAAAAAAAAAAAAAGTGGAATTACAAGATACAATATTTGGCAGAGACCTCATGCTCTGTTTATAAACAGCCTTTCTTTTGCAGCCTCCTGAGTTTGTGAAATGATGCAAATTTTTCTCCCATCTATTTTATTTTTATTTTTTATAAAAAATTTACAAATGTAGTTTTTAATTTGAAATTTGTGTTAATTCAGTCTCTGTTTGGAACATGAGTGTAATTGTGTAGTCGGAAGAATTATGAAATTTCAAAACTCTTAGGGTAAGAAATTAATAAAATATAAAATTGATATTTTTAATCATGTGACCCATGAATTCAGTAGACTAAACAAGGAGTCTCAACTACAACTCTTGGGCTAAAATACCTTTTGTCTATTAGATTCATAAGCTTTTAATTTTGTGTCTATGGTAATTGAAATTTTAAAATTTTTTAAAAATTAATTAATCTATTAATATAAATTTGAATTTATATCTAATGAAATTCTAGATTTTTTTTAATCTGAATTAATTTTTAAAGTTTAGGAATGAAAAAATACAAAGTAAAATTACTTATTTAATTCTTTTATATATATATATTTGAGAAGTGATACTGCAATTTTGAGAGTAAAAATTAGAACTCAATTTATGTCAAGTGTGTAATTTTTGTTTTTTTAGAACAAATATGTAATAATTCAATTATAGACTATGGTCGCAAACCATGGGATAGAAAAAAAAGTTATAATTTTCCTTTTCTGAGTTGAGGGGAATTCGAAAAAATATGCTTTAACCATTTTTGTAGTACAACAATTATGCTACTCACCTTTCTATTCTTATTCCATTTTTCAGCTTTTTTTTTTTTTTCTTTTTTAAATTTAGGGCCTTTTAAATATAAATTTAAAAATTCAACCACTAAATTTTGAGCTAGATTATATATAAGGACTTAAATTTAAAATTGTAAGATATTTATAAATAAGATTGGGGTTTTGTCTCTTTCATATTACGCTACTCAAAGTTGACGAACCCTTGATTTAATTTGAGATAAAATAATGCGTTTTTTTTTTCTCTATATAAAAAAAAATATATAAATAAAGGAAGCATAACAAATTATTTATTTATTATTATTTCTAGAACAAAAATGATTTATTATTATTAGTATTATTGTAAGAAGAGAGGAGGAGCGTGTGTTAATGGACCAAAGGCCCAAAAGTAGGGCCCACGAGCAGCCCACTAAAGCCGACCACTTTCCTTTCTTTTGTAAAGAGCGGCACCGTCCACTTCCCTCTCCGTCAACAGTCGAATAATAAATATTACGCAACAAAGTAAAAGTATGACACGTATGCTTTTTTCTTTTCTTTTTTCTCTTTGTGAAATGACTCTACTACCCTCCCTTTTTACTCTTCCTTACCAAATTCCTTTTGCTATGTAAAACAAAAGTTCCCTC
Source organism: Citrullus mucosospermus (assembly GCA_030954485.1). Classification (NCBI taxonomy): domain Eukaryota; kingdom Viridiplantae; phylum Streptophyta; class Magnoliopsida; order Cucurbitales; family Cucurbitaceae; genus Citrullus; species Citrullus mucosospermus. The sequence goes on along the minus strand of CM062055.1, from coordinate 8,245,498 downwards.
CTTTGCATGTTTGTGGAAATTAAAAAAATATATATCTTTTATTTGTAAAGTATTTTGATTTATTTTTCTATATATAAAAAAACAATCCTTTATTATTTTCTTTATAAAAGAAATAGAAACTATTTGGAAACATATGGTCTCTTACATTTGAACTGTCCATTTAACATAACATTAAAAGAAAGTGGAAGAAACAATATATTGTTTTATTTACTTTTGTTATTTTATTCATTATGAAAATTGTTTCTAAACATTAACTATCAAAAAAATAAAGGAAAAAAAAAAGTGGTTTTAGAGTTTTAGATGTGACCTCTAATCAATATATTATAAAAAAAAATCAGCTAACAAAACAACTAAAAGTTGGGGTACACAACATTAAGATTGTCATGCCTAAATTTTTTTTTTTTAAATTTTTTTTACTATCTAATTTAGTCGTCCTCAAGTTTAATTTAGTGATAATTAACATAGATTTATTTATTTGAGATTGAAAATTCAAATCTTAGCTAGTGCTTCTAGTTTAGATCTCCTCTTTTCCAACAACAACAAAAAAAACCTCTTTCCCAACAAAAAAAAAAAAAAAAAATTGTATCAATAATGTTAATGTGTATATTTTTGGAGTTTAACAACAAACATGAGATGAAGGCCAATTTGAACATATATATATATTGGAGTTTGTTGAGTGACCAACCAAACCATTTACATTTGAAATGATAATTGATGTCTTATCTATTTAGCTATGTTCGAATTGACATAACATATCAAGTTAAGACATTATATATTTGATCAAATGTTGAAATCTTCAGTCTTCATCTAAAAATTATGGAATGAGAGTAAACTTTAAATTTTTAGATAAATAATTAAGTTATCTATTTAGTTAGATGAAATTGATAATAAATACTATATACCTATATATAATTTTAAAACATATATATATCGGAATTAATACTTTTTGGATATACTAACATAAATTAAGACATATACGTAAAAAAGAAAACATAAAAGTGAAATGATTATTCAAATCCTTGGCGATATATGTAGGAGCAAAGAAAAGAAAAGAATGGCCTAACCGATGAGAATGAGTTGAATTACTTGAAAGACAAGAAGAAGAAAGCTGAGTCTTAGCCCAAATCTTGAGAGTTCAAAATCCACGAGCACAAATACAATATATAAATCCAATTCAAAACACTTTTATATTTGAACCAAAAAAAAAAAAAAAAAAAAAAAAAAAAGAAAAAGAAAAGAATTAGCTTCCAAATTTTCTCTCATGAATCATCGCTGACAGAGAAATCCCATCCTCTGTTCTCCCAAAGCATCTCCAATTAGAAAAGAATCCTTTGGGTTCTCTTTGGTTTTCACGAATCTTCCTCTACGACTTTTCTTTGATGTATAACTTTCCAAAAAGCTTATTGGGTTTCTTCTAGAGATTGAAAATTCCCCTGTTTTTTAAGAGAAGAAAGCATCATCGAATCAAACCCATTTGAGAAGATGGTTCAGAGAATTGTAGCGAACAAATTTGGCGTTCAAAGTGGTGGCGTTAAAGGGGAGAAGAGAGTTGCGAGTTTCAAAACTAGTTCATCTCTTTCTTCTTCTCAAAACCCAGATGGCAAAAACAGAGCAGCTGATTTGAAGAAGATGATGAAGAAATCACGAGCTATTCAGCTTTCCGATTTTGAGATCAACTTAACTTCATCGCCGATTAGAAAGAACATATCTCTGCCAGGTAAACCACCACCGAATTCATCTAATGTTTTGGAATGCAAACAGAAGCAGAATCAAGCATCCGTGATTAGAACAAGCGATGGCTCGCCTAATTACATGAAATCCACGAGCTGTTTTGATGCAAGGAAAGAAGTTTCTACTCAGGTGACTTCTCGGAATTCTCGAATTTCTAGTGATAGTAAGAAAACCAGAAAGAAGAATTTAGAGAATTGTACTCATGGGTCTGTTACTGGCCTTAAGCCCACCAAGTGTTTGACAAAATCCTCCAGTATGAAACTGGTTAGAACTTTGAAGAAGACGCCGAGTTTTAAGAAGTCTTCGAGGGTGGCTCTGTGTGCAGACATGGATTCTCAGAGAGCTACATGTTCTTCCACTCTCAAGGACTCTAAGTTTCCAGCATACCTCATGCTGAGCCCTGGAGCAACTGAGTATGAAGGAACTTCAGCCATGAAAGTCTGTCCTTATACTTACTGCTCGCTTAATGGCCATAGACATGCCCCTCTGCCTCCTCTGAAGTGTTTCTTGTCTTCAAGGAGACGTTTATTGAAGAATCTAAAAGTTGAGCCATCTGGTTGTGGAGTGAAAGGGGTTGATGATGCCGGTGCCAAAGTGCTAGATGAAGAAATGGCCCCAGAGGTTTTGGTAAATGATGGTAGGTTGGATTTTTTCATTGAAATTTATGCTGAAAATAAGGTTGATGGTGTTGGATCAGTTAATCAAGATAGGGTAATGAGTGGAGATTGTGCTGGTGTTGCTTCTTCTACCGTAGGAGACGAAACGGAATCGAGTAATGAAGAGGACAATAAATCAGATGATGGATCCATGGACTATGAAGTTGGTTTAGGTGAAGAAGTGACTGATGGAATCTTCTTCCATGGGGATGAGTATGAGGATGATGCTGGTTCGACGGATACCGAGATGGAAGAGTGGGAGGAGCAACAGTTTTTGAGCATGGAAAGTGATAGTTTGGATGAGGTTGAAGATCAATCAAATGCTGGAACTGGGGTTTTATCAGAAGAGACTTGTTTGCTGCATGGAGAACTTGCTGGATCTGATGATGTTGTCAATAAAAAGAGTGGAGACTTTGAAGAACAGTTCTATATTGAGGATTCCGACTTGAATTGCCATCCAGATTGGGAGGTGGAAGAGGCTAGCCAAGTGTCTGAGAGCTTAAGTTTTGATCAACTTTCTTCTTTAGAGGATGAATTTGATGATAAGGATGCCACACAAGCTGTTTCTGAAAGAGCTGAAATTGAATATCTGGAGATGATTCTGAATTATGAACTGGAAGCTTCAAATAAAGAGCAGGAAAAACAAGATCTTCAATTTGATGGTACTTCGCTTGACAGCAGAGTTTCTGATGAAGAACATTGTGAGATCCATGAAGAAGTTCTGCAATTTGATTGCCAGCTCCCCAACAATGATCTTGTCTTGCAAGAGCAATTACTAGATGCCGATATCAATAATCAAATGGAAAGTGCAAATCAACTTGATGATTCAAACAATGGAGATGAGGTTGCTTTTGAGGCTGAAAATTCTGATGGACAATGCCAAGATATCTCTGCTACTGGAAAGAGAAATTCTGTTGCTGAAGAAGATGACACTGAATCTTCAACAGTCCTAGAAATGACAGGTAATGAGGAGCCTAGTGATTTGAAGATAGAAGAAACTTCTTCGAATGATAATAACATCGCGCCGGTTGACATTGTGGAAGGAAAAGATAGAGCAGATTCATCACTAAAAGCATCAAAGATATCCCGTACCACAATCAATTGCAGCCAAGAACTTGATCTCTTGAGCAAGAATTGGGAAGTGAATGCAAAATGCAAGAGGCTTGGAGATGAATCAGAGGATCCAAGGAACTTCAATCCACGAGAACCGAATTACTTGCCATTGGTGCCAGACCCGGAAGCCGAAAAGGTAGATCTCAAGCATCAACTGATGGATGACAGGAAAAATGCAGAAGAATGGATGCTTGATTACGCACTTCAACGAACCGTCACAAAACTTGCACCAGTAAAAAAGAAGAAGGTGGCGCTTCTCGTCGAGGCTTTCGAATCAGTCATGCCGACATCTCGATACGAAATCCATCTTCGGAATAATGCTGCTGGAGCTTTTACTCCAGCCAAACGCATTCAAGCTTGTTTCTGATGGTAGTAGAAGAGGTAAACCTCCATACACCATCTTACCAAGTTCATTTTGTTTACACTTGTTTTACTAATGAAACTAAAACTTCAAAAGGACCAAAAAAAGAAAAACAAAAAGTCATTCTAGAATAATGTTTGTAGCAGATGATCAACAACAGCAACTTGCTTGTATGTTTAGGATGTTAGAGAAGCAAGATGAACTAATTTTGAGGTTCTAATAGGAGTGTGAAAAATACTAAACTGTGTTAGAAAATTCTCAGTTTCTCGAAAGAATGAGTGGCAGGGAGATTGTCTTTGCTTCCATACATCCCTTGTTGGTGAACTGCCAGGTTTGAGAGTTTGTCATTTTGTGTGTTCTATTCAAAGAGTGGAGTAATGTCTGATGTCTGTAATTACAGTGGAAGCTATATGGTGTCATTTTCCTCTTAGGATTGTAATTTATGTGTGCTTGTGAAGGTGTATTATTCAAACCTTCAAAAAAAACCCCTGCTAATTTCATGAACCCTTTTTTTTTCCTTCATTTTTTCATTTTTCAATTCATTTCTCTTCTGATATATATATATATAATTTGTAATAGTGGTATTGACAAATTTGAAGGGTTAAAGATATTGAAGTCTCCTGTCTTAGGTGTAACAATTGCTAATGTGAATTGAGGAAGGGAAGTAGAAGAGAAGAAAATTTGCACCAAAACATTTATATTAGTTTACTGATAAAAAATTCCTTCTCTAATGGTACTTTCAAACTTGAATGAGTCAGATTTATTTATCAAAGTGTTGTTTCTCTTGGATTTTTCACCCTGAATTTGAATTTAGGCAGAATCTATTTAGGGTATGTCTTGGACTAATTAAGAAATGATTAAAATCACTTTAAAACATGTTTTTGGTCATACAAAAGTAATTTTGACAATATAAAAATTACATTTTAAATTGTAAAATTAAATATTAATTTTAACCCTTTCAAAATCACTTTCAAACATATATTTTAAGGTAGACTTAGAAGTGATTTTCACATAACTAAATTACTATTGCCACTAACAAAATTACTTAGCAATCAAAGTGGCAATAAAATTACTTTTCTTCTCCAAATTGATGTTTGACTAATGTTGAAATTGACTTTAGAAAAATCCAAAATCATTTAGAAATCATTTTATTTCATATAAAATAAGATCATTTCTATAAATCCAATGGAATGGGTGTCAAAGTCAGCGCATAGTTTGTAATTGACATTTACTTATTTTCTTGAAGTTTACGAGAAAGATTAAAAGTGTTCTTTTTAGTAATAAATAAAACAAATATTAGATGGCATATTATTGCAACGATTTAAAATAACTTCTCTATTTGTTGAGTAGTGAATACTAAAGTAAAATATTATCATAATTATACATTTTCTTTAAACTAATTTCTAAATTTATGAACTACTTAACTCTAGTTAGTCCTTTTAAGTCTTTCAAATTCTCAATTTGATAAGCATAGTCTACAATTAATTTTATAACAATTAGATGTATGAGAGGGAAAAAAGTAGTTAAAATAACCATATATAACAAAGAAATGGCTAAATAAAGAAATTATTTTGAATTATTTTCCCCTTAAAGGCAAGATTATATCACAAACCAATTAAATGGATGGTTTTATGGTTTTAATTCCCATAATTAAAAAAAAGTTTTAACTACATTTTCAACTTTTTAAATTTGATTCTAATTAGTTGCAGTAAAATTTTATGTGCAAAATGTAACTAGTAAGTTATTTCGATAAAAACTAACATAACCGAATTTAAAGATAATCAATATATATTAATTTATTTGAGATCGAAGGTTTAAATTGTAGTTATCTCATATTTGTTGCAAGTAATTAAAAATAAAAAACGATTTCAAATGAAACTAATTTTGTAACTTAACCATTACAGAATAGAGTAAAAAAGTTTTAGATGTTGTTACTTTCTCACTGGAAAAAAATGCTTTAGTCACTATTTTATCTTAAAAAAAAAAAAGAAAAAAAAATTGATGATCCTCCTATTAGCATATTTTAAAACCATATTAAACAAATACAAAGTTCAAATTTTTGATAAAGTTATTAAAAAAATAGAATAATCTTTTTTATCATAAAATAAACGAACTAAATAAAAAAAAATTATTTTAAATGATAAAATTAGGTATGAGATTTTACTATATTTATAAATATTTTGATTTATTTTTCTATATTTAAAAAGAAACTTTTAAACTAAACTTATAATTTAAAAGTTTTAACCAATTTAAGGTCGTGTTTAATAGAAACAAACAAAGAAAAACCACTTTTATAACTATTTGACCTTCTGTTTTTATTTATTTTTAAAATTGAACTTGTTTTTCATGGTTTCTTATACTATATTTCATGTATACATAACCATAGTTAAATCGACGTAAATTTGTACTATCAACTTTGTGATTAGAAGTTCAATCACCTCACTCCACATATTTTTTTTTTTTTTAAAAGAACAATATTTTTCGTATTTCCTTGAAACATATCGAATACTATCTAAATTTCCAAATAAAAAGCAAGTTCTTAAAAGATATATATATATATATATATATATATATATATATATATATATATATATATTCTCAAAACTTCACTTAGATCTTAAAAACTAAAATAATAGTTGTCAAAATAAAGAAAAAACATGCTTTCTAAATTGCTTCATTCTTTATACTCTTTATAACCTTAATTTTTTAAAACTAAAAAACAAAAAATTAAATTGCCATCAACCAAGACCTTAAACTTGGTTTCTTTTTCATCGAAGCTTTGGCAATTTTCAAATATAATCATAATAACATTTCTAAATTACTTCACTTATAACAATTTAGACGTTTAATTCAAGAAATTAAATGTCTCTCACAATATTTTCAATCTAAATATGAAAGAAGATGTAAATTGATAATATTTATGACAGTCTATGATTTAAATCGATATAATTATTAGTTCAAGATTTACATTGATACAACCCAAAATCTATAAATGTAATTTGAAATTTATAGAATAAAGTAGCAATAGGCAAGCAAGTTAGGACAGGTGAAATTCTAAACAAAATTGATTAAAAAAGGCAAAAAAAAGCTTAAGAATGATCAAAATGAAGAAATTGATAAAGAGAGGGGGTTTGAATTTTGTTGTTTTTGTCCTAAAGGGAGAGAGTAAGGTTTAAAATTTGCCAAATATAAGAAAATAATAATAATAAAAAAGAAAAACAGTCTCACAAGGTTGAATGCTACACAATGCTAACAAATACAGTTAGAAACAAGAACCCACCAATTGTTAGTTCAATTTTGTTGCTTCAAACCCAATCCCTGCAAGTTTCTTCCATCTCCATTTCTCATTCTTCCTCATCTTTATAAAATCTGCAGAACCCATTATCCACCGCCATATCTTTCAGCTTCCGACAAATAAAAAGAAAGAATGGCTTCCAATTTCACCGCTTACAATGATATTATAGGTTCGGTTAATGGGAATTTCTTAACTCTCTGCTTCAGTACGCCTCCAAAGATTAATTCCGATGGCATTTGGGATTTTGTTTTTGGGTCTTCTGCTAAACTCAGGTTTTCTCCTCTCCCTTTGTTGGAGTTTCAGATGCTGCTTATTTTCTCTGTCATCCTCCTCCTCCATGGCTTCCTCCAACTTTTTGGCCTCCCTGTTTTTGTCTCTCAAATGATTGTAAGTCTCTTTTCCTCTCCTTTTTCTATTCTTTACATCTTATTCCCATATTGTTCTAATATTGCATTAGAGTCTGGATTTTTGTTGAAGTTTATGAGTTTTTCTTTTTAATGGTTGATTTTGTTTTGTGATCTGGCTTGGTTATCACTCGAATATGTTGCTTTTTGTTAGTATTAGTTGGTGAATTTAGCATAAGATAGTTATAATATAGGTACAAACTGATCTTTACTCCCTGTTTTGTAGGGTGAAGCTTTGTAAATTAGATTAATATTTGAGTCTATCTGTGAAAATTTTATGAATGGATATGAAAAGATCATTGAATGTATTGTGAGGTAATTTTTTAAGCTGAGGTTTTGGATGTGGTAATGGTGATGATTTACCTTTTTTTGTTAGATGATACAACATTAAATTTGTCTTTACCCATTAGCTTAAGGTTTTGTGTCAAACGGTGATTTAAGATAGTATCAAAGCAAGTTGTGTTCAAATTCCTGCAATGTTATTTCTTCCATAAATAAAATTGATTTCTACTTATTGGGTTTTCTAGCTTTTGGGTCAATAGTGATTTAAGATTTTTTTTTTTTTTTTTTTTTTTTTTTTTTTTTTTTTTTTTTTTTTTTGTATTGGTGCTTTGTTACAGGCTGGCTTGATACTTGGATCATCATGGAGGGGAAGTTTTAGATCAATTGATAAATTAAAAGATGGTTTATTTTCCATTGTATCTCAAGAAATATTGGGTATGCTGGCAGGGTTTGGTTATACACTTTTTGTGTTTCTTATTGGAGTTAGGATGGATTTAAGTGTGGTTAAGAGATCAGGAAGACAACCTTTGGTAGGTGGTATTTTATCAATAGTTATTCCTGCAATGCTTGGGTCAATGACAGCATTTGGTTTCTCAAGAATTGGGGGGAAAAAGGAAGTTGCTAACATGGAGTTTGTAGCAGCAAACCAATCATACACTTCATTTGCTGTTGTGGTTTGCCTGCTTGACCACCTCAAAATTCTGAATTCTGAAGTTGGTCGTTTGGTACTTTCTACGACAATAGTAGCTGATTTGGTGGGTTTGAGTTTCTCATTTATCGTTGCTGTTGTTGAAAATGTTCAGAGCCAGGGCGCTTTGAATGCTTCGATGACTCTCGCTTTTGCAATTGGGTCGATGGCCATTGTTTTGTTCATCTTTCGCCCTGCGATGCTGTGGATCGTTAGGTCCACACCACATGGGAGGCCTGTGCCGGATGGATACATATGCATCATCATTCTATTGGTACTTGTATCAAGTGTAACTTCTAACATTATGGGACGAACCGTTTATTCCGGGCCATTTATCTTGGGTTTGGCTGTGCCTGAAGGACCACCATTAGGAGCCAGCCTTGTGAATAAACTCGATGGCATTATTACGTCGGTTTTTGTTCCACTCTTTGTCACCATTTCTGTGATGAAGGTTGATCTTTCATTCCTTAACTTCAGTGGAGCATTTTTGGCTCATTCTACACTCGTGATCTTTATAACCACTTTTGGAAAAATGGCTGTCTCTATTGCTACATCTCTATATTTCAAGATGTCTTCTCATGATGCCTTGGCATTTGGCCTCATAATGGGCAGCAAAGGCATTGTAGAGCTTGCTGCTTGCTCTTACTTTTATGACAGAAATGTAAGGCTTTACATAATATGGAACCATCTTTTATTATTGTTATTATTTGTTATATATATATACACTTGACAGTGAACTAAAAAGTTAACTTCTGGTCCGTTTGATGTTAAATTTGCAGCTCCTAAGTGAGCAGACTTTTGCAGTGTTGATTGTTGATATTTTGATTCTCTCAATACTGATGCCAATGCTCGTGAAATGGTTCTATGATCCTTCGAAAAAATATACTCGCTATCAGAAAAAGAACATTCTCAATTTGAAGCCTGACGCTGAATTGAGCATTTTAGGATGCTTTCATACACATGATGATGTTCCTGTTTTGCTTAACCTTCTCGATGCATCATGCCCGACCGAGGAGTCTCCTGTTTCTCTGTATGCCCTTCACCTCGTAGAATTGGTTGGCCGAGCCACCCCAGTTTTCATTACACATGAGCTTCATGGCCAAAAAAGTTCATCCGCAGAGATGGTCTCAGATAACATAATTCAAATGCTTCGCAAGTACGAACAGAGCAACGAAGGTGTTGTATCGATTGAGGTATTCACCGCAATCGCTCCAATGAAACTAATGCACGACGACATATGCACTGTAGCGATTAACAAACTCACTTCCCTTATAATCCTTCCATTTCATCGAAGATGGACAAGAGAAGGATTCGTGGATTCAGAGGACAACACCATAAGGGCGTTAAATTGCCAAGTCCTTGAACGAGCACCTTGCTCGGTGGGAATCCTCATTGACCGTGGCCATCTTTCTAGCTATCGTCCGTTTGGAGGTTCATGTCCACAGTTATTACAGGTTGCGATGGTTTTCCTTGGCGGTCAAGACGATAGGGAAGCATTTTCACTTGCTAGACGTATGGTTAAAGAGATGAGCACAGCTCAACTCACAGTGATACGCCTACTTGCAGAAGATGAGAGCATTAGCCATTGGGAGATGGTTCTTGACACGGAGTTGCTGAACGACGTGAAGCATAGTTTTGTTGGGGGTGAACCGTTCAGGTACGTGGAAAAGAGAGCGGAGGAGGGGTCGGAGACAGCAGAAATAGTAAGATCTATTGGTGATGAATATGATCTTATCATAGTTGGAAGAAGAGATGGAGTTGATTCTCCACAGACTTCAGGTTTGATGGAATGGAATGAGTTTCCTGAACTTGGAATCATTGGGGACATGCTTGCCTCTGCTGATACACAATTTAAAGCCTCCACCTTGGTGGTTCAACAACAGCAACAATGCTCATTTTACAGGCAATGATTAATCTTTGCATCCATTTTTAGTTTTGTGTGGTATATTTTATGGCTCCACCCATCTTTTTGCAGCACACTCCAATTGCATAATAGAAAAAATTCAAAGAAGAGTCTGTCATGTGACAAGCTTAGTTGGACAACTTAAAAGGCAGCAAAAAGATGGATATAGTCGAGGATGCACCTAAAATTTGTTTTTTTTTTTTTTTTTTTCTTTCACATTTTAATGTATCATAGTTTTAGGCCACATTTACATCTATTTTTGACCTTCTTTTCGGAGTATATTATTATCAAGGCAGGTCTTCAATATTGTACTCACTATTGGTTGCTATTTGCCTCTTTGTTGTTTCTTGAAAATGGCGAGACCAAGTGTACGTATGTGAATACAAATTCATTTTCATTTTTTTTTTTATTTATTGAAAAATCTCTGTCAAAAAAATTGATTTTTTTTTTTTTTTTTTTAAATGTCCACTAATTATTTTTTCAACTATCTTACGAAAAACCTATTATAAGTTTATTAGTATATAAATTCGTACTAATAATTTGACATATGATCATTTACACAGAAACTTCTTATTTATTATTTATGTGGGTAATTTGAAGAATAATGCATTTTTAAAAAATAATGATAAAAATAGGGTGGGTTTAGAAACAAATGTGAAAAATAGGGTGGTTTGGAAACATATTTGAAAAAAAGGGTGGTGAAATCATGTATCGGGTACACAATTTCTCTTTGGACTAGTCAAACGACCAGTCAGCAGCTGACGAGGAGGTGAGTCGTGGACCCGGTTCACGAGGGACTTTATATATATATATATATAAATTAACTAATTAATTACCCATTTAAATGAAAATTTGTTTCTTACTTGTGTTTTTTGTTCTTATTCAATTATTGTATTAGTTCTATTGATTCTTAATTTCTAAAAAATGTAATGGAAAATCATTAATTCATTTAGTTAAAGATAAAAGTTAATGCAAATCAGAAAGTTTAAAATACAAGTTGTTGGCTTTTTGGCCCTTAGTCTCAAATTAATTAATGTTTTGATGATAACAAACCTGATTTTATTTATTAACAATTTAATTATTTTGAATAGCTCATAGCATAGAGTTTGAAACAACAATTACGATGCCTCTTGAATCACCTAAATCGGAGTTCAAAGGAAGGAGTTATAGTGGATATAAGGCTAATGAAAAAATTACTTGAGTTTGTGACGTGGCGGCCAAATCATCAAGTTGGACTATTTTGGAGAGTCCCACTTGGAGCTATGGGGTGAGTGACACATGGTTGAGTTTTGATTTTTGGATTGGTTTTAAAAAGAAAATATTTAAAAAAAATGATTTAAAAAAAAAGAAAATGAATTTAAAAAGAAAATGATTTTAATATTATTTTATGTTTGTGTCTAACGGCTAGTTAGTTTGAAAAGAAGAATAATTTAATGTTATATATGTTTGTGTCTAACGGCTAATTGTCTTTAAAATGATAGTAAAAAAAAATATATTTTTTTTACTTTTAATCTCCACCTTTAGTTTTACTTTTTTATCAATCCAATAACCCAAATTAAAACCCACTTTTTACCCCACCTCTCTCTTTTTAAACATCGTCATTCTCCAAAAAAGTTTTTCCCAACTTTTACAACTTTACAATCCTCAAAAATTGAAAAAGTTCACAATTGTTGCTCTCTCTCCAAACTTTCAAATTTCTTTCTTTTCGTCTTATTCTAGAGAGATACTTTCATTGTATTGTGAGGATTGAATATTGTGAGTTCAAATTTGTACATCTACTCTTTTTAGAAAGTTTTAGTGTGTGATTTAAAACTTCAAGAATATTGTAACGGTTGGATCCTAACCCGTGAAAAGGATCAGGTTTGCTCTTGAACCCGAAAAAAAAAAGACCAAGGTAGCGGTTCGACTCTCATCCGTGGAAAGAGTCAAATGAGATTTTTTAATCGAAATCCCAAGAGGCGCTTGGGAAAGTGGATGTAGGTCGAGTTTGACCGAACCATTATAAAAATCATGGTGTCTTCTTCTCCAACTCTTTCTCAATTAATTTTGCATTCAATTTTTAGTAGCATGTTATAGATTACTATCCTTCTTTATTGAGATTGATTGAATCTTGTGTTTCATATATTTTTATCAATCTTGATATTTAGCATCAATTAAGGTTTTTATTAATTTAATTAAAAAATTAATTCAATTAGTTTAATTTGAGCATATTTAGAAATAAGTTTAATTAATCCCTATTCACCTCCCTCTAGGGTTGCCATACAGGTCCAACACAAGTCAGGTGCCACATGGTGGTCTTCTTTGCCTACGTTGTCCACGACGAGGCACAGTCACTTCAAAATGTTGTTGTTGGTGAATTACATCGTCAATATCTTGTTGGGTGACAACAGATGAAAATTCATCGTGTGAATAATACTCCTGTTGATGACTAGAACTGGATACAATGTCTGCATGTACTCCCAATGACCGTCCAGGAGAAAGCGGAACTGGATTATGTAATATGTGAGGTTCCTGGTCATCGGGTTGCTCTAGAACAACTTCTTCATGTTGTCTCTGTCGTCTACGACGAATACGTCTTCGATCAGTATCAGCAACATTGAGTCTCCGTGTATGTTGAATGATATTTTCAACATTTACCATGTTTTGGTCACACATTGAACTCAATTCTGGTAAATTGTTTTGTAACAAGTAATTGAGCACATCGTGGACAAAATTATTTTGTATGATAAAATATATATATGAGTATAAAAGAATATTCTTAGCATATAATTGAAAAAAGCTACATAATAAGATGCTACCATGCAGTAATAGTAAGCATCGTCAGGTGTGATAAATCTTCTTGTTATGGAGTCGTACTAGGACAAGTAATCATTTGACACATCTGACTCATGCATTATTTCTCCTTATGCACAGCGGTCATGACATGCACGCCAGAAGGATATATATATTATGCATGAATTTGACGCTAGTTTTGGTCGTGTTTATCTCTTAAATCGATTTGGTGTAGTTGAGGGAGTGTATTACACAACGTTGGTACCGTTTGTCGCAGACTGAATTGTCTCTAACACTCAATCTGGTTGATGCCACTCTACGATATAAAAGCATATAAGTGGGCTAACCGTCAACCAAATGTCTTGTCCATCATGACAATAACAGGCAACAACGACATAATATCTAGTGTATATGACGTCCAATTGATCTAAAACCATGTACAAGAATAATTAGAACCCAAAAATATATGTAATATTCAGTTGTATATGCAACATATATATTATTACCTAATTCTGCATCAAACGGTCAAATATTAAGCGATATACCAACAACATGTTTGCTGATTGTTCAGATACAGCTAAGACACCACTCCATCTATCACATGGATATAAAACAATTAAAATACTTTACTAATTATATTGACAAAATATATATATATATATATATATATATATATATATATACAGAATATAATACTTGGCACTGGGTGGACGCCCCATAAAATGATATGGAGGTTGTAATTGGATTTGTGGTGCAACAATGTTAAATCTATCATAGACTCATCTTGAAGTAGTATCAGTGAGTCTGCTATATCCAAAGTTTGTGCATGACTAGCTTGACACAATTCTCTGTACAGCTATGCAAGACAAGCACCACCCCACGAGTAATTACCAGCTCGCTCAAAACTAGCCAGTAGTGGGAGGAACATTAAGTGCACTAGCATGTTGGACTTGTCAGCAAACAGAAATCCTCTGATAAGTTGCATGATATATGCTCGTGCATATCTCTGTATACTGACATCGTTGACATCAGGAGACAATTTTGTAAACTAAGAGGCTAACCACGGTAGACTCAACCTTGAGCCTTTCAGGTCAAGTGGTCGAACACCTAAATAATCTTCACAAACCTGTTTCCAATCATGTTGCAACGATCCAGTCACAGGTTCTCCGTCCACTAGTAGTCCAAATTGAACTGTAATGTCCTGCAGCGTAATTGTGCATTCCCCACCAGGCATATGAAATGCGTGGGTCTCCTCTCTCCAGCGCTCTACTAAAGCAGTAATGAGGTGTCAGTTTAACTGTATGAATCAATTTGTGCAACCCCAATAAAACTGGCCTATTGTAGATAAGGCACTATACGTTGATCAAACAGAATAGTATGTTGAGAAACTGCCTCTCTTCTCTGGCAACATAGCACCACGGTGGATGCATTGTCCCACACCATCTATGATCGGTGAGTATTTTGAAGATATAGCTGAATAGGGTTAGATGGACCAAGATCCATAATCGACATGGTTAAAATAAACCAAATCAATAACAAGGTTAGAGACACAACAATAAATTATATCAGATTACAATTAAAAAAAATGTAATGGAAAGCAATTTTAATACATTACAAAAACCAAATACATTACAATGTTACATTACAAAAACCAAATACATTATAGTGTTACATTACAAAAACCATTACATTACAATGTTAATATTACATTACACAAAAACCATTACATTACAATGTTAATATTACATTACACAAAAACCAAGTATTTGGTAAACTATGAATGACTTGAAGATGAAGCACCTAAATTACGGAGTGGACAAGTACGCTTATTTTGCCCTGCTCCTTTGCATATCCCACATCGAACTTTTGTGCCTACTGTTGTGAATCCTTATTAAACTTTTTGTGCGTTCAACGTGCTTAATAATATGCGTTACTGATCTGTCAAGTTTTCCTATTCTTCACCCAAGTATAAGCAAAGAATGAGGTTTTCTCGGTGAGTCCGAGGTCGAACACAGGGACTATGCAGATTCTATAATTAGTTGGACTATTTGAGCCATGGGTTTAAAGAAGGTGGTGAGAAGTGATGCGCCTAAGAAACTATAAAGCAGTAAAACTAAGCTAAAGTGGTTGGATGGAGAGGTATGCGACACAACAAAGTCAACTAATTGAATTATATGAATGGTAAACGCAAGGCTGGGGTTGGTCATCATCTAAATTCAGAAACGCATAGTGAGATCTATTTCATACCAGCGACTCTTCTCTCGGTTGTTTGCCGCTATGCGTTATATGTCTATAACGCATAGGAGAGTGTTAAGTGCCAAGGTTATTTCTATGTCTAGATAACACTTCTTAGCCTTGTCACTTATAATATTAGATTAAAAGTACAATTGACAAGATGGAATAGTCTTCTACGGTTCTTATTTAGATGATAATGCAACCCGTGATCCTTAAGAGAGTTAGTTGCTCATACATGATAAACAGCAAATGGAAAGTGATAAGAAATGAATAGCCATGGAAGATGTATAGATTGATGAACGGAATAAATGTTTTAGAAAAATACAATGTCTTGCTAATAAACTAAAACATAAGTAAGAAAAAGATAGAAAGCATGGAATGACTTCTTAATGTCTTGAGCTCACTAGGATGGTAGCGTGAGTTCTGCTGTGAAGTGGTCAGGCAGAGGGAAGACTCTTCTCTTTCGAGCTATATGTCTCCGGTTGTCGTTTGGAGAGAACTCTGCTGTCACTTAGGAATTCTTCCGAGAGGTTCAACCACCTTTTAGCCTTCAGGTCTGCCCTTTTATAGATGTTGCGTTGTAATTGCTGGCAAATTTGCATGATTGGAGGCTGAATTTCTGCCTTGCGTCCATCTCGCCTAATTGCGTGATTTCTGGTTTAATTTAGAACCACCACTCTCATCGCATATCAAGCATATCAATCTCCCGACAATCTCTCAAGATTATCTGATTCTCCACTGCTTTGCGTTTCTGGTTGATATGCGTTCATGGATAACCTGGGTTCCTGCGTTCAAGTATGCCAATGCATCCATGGGTTGCTTGCGTTCCTGTGTTAAAGGGTTGTCACCACATCCACAGGTTGCTTGCGTTCTTGCGTTGAAGCATGCATTTTAGGCTAAAAAAGTTTCGAAACAATTATCTTCATCAATTTACACGAGTAGAACGCATAGGAAGATTTATCAATAGAGTTTAACCCCTACTACCGCACGATTCTCTATTTAAACTCTATTTTTCTAAGAGAAAGACAATAATAACTTTTATTTCTACAAATTATCACTTGCCTCGCGCCAATCCATCTTATTATGAATTCGCAAAGTTTTGAGTCTACCATGCTCTCTTAATAAGTTTGCGTTAGGATGCACTTCTGTAAATGATAACTCTGGCCAATAATCAGGGTGTTGAATTGGATGGAAGCGACCTTCATAGTATAACTTTAAATGAGACAATTTATAGCATTTATTAATTAGATGCACGTATGACAAACACATGTAATTACAAATTGCAATTACATGAGAGCATGGAATCTTGAATAACTGCCACTTGTTGCAAGAACAAGTCTCATTTTTCAAGCACACTACTTGTATGTTTGGTCTTTATAGGGAGAAACCATATTGATGCCAGTTCGTACTTCAAAACTTTGTTTTTTCCTATCAATTGACGTTATTATATGTGTAGATACTCGTTTCTCCCACCTCTTAAGCTTTTATATGGCATATTCTATGTAAATGTCCCCACGATCGAGTGCTTCACTTATTTTTTTGTCTACAGCATTCAAAGTATAAGATTGTACAGTAGAATGTCAGCCTAACAATCGATGTGATCGATAACATTCTAGCTCCTTTAAATACTCTATTCACACATTCGGCTACATTGGTTGTCATCCACCCAAAGTGATACCCATTATCGTGTGATTGTGTCCATTTATTCAAATCGATATCAGAAAAATATTCAAGACATTAAGGGTTCAATTTCTTTAACTCTTTCATGTTTCAAATGAACTTACGTCTTTGGTGTTGATTTCCAGCCTTAAACACCAAATCTTTCAGTTGCTTTGATTTGTATTTGGAATTAAAATTACTCGCAACATGACGTAAACAATAACGATGATATGCTTTAGGTTCAGCCTAACCAATTTGCTTGTTGTTAATTGCTGCAATGATGCTTCTGTGTCTATCCGAAATTAAGCAAATCTCTTCTCGGTCAGTAACATACTCGCGCAATGCCCACAAAAAGCATGACCAACTAGATGTGTTTTTCTCTTCAACAATAGCAAAGACAAGAGGAAATATATGCTCGTTTGAGTCAATAGACAAAGTAGTGAGCAATTTTCCTTTATACTTGCCATAAAAATGGGTTCCATCTATCTGAATTAATGGGCTACAGTACTTGAACCCTTCAATTGTAGGACCGAATGCCCAAAAGACTCGACTAAAGATAGTCTTACCGGGCACATCAGACGGGAGAAAATGCCATTCTACTCTTGTACCATGATTGTAATGCACAACAACACTCAACTAATACGGAATTTTTGAATATGATTTCTCTCAATCGCCAAAGACTGCAACCAAAGTTTTTTTCTTTTCTTCCCACACACGTCTATATTTGACATTATATCCGTACTGCTTTTTAATTTCTTCTTGTAATACCGTCATAGACACACTAAGATCAGCTCTAACCAAATTTTGAACTTCAATGCTCATGAAATTAGAATGACGTTGTGAATGGTCATGTGCCAATTCTGTGTATAAACAAGAATGATTATCTCCGAGTTTAGTAATTTCAAACATCACATGACTTTTGCACCGACAAGCACGCAACCTCCATCTACAACCTTCATCTCATTGTTTGCATCGCACATACCAAATATCTTGGTTCGATTCTACTGCAGAAATTTGGTAGTGTTCAATCACACAATATTTTTTTACTGCCATTTGTAGGTTTTCTTTCGTGTCAAATAAAATTACTTTTTGTATTATATTATAGTTATCTATACATTTTTCACTTCCTCCAAGGTTGATCCTTGTTCACAAACTGAATCAGTAATTTTCCATTCTATCTGTGTAAATATATCTGACGGAACCAACTCATTTTCATTTTCTATATTTCTTTCTTTTTCAAACAATTCATCAATTTCTACATCAATGTCACTATCCCCACAATTTACAGCTTAAAAAATAACTAAATTTTCTGGATGAAACGACATATTTAAATTTGTTTACAACTATAAAGGTTAAAAAAAAAATTAGTCCAAATCTATCCAAAATTATTAATAATTTCCCACCACATTCTTTGCCAATAATTATTCCTACAACAATAAACGCCAAATAACAATCAAAACTAACGGTTGTCAAGTTAAATCTTTCAAATTATAAACAAAATAAATTATTTGGTAAAAACAAAGTCTACAAATATAAATTTATTCATGCATGTAAAACAAAACATAAAATCTATGTATATTTATCATATAATTAGTGCATAATTATAAGATAATTAGAAAAAAAAAAGCATATACATACCTATATGGCGGCTAGACAAAGAAAGTCAGCGGTTGGTAGCAAGTGGCAATGGCTGGACAGAGATAAAATTTTAGATTGAATAAAGAAAGAGAGATGAGGTGATTGGAAAATAATATGTCTATATACATACCTATATGATAGCGGCAATGTCGACAAACGACAAAAGACGGATAGCGAACAACGTGGAAGATGATCAGAGAATGAAGAGACAGAGAGATTATCGGAGGAGAGAGAGAAAACCGGCGAGAGGAGCAAGCATGATGTTTGAAGAGAGAAAGATGACCGGAAGAAATAGAGGAAAGAAGTCGTGGACTCGGTACACGAGTCCGGTCAACACGCATGTAGTGGATCAGCGTGGCAGGGAAATCGTGGACCTCGTCCACGATTTCAGTCATAATCGTGGACTCGGTCCACGGTTTCACGTACTCGTAGACCGGGCCCACAATTTTATTACCCTATTTTTGGGATTTCTTTCCCCCAATCCTATTTTTCTCAATATTTACTAAAAAAACATTATTTTAAAAAATTCAATTTTGTTACATGCACAATATGGTAGCTTATTTACTTTGCATTAATAATTTGTAATTTGTTAGGTTGTATTCTGTTTGCTACTGTGACATAGTTTCTATACAATCTATTTTTTCCTTAAAAGGTTAGTAATTGATTAGTATGTAATTATTAGATAATTCACTTAGCGTGATGTATGTAATGAATCGATAGAGTTAACAACATTGGCTATTAAGCGTAAAATTGAAACATCAAGAGTTTTTTTTTTTAAGTATTGAAACTAAATTGGATGCAATTTAGAAAATTTAGGTATGATTCGATCATTAATGATTTTTGAAAATTAAGCTCATAAATACTACTTTTATATATGAATTTTTTTTTGTATATATTAATAGAGATGTCTATGGGGCGGGAGTGAGGCTGCTAAATCGAGGATGGCTTCCTTGTCCCTGCTATCAATTTCGTTCTCCATCCCTGCAAAATCCTCATGGGGATTGGGGCGAGAATTTCCCACAGAGAATTTGTAGGGATCAAGTTTCCCTCGGTGATTTTTTCCCTATTTGGATTTCTTTTTTTTAAAAAAAAAATTAATTAACTTAAATCAATTTTTTTTTACTTAAATAGTTAAATATCTCACTCATTTGTAACAAAGTTAAAATTAAAATGTCTAATTTTTACTAGTATCTAAAACTTAAAATTTAAATATTACACCATATCATAATCTCAACTTAATTAAAAATATATGTATCAAATAAAAAATTATATATATAATTATAAAATTAGTTTAGTGGTCTTTTCAAATATAACAAAATGAGTCAAATTATTTACAAATTTAACAAAATATTAATATCTATCAATGATACTGATAAACAACTATCGTCTATCACTAATAGACATTGATAGATGTTAGTGATACACTGTGACATTTTGCTATATTTAAAAATATTTCTAGTTGTTTTGCTATTTAAAATAATACACTTTGAGTTTATATATATATATATGAAAACTAAATTTATATTTAAACTCACCATGCTCACAATGAGTTATATATATATATATATATATATTATAAAAGTGAACCAAAATTTTTTACTACATTTTTTTTTTAATTTGACTAAGAATTTTCAAATAGTTTTTTAAAAAAAGTGAAAATCATAATAAATTAATAAATAAATTGTGAAAGAAGAAGTATAAATTTAAAAAAAAAAAAAAAACTTTTAAGATTTAAATTGAGTGATTAAATTTGTAATTAGGTGTAATCTAAAAACACATAATTTGGTTATTTCTGTTGAATAAAATTTGAAAAAGAACATGTAGCACCAACATGGTAATCCTAATCCATGTGCCAAGCATGTGCAAATCCGCGACACCAACTAAGCCTACCATTTTTTTTTTTTTTCTTAAGTTTTAAATATAATTTTATTATAATTGATTTTCTTCTTTTTCCTTTTTTCAATAAGAAAAAAAATAATAATAAAAAAAACAGACAACTAATGAATGAAGTACCCTTTATTTTCTTAAAAACTCTTTTTAAATATAGCAAAATAAATCAAAATATTTATAAATATAGAAAAAATTTTACTGTGAATCTTTCAGCAGTTTTGCCATTTAAAATAATTTTTCTATAAAAATGATTTCTGATAAATATTTTAGATTGCTATTTTAATTGTGTATTGATATATGAATTAGCTTCTAGTGATTTGGATGATCTTAAATCAATCTAGTACTTTGAAAAAATTGGTAAGTGATTGAAGTTGGAACTGAAATAATTTTTTTCAAACAACTATTTGGGTTATGCTTTTCAAAATTGTTCTCAAGAGCTACTTTTGAATGATTTGTGAATCACAAAGTTATCATTAAATTAAAGTAGCTTTCAAGCTTCAATAGACTTTTGCTACAAAGAAAAAGAATCAGAAAAGAAAAATCAATTTTTACGGCTGAATATCAATAAAGTAAAGTGGTTAATCTTCACGTGAATATATATATAATTTAGAAATAAAAATGAATACAACTCAATTAACTACCATAAAAAATATATTTAATTAACTTTTTATTAACAAATTCTATATTAGTTATCCTCAAATTTTATAAAAATAATAATTTAGTCTTTAAACATTAGTTTGTAACAGTTTAGTCAATATGCCAACTAACATGAAGTATATCAAATCTTAAAAATTAAGGTTTGAATTGATAATCATTTCATTTTTTTGTTTTTGTATTTTTAAAATCAAATCTATAAACACTATTTCTATTTCCAAATTTACTTTTTTGTTGTCTAGTTTTTATCGATGATTTAAAAAACCAAACCAAAATTTGAAATCTAGAAAAAAGCTTTTAAAAACTTGTTTTGTTTTTGAAATTTGTCTAAAAATTTAATCATTAATAGACTTAATTTTCAAAAATAAAAAACAAAAAATAGAATGGTTACCAAACGGAGCCCAAAATTATTACAACTCGAATTGAATTGAGATATCCATTCATTTATATTTTAGGAGGGGTGTCAAAACCAAATATTTATTTATTTACTTTTATGAGAAAACAAACAAGGTAACGTAATTTAAGTGGAGGAACCAAAAATGTTATTTAATGATTTGTTTTTTTATCAAAGGAGGAAACAATATTTGGAAACACATTTACCAAACCAAAAAAGAAGCGAGGCGAGAGGATAGGAAAGAGATATATATATATATATATATATAGATATTAGAAAAAGAGAAGAAAAAAAGAAAATGTAAAATGGGGAATCCAGGTGTTGGAAGAGTGAGAGAGTGTTGAATGTGCGGTGGTGTCTTGGGTTGCTGTGTTCCTTTTTGTATGAACTTGGAAATGGGGAAGATGGGAATAGTAATGGAGATTGTGTTGATGATTGGGTTATTTGCGATGAGAATTGGAAATGGAGAAACAGAATGCGATTTATACACTGGAAAATGGGAATTGGATTCTTCATATCCATTATTCTATAACTCATCCCAATGTCCATTCATAAGGAAGGAATTCGATTGTATCAAATATGGCCGTCCAGATCGCCTTTATCTTCACTTCCGATGGCACCCTTTTCACTGCCATCTTCCCAGGTTCTCTCTCTCTCTCTCCCTCTCTCTCTACAATTTCAAATTTATTGGGGGTATTTTCGTCATTACAACTTTTCCTTTACTTTATTGTAAAAACAGATACACTATTATTATTATTTTTTATTTTTTTTTTTTCGAAAATAGACTTACTTTTTATTTGGTTCACAATGGGATGAATGAATTGGGATTAAAATTAGAGTTATTATTTTTTTCTTTTTTGAGTTCGGGTTGAGGTTCCAACTTGGTTGGAACATATTTGCCTAAACATAAAGCAATTGAGTACTAACAAATATAACACAATGCAAGAGAATTTTTAAATATAATAAAATAGACTACATCGACAAAACATATCGCTGGAAGGAGTACTCTATCACTAATAGATTTTGTTATATTTGCAATTTTTAAAAAAATGTAGTACGCACTTAATCATTATCTCTAAAAGTGTTATCCAATGCAATTACTCCTTATAGCGTATTTGCTAATAGGAAGATTTTGTCAAAAAAAATTCTATATTTTTATTAATGATTTAAACCTACTTAAATTATAGTTAAATTAATAATTTAGTCTATGATTTTTATTTTAGAAGAAGAGTTAGTCATTGCTTGTACTTGGTATTAGTCCTTGTTTTGAAATTCATAACAATTTTAGTTTTTTTTTTTTTTAAAAAAACTATTTATCTAATTAAGAACCAAATGCATTTATAAAGAATGGAAATTGAGTTATTACGTGAAAAAAATTGATAGTTGATATTGATGGGATTTTTCATGGTATTATTTAAAATTTTAAAATTTTAAAATTTTGTAGATTTTAATAGTTCTTGGCCATAAAAAAAGGTTTGGAGATTTTTAAAACCTTAATTTGATTATTACTTGCAAGTCTTAACTAAATATATAATTGGAATTATTATATTCACATGTCATGACTCATGACATGATTTTCATAAAATAAAGGTTTAAATAATTCTCTTAATAAAGTCATCCAATAATAGTAAACGATATTTTAAAAAGTAATCTAGTTCTATATTATCATCAAATTTATTTATTTATTTTCTTTAAGAAACAAACAATGAATATTATTAAACGGCCATCCTTTTTCAGATATGCTCATAAAAATAAATCGGTGCGGTGTCGTTTAGGCATTCATGCGTTTCCTAATTTTGATATAATTCGTACATTTTTGTAGCTCACGAGATGGTTTTTTAATTCCTGATTTTTTTTTTTTTTGTTTTTTTTTTTTTGAGTAAATGTCAACAACACTTCTTTATTTTATTTTATTTTATTTGATCTAATTTTAAGAAATATATATTTGAATTATATATATAGTGTAATGATGTTAGAAGTTTTTTTGGAATGAATGAAAAATAAGACAGATTTGATGGAGAAGATTTGATGGAGAGATTTAGGGAGAAGAAGATAATGTTTATTGGAGACTCCATAAGCTTAAACCAATGGGAATCACTATTATGTATGCTTCATGCTGCACTTCCTAATTCCACCATTATTCAACAATCCAATGATACCATTCGCACTATTACATTCCAGGTTAGTGCTTTTAAATTTTCACTATATATATTCTTTTGTATAATCATTGCTACACACAAATTATAATATAAGATAATTCAACTCAATTTACTTTATATATATATATATATATATGCTCCTATTATTTTCATTAAATTTGTGTACATTATTTTATTTATTTATTTATTTATTTGCTGCTGTTATAGTTGTCCCATCTAACTAGGATTTGCTTAGAACTCGTTTGAATTATTTGTTTGTTGTTTGTTTTACTTTAAATTAAAAAAAAATGAAATTATATTTGATGATTCTTCCATGTTTGTTTGTTTTTTCTTATTGAAATAATATATATATATATATATATTAGTAAAAATAAACGAGAAAAAGAAAACAAGAAAAATGAAAAATGAAAGTTGTAAATCTAAAAAGTAAAACATTTACCTGAAAATACGTTATTAAAATTAAATAACAAAGGATGCTTATTCAAATTTGTTAAAACATTTGGTTTGTTTTAAATTTGAAGGGTTATTTGTTTGTGTTATATTTCATGCATTAACAATATATTTCAAGTATTAGTGGTGATATAAAATTTAAGAATTATTCTTGTATCACAAGATTTTGACTCGTTAGGTACTATGATTGAAAATTCAAATTTAATTTTTTTAAAAGTAAAAACTAAAAATATTTGAGAGCTATTGTTGACTGAAATAAAGGTTATTTAACACACAATAACACTTGTTACTCACGATGATACAACAATTCAAAGCACTTTAGAGAAAAACATAGAAAGACTAAAGTAATAACATAATACAGAGTTTGGTAACTCAGTTTAGTGCAATATCATCCGTTTGGGGGCAGTGTGCCCAAAAAAGATAACTTCACTAATATATTGTTAAAACGATTACAATAATGTACTTATCTATAAATAAATGACGATTACAGTGAAATACATAAAGTTTAACCCCTTGAACGATCACCTAGGTTCCCTTAAGTATGAGACTCCCTCTCAATGAAACTTAGGCTCCTCTAAGTATGAGACTCCCTCTCACCAAGATTTTATCTTTCCACTTTCAAATGAAGAACATTCCACTTGATAAATTTAGACTTTCCCTAAGTTTGAGAATCTCTTATTAAGATGTAGTAGAATATAATTTAGCAAGGACTTGAGAGACACACTCAAGATCTGTAGTAGCATAACCTTCACAATTGTAAGATTGACACACTTGTGATCTTTCGATGCAATCGCAAGAACAATGACTCCAAAATTCTTTTGAACGACCAACCCTAAACTAAATGCAACAACTCCTTAAAGTTAAATATGCATGACAGAGAAAGGCAAAGAGACAACCTCAAAACAGATTCTACAATGCTAAAAAAAGGAAACAAAATCAGAAGAAATAACAGTTAGAATTTTCCAAATAAGAGACAGGAAAATATTCTACAGAAACAACAATTTAATTCTGCCTGAAACAACAATTAGAAAGACACGTTAAAAGACAATTCAAGAGATAGAGAATCTCTTCAAATTTAAGAGAAATTCCAACAACCAATAATGATCATCATGAGGAATTGGTCGAAGTCCCATTGTTGATCATGACTACATGTCAGTAGTGCTAATACTTGCGACCCCGTATGTTCAACACTATTGGGAGTACTCATATCTCCCAACACCTTGTATTTACACGTGGGAAGACGACGAATCTGTTCTGACGCTCACATGACAACATTTTCTTGTAGTGAATATTTATGTCGATAGCGATATTTTAAAATTTCAATTTATAGATACATCAACATCAATAAAACTAGTGGTGGCTGATCAAATTAAATGTACACAGGGGCTAATTGTAGCAAACCACATTGATCAAATTAAGAGTTCAGGCGTGTAATTTGTAACAAAGACGATAGTCAAGGGGTAGCTTATGATATTTCCCTTTATTTTTAAATATTCATTATGCATTTTAAAAGTTAAAAAAAAAAAAAAAGAAATGGTTTAGTCTCTCTAAACTTTTAAGTTTGTTTATTTAGTCTTTAAACATGGAAAAGAACAATAATAGGCCTTTAAACTTTTAATTATGTGTCGATCGAATTAGTTTTCAACTTATTTTTTATTTATTAAAAATCTATAGAACTACTAGAAAGAGATCAAACCTTAAACTTTGGTGAGCACATTAGAGTTTGATTTAGTATCTTATCCAGCTCCAACTAAAAACCTTTGATCTATATATGATGAGAATGATTTTATTGAATTTTTCAGGATTATGGAACTTCAGTGATGCTATTTCTAAGTCATTACTTGGTGGATATTGAAGAAGAGGAAGACATTGGAAGAGTGTTGAAGCTTGATTCAATAAAAAATGGAGATATATGGAAGGAGATGGATGTTTTGATCTTCAATACTTGGCTATGGTGGTACCGTAAAGGATCTACTCAACCGTAAACCCTCTCACTCTCTCTTTTAGGGTTTGCAAGCCGAAACCGAGTTAAAGTCGGTTCGGTTTATTTTTTATTCATTAACGGCTTGAA
The DNA here is from genome assembly GCA_030954485.1 of Citrullus mucosospermus. Lineage (NCBI taxonomy): Eukaryota > Viridiplantae > Streptophyta > Magnoliopsida > Cucurbitales > Cucurbitaceae > Citrullus > Citrullus mucosospermus. The sequence goes on along the minus strand of CM062055.1, from coordinate 8,219,143 downwards.
CTCATGACCTAATTATAACTATACTCTCTTTGCAAAAATTAAATGGGTAGATGGGATTACATTCAAATTGGCGATGAGAGAGTGAAGGACATGGATAGAATGGAAGCTTTTAGGCATGGATTAAGAACATGGGCAAATTGGGTTGATTCAGAAGTTGATACAAACAAAACCAGAGTCTTCTTTCAAGGAATTTCTCCATCTCATTACAAGTACATTTTTCTTTTCAATTTCTTTCCCTTTCTTGTTCTTCTAATTCTTTATTTGTTTTTTGTTTGCTCTATCTAATTATTATTATTATGTTTTTCTCTCTCTCTTTTGTTATTTGGTTAGTTTTCAAACAACATCCTCTCATTGACCTAAAAATTATACCATGTAGAAGTTAGGAATTGGTAGTACGACAAAAAAAAAGTAATATTTTTTCAAAAGTGCTTTCATTTACAATTTTGTTTGATTGACCCTATACTCTGAATGATTCTACTAATAAGTTTTAATTTATATTTCAAATAATATAATTGCGATAGAACCGATAAATTAGGTAATTCGAGGTGCTTGAACCTTTCCAATCTTGAGATAACACTCAAGCCCTAATTCACACACTATGATATTCCTCTTTTCTACATTCCCCTCCCCCTCTATTTATAATAATTAACAAATATAACAAATTCTCTGTCTACTTACTAATATACCTTTAATACCATAATAATCTCCTAATATCATTCGTATCAGAATAACTGCTCACAACGACAGTTAGTTGAGGTTGGTACTGGTTTCTAGTGCATCAGCGGTATGCATAATGAAAGTGAAGATGAAGAGATTTGAGAGAGGTAGTGTGACGGTATTTTTGATTGCCAAACAATACAAATCTAATTCAAATGTTTTTCTTTTCTTTTTTTTTTTTTTTCAGTGGCAATGAGTGGAATGAGCCAGGAGTAAGAAATTGCTCAAAAGAAACAATGCCAGTGAATGGATCAACATACCCAAGTGGTTTGCCAGCAGCATCAATGACAGTCCAACAAGTATTGAGTGAAATTTCAAAGCCAATTCATTTGCTTAACATAACAACTCTTTCTCAACTTAGAAAAGATGCACATCCAAGCTCCTACAATGGCTTCAAGGGAATGGATTGCACACATTGGTGCATTGCTGGCCTTCCTGATACTTGGAATCAACTTCTTTATGCAGCTCTCATTTCTTAATACACAAAAGAATACCAATTAATAATTGTGTGTACTACTTATTTAGGGTTCTTCTTTCATTACATTCTCAAATAAAATTGTAATACATAACGTTATTAGGTGATTCATTCTTTAACGATTCAAAATATTTTAATGGATTAAAGTTATATGTTATAATTTTTTCTTTGGGTAATTACAATTGGGAGCATTTTTAGGACTAATAATTAAGTGTATGGCAACATTTTTAGGATTAGCAACATTACTCGAATTCAATACCTATTCAACTCTCTTTGAGAATTACCTTTAGAATTAAGACTAAGCAATTAAACACATATTTCTATGGCTAATTTAAAACTTAGATAAATGAGTATGCAATTCTAGTGAATCTATAGGCATTACCCTATTTAATTTCTAGTGGTCAAACGAAATCCTATGTTTAAATTTTGTTCTCCTATATTGCTTTTATGACAATGGTATATTGTCTAATTCTTTCAATATTGGCTAAAGCAAGCTTAGTTTGACGGTGATTGACATGCCCTTCCATCTCAGAGGTGGAAGGTTCGAATTCCACAACCCTCAATTATAGTAAATGATCCGTTTATAGATTAACATAAAATCAACAAAAGTAAATGAATACTAAATGTTGAAAAAAAAGTAAATAGGACATAAGTGGAGCTTTTACTCCTTCCTTAAGGGCATCCATAAATTTGAATCATTTTCTATAAACAACACTAAAACATAAGAATTACTCAAAAGTGGACTCATCTTATATCGTTGCTTCATTTTATAGTACTTTCTAAACAATAAACTTAGTTTTTAACGGTAAAGAATCCACTCAATAGAGAGTTTTATCATTGACTCTAGCTAAATTCTCTTTTGTATTCTATAGTTTGAGAGCGAGATTAAAGAGTATAAGTGGTACAAAAGCAGTTTTGAGAGAATGCTATTGTAGTTGGGATTGAGGGGGAAATTTTTGTATGATTGTAAAAATTTTAACCTAATAAATTTCTTATTGGTTGGGCTTTGGTATTTCTCCAATTTTTGAGTTTTCCATGTAAATTCTTGCAGTAGCAAAGCAGTAGAAGGTCTTTTTCCAACAAATGGTATCATAACTTTTGGTCTCATAGTTTCTTGAATTCTTAAGTAAGTTATGTGGTTGCAACATTGTTTGAGCTTCCACCTAAGAAAATAATACTTGAAACATATTATGGTATTATGAAGGGATTGAATCCTAATGTGGAAGTGTTTTATTGCTTTTTGTCGAGAAAATTATAAGATTGAAAAATAGGTTAAATTAGGCTAAGCGTGCTGATTGCAAATTGAAGAAAAAAAATATATTTTTGGACGAAGAACAATTCTTGAAGAAGCCAAACTCTTACTTTGTGCAATTCCTCAAAAGTCACGAACGGAAAAGACACCACCACTTTGGCTACCCACTATATCAATCTTCCTTATCTTGGGAGAATTAATTAAGGGACGATGATGGAAATTTCTTGGGAGAAATTGATTGAGAGAGTAGAGAGGAATTTTCTTGGAATGCAGTGTTCTGTATTCTTTTCTTTCACAGTTTTGTATCAAATACAAGAGTAGAAGAAAAAAAAAACATAAAACACATTACGTGAGGGGAGTTACTCGCCCCACTATCCACTCCCCTGCAACTAAGGAGGAGTTACTAGTATTATTATTATTATTATTTTTTTTTTTTTAAAAATTGAAATATATATTAAATCATATTTAATAATAATAATAATAATAATAATATAAAAGTAGTTATTTACACATCTAGAGAGTTGTACATAAAAGGACAGAGAGATTCATTGTAAACTCGTGTGATGAGATCATATTTTGTTCACCACTACAATAAAACTGATTTCCTATTTTGAAAAATCAAATTAAAGCTAGCCACAAACTAAACCAACTTAAATCCTAATTAGAGCAGTAAAGGAATTAGTCACGTGCCATATCTACATCTAGCCTCCTAAGTATATTGTAAATGAGAAGCTAATGATGAAATTAAACTTAGGCCCTAATCCCATTTAATTAATACATAGTATCTTAATTTCCATATTAAACTTCATTTATTTTTGTACTTTAAGATAATATCAAATTAGACGGAAGTTTGTGTTAGTTTACTTTTTATTAAATCATAAGTGGTGAAATTTGTGTCTATTTGATTTCTAAATTTTTAAAAGGTCTAATTTAATCATAAATTTTCAATTCTGTATTTAATACGTTTCTAAACTATTAAATTTATATCTAATAGGTTTTTGAAAAATTTTAAAAAAATTAAAATTAAAATAGTTATGATAGATAGACATTCATGATCACGAACTTCCTTTTCTTTTTCTTTTACACTAAATTATAGTAAGTACCTCATAACTTTATAGTTTGTTTAAAAAATACCCAAAACATAAAAAGCTTAAGTTAGTATCAAATCTACTTGGTATCGAACTCGACAATGTGATATTGTATACCTTTAATAGAGTAGAAAGTTTGCGTAAGATGGTTCGAACACTCACGGATAAAAAAAAATTAAAAAAAAAAAAAAAAAAAACTAATGTGCATCAAAAGTCAACTCATTACCTATGTGATCACCACGTCACATCTTAAAACAATTATGAATATGACCAAATCATAAGAACTAAAACCATAAATAGTTTACCCCGCAAATAACTCAATTATCTCACTTCTCTTTCCTCTTTAAATTAAAACCACATATTTTCTTTCCTTCAATTTTAGTTTCATCATGTTCAAACTTATCTTCCTTCTTTCACTCTTGTTTATTGTTCTATCTTATTCTTTATCATCCTCTTTACATTCCTTCATCGCTAATTCTGAAAAATTGCATCGTAATTATACTGCCATTTCAGATTTTCGATTGGTCAATAGAAGAAAGTTGATAAGTTGTCCAATAAACTTAAACCCTTACATCAAACTTGAAGTCCTCTCCAAATCCAAAAACGTCCTTTCAAACCACGAGTTCATCGATGTTATCGTTAGCGGAGTTTCAATTCCATCAGTAGATCATTGGGTCGCTATCATCACACCATCAAATGCAAAGTACGTTCGTTATCATCTCTAGTTTTTATTACTATTAATTATTACTTTATCGAAAGAATATTAAATTTATCACAATATTTTTCCATCTTTTTATTCATATTTGATTGTTGGGAAAATTAGCTTCTTCATCCCTGAGTTTTTTAAAATTGGTCACTTTAGTCCTTGATTTCTCAAGAATAAAAGAAAGTGGGAGAAAAATGAGGAAGAAGCTCTTTCTTTCTTTTTTTTTTTTTTTTTATTATTATTATTATTATTATTATTATTATTATTATTATTATTTTAAATTTAATGAGTTTGTTAGTAGAGGAATCTTTTAAATCTTGAAAATTTAGAGACTAAAATGACAGAATTTGAAATATCAAACTCAAATGCACACATTCTTAAAACTCAAGGATCTATAGGGTAGTTTTAATTACTTGATTGTTTTATTTATGTATTTATTGAATGCATTGAATTCAAACAAGCAAGTATTAGAGGTCCTCTAGTGAGGGTAACACCTCAAAACCTAAGTTATATTTGTATTTATGTTAATTCAGTTATTTATAATTTTGGCACTAGGGTTTAAAAGAGTGCATTATATAAACTCTTTAACTCTATTGATGCATCTAATTCTGTAAATTGATATTTTCTCCTTAATAATAAATTGTTCTCCCTCTGTCTGTGGACGTAGCTAATACACTGTTAATTAACTATGAAAATCTTTTCGTGTCGACTCTGTATTTGTTTTACATTTTTTTTTTTATTTATTTTTAATTATCAATTTCTTAATTATTTTATTTATTGAACAGTGTTGATGGTTGCCCAGAGAATGAAGGTCTTTATCTCCAAACGGGTGATTTAAGTAGCCTTCCTCTACTTTGTCATTATCCGGTCAAGGTAAATAAATACACATGCTTAGGTAAAATTAAATGATTTTTTTTTTTATTTATATATGTATATATATTACCAGATAAATAAATTAAGATTAACAGAATAATAGACTCATTTGAAGAAGTCTAAACCTTCCCTCATTTAAAATTTTTAAAGGAAATTAAACTACAAATTTTATGCGATTTGAGTTAAATTCATTTTAAATTATTTCAAAAATTATTTTAAATAATTAATATATATTAAAAAAAGAATTAAAATTAACTCAAAATGGAATAAAAATACATTTTATTAGAAGATTATAAATTAATTTTATTTTTATATACTTTAATACATATATTCTATTTTAATCACTTTAATATTTAACAAATTTTATAGAAAAATTTATTTAAACAAAGGGCATGTAGTAAAAGAATAGATGAGTTTAATCCTAGAAGAAAAATTATTTATAGTGAATAAAATATGTAAGATAGTGAATAAAATATGTAAGATAATGAATAAATATTTTGTGTCTAGAGAAAAATGGTAAAATTGAAAATCAAGTAAGAAAAGATTGTGGGCGTTTCATAATGAGATAATGAGATTGAGAATGATAAGAATTTATTAAATAGAAAAAAATAAAAGATACATAATTCTAAAATAGTTTTCCAAAATCACTTTAAAACATATTTTTCATTTTTTTTTGTTAATATAAAATTTAACCTTAAAAATGTAGAATTAAATATTAAATTAATATTTAGTAATTAAGTGTTCATTTGGATTACTTTAAAAAAATAAATATTTTTAAAAGTTCACTTTTGATAAGAAGTCTTTAAAATAAAGAATTTTTGAAATCTATTTTGAGTAGCGGCCAAACATATGTATTTTTTTTTAAATAACTCATCTTTTATATTAAACATTTGAGAAGATATTCCAAATGCATTTTAAACTTATGGTTTAAAGTGATTTTAAAAATCACTCAACAAAACGTGCACTAAGATTTATTATTTGATGGAACAAAGACAAATTAATTATTTCATTATGGCACCTTAGTAAACAGTAAATAATTATTTAGAAATAATTTGGAGGGATACAAGCTTTTCGGATCCTATGTAGCCCCTAATTTCTCTTCTAACTATTTTCTAAAATCACTAAATATTGTGTAAATTGATTATCGACCAGTTTTAACATCAACGAACAAAAGCTAGTATAATGTTTTTGAAAAATTAATATAAGAGGCTTTTTTTTATTATTATTATTAAAAGAAAAAAAAAGTAATTTATATATTTAGGATTTTTTTATTAAAAAAGAAAAAAAAAATATGACTACTCCAATTTGGCAGGCAGTGTATTTAAAGAGTGATCCAGAGTACCTGAAGTGTAAGAAGAGAGAATGCAAGAAAACAGTGGGAAACAATTGCATAATAGAGACGTGTAATGCCACGGTGTCATTCCACGTCATCAACTTCAGAACCGACGTGGAAGTGGCCATGTTTGGCGGCGGGTTTATCACTCCTTGTCTTTATCTCAGATCACACCCTCTCTCCTTCCTCAATCCAAACGCGCCATTGTACGGACATCTATCCTCTACTGATTCAACTTCCACTTCCGTGAGTCCCCAAATCCTTTAACCTCAATTTATCACTAGATCACCTTTCATTTTCAGTGTTAATGGAGATTAATTAATTTTTTAAAAAAATTATAATTAATTAAACTTCTCTATTTTCGTAATTTATTTTAATATTTCACTTCATAATTATTCTTAATTAATTAACTAATAGGAAAAAAAATATTGATTTGCAGATGAGATTGAGTTGGGTTAGTGGGGATAAAAATCCCCAACAAGTTCAATATGGGAAAGATGGAACAACAAAGACCTCTCAAGTTTCTACTTTTTCCCTAAATGACATGTGCAGTGAGTTTTCTTGTTTCCATTTCCTTATTATTTCTACAATATAATATATATATTCTCAACTTTTTTTTACATCAATTTTCAACTCATTTTTCACAAAAAGAGAAAAAAAAAACTTGTAATTTTGACCTAATACAGTAAAATCATAACTACACTAGATTTAGAAGAATAATAACGAGGAGGAAGAAGATGGAGAGAATAACATAGTAAATTTACATGGAAAATTCTTAAATAAATTAGGGTAAAAACTAAGGGCCGATTGAAGAATTCCACCATATAAAATAACAAACTCTCTTATAAAAGAAGAAAGAAAAATCTCTATTTTGTCTCACACTTCGACTCACTTGATTTGGGACAACAATGTAAAAATAATAGAAAATATTTGATGACTATAAATAAAGTGTAAGATGGAAAGATTAATTACATATTAACCTCTGAATAAACTAATTAAACTTGAAGATAATATTATTTAACATGTATATATTATATATACATATTTAAATTTAAAATGAAATTTTACAAATTTAAAGTATATATAGTGATTTGGTATATTAAAAGAAGTTGCAAAATTATTTGATTTGGTAATAGATGCATCATACATTCAAAGTCCAGCAAAGGATTTTGGGTGGCATGACCCAGGATTCATTCATTCAGCAGTAATGACACAACTTCAGCCTTCTACAACCTATTCCTACAGATATGGAAGGTATTTTTTTTTTTTTCTTTTTTAAAATATATTTTTGAATTTTCAATTTTTTTTTGTTTGATAACTACTTTAGTCGTAAATATTATATATAACATGTTTCTAAATGTTTGATTTTGTAATTACCACTATAAAAAATTATACTTTTTTTTGACGAAAAAAATCGTCGAAAAAGCCTTTTCTAATGCTTTTTTGACCGTCAACAAGGTCGTCGGGGACACCTCGTCAGAAAAATCCTATCCCAATGCAAAAAAATTCCTTTGTCAGGAAAATTTGATCTTGCGGCGGTTAGAATTGAGAGAAGATCTACAGACACCAAAAGGGTGGCATCAGTAGAAATCACCTTTCTGGACGCCAAAAATTGGTTTCTTGGCATTGGAAGAAATACCCTTCGCCAATGTCACTTTTTTGACATTGGAAAAGTGTTTGATATGTTGGGCAAAAAAATCTTTCCCGACGCTGAATACAAAAAATTATTATTGGAGGAGGGTTACCTTTTCCGATGCCTATCTAGTTCAGTGCCTAAGAAAGCTTAAAAATTTTACATATTCTTTTACTATTTTTCCCTACCGCTTAAAATTTGGCATCAACAATAGTTTTTTATATAATTTTTTTCTAATTTACTAAAAATCAAACTTGTTAATTTTTTTAAAGCAATAATTGAAGCCCACTTGAACCTTACAAATTTAAGTAAATAAACTAAAATCAACAACTTTTACATTTAATTAATTTTCATACCTAACATCCAATTTAGTTCAACAAAGTTAATTGACAATTACATAATATATCTACAAAACATAAATCCCAAAATACCTACAAAATACAAATCTATAACTACATGATATCCTCAAAACATATCTTAATTCTGCTCTACTTCTTTCCTTGGACATATGCCCATCGGCCAATGTCAATTTTTCCAACTGTTTTTAAAAACCGTCGGGATAGCTAAACTAAAATTCTACATTTTGAGGACCCATATCCTGACACTAACTACTATAGCGTATGGATTGGTCACCTATCCCGACACTACTAAATTTGGCGTCGGGATAGGTCAACAAAATATCTTTTCCACTATCCAATTCCGACGCTTGCAAAAATAGCGTCAAGATAGCTAGTTTCTCTCGACCACAAAAATATTGTGGGAAAAGGTGACTTTTCCGAACACTTATATAATCGTCGAGAAAAGTTTTGTCGAGAAATTTGAAATTTCATGTAGTGTACTAAGCTATTATGCTTTCATATTAATATTTCATTCTTATTCTTTAAAACTAAGCTTATAAATACTACTTTAGTCCATAAATTTTGTTATCATCTTATCCAATTCTATTAATATTTTCATACTTTTTTTTTTTAGATTTTTAGAATTGGGCTGGAATTTGACTTAAAGAGAAAACAACCCTAAATTAAAAAGTTAATAATAAAAATAAAACAAAAAAAATCATACGGAGATTTAATATATATTCAAGTTTCAATTTTATATTTAATAGATTCGTTAATTTTAAAAATAATTGAAAACGTTACTGAATTATTAGAAACAAAATTGAAGATTCAAGAATCTATTCTAGATATTTTAAAGAAGATTCAAGAACCTATTATAGATATTTTTAAGGGTCGTTTTTAAATATAGGAAAATGAACTAGATAGACATAGAAATAGTCTACCGCGGTCTATCGCATATAGACTATGTTACTTTACTATTATTTGTAAATATTTTCAACAGTTTTGTCATTTAAAATAATTTCTCTATTTTTAAAGTATAGAGATGTGAAAGTTCATGACTAAATTTATAATTTAACCTAAATTAAATAATAGTAACTGAAGTTCAACCAAATAGTTTTTTCTAATACAATGAATCAGGATTTGAAGTTTCGACCTGTTGATGCCAAACTTTGGCTAAGAGAAAATGCTCCTGACTTCCACGTGAAAACAACAGTAAATTTATAATTTGGAGAAGAGAGAACCTACAAAACAAACAAAAATGGCTCCAATGCCTAAATCAGTAAAAGAACTAAATAATGGAAAAAAGGTCAAAAAGTTCTTAGTTTACCTCATATGGAGTGTCATAATGGTGTAGAGAATCTAACCTAGGGTTTAACTTAACCCTCCTAGATTAGGATATCAACTTTTCCTAATCCTAAATATTCTAATCATAAACAAACTAGATAAAATCTTATCATATCTATTTTAATTTGTATATTGTATTGAATAATTGCTTGAATTCAGAACATTAGATACATAGACTCCAAAAATACTCAACTAAGGAAATAAACCAAGAAAGAAAAAATACAAAAGGAAGAAAACAATAAAGGAAAATAGTAATTAGGAATAAACTAATTATAAATAAATTATAATTTACTTTAACAATATCTTACTTTTATTTTATCATATCTTGATTTTGACTTTATTTTGTCAAGCCAAAATTCACCCATAACACAACCTTATATATATAAGAGTCGGAGTATTTCATGCTATGTTACCACTATGAGATCTAATTCTAAATCCGTTATAAAAACACATATCCACAAACACGAAGTTTGACCTAGTTATTTTTTTATATGAAACTTGCAGTGATTTTGTAGGTTGGAGTAACCAAACAACATTTAGGACACCACCGGCGGTCGGCGGAGGAAATGATTTTCATTTTCTTGCATTTGGTGATATGGGAAAGGCTCCTCTCGACTCTTCTTCGGTTGAGCATTACATTCAGGTATATTTGAAAAAAAAAAAAACCTATTTTAATTAGATTTGGAAAACAAAACATTTGTAGAAATTAATAATATTTATCAATACTTTATTTTACCAATATATATGTAAATAAAAGTTAAGACATTCTTATGGTTGGATTAGCAAAAATTATTTTCAAACAGGTAGTCCTAGTGAAGAATATTTTTCTCTTTCCTATTTTTTAAAAGAACATTTTCTTGGCAACGGAATGGGATAAATTGTAGTCCTTATGGTTAAATCTTCATTACACTCTATAATCCTAAATCTAATTCATTTTGAAACCTAACACCGAAAATCTAGTGTTTTTATATACTAAACTTCTATTGAGATAATTTACAAAATAACTAATGAGAATTAACATAAGGTTGATAGATTAATTAGAATATAATATTAAATGTTTTTTTTTTTTTTTTTTTGATATAATAGCCAGGATCGATCTCAGTGGTAGAAGGAATGAAAGAGGAAGTAGAATCTGGAAGAGTAGATGCAATATTTCACATTGGAGATATAAGTTATGCAACTGGTTTCTTAATTGAATGGGATTTCTTTCTTCATCTTATCAATCCCATTGCCTCTCGTCTTCCTTACATGACTGCCATTGGCAACCACGAGAGGTATCTAAATCGTCATAAACACTAATTTGACCTATAAACTCTATTTTATCTACTAATGTTTTTAGAAATCAAAACAAGTTTTTTTAAGCTAAAGTATGTTTTGTAACTATTTAATTTTTATTTTTTAGTTTTTTAAAATTAAGTTTATAAACGGTATTTATTATACTCATCCTCCATTATTTCTCTTTTAGTTTTTTAACTTTTAAAAATTTGTATTTACGTTTTTCATTACTAATTCTAATTGTTGCTATTAATACTACAAAGACTTGTGTGAGAATCATAACATATGATCCAAACATTTAAGATTGTAGACTTGAAATATGTAAAACACCCAACAAGTGGAAATCAATATTAATCGGAGAAGAAATAACATGGCATATTTCAGGTATGAGTGACCAGGAACAGTTGAAAAACCGAGTCGAACGAACAAAACTAGGTCGGTTTTTCCAAAATACAGTAAAAGACCAACCACCTCCGACCGACATGGACCTAAACCGGCAGAAAATAACGATCATACCATTTTTGTTATATATATTAATATAATATAATATTAATTATAAAATATATGAATAATATTCATTCAATGAATTATTAAGAGGGTTAGAATATATGCAGGGATTATGATGAATCAGGGTCAGTATACAAACTAACAGATTCAGGAGGAGAATGTGGAGTTCCTTATGAAACATATTTTCAAATGCCAATTTCTGGAAAAGATAAGCCTTGGTATTCCATTGAAATTGCTTCTGTTCACTTCACTATCATTTCTACTGAGCATAATTTCTCTATCAATTCACCACAGGTAATTTCCTCCAAACACACCTTTTTTTTTTTTTTTTTTTTTTTTTTACTTCTTCAAATTATAGTATAAATTGCATTACAATCAAGAGAAAGTAAAAACACCCTGCTTTATTCTCTTTTTAGAATTATAAAATATATAAAACAAACTGCTAGTTTAATTTCTAAACTTTTAATTTTGGTTCATTTTAGTTTTTGTATTTTTTAAAATAATATTCATTTGGGTCTTTTTTGTTCCTTGAAAATGAAATAAAAATAAAAATAAAAGGAACAAAATGGATATTTTAGAAGACATAGTCCAAAATGGATATTTTATACGTATAAGAACTAAAAAGAACTAAAGTTAAAAGTACAAAAGTAAAAATGAACCAAAGCTAAAAGTACTATTTAATTTCTTTTTTTTTTAAACTATCCTTGAACAAAGAAATTATGTTTGAATTGTATTCATTACTTTTCAACTTGAGCGAGTAATACGTCTTTTTGTTTTTAAAAAATATGTGGGGTAAGGGATAGTTGAATCTCTAGCCACAACATCACTAGTATAAGTTTATGCCAGTTAAAATATGCTTGTTTTTACAGCGGATAAAGTTATGATAAACCCTTACGTAATAAACCTTCTCTATTATGTGTTTGATTTGCAATATAGTCATAGGTTTATGAGGTTAGCCATATCAATTAGCTAGCTAGTATAGTTCAAATTCAGTTATATATATATATATATATATATAGACATTTTTCAATTTATAACCATGTCACTTTAACAGATTCTATAATTTATAAGTGATTTTTGCTTTTTAATTAACGTGAATATCTCTTTTTCTTTTTCCTTTTAACAGTATGAATGGATGAAAAATGACATGGTATCTGTTAATAGGTCAAGAACACCATGGCTCATATTTATCGGGTAAGTTATTACAAATTTAGAGATTTTAAAAGTGTCAAGATTAAAATATATATCATTAAATGTTTAATATTATTCTTAATAAAATAGTGTTCCATTTTATTGCATTAGGAAAAAAAAAAAAACTAATGCAACTATATTTACATATTTTTTAAAATGAACTATATAATTTTTAATTGTTTAGATCCTGTCGAGTAAATGCAACCTAAGTAAAGTTTGTTTGATAAGATAAAGACATCAATCTATTTTTTTCGTTTTAATCAAATGTTCATACATACATATCCTCGAATAAATAGGGTAAAATATCTTTTAGTTTAAGTTTTTAAATACAGTTTTCATTTTTAGTTCTAAATTTTAAATTTAATTTTCATTCCGTAAAATATTTTTTACTATTGAAGTTTTGATTTAATTTTTATTTGGTCTTTAAATTTTTATATTTCATATTTTTACCTTTGAGTGACTGATAGGTCGCTTTTGACCTTTATTGTTATCTTTCAATTAATTAATTAAAAATGCTTACGATGTGAATATTTCAATTAATTTTAATAGCGATTGAAAATTAATAAAAACAAAGTTAATTATAATTAGTGTAAGTGATTTTAAAATAATCAATAGAAGAATAATACAAATGGCTAGAAGTGAGCTTTAGCGAAAACTCAAGAGGATGAAAGTGTAAAATCTAGAAGTCAATGGACCAAATGAAAACTATACAATCAAAATTCAAGGATAAAAATGTTACATAACATTTTGAACTTAGGGATTAAATTAAAATTAAATTCAAAATTTGTGGGTAGATATGTAACATTAATTTTGAAATTAAAAACCAAATAATAGAAACTTAGAGACCAACCTTATATTTTAGTTTAGATTTTACATTCAATTTTCCTCCTTTTACTAAAACCTTCAACTAGGAAGGAGGTGGCTAGTACACAATACTACATCCAACATAACTTTATAAATATTTGATGAAATTTCACCTTTTAACTGACAAAAAAAAAAAAAAAAGTTGATGGTTGGATCAACCAGAGATTTAGGTTAAGTTTAAATTTCTTCACCCCACATGTCGAATTGAAAAAAAATTACCAATATCTCAAACAAGTAAAAATATATGTTCATGATTAAGGTTTAAAATGTCGATACCTCGATTTCTATGCTGATGAATATGTCTAAAAATTAAAATAAAAATAAATATTAAATTGATTAATAGACATTTTATGTTTCAGGCTTATTCTTTACCTTACAAATACATTTGTGACTTTTTAATTTGTTGCTTATTTATTCTATTTTGTATATTATTATTATTATTATTATTTTTTGAATGATAGATTGAAAATATTGATTTTACCTTTCATGTTTATGTCGAATCTATAAAAATATGAAAATGTCGGTGTGTGGAGAAATTTAATATTGTAGTTGTGATCATGTTATAAAAAATTCTTAGACGTTGCTAATGTTATGCAAATGTAGGCATAGACCCATGTACTCTTCTGTACGAGGATTTCCTTTTAGTGTTGACCCCAACTTCGTTAAAGAAGTAGAACCACTTCTCCTACAAAATAAGGTAATTAAATATAGAAGTGTAGGGATTAAGTAGACATAAACTTCAATGTATTGAGAGAAAACTTATATCTTGAGATGAATATTAATGCAGGTTGATTTGGCTTTGTTTGGGCATGTTCATAACTATGAGAGAACATGTTCTGTGTTTAAAGACAATTGCAAAGCAATGCCTTTCAAAGATACAAATGGGATTGATACTTATGATCATAACAACTACACTGCTCCTGTTCATGCAATCATTGGCATGGCAGGATTTGAGCTCGATAAATTTCCTCCGATTAATGTACTCGAATCTCTCTCTCGTTTTCGCTTTTAATAAAAATATATTTGGAAGTGATTTTTTAAAATTATTAAAATTACTTTTGTCATGTTCAAAATTATCTTCAATTTGGATTTACAATTTTTAGTAAACCTAGAATGTTTTCTAGTGATTTTAAATATAAACAAAATTCTCTTTTTAACTATTTTAAAATCACTAATAGCAAACATGGTTTAGATCACCTTTCAATCAAAAATTTATTTGTGATTTTTTTTAAATTAAACTTATATCTAAACAAGTATAATTTTGAAAATATAATTTAAAAAATTTTAAATTTCTTATTCTTATTCTTTTATTTTAATTTCAACTTACTTTATATATATTTGCAGGTAAATAAATGGAGTTTGGCTAGGGTTTCAAAGTTTGGTTATTTGAGAGGAAATGCTACAAAGGAGGAGTTAAGTTTAGAGGTTAGTATGATATATAATTTAAGATTTTCAACCAGTTATATTTCTTAAATTTCAGTCAATAATCCTAAAAGCTTTTCTAATTATAGGTGGACTTTTTAGTACATTTGAGCAATCATTCCAAAATATTTGCACATATACCATTAATGCCAAAAGTATATATATATATATATATATCGAAATTTAGATTATGACTTCGACGTCTACGATGATAAACTATATCACCGATAGGAGTCTATCAATGATAGAATATATCACTAATAGAAGTCTATCACTCATAGAAGTAGATTTTGCTATATTTGCAATTTTTCTAAAATGTTATTATATATTTAATTATTATTTCTACAAGCATAATTACCCTAAATAAAATCAATTGAAATTGAAGGATTATTAAATATTAAGAAAATATTATAGAAAATGATATTTTCAATTCTCATGTCATTATTTTGTTATTCAATTACACAACAGAATAATTGTGGAAAGCCATTCATTAATTCAAAAAAAATTATAAAAAAAAAAAAGTGAGACGGCAAAGTGTAAAATGGAAAATTTTAAAATAATAATTATAAAATAAAGATGGCTATTTTCAAATATAGCAAAATAAACTAAAATATTTACAAATATATTAAAATTTTACTGTCTATCATTGTTTAATGTAGATAGACGATGTATTTTGCTATTAATTGTAAATATTTTCAGTAGTCTTGACATTAGATAATTTTTAAATAAAAAGTATATATTTTTTAATTTGTTTTCATAGTAATACAAAGGATATTTAAATTATTATGAGGAATAATTTCATCTCATTAAATAATTTTGTATTTAAATATTCTTATGCAGATGGTGAACGCAGACACAAGAAAAGTAGAGGATAGTTTCAAGATAATAAAAGGCTCAAATCCATAGCCAAAACATGAACTCCTAATTTAATCATCACTAATCCTAGAATAAATAGTCAAATTCATATATTAGAATGGTGTTAGCCAAAACTATTGGATTCTTAAATAACAAAATTGTTAATTATAATAAATTAAGCAAGTATATCAATGATTTTTGTTTGATTGGAAATTCTACTTGTAGATTTATATGGCTAATATATGCATTATATGACACAAAATCTGCTAGATAGAATGATGTGGCCAATTGAAATAATCAATGATTCAATATGTTATATACTTTCTCCTCTTAATAATACATGAATTTGGACGAGAGAAAAATAAATTGACATGACATCTCTTGTTTAGCAAAATTAACATCTTCACTTTAATATTTGAGTTATAAATTAAAAGGTAAGAGTGACACATTTAAAAATTCAAAAGAGTATTAAATCAAAACACACAAAATTTCACTTGAAGTAATGTTCATATAAAAAAAAATGGATAAGTTATAAATTAGGTCAACTTTAAATTTGAATATTCAAGGTTGGTTTGATCTCTAAGTTATTAAAGTTTTACTTTTACTTTTTAACATTAATTTGAATGATATTGTATCTGAAATTAAAGTTCCCTACCAAACAACAAAATAGGAAAAATCAAAGCTAGCCACAAACAAGGACAAGTTTAAATATAAAAGAAAAATAGTAACATGCCAAATAGACAGGTAGCCTCCTAAGTATTGTCATAAATTGACAATATTAATTAGAAGCTTATGATGAAACCTAAATCATGATCCCATATAATTAATATTATACTTAACATAATTATTCTAAAATATTGTTGGTTTTGTCTGTTGCAAAGCCTCTCCTTTGGTAGTACCAACAAGATATGCAAGTTTGTGCATTGTTTAATTTTATTTTTCAGTACTTTTTTTTTTTTATATATATATATAAAAAGATATTATTTTTGTTTAAGCATTAATGTCTTTGAAAAATTATATTTAATTTATTCCACAATTCCACTTCCTTGTAATTATAAAGTTAAATTAGTGGAGCCATGAATTTCTTTTTCTATTTGGGGAATTCAAAGTTTTTTTTTTTTTTTTTTTTCAAAATATTTGTGATTCTAAATTTCGTAATAATATGACTTCGGGAGAAAAAAAAGATTACCCATGTCTAAGTTCATTATTTTTCGAATTTTAGCTTGATTTGTTAATGAGAACACTTTTTAAATATTTTTAAAAGGTAAATAACAAAATAAAGAAATTAATAAATAGAATATTTATGAGTTTAATATTCAAAATTAAACAACTTTTTCACAATAATTATCTCATTTCTCTCCTCCCCTCCTCACAATTAAAGTCATTTCCAACCATCAAAAGAACATTGAAGGCCAAACATTTTTCCCTCCAGCCTCTCTTATTCATATCTTTCCCATGGATCTCTTACTCAAATTTAGTTTCATTTCCAAACTTTTCTTCCTTCTCTTCCTTCTGCCCTTCTTCTTTCTATCACGGTTGTCGTCGTCGTCATCGTCGCTACATCCGTTGGCAGCCAGTTCTGCAAAATTGCATCGTAATTACACTGCAATATCGAATTTTCGACTGCTCAACAGAAGAAAGTTGATCACTTGTCCAGATTTAAACTCTTTTATTCAACTTGAAGTCATCTCCAACTCTAAGAACCTTTTAAATGACGAGTTCATCAATGTTACCATTAGCGGAATTCCGACTCCATCCGAAGATCATTGGGTTGCTATCATCACACCTTCAAATGCCAAGTACGTACGTTTTACATATATATATATATTAGGGACAATTGCAAATATAACAATCAGGCTCAAAAGTATTAATAGATATAGCACAATGCAAAATAATTGGTAAATATAACAAGTCTATCCACATTAGCATAGATTTTGTTATATATACAATATTCTTTTAAAAATGTTACTATACACTTCATTATTATTAGTTTGTGTTACTGGTTGCAATTATTTATCCCATGTATTATGATGAGTATTTACTTTTGGTTGATTAACAGTATTGATGATTGTCAAGAGAGTAGATTTTATTATATGCAAACGGGTGATTTAAGCAGCCTTCCTCTACTTTGCCATTATCCTGTCAAGGTAATTAATTAAACTACTTATTTCATAACTTTCGTATTAAAAAAGTCTATATAGTAGAATGTATATATTTTAGGGTCATATTATACATAATTTACATAATATTGTTAATCGGTCTTTTGTAAACGTAATTTAGATGGGTCTCGTTTTTTATATTATGATTGAACGATTATGTTTACTAGGAAGTAAATGTGGCGGAGACTAAACTCTAAATTTTAAAATTATTTTAGTGTAAATTTGTTTTTCCATGCTACAAATATGACTCATCTGCCTTAGGTTCAAAATGTCTGTTTGGTTATGGAGATTTGGAGGAGTCAAAAAATGTGGGATATAAAGTCTAATAATTCTTCGCATTTATTTTGTGTAAATGAACTCTTCGTAAACTTTATTCTCAATTTATTTAACTGTTATATGCCAAATTATATTAAAAGCCAGCTTTTATCAAGTCAAATTGTAAAACTGACATTTTAATATCATCAATAAAAAGAAAAAACAAGAAAAACTTTAAATAAAAAGTTAGTGTCATCGAATGGTTCCTTTGGGTGGAGTTCATTATATCAGTCAGTTTTTTAAAGAAAATACAATCATATGATTTTTTTTTCTTTTTTCTCGCATATATATGTGATTTTTAGATTCTTCTTTTTTACAAAAATGCAATTTAAAAATAAAATAAATAATATCGTCTTATTAAATCAAATAACTTTGTTTTTCTAAATTGAAATTTGAATTATATTTTTTTAAAATTACACCTTTTTAAAATTTAATTCAAGTATTAATTTTTTAAAAATTATATAAAATTTTGAATTAAAAATGATAAAGGGCATTTCAATTCTTATAACATATTAATTTAATTACCAGATTTGGGTGAGGTAAATTGGGTTGACTTCGAGATGGTGCCAACACAAAATTTATATTATGGAGGAAATGGCTACCGCAAATCAAAAAAAGAACTGCACACCAGTGTGGTGTAGGCCCCATACACTTCGAATACCTAAGTCACTTACTTCATTTGTATTTTTTTTTCCTCTATTTATAGGTCATGGATCTTTTCCTTTCCTTCTAGGACTTCCCTAGACCTTCTCCGTCTCCTTTCTCTTTAGGATTTAAGCCTTTCCCACGGACTCAACTTTGAGGGTTGGTCCCGATGTCGAGGTCGAGGCTCAATGTGGGTATTTGGCTTTGAGCTTTTATGATCTTCTCCCATAAACCTATATATGTCTTGGTCGGGTCCATGCATCCAAACGGATGGGCTCGGCCTCGGGAGACCGATCGAGCCGGTTTTCCCCGAATCGCTTCGGCCCACTTCTTTGCTTGTTCTTAATTGCCTCCGCTGCTCTTCCTTCTTTCCAGTTATGCCATTTTTACTCTTGATAAAAAATTATCCATAACAAAATTACATTTCAATTAATTAAAAATATATTAAAAGAAAAACATTGTAGTAATCATCCACATTTCATTACGCACAGAGGTAAGCAACACCAATAGAATTTTTTTTATTACGATTCCATCGAATTTTTATAGTAAATATGATGAAAGAAATTTCACTGTATTTGCAATGAGTTGAATTAGGATTGAT
This sequence comes from Citrullus mucosospermus, assembly GCA_030954485.1. Classification (NCBI taxonomy): domain Eukaryota; kingdom Viridiplantae; phylum Streptophyta; class Magnoliopsida; order Cucurbitales; family Cucurbitaceae; genus Citrullus; species Citrullus mucosospermus. The sequence continues at coordinate 8,199,550 of CM062055.1, read as the reverse complement.
TTTCGTTACGATTGAATAAGATTTTGATTGTATGGGTAATTTATTGTTATTATTATTTGGCAGGCAGTGAGTTTAAGTAGTGATCCAGATTACATGCCATGCAATAAGAAAGGGTGCGCCCTACCAGGTGCAGGGGGAGGTTGTTCAATGGTGACATGTAATGCCACGGTGTCATTCCACGTCATCAACTTCAGAACCAACGTGGAATTTGTCCTGTTTGGCGGCGGGTTTACCACCCCTTGTCTTCTTCTCAAGTCACAGCCTCACACCTTTCAAAATCCAAATGCTCCATTGTACGGACATCTCTCTAGTATTGATTCCACTGCTACATCTGTGAGTCCCCAATTCCCTTTTTCTTTTTTCTTTTAGGCTGAAAAATAATCCCTTTTGTTTCTAACCATTTACTTCCTCTGCTATTCAATTTGTAACCATTGATGTTACAATAATTCTAAGAACATCAAATATACACACAAAATAGTAAAGCATGAACAAACACACAGAGTAGTTCGGTCGATGCAATACCATCTATGTCTGGAAAACATAATCTCACTAATATAAATTCAAACAATTACAAAATTCCTACTTATTTATAAATGAATGACGATGTTACAGTGACACACGAATAACTTAGCTTTATGAATGATAACTTAGACTTCTCTTTACATCTACATAGTAAAAGCTTCACAATAATATGTATGGACACACTTGTGTTTTCAACACAAACAACAAGACAACAACGCAAAATAATCTTCAAAGTGACCAACCCTAAAAATGAACAAAATCACAATATATATGGGTAGCTTTGAGAGGATTTTCAAGGAAAGAATAAATCATCTCTCTAAGAAGAAATACAGCATACCACAAAATCTACATAAAAATCTTGACAGATAAGGAAAAATATTCACGTATTTCTGTTGAGACATCTTATAAGACATATTGCAAAAACATGTTCAAAACACAAACTCCCTAATAATCTCTCTCTTTGGTGATTTTTTACGGCAAAACAAACCCTACAACAAATCATACTGCAATAACAAACTCGAACGTGTAAAAAATTTCCAACAAACTTAAGTTTCAATTTTTATCATGTAAAAATTTAGTATTAATTTATAATTTATATAAATTTTATCAATTTAAGTTTGTAAGAAAATTTTTAAATCTTAATAATATATTTTTACAAGGACTCATCGTTACCAATTATGAAAGTAAGAGGATTAATGATTACTTATTAAAGTTTCAAGACTAAAATGTTATAAATTTGAAAGTACGGATAAGAAGTTCAATAACCAAATTGTTTCTTCCATGAAAGTCCAAAGACCTAATGTATTTTTTACGGTTTTGTTATTTGATTTCATTTTCTTCATTTTTGTTATAGTTCTCGTTGCTTAAAAATTTTCAATTTAGTCCATTATATTATGCTTATTAAATTGTTGTTTACATATATTTTATAATATAAAATATGTCAAAATAAGAAATAATTCAACTAACCTAGGAATGTGTTTTGACGTAGACGTTTCTAACTCCAATTTTCCCATACTGTAATAAAAAGGATTATGATATAAAGATGGGTTTGTGATCGAAAGAATTAATTGTGATTTGTAGATGAGATTGAGTTGGGTTAGTGGGGATGGAGAGCCCCAACAAGTTCAATATGGGGAAGATGGAACAATACAAACCTCTCAAGTTTCTACTTTTTCACAAAATGACATGTGCAGTGAGTTTTCTTTTTCCATTTTCCTTGTCCCTCTCTCAGTATATATACATCAAGTTTAATTTCAACACATTTTTCTAAAAAAAAAAAAAAAAAAAAAAAAAAAAAATCAATAATATACCTTCATGGTTAAGAGTGTAAATATTATGTTAGTTGAATTATACTCTCATCAATTATGTTGACAAAAGAAAAGTTATTGGTTTCCGTTAAAGTTGTTTATTTCATTTTAATTTTTTGAAAAAAGGGTAATATTAATTTGAAGAGAATAATTAGTTATGTTAGAATTGAAGTAACAAAATTAATGTTTGATAATATAGGTGTGTTAGATTCATCAGCAATTCAAAGTCCAGCAAAGGACTTTGGATGGCATGACCCTGGCTTCATTCATTCTGCAGTCATGACTCAACTTCACCCTTCTACCACCTATTCCTACAAATATGGAAGGTATTTTTATTTTAAACCTCCCAACTCAAAATGATTAAATAAAAAATTGAAATTATAGTAATAACACGTAAAAAGTATTAGTAGATATTATAACAACTCAAAAAAGATATGCATATATAACAAAATTTAGATCTAGTCCGGAAGTTTATCACTGATAGATTTTGTTATATTTGTAATTCTTTTAAAATGTTGTTATACACTTAATTATTAGCTCCAAGTGTGGTACACATTGAAATTAACCAAAAAAATGTCTAAATTATATATATATATATAGAAGGTCTAAATTTTATTATTTGTTTTGAAAATATCATTTCTTTCAAAAGTTAGAATATAACATTTAATTTATCTTTTACATAAATGTTTTTAAACTAATTTTGAAGTACTACAAATTTTTAGATTTTTTCTTTTTTTTTTTTAATTGAGATTTGAAATGGTTTGACAGATAAAAGACATTCTAAATTTTGATTATACTTCACCACCACATTGTTTCATGTCTAGATTTCTATCTAAATTTTAAGATTTTCTACTTTCAAAAGTAGTTTGAAATGGTTATAAAATGTCAAAGGTAATGTTTCAACTTTGAAAGAAAATTACGAGGTTTTTAGTGGAATTTTTTATAATTTAACCTCAAAAAAAAGTTTCATAATATTTATATCTACTAGATACTTGGAGATCCCACCAAATAAAGTAAGAGCAATATTCCGTTGCTAGCTAGTTGTACGTAATCATTTTTTGCAAACCATTTCAACTATAATGCATAAAAAAGTCAAAGTTTTTATCACATAGCAAACTATGATTAGACTATTATACTAAAAAAAATGAATGCAAATAATATACACATTGATTAAATAAGTGAATATCGATTATGAGTTTATTGAGAATAATTTCTAAAACCAATTGAAAAAATGTGTATAAATTGTAGTGATAAAGTTGGTTGGAGTGAGGAAACTACATTTAGGACACCGCCGGCAGGTGGAGAAGGAAATGATTTTCATTTTCTTGCATTTGGTGATATGGGAAAGGCTCCTCTCGATCTATCTGCTGAGCATTTCATTCAGGTATATATCAACAATCGATATTTTAATTTTATAAAAATAAATTATATGTAATAAAAAAGAGTGAGAATAATTCTAAAACGATTAATAACAATATTGTGGATCTCATTTATAGATGAGAGAGAAATAAAAAAAATGTAAAATTAAATAAGAGAGGAATAAAAATAAAGTTTATGGGTTATCTAAGGCAGTTTGCAAATATAGCAATCAGACTCAAATTATTAGCAAATATAGTATAATGTAAAAAAAAAATTCAAATATAGTAAAATTTAGATCCAGCTCTCAGAGTCTATCAATGACATATCATATCTCTAATAGTAGTCTATCACTAATAAAATTTTCTATATTTACAACTCTTAAAAAATAAGGAAAGTTGCAAATATAGCAACTAGGTTCAAAATATTTGTAAATATGCCACAAAGCAAAAAAAATTTGAAAACATAGCAAATTTAGATTTTGTTTTCAAAATCTATCCGTGATAGACCATATTAATAACGATGATAGAAGTCTATCACCGATAAAGGTCTACCATTGATAGATTTTGCTATATTTGCAATATTTTAAAAAATATTATTATACACTTATTTATTATTCCTAAAAGTATTATCCAATATAATTATCCTAAAAATTAGTATGGCTATGTTTGCAATTATTAATCATAAAAAGTGAGACTAAAGTGTCATTACTCTTTTAAAATGAATGATGGAATTCAACAAATTCATTTCATTTGTGCATTTTAGTAAATAAATTTTCATTCTCATTACCAACTCTTAAATATTTTGTTTAATTTCTCAATTTTATAATTAAAAATTAATTTTATTCCTGGTATTTTAATTTTTAGTCGAATTAATCAAAATGGTTACAATCATAATAGATTTCTTTATTATTCATAATTCACATAATATTGTTAACTAGTTTTTTGAGAACGTATTTTCTTTTGGGTAATAGCCAGGATCAATCTCGGTAGTAGAAGGAATGAAAGAGGAAGTAGAATCTGGAAGAGTAGATGCAATATTTCACATTGGAGATATAAGTTACGCCACTGGTTTCTTAGTTGAATGGGATTTCTTTCTTCATCTTATCAATCCCATTGCCTCTCGTCTTCCTTACATGACTGCCATTGGCAACCACGAGAGGTATCTAAATCATCATAAACACTAATTTAACCTATAAACTCTTTTTTTTTATCTACTTAATGTTTTTAGAAATCAAAACAAGCTTTTTTAAGCTAAAGTACGTTTGATAACTATTTGATTTTTGTTTTTTAGTTCTTTAAAATTAAGTTTATAAACACTATTTTCACCTATAAGTTTCTATGTTTTGTCATCCATACTTTTTACTATTGTTTAAAAAAAAAAAAAAACAAAGTTGTGTTTTAGAAACTAAAATACATATTTTTTTTTCGTTTTTTTAAAATCTGACTAAGAATTCGACAGTTTAAGATGAAAATCATACTGAGAAAATTGGGGGGGAAAAACAAGCATAAACTTCAAACATAAAAAACTAAAAACAAAATGGTTATCAAACAAACCTAAATAAATAATTTTTTTTTTTTCTTTTGAAATTGGAGTAAGAATTCAAATATTTAAGGTGATAGTCATAATTAAAAAAAAAAATAGAGAGAAAACAAGCATAAATTTCAAAAGTAGGAATCTAGAAAGAAATAAATATCAAACAGACTTTAAATAAACAGTTTTAAACATTTTAATGTTGTTTTGAAATTCGATAGAGAATTCAAGTGGTTAAGGTGATAACCAAGGTGAGAAAATCAGGAGGGAACTAACATAAATTTCAAAAGTAGAAAACTAAAAAACAAAATTGTTATCAAACACACACGCCCTAAATAAATAGTTTTTAACTAGTTAATTTTTTTTTTTAAATTTAACCAAGAATTCAAATGTTTAAGGTGAAAATCATAGTAAGAAAATCAAGAGGGAAACAAACATATATAAATTCAAAAACAAAAACCTAAAAACGAAATCATTATCAAACACACCCTAAATAAATACTTTTTAAGAATTTAATTTTATTTTTGAAATCTTGACTAAGAATTCAAATGATTTAGGTAAAAATCATAGTAGAAAAATAAAGAGGAAACAAACATAAAATTTCAAATACAACACATCCAAAAGCTTAATCATATTCAAACATGGTCTTAAAAATACTTTTAATTCTATGTATGATAAGTATATTTGAAGTTTAAAATATGTTTAATAATTAATAAATTCTTAAACTTTCAATTTTGAACGTATAGAGACTATCTTGAATCGGGGTCAGTATACCAATTGGCAGATTCAGGAGGAGAATGTGGAGTTCCTTATGAAACATATTTTCAAATGCCAATTTCTGGAAAAGATAAGCCTTGGTATTCCATTGAAATTGCTTCTGTTCACTTCACTATCATTTCTACTGAGCATGATTTTACTATCAATTCACCACAGGTAATTTTTGTCCAACTTTTTTTTTTTTTTTTTTTAAATTTTTGTGGCAATATGAATGTCTCATATTATTCATTCAATTAACTTTTTTTTTCCATTTTTAATAAATAATTTTATTTCTATGCACAGTATGAATGGATGAAAAATGACATGGCCTCTGTTGACAGGTCAAAAACACCATGGCTCATTTTTACTGGGTAAATTAAGTTTAATTTATTACAATTTAGAGCTTTTAAAGGTGTTGCAAGACGAGGATATATCATTAAATAATGTCTAATATATTATTCTGATAAAGCTTATGAAAATTTCTTTCATACGGGTTGGCTACAAAATTAGTTAGTATATAATATGTGATTTATAGTGGTTTGTAGGTTATAATAATCTATGTTTGTGGATAAGAAATAAAAAAAAAACACTATAACAAAGAAGAAAAGAAAGGATGAGTAGGAGATACTAAATATTGTAACAAAGAGAGATTTTAAATAGTAGACCTAAATAGTACTTTGGTCTTGGTACTTTTGGCTTTGGTTCATTTTAGTCCTTATACTTTTAAAACGTTCATTTTGGTCCATGTAATTTTAACTTTTGTTCATTTTGGTTCTTATATTTTCAAAATGTTCATTTTTGTCTTTGTACTTTCAACTTTGGTTCATTTTGGTTCTTGAACTTTCAAATTGAGCCTATTATGATCCCTTGAAAAGGAAATGAAAATGAAAATGAAACATCTAAAATAGTCACTTTTTAAAAGTATATATAAAGATCAAAATGAACCAAAATTAAGAGTATAATGAACCAAAGTTGAAAGTATAGGGACCAAAATGAACATTTTGAAAGTATATGAACCAAAATGGACCAAAATAAAAATGTCTAGGGACCCAACAACCTCGAATAACCTAGTACATATTATACTTAAATTACCTAGGTATATTTTACTTTTCATTTATGACATTTTACGTTTTTTTAAGAATTGGTAACATATAAAACAAATATATGATTTAAATTTCTTATGAATGTAGGCATAGACCTATGTACTCTTCCATTCATGGATTTATTCCTAGTGTTGACCCAGTCTTTGTTGCAAATGTTGAGCCACTTCTCCTACAAAATAAGGTTCTCTCTTACCTTTTTAGTCCTAAGTTTCTTTTTATTACCATTTCTATTTGTTACATTTTTATTCTTAAATTTTGGGTTTAATTTTTCAATTTTTAATTTTTACACTTTTACTTTTTGAGTAACTGATACTCACTCTGGGTCTTTGATGTTAACTTCAATCAATTAATTTAAAATAATTATGATGTAGGTTATTTAGATTAATTATAATATTGTGACCGAAAATCAATTAAACTAAGTTAACTATAATTTTTTTATTTTTTTAAGTTAGTTAATAGAAATTAAACACAACATACAATTAAAAGTGAGTATTGGTGAAAAACTCAAAAGTTATAAGAATGTAAAATCTTGAAACTTATGAACCAAATGTGAACTAAACTGAAATTTAGACAAAGGTAAGAGTACAACATTTTGAAACCTAGAAACTAAATGAAAATCATACTCAAAACTCATGGACCGAAAAAAAAAATTATCTAAGAAAAAAACAAACAATGACTTGATAATTGAAGCTTAAGATGATTAGATTAACTATAATATAATCTAAGTATATATTGTGATTGTCAAAGTAAATATAGTTCATAGTTCATCGCTAATTTATATGTACTTCTATCCTTTTATGTTTAGAAGTTCAAATTCTAATACACAATTTGTTCCACTAAAAAGAAGTATATCTTGATTAACCTATATATTTTGACTACTCATAATCTTCAATACATCTTGATGATTTTAAGTCTGATTTAAGTATTATAGGTTGGAAAATGAGTGATTAATTAAGTTATAATGTATATTGATGGGATGAACATTATATTATTGGCAGGTGGATTTGGTGTTGTTTGGACATGTTCATAACTATGAAAGAACATGTTCTGTTGTTAACAACATTTGCAAGGGAATGCCTTCAAAAGATATAGATGGGATTGATACATATGATCATAATAATTATACTGCCCCACTTCATGCAATCATTGGCATGGCAGGATTTACCCTTGACCAATTTCCCACATTTGTACTTTCCTTTGTTCCATTCTCCCACTTTTGAATTTTTCTTTTTTATATATATATATATTATTTATCAGTATTATTTTAAATACAACTATAGCAAAATTTCAAAAAAAAAAATTGTATGAAATTTTTTGGTTTATGTATTGCAGGGAATAGAAAGGTGGAGTTTGAGTAGGGTTTCCAAGTTTGGTTATCTGAGAGGACATGCAACAAGGGAGAAGTTAAGTTTTGAAGTGAGTATGCTAATTGCTAATGCTATATTTAAGAATTTATGAGAAATTATTCAAACCTTATGAACCAAATTCTTAAATTTCCTGACAATTTGGACACTAGTGTTCAAATTATTTGATAATTGACAATCTAACCATTCAATCTAAAATCTTTCACTTGGTTGAGCCTTGTAAATTTATTAGGGTTAATTTTTTTATTCAAATAAATTGAAGTCTTACAAATTGAATAAGTATTCATACACATAACTAAGTTGGTTTTGCTTCATCATAGGCTTGGATGCATATAAATTTGAAGTATATGATTTTGAACCCTTGACATTATCATATGTTAATGTCAAATGTTCAAAATTATAATAAGACTTTAATATTTCTCTACATCTCTTATTTAATGATCGGAAATGTCACGGAGTGTCTTAAGCTAATTCTTTCAAGATTGAGGACTTGTAGCTACCACAAACAAGTAGAAAGTTCTTTTAATATGTTTGGTCTCACTCTTCATAGACTACTTTATCTAAAAGAGCAATACTAAGGTGCATACTAATTAGATGCATCTTGAATTACACTCAAGTGAGCTACAAAAAAATGGGTATTGCCAAGATGCAACCATGTATTTTTTTTTTTTTTTTTCCTTTCTTTCTTTCTAAAAATATGTCTTATCTAACATAATATTACTCAAAATTAACTAGAGCATGGGTCAGAACTTTGGGTCGAGTGAATATGAGTTGAAATGCATCAATTGTGACTATGATACAAGAAAGGATGCCAAGAAATTGATTTCATAGACTGTTGCAACTTTAGGCACCTTGATTGCTAGAAAGGTAATAGATGCCTTAGAAGTACTTGTGAGAGCAAGGGACGTATGTGAGGCTACAGTGTTGGCTCTCTTGAACTAAATGGGTGAGACAAAGTTAGGAGTTGTCTAAGCTCAATTTTTTCTTGGAAAAATTTAGAAACACCCTTTTGATTGTAGAGCTTGACTTTTCTATGAGACTTGAGTTTTGGGCAATGATAGTGTTTAAAACTTAAGTAGAGCCTTGTTTGGCCAACTTCTTGATTGAATATAGTCAATTCTGTTAATTCCAAGTAGGTGACATGGATATTTGACATGCATAACCTATTGGCATTTGGATCTTGTCTGTGTTGGGATTCACTACTGACCTCCAGTGACCTTTGACCTCCAACCTACTTCTCCTTGATTTGATCTCGATATACTTCGAGCTTAGTTGCATAAGAAATTCTCGCACCAACTCGATTATTTCCTTATTGATATATTTATCGGCTTAGCTGGTCGATCCAAATCCTGAGGCACTGACATTTTTCTTTTGGGATGCACGCTCTCTTATACTTCCTCCCAATACCTTGTGGGCTTTGATGCTTTGGGTTTGGTCATAGACAACCCTCAAATTTCAGCATCATGGACTAAAAAAAACAACAAAGGTGGTAGAGATAAAATGTGGAAAATTGAATAATTAACTATGAAATTGAAAAGAATAGCATTATCTCTAGGTAACTTTGTGCCAAGTATATATTCATATTTTAATTTTCTTCTTATGCAGATGGTGAATGCTGTCACAAAAGAAGTAGAGGACAGTTTCAACATAATAAAAGCTCAAATTCCATAGCCAAAACATCACTTACAAATCCAAAGAAGGTACATAGTAGTTGAGAGGGATTTTTTTTTCTTTTTTCCATCATATTTGGGAGAGCCAAACTCCCACAAGCAACATAATATTTGAAAAATCAATAATATTCTCTGTTTGAACTAATAAAAAATAAAAGTGTGATTTGTTTTATCATTACCAGTCTGTATAAGATTAGTGAAAAACTATTTTTGGTTTTTTGAAACCTAAGAAATAAGCGAGGAGTTTGAAATAGTCAAATTTATATATATTGGTATGGTGTTGGTTTAAGGGAATTAATATTTTGTTTCATGGGATGTTACATAAATTTGTTTCATCCAGAATTTTGTTTCAAGAGATGATCGTCATAAAGTAGACCTTTCTATGTAATTCAATAGAATAGTATGACCAAATGAAATCATAGATACATTATTACAGAAACATGTATGAATAATAAATTATCTCTTCATATTATTAATGAATAACTTCACAAGTTATGTTACACAGTGGAGGAGAGACGAATAATTCAGATAAATAAAAACCAACAGAGAAGTAACCAACTCAGCATGGGACAAACATTCAAATTATTCAAATTATACAGAAAATGAAACGACCCATTAACAGAGACAGCTCTTTATTGAGTAATGATATTTTGGTGAGTCCTGAACAGAGGACCAGAAAGTACTCCAAATCTATACAGAAAGACTACAAGACTATGATAATTTATACATATAACTTGTGTTATCAAATATACATACAAAAGTGAATTGATGAAAGACTTGTGTCAAATTTCAATCTACTTGTCTTCATGAAACTTACATGACCTGTGTGACAAGACGAATCTACTCATTCCATGCGCTTGCTGCAGCTGCATTCCGTTATCCAGTTTGCATCACTTCCAGGGAGGCCAGTGAATGACGGTGACTGCTAATATGGAAGAAAACTCATCATTAAGTGAAATTGACTCGACCTAGATGACGACAACTGTAATCGTTCCTTGTGCTTGCTGCAATAGCAATCCGCGATCCAGTTTGAATAACTTCTTCAACGAGGCTGGTGAATGAATCTTGGAGTGTGTTTCGGGCTCATGCACTTGGCTGGCTTCTCATTGTACTTCGCAGGACCAACTGGGGATTTTGGACCTTTTTTCTTTCGAGATTTCGGAATGACTAGATCCTTCAGTAATTTTTTGGCATCCATTTCATAACTTTCACCTATCAAATTCCAATAGGAAGGGATCAGGGTGTTGTACTCAATTTATACTTCTTTTATGGAGTTATAAGATTAAAAAAGGGCACACCTTTTATGAGATTCTTATGAGCCGTTGGTTTGCCTTCAGACTTCTCATCTGCTTCAGTTGATAGAAACATAGCTTCAAACTCTGCCTCTTCCATATCAAGAGACTCTTCTGTAGTGACTAGATCATCGGCAATGCAGTCAAAATCGTCTTCCTGATGTTGGCTTAGCCAATAATCCCGGAACCACGGCGATGTCTTGACTAGTTCCCACCATTCTGGAGAGAAATCCTCAACGTTGCGAAGCGCAAAAGGAATGAAGATTGGAGCATTGGGGTTCAGTGAAAAACTTCTTCCAGACAATAATGTCATCCTTACTTTAGATATCCAATTCTTTCAACCAACAGAAGTTGTAAAAGCCTTAACAGACCACAAACCTGGAAAGTTTGGATATGAGATGCTTGATTGAATAAACCATCATGAGAACTACACTAAAATAGAGCAATGACTAAGCTATGCAAGTGGGTTTAAGAAAAATATTACTCTCTTTAAATCAGACAGAGTACAACAAAGAAACCTGTCTCTGAAAAGGAACCCTAACCTTGGTAAACTTTAAATGAGCAAGTTCTTAGTAGCTAATTTAACACACTAACTTGTAGCTAATTGAACACACTAACTTCAAAAAATGGAGTCAAGTTCTCACCAGATTGGTAAATCTAATTATTGTCGTGTCCCAAAATTCAGCCGCTCGAAGAACTACACAACTCAACCCAATTCAACGAGGTTCAATTGAATTTTGCTTCTTTTCGAGAATACAATATTATGCCAACGAATGGAGAATTTGAGCATTTAACCTATTTTCTTCAAGATAAAAGAACTTGACTTTTCATTGAGAAAGTGAAAGAATACACGATCATACAAAAATGAAAAAACCAACAAAAAGAAGTGAAACCATAAGCGAAATAAGACCAAGCAAATAGGTACAAAAGAGCTTAGAAACAGAGGCTAAAAGAGAAACAGAGAATCTAACAAAAAACCAAATATAGCGCTCTGAAGATTTGTTGTTTCTCTCCCCAAATCCCCACAAAATAGCAAAACCTAGCCTGCCATAAAAACCGCTCTTTATCATGAAAAGGTTCCTCAATCAACTCCCTGCAACTCCGAGAGCTGATAAAGCTGAAACCACCTGACCACACGAGCAAAATCACAACTCCACCATGAAATTAAACCTATTAGAAAGATCATTAATACTTCTACCAGGATTTGATTGGATCGAGTTGATATGTATTTAGAGTCAGCTCGGTTCCTAGCGAATAAAACTCTAAAGAGTTAATATTACTTGGATCTGAAGAACCCAACCCCTATTCAATAATTTCAGAACACAAATGATATTACAACACCCAAAAATTCACAACAATCATTCAAAAAGAGGAAATAAACATAAGATACAGGAACAACAATCGAAGTGAATTCAGTTTAAACACACGTAGTAGCATCAAACAGAGCATTACTCCAACTTCAAATTACAACAAACAGAAACAGAATCATCAAAATTAGAAACGGATTGTTCTCGTTACCGTTACTGTAAAGAAAGAGATGTTTGTCGGAGTGAGCAGAAGGGGAAAGTGAGTGATCAGTGAAATAGGAGAAAAGAAGCAGATGAAGGATGATGATGATGATGATGAAACTTGCCGAAGCTGAGGTTCGGACATGGCTTTTGAGATTGCTTTTTTGGGAAAGCGAAACAGAATGAACGGATGGATGTTAGTAAGGAGTCTTGATCGGACGGCTGGAATGAGTTAATTGGAGAGATATTTTGAGTTCGGTGTAAAGCACAAAGCAATTATTGGGGGCGGCGTTTAAATAATGTTAGCCCTTCACTAATCCTTTACCAAAAGAGGTTTTTTTGTTTTTTATTTTTATTTTTGTTTGGTGAAATTATGTTAAATAGCTAAATTGCTGTAAAAAGTCTATCGGTCTATCATAGATAGATAGTAAATTTTGCTATATTTATAAATATTTTAGTTTCTTTTACTATATTTGAAAATAATCTTTTATTTTTCATTATGAGTTTTAAAAAAAAAAAAAAATCTTTTCTAACCTTCTCATTTTATGTTTTTCATTTCTTATTTCTTGTTTGAATAGAACAAAAATAATAATATTTGATAACTTACTATCGAATGAGAAATTTTAGACCAATCACAAATCATCACATCATATCTCATATTAATGACAAAATTACAAATCATCAAATTTGGAACTAATTAAGAGTTGACGCATGTTCCACATGGAAATTGAAGATATAAGTTAGCAAATTCCACTGATGTCAAGTGTTTTCATCGCATTGGATCAAATAAAAATATTTTGTTCAATTTGATATTAATATTTGAGTTAAAGTTTAATTGAACCTAAAAACAGGCTTAATTTGGCAAAAATATCAACTAGGGCCCAAATCCAACTAGGTCTGTGGACTAAGCAAGCTCAAGCTCAAGCCGACAAAGCTCACCTTGAAACTTTATAAATAGAAGGGTTCTTATTCATTTTAGGGATTCAGAAATTTTGTACTTCAGAGGACCTAAAGGGAATTTTCCTAAAGACTCTAACTCCTGAAGTTGAATCATACTTGAAAAAAACTAAAGTTTTTTGGAATATAAATATTCTTCCAAGACTTCAACTTCAAGAACGCTCACGCACTCTAAACATTTTTCCAAGACTCCAACTTCAAGAACACTCACGTGCTCTACTTCCATATATCAAGAATACACATTCAACTAAGAGAAAATCAAATAAGTACTAGAAATCGAACCAAATCTACATCAAATTAACATAAACACAAGTTCAACACTATGAAACACGTTTTTTCGAAAACTTCATGTGAACACCCATTCTATATCTTGTGTCTTTTGAAAAAATCATAAACATATAGATGGATTTGATAAATGTTTTTGTTTCCTTATTTTTTTAGTTGAAACTAATTTTTTTTAGTACTTTGAAATTAAATTTAGTGCTTATAATATAACAGAATATAGAGCATGCATTAAAACAAGTGTAAAATAATTATAAAGAATTAATAGTATTTAACATAATTTTAGCTCTCAAGCAAAATTAAAAGATGACAATAATAAATTTTAAGGAAATGATTCATTTATATTCCTACAGTTTTTGGAGTTTATTGGTTAAAACCTCAGTGTATCCATTAAAATTCTAAACCTATTAGGATTTCATTTTTAAACCGTTAATACATCATATTTATATGTGATACGACTTGTTTAAATATTAAAATAATTTATATTAGAGAATGTTGAAATTAAATGAATAGTAACATATTGAAATAGATCATCATTTCATTCGTGAATGTGTTGCTCGAAAGCAACTTTCAATTTGATTTAGTGTGTTTGAGATTACTTCTGAGTAGATAGAATTGTTATAAATAAATCTTAATCATTTTTAGCATTTGGTAAAACAGATTTAATTATTCAAATCACTTTTAAAAACACGTTAATTTCATCCATACTTTAAAAGCATTATCCTACTAGCTTTTATATCCTCCTAGAACTAAGTAGAGTTTTTAATTAATATTTAGTTTTCAATTTTATACTTTAAAAATAAGATTTATTTTATATATTTATCTATTTCTCACCTAATCAAATATATTTTTTAAAAAAAGTATACTATATTGATTCTTTTAAAAATAAAGTTATTTCTCTTAATATTTAAAAAATAATTTATAACAAACAAAATTTATCATTCTAAATAAATTTTCAAAATTTTAAATTACAATTTTTTTTTTTAAAAAAAAGGTTGATTATGAGTCTATTTTAGTTATTATATCGGAAATAAGATGTTTTGTATTTATTTACCAAACACTATAACCTGCTTTTTCAAGTTTAAGCTGAAATGTACCAAACACTATCTTATTTCTTTTCGCAACTAATTTTTCTAAAAGCATAGTTGCCAATAATTATTTAAAAACTACAACAATTCCAAACGGGGCTTTATTCTATTTGAAGATCCACTTGCTAATATTGTGACCAAGGAGATACCTTCACCTCCATGTCAAAGCCCTCGAACCAAGCTCATGGTCCTACCAAAGTCCCATTTCACTTGCAAGAAAATGTTGACATAGTTATTATTAGGGGTGATAGTCACTTCGGTTTTGTCGGTTTTGGGGCAACCAAGAACCAAACAAAATTAATTGGTTCTACAAAGAAGGGATCCAAACCAATATCCAATAAAGAATAAAACTAATGAATTGGTTTTAGTTGGATCGGGGTATTATCGGTTTGGTTTTTCAGTTTTTGGCATTTTTTCTTTTTCTTCCAAGCTTTTTCATTTTTATTTCTACTTTGTTTTGAACGGGTTTTTTTTGCTAATTTTAAATGAAATTTGGGTTTATTTCTTTTTTTATAAATTGAAAGTTGGCATTTTTGTTTTTTTGTTTTTTTTTTTTACCACTTTTCTAAATAAAAAAAATATACACACTCCATAATAATTGGTCTTTTATCTAAACATCAAATATACATACACCATAATAATTAAAATACTAAAAAAAATACCTAATGAAGAGTTTGCTTTCAATGGTATATATATCATTGTTTCGGTTTGGTTCGGTTTTGATTGATTTTTCTAATAAAAAAATCGATCCAAACTAATACTTTTTTATTTTCTCCAAATATAAACCAATATGTCCAATTTCATACTAAAACCAAACCAAACCATTGGATCGGTTTGAATTGGTTTGGATTTTCGGTTTTTCAGTTTTTTATCGCACTCCTAGTTATTATTATCATATAAGAAAAATTACATTTTTCCTCCAAGAGACTTGGATTTAGTAGTACTTTGGTATTTAGGTTTTCAACCTTAAATTTTGAGTTTGGTAACATTTTAATTTTTGTGTCAGTTTTCTTTATAACTATATAAATAAATTTAAAAAAAAAAAAAAAAAACTACTGACGTGACACTCAATTTTTATTTTTTAAAAATGGCTTGTTTATATTATAAATATTAAAGAAAATTAGATGTCCACTATATAAATATACTTAGTGGCAAAATGCCATGTGTCTACTAAAGACACATCCTTTGTGGCCATGAAATGCCACTACCTACTTGCCAAATTTCCTATAAATAGAGGCTTTTTATGGATATTGTAATGCACACATTGGAGAGAAAATAAGAAAAAGGATTGGTGTTGAGAAATTTCATAAAATTCCACTTTTTTCATTTTAGTTTATTTTAAGTTTATTTAATTTAGTTGTTTTAATTACTTTTATATTATTTTATTATTTTATTATTTTAATATTATAATTTCTCGATTTTCGTGCTCCCGTTTTTCTATCATTTTGCTCCTCAATTTTACAACACGTTATCAACACGAGCTCTTGTCGTTTTCCTGTTGAAGGTAGGTTATGAAGGTATGTCATTTTCTCTTTATTATAATTAGTAAATTAAACGTTGTTTTGCATGTTTAATATATATATTAAATTGCTAATATAAATATAATTATTTGTGATAGTGTTATCATGGCAAATCTTACAAAAATAGAATTTGCAGCCCTTGACATCAATGGAAATAATTATTTGTCATGGGTGCTTGATGCTGAAATACATCTCGATGCCATGAACCTGGGAGAAACAATTAAGGAAGGAAATGTAACATCCATTCAGGAAATAGCAAAAGCTATGATCTTCCTTCGTCATCATCTTCACGAGGTATTGAAGATGGAATATTTAACAATAAAATATCCATATATCTTGTGGAAGAATTTAAAACAGAGATATGATCATCAAAAAACAGTCATTCTTCCTAAAGCTCATTATGAATGGATGCATTTGAGGCTCCAAGATTTCAAATGAGTAAGTGATTACAACTCTGCGTTATTTAAAATCAGTTCAAAATTATTGTTGTGCGGAGAGAAAATTACTGATGCGGATATGTTAGAGAAGACGTTTTCTACATTTCATGCCTCGAATATGCTCCTGCAGCAGCAATATCGAGAGAAAGGTTTTAAACAATATTCTGAATTAATTTCATGTCTTCTCGTGGCTGAACAAAATAATGAGCTATTAATGAAGAACCATGAATCTCGACCAACTGGAACAACACCATTCCCTGAAGTGAATGCTGTAAATTTTAATAATCGTGGTCGAGGTCGTAGTCGTGGTCATGGTCATGGTCATGACCGTGACAGAGGAAGAAATAGTTATTATTTTTGTGGTGGTCATTCTAATCATCCAAATTTCAAAAGAACCACCCGAAATGATGATTATAAAGGAAAAGCTCCACAAGGTAAAAATTCAAAAGATGATGAGCATAAATGCTACCGATGCGGGATGACTGGGCACTGGTCTTGTGTTTGCCGTACATCAAAACACCTAGTTGATCTCTATCAAGCTTCCCTGAAGGAAAAAGGGAAAAATGTGGAAGCAAATTTTGCACACCAGGATAATGATATATTTGACCAATCCAATATGACAAATTTGGATGTGGCGGACTTCTTTGAATCTACTAAAGAGAAAGTCAGCACAAATGATGGCACAACAAATGTTTCTTTTGATTTTGAGAATATGTAGAATTGTTTTATCTATCTTTCATTTTTTTTTAGTTGAACCTTGTATTACAAGTTTTGTTTTCTTATTGTAATTATCTTGTTTAAATGAAGAATCATGGACAATTTTCATATATTGAGTGACTCAAAAATGAGAAATGAAGATCTATGTCTAGCAGACTGTGCAACTACACATACAATACTTACAAATAAAAAATATTTTTCCAAATTGACAATGCTGGAAGCAAAAGTCAATACAATATCAGGTTCTACAAACCTGATTGAAGGATTTGGAAAAGCAAATATTATTTTGCCTAGAGGAACAAAATTTACAATTAACAATACATTGTTCTCTACTCAATCAAAGAGAAATCTATTAAGTTTTAAAGATAGACGTTGCAATGGTTATCATATTGAGACTGATAGGATAAATGAGATAGAATATCTTTATATCATATCTTCTGTCTCACATGAAAAACGTATATTGGAAAAGTTGCCTGCTTTATCTTCTGGATTATATTATACTCATATACGAGTCATTGAAACATATGCAACAATGAACCTGAAGTTCATGAATCCAGATATATTTACAATTTGGCATGACCGGTTGGGTCATCCAGGATCTATAATGATGAGAAGAATCATTGAGAATTCAAATGGACATCCATTAAAGAACCAGAAGATTCTTCAATCTAGTGAATTATTATGTGATGCTTGCTCTCAAGGCAAATTAATAATTAGACCATCACCAGCTAAAGTAGGAACCGAATCACCTACATTTTTTGAACGAATTCATGGTGATATATGTGGACCCATTAACCCACTAAGTGGACCATTTAAATACTTTATGGTATTAATAGACGCATCCAGTAGATGGTCACACATGTCCTTATTATCAAGTCGAAACCTTGCATTTGCAAGATTACTTGCTCAAATAATTAAGTTAAGAGCACAATTTTCTGATTATACAATTAAGACCATCCATCTTGATAATGCTGGTGAATTTACATCCCAAACTTTCGATAATTATTGTATGTCAATTGGGATACATATTGAACATCCTGTAGCTCATGTTCATACACAAAATGGTTTAGCAGAATCATTTATAAAACGTTTGCAATTAATTGCTAGACTATTACTTATGAGAGCTAAGCTTCCTACATCTGTATGGGGACATGCTATTTTGCATGCTGCGTCACTTGCACGCATTAGACCAGTAGCTTATCATAAATACTCACCATTACAATTAGCTTTTTGGATGTGCAGTATATGCTCCAATTGCTCCACCACAACGTACTAAGATGGGTCATCAAAGGAGGTTAGGAATTTACGTTGGATATGATTCCCCCATCAATTATTAAATATCTTGAACCCCTAACGGGTGATGTATTTACTGCACGATTTGCTGATTGTCATTTTAATGAGACAAATTTTCCAACATTAGGGGGAGGAATTAAGAAGTTGGAATAGTAAATTGCATGGAATGCATCATTATTATCTCATTTAGATCCTCGTACAAATCAATGTGAACTTGAAGTTTAGAAAATAATTCATTTGCAAAATATAGCAAATCAATTACCAGATGCATTTATAGATGCAAAGAAAGTAACTAAATCGTATATACTTGTTGCAAATGTTCCGTCGAAAATTGATATCCCAACACAGCAAGTTGTCACTAATGAATCTGGAACTAGTGGGTTCCAAAGATAAAAATCCTCGAAAAAGAAAAATAAACGATAATAAAAAAGACTTGGTTGGGGATGTAAATATCCACGAAGAAACCCTAGACATGACTAATAATACAATTAGTGAAGAAGGTGAAATACCTGAAGATAATAATGAAATTTCAATTAATTATGTCATGACAGGGAAAAGATGGAACTGAACTCATGTAATTATTGATAACATTTTTGCATATAATGTTGCACTTGATATTATATCTGAAAATGAAGATCCTGAACCAAAATCTGTTGAAGAATGTCGACATAGAAATGATTGGCTTCGGTGGAAAGAAGCAATCGAGGCAGAATTAACCTCACTTTCAAAACACCAAGTTTTTGGACCAGTAGTCCGAACACCAGAAGGTGTCAAACCCGTGGGATACAAATGGGTATTGTATTTGTGAGAAAAAGAAATGAAAATAATGAGATCACAAGATATAAAGCAAGACTAGTTGCACAAGGTTTTTCCCAAAGACCTGGTATTGATTATGAGGAGACATATTCTCCAGTGGTGGATGCAATTACATTAAGATATTTAATTGGTCTGACTGTGTATGAAAATTTGGACATGCATCTTATGGATGTTGTCACAGCATATTTATATGGATCTCTTGATAATAACATTTATATGAGAATCCCAGAAGGATTTAAGATACCTGAAATACATAAAGCAAGTTCTCGAGAACTATATTCAATAAAATTATAGAGATCACTATATGGATTAAAACAATCCGGACGAATGTGGTATAATCGCGTAAGTGGATATTTGTTGAAAGAAGGATATCAAAATAATCCAATATGTCCATGTGTTTTTATAAAGAAATCACAATCAGGATTTGCTATTATATCTGTATATGTTGATGACCTAAATATAATTGGAACTCCTGAGGAGCTTTCAAAGGCAATAGAATATCTTAAGAAAGAATTTGAGATGAAAGATCTCAGAAAAACAAAATTTTGCCTTGGATTGCAAATTGAGCATTTAGCAGACGGAATTTTTATTCATCAGTCAACCTATACATGAAAAATTTTAAAAAGATTTTATATGGATAAAGCACATCCATTAAACATTCCAATGGAAGTTTGTTGAAGAAAAATATATTTCGACCTCGAGATAATAATGAAGAACTTCTTGGTCATGAAGTACCATATCTTAGTGCGATTGGTGCACTTATGTATCTTGCTAATAATACAAGACCAGATATTGCATTTTCAGTAAATTTATTAGCTAGATATAGTTCTTCTCCAACAAAAAGACATTGGAATGGAATTAAGCATATACTCCGTTATCTTCGAGGAACGATCGATGTGGGTTTGTTTTATTCAAATAAATCAAATTTTGACTTAGTTGGTTATGCAGATTCTGGATATTTATCTAATCCACATAAAGCTAGATCTCAAACAGGTTATTTATTCACTTGTGGAGGAACTGCTATATCTTGGCGATCAGTGAAACAGACCATAACAGCTACTTCCTCAAATCATGCTGAAATTCTTGCAATCCATGAAGCTAGTAGAGAATGTGTATGGCTAAGATCAATGACTCAACACATTCGAGAAACATGTGGCTTGTCTTCTAGTAAAAATCCTCCAACAACATTATACGAAGACAACACAGCATGTATAGCCCAAATCAAAGGAGGATATATTAAAGGAGATAGAACGAATCATATTTCACCAAAACTTTTCAACACTCATGATCTTGAAGAAAATGGCGACATCACTGTACAACAAATTTGTTCGAAGGATAACTTGGCAGACTTATTTACAAAATCATTACCAACTGCAACTTTTGAAAAATTGGTGCAAAACATTGGAATGCGGCGACTCAGAGATCTCAAATGATGTTCCTATGAGAGGGAGCAAATGTATTATATTCTTTTAGAAGTATTAGATTATATAAAATACGTACTCTTTTTCCTTCACTAGGATTTTTTTCCCATTGGGTTTTTTCCTGGTAAGGTTTTAACGAAACATATTTTATATATATAATGGGCATCTAAGGGGGAGTATTATAAATATTAAAGAAAATTAGATGTCCAGTATATAAATATGCTTAGTGGCAAAATGTCATGTGTCTACTAAAGACACATCCTTTGTGGCATAATGCCACTACCTACTTGCCAAATTTCCTATAAATAGAGGCTTTTTATGGATATTGTAATGCACACATTGGAGAGAAAATAAGAAAAAGGATTGGTGTTGAGAAATTTCATAAAATTCCACTTTCTTCATTTTAGTTTATTTTAAGTTTATTTAATTTAGTTGTTTTAATTACTTGTATATTATTTAATTATTTTATTATTTTAATATTATAATTTCTCGGTTTTTGTGCTCCCGTTTTTCCGTCATTTTGCTCCTCAATTTTACAACAGTTTCAGATTTTTTTTTTCCTGGAAAACTATTTTTTCTCTCTCTTCTTTCTCCTCTATCCTCCCGAATCTTTTAAATATTTTTTTGTATAGCTGGCCACGGTGGCAACCATGGATGGAGAATTGATAAAGCTAGGAGATAAAATAATAGGGAGAAAATTAATAGATATAAAAAAAGTTTTTTTATTTAACTTTGTTGAATTTGAAAATTTAAAAATTAAAATGCTACCAAACCCAAAATCTTAAAAGAAAAAGTGTGGCTTTCCTATCATTTATTATTGTATTTATGTTGTCTATACTATTATGAAAATTGTTTTAGTTCTCTTCGTACCTTTAACCTTTTTGTTTTTTTTAATCATTTAACAAAAATCTAAGTATACTTACCGTTGGTTTGGAATACTTGCTCAAGTGTTTAATTTTAAAAAAATAAATCATTTTGAAAGGAATACAAGTATTTGACAACCACTCAAAATGATTTTTGAAAGTCATTATTATCTTTCTTTTAAAGAGTTTTTATCAAAAGTGTTTAAAAAAAATGAATTTTTGAAAAATATTTTTTTTTTAAGTTAATCCAAACGAACCCTTGAAGACCATAACTCTAACATATCAAGTGTTGCCTTCAAATGCATATCCATGTTGTAAATTAATTGTCTACAAATTAGAATTGATTTTGTTTTTTTGTTCTTTTTTTTCAAGGTTCAAATTTTCATGTCCACATTTACTGGAGTTAGTGGCGGATCTAAAAGTTCATGTTGGGGGCACAAATATATATAAAGAAAGAAGTTTAGCCCATAACGTTTAGATTTGTGTTTATATATAGTTCCTAAACTTAAAAAAGGTTAAAGACGTCCATGATTTCTCGATTTTTGCATTTAACAAATTCCTAAAATATCAATAATGCATCCAATATGTCTCTTACATATTTGAAAATGTTAATAATTAAATATTATATTAGACATTAAATTTAACTTTATGCTTTATAGGTATGATTAAACATCTTTTTGAAATTAATTTATGTATTAACTACAAATTTTAAATTTGAAGTTAAATTAGGCCCAAATTTTTTTCTGGCTTATGAAATAGTTAATTTTCAAATATTTTTAATACTTATGAGATCTATTAGATACAAAATTAAAGTTTGTAGATTTATTAGACATTTTAAAAAAAAAAAAAAAAAAAAAAAAACTCCATATAATGTAATTTTAAATATAGTGATATATAAAATTTGGATTAAATAATACTAATTAGGGCTCTTTTCAAATATAGCAAAAGAAACCAAAATATTTACAAATATAGCAAAATTTCACTATCTATCGCAGATAGACTATGTATTTTGCTATTAGTTGTAAATATTTTCAACAATTTGCCATTTAAGATAATTTCCCTACTAATTACAAAATAATTATAAATATTTATAGAATTATTTGCCGAATATATAAGCAAAAATTATTCCATCAATTTTCGCATAGTCATTTTATAAAACTCTAAACATACTTATAATTTCTATATATAGAGGAGAAAAAGTTAAAGTGAAATTAAGTATTTCAAAAATATTAAAAATTAAAATATTACATATATTTTTTTAAAAATAAAAAATAAAAAATAAATTGTAAATATATTCGGTGAATATATATATATATATATATATATATATATATATATATATAATATAACCAAACATTTTTAATATTTTATAAAAATCAATCTATGTAAAATATCACGACTTCAGAAAGAGCATGTACCCCTTAGCTCCTTCATAGATTCGCTCTTGATTGGAATAGAAAATAAAAAAGACATTAAAAATTAAATAACAAATTAAATCGATGCTATGTATAAAAGTTTAGATATGTTAATACATTTTTTATTTAAGCCCTTCCTTCTAACATCCTTTCAAAAATATCGACACCATTGACTGATTAAGCTAACAAGTGAAGATCTTCCACAATTGCCAATCAATGTCACAAGGAAACTGTGGATTAGATAAATTTAGGGCAAGCCAAAGAAATTTGATTTTAAATGTATTTTTCCCAATCCTTCTGATTTGATTGAATAATGTTTAAAACTTTAATTTGGCCCCTTAATTTTTTTAGGTTTAGTCTATTTTGGTCTCTAAACTGACTACAACTGACTACATGACTATTTATACTTATGGAGTAAAAACAACTATTTTAGTTAATAAACTCTTGATTTAAATACTATTTTTGTCCCTAAATTTTAAGGTTTGTTCTATTTTAGTCCCTAAACTTTTAAAATATTTGTTTTAGTCCTAAAACTTTGAAAAAGTGTTCGCTTTAATCCTTGTTGTGAGTGCTTTGGCATCTTTCCTTTAGATGATTAGGCATCCATGTGGATTGTGTGATGCCAAATAAGCAAGTTGGGTATATATTAGAGTTTGTCGTTTCTTATTCTCTCGCTTGGTCTTTGTTTGATTTGTTTTTATAAATTTGAATTTGTCACTGTCTTCATCATCTTCACCTTCTTTCTTCTTCTTCAATCTGCCATTTTCTCAGTTGAACTAGTCTCTTCCACTCTCTCATTTCACTAATTTTCTTAATGTTATCTTAATTTCATCTCTAGGTTTATGTTTCTGTATATATTTAGATTCAATTTCTCTTGTCCCCCATTATTACTCTTTTACTCTCTTGATTCCCTTTGTATTGTGCTTTATCTATCGATTTTTCTCTTTTTTTGATTTACGTTTGGAATTTTGTTTGTTCTCAATCAATCGCACGACTACAACTTTGTTTGTTGGCCTTCACTTTTTCTTTAATTGTGAACGGGAAAAACTAAAAAAATAAAAAATAATAATAATAATAAAATAAAATAAAAAAGTGGGGGAAAATAATTGTAAGATTTGTAGCTAGTAATTTGTCATTAATGGCAGCAAATTAGGCATCTCACAAGCTCTTCTTGCCATTTTTGTTTCTGTGTAGATTCCTTGTTCATCACATTGCTATATGGGTTTTTGGTGATCTAGTGATGACTTTTCATGTTTTTACAGATCCAACGTGATACCCAACATGCTTATTTGAAATCATTCAATCCACATGGATGCCTAATCATTCGTAAAGAAATGTGTCAAATTATCATTCTTTTATGTTTTTAACATAATATTAACAGCAGAGACTAAAATGAGCAATTTTTTTTTTCTAAAGTTTGGGGACTAAAACAGACATTTTAAAAGTTTAAGGACTAAATTAGTATTTAAATCTAAACTCTTTAATGCCTATTTTAGTTTTAAACTTTCTTCAATAAAAAGATAAACAAATAAATAAAACCATTATCATCATTGTTATTACTATGTAGCTCCAATATTTGTTCACATTAACATATTTTTTTGATACAACAATTATTGAAATGGAAGAATAAACCTCCAACCTTAAGAAAGAAAGTTCATACTAATTATCAGGACTGAGTTGATACTAATTATCACTAAAGTAAACTCGCTTTGACATGTTGTTGTTGTTTTGTTTATTAGTTGTAAAATAAGGTTAAAAGAACTATAATTATTAATTATAAAAGTTTAAGATAAGAAATTTGATAGAATAATTTATTGGTGACCAAAACAACAAGCCAACATAAACACAATTTAACTAGTTAAAGCATTATACATCTTTTCTGAAAGTCCATACTTTGAGTCTCCACGTCTGCGTAATTAAACTATTGAAAGAGAAAAAAAAAGGTGAACAAAAACAATTAGTATAGGGATTAAGTATATAGAAGATGGTTTAATAACAAAGAAAAGAAGAAAGCATCATGACTAAATATAGGCACACCTATGATCTACAAACAGAAAATACATTTTTATTAGATATATGAGCACAATACCACAAACTGTTTCTGTATTCATTTTATATCAATCTGCCCAACAAGAAATCAATCATTGGAAGGCAGTTTGTCTATCCCAGTTTGGCAAGGAATGCTCAGAATCAATGCTCAAATCCTTGGTGAGAGTTCTGCTTGATCTTGTTGGCCCTGGAAGTCCCTTCAGCCCTGGTGATCTTTGCTGCTGATGAAAACCTCTTCTCCCACTGCTAATTCCAACTTCACTCACCATTGAAGACACCAAACTGAGCTGCTTTGTCTTGCATGGAGAATTCCCATCAGAGCATGTGTCCAATCCCCCTGCTGGCCTTAGCTTGGGGGAGCTCAAGGACCTTGCTTTTGCCTTCGCTGATTCAGTGGCAGCCATGTATGTTGGCACCAGTGGGGAGCTTGCAAATGAGCTGTTTGAGTCTATTCCACCTTCCAATGAACGTTGCTTCTTGTGGTGAGAGAGCTTTTTCAGAACTGGTTTTTGAGATGGAGATTGGTTGGGGTGTTCTTCTATTGTTCTGTCCATATTTTTTGTTGTTGGGTTTGTTTTGAATCTGTCGTTTGTTATCTCATTGTGTTTTGGATTTGAGGTGAACATGGAGTCCAAATCTTCGAGTTCTTTGCTTTTGGAAAGTTGGGTGTCGACCCATTGGTCTAGCCAGTATCTCCATCTTCCTCTTACCTTCTTTCGTTCTGATTCTGCAGACCTCTGCAAAATGGTGGAAGATCAGAAATTTGACTTCAGGAAGCAAAGGAATAGAAGTGTTTGGTTTTAGAAAGTTTGATTATTAGAAGTCAGAGACTCAGAACTATTTACCCTGTGGGCAAATAAGTATTCCTTGACTCGCTCTCTCCTAATCACTGCTTCTTTCCTGCTCAAAAACGCTGAATCTGCTTCTTCTTTTGATAATAGGCTATCATCCCACCTTTGATCGTTCGAATCCAACTTCAAAAATCAATAAACAATAGAAAGTAAAAAGAGGGAATAAGAAAACAATTCGCCTGTATCAAACTGCTACTGTATATTGCTGCAGGATGTAAAGAAAATCAGAGGAAGACAATGAAGAGACTTGCTAAGGAACAACGAAAAGTGGCTGCCTCCGATAATCCAACAATGTGATTCGTGGTTAAGTTTTAGTGAATACACTTGTATGCTTCAGAGAAGAGGAGTTCATCTAGATAAGACCAAGCCTGTTCATGAAGTCTAGAGTGAATGAATAAACAACTATTTAGAGAATTGCTGGGATGTGAATATAGTCCCATATCAGGTAGAAGAAAGATCTTGACCATGTAAAACAACCTTCGTGTAAGTCGTTTGGGTAGAGTGCAAAAGTAAAGTTATCCGGTCTTAGTACTTTTTTCTGCTGTGTGGGAGAATTATTGATGGGAACATAATCCTACTTTCATAAGAAATGGAAAAGATCTTTCATAGTTATGTAAGGACAAAATCCCCATTGATATAGGCTTTTAAAGAAGAGTCCTGAAGTAAAGTCATGCAAGCTAAGTCTATGAAACGACTTGTTGTCTTACTCTTAAATAACCGTATTCAGAAACAATAGTATCATCAAACCAATCATATTTTCAACAGGGTAAATCAATCAATACAGCTATACTCTGACTTGGCCTACCTTTATGATCTTATCTTTCAAGCTCTGAAACTGCTTCGTTTCAGGAGAATTGAAAGTGTTTTGAGGAAGATGAAGTCTATTTGAACGGACTTGTGATTGTATGCTAACGATGGACTGCAAGCACTTCAAAGTGGCAATGGCTTGGCGCCTAACAGCTCTCCCTCTAATAATTGCCTGTAGCCTCACTATTCCTTTCAATGCTCTCAATGCTTTTCTCGCCTGAAAATTTACATTCTTTACTTAATAATACAAATATCACTAAGTAGACAAGGCTGGAGAGTCAAGAGTTGTAAGCAAATACACAAGTAGTTTGGACTAATAATTTTTTTGTTGTTTCTAGGTTTTTATCTCATAGGTCTCACCTTAATCCAAAAAACAAAACAAATAGATGACTACTTTCTTGAATGTTTATTTCTTCAATTCCTTAAAAAGGAAAGAATTAGAGTACAAGATTTCAAATCTTGCTCCATGGGTTCTACATTTTTAACTCAGACAATAGCAGTACCAATTTGTTTCAGCATTTTCATTCTACTTCTATTGAAACAAAGGAGAAAGTACAGTCAGAAGAAGTACTCACAAGGAAGCCACGGAAAGCGGTTTGGATAGTAATAGCAGCAATATCATGGATTTCCCTTTCACGTTTAAGGAGATCAGATGGAGGGGCCTTCTTGAGAGGCTTAACGACTTCATCTGCAGCCTCTTGTTGATGAGATTGAGGGGTCCCTGTGAGCCAAACAACCTCAACAGCAGCCTTAGCTGCTGCAACTGCCGCCTCGGCCGCTGCAGTGCTCGCAATGGCCACAGAAAGAGCCTGCTTCCTCTCCTCTTCCTCCTCTTGGCTGGTTGTCACTTTTGCCGGCGATGGTGCTGTCAGTGTGGCTAGTCTCTTGTTCCTCATCCTTCCAAACACCCATTTCCATCTCTTTTGCTTCTGAAAGGAAACCAAATTTATTGGCATTGATGATTAGTTGAAGACATGTTAAAAAAATCAAGCTATATATCTATCTCTCTTTACCTTCTCAGGCTTTGGCGGTGTCTCTGAAACAAATAGCTTCTTGACTAAATAAAACCAGCCCTTCTTCTTGCCCATTTGAGAACCAGCAGACAATCAATC
The DNA here is from genome assembly GCA_030954485.1 of Citrullus mucosospermus. Classification (NCBI taxonomy): domain Eukaryota; kingdom Viridiplantae; phylum Streptophyta; class Magnoliopsida; order Cucurbitales; family Cucurbitaceae; genus Citrullus; species Citrullus mucosospermus. Next base: position 8,171,511 of record CM062055.1, on the reverse strand, counting down.
AGCTAATCCAATGAGATCAATAAGCAATGGAAATAGAACAGTATCTCAACTAATCTCAATCCCAAAGTTGAGACAATACTTGGGCTAGAACTGATGGAAATATAAAACCAGAAACTATTTTCCACCAAACTCAAAAAGTTAACCAAGTTACACAAAAATGAATCAAGGGTCCTTCAGAATTCAATCCCAATTACGGAAAAAGAAAAAGTAGAGGAAGCCATTGATAGAACCTTCATCAAAATGGAGCTTGAAGCCACCCAAGAGTTGAAAACAATGGAGGATGCATTTCATCAAACACCAAGCAGGCAAAAGAACCCAGAACTAGAACCAGAGCCAGATCTTCCCCAAATCATCAGAAACTTAGAAAGATAAGAATCAACTGAGAGAAAAACGGAATGAAGAACCAAAATGGGCAAAATGTGAAAAGATGTCAACTCAATAATTTCATGTTTTGTGAATTCATGTGTTTCTTAGCTCTTTGAGATGAGTTTCTGTTGCTGCTTCCAGTTTTTGTGGGCCATTCAATCACATATTGTAAAAAAGAAAAAGAATGGCAGAGGACTCAGAGCTCTACTTTTGTGGGAACCTCCTTCAGTGGCCATTTTGAAATAATTAAAAAAAAAAAAAAAAAAAAAAAAAAAAAAAAAAAAATCCTTTTGACTTCAAATGGGTCCTCTAATCTTTTGTCACAGCCTTTACTTTTTCTCTCAATTGCATCAAGCATATTCAAATACTTGTTGGGTACAAAATTACTGAATTGCCACTTCATTCCTAACATATGTGAATGAGCAACTAACTTTTTTAAGTTAAATTACAAACCTTTCAATTGTGTAATGAATAAGTTAGTTCATCCACTCTCAATGTTATGTTAAATAAGTTTGTGATTTTTCAGTTTTGTATTTTGATCAAATATACACAAAATTAAAAAATTTTGGTACTATAAAATACAAAACTGAAAATTTAGAGAAGTATTGAATCCTATTATATACGAGCTTATATGTTAAAAAATTAATAACCCTGTAACTATTTGGTTTCAAAAAATTGTGTTTGTTTTCTCACTATTCTTTACGATAGTTCTCATACTTTAAAAAAAAAAAAAACACTTGAATTCATTGCCAAATTTTAAAAATAAAAACAAGTTTGATTTTAAAAACATTCCTAAAAAGTAAATAATAAAACAAAGATCATAAATAGAAGTAGTATTTATAAGCTTAATTTTCAAATATAGCAAAATGAATCAAAATATTTACAAATACACCAAAATGTACTGATAGATAGTGATAAACACTGATAGACTACTATCATTTATCACTATCTATCAATGAAGACAGTGAAATTTTGCTATATTTGAAAATATTTTCAACAATTTTATCATTTAAAATAATTAGCTAAATAAAAAATAATATGATTATTTGTAGTTTATTATTATCTGGGTTTTCACTATCGTTGATAATGTACTCATTAGTCAAAGTACTAACTCATCCACCAAACCATGTGTAAGTATTTAAGACATGTTCCTTCTCAGAAGAAAGAAAAAAGTTTGTAAGACTGTTCAAAGTTTTATTTTTGAGAAGTTATGGGGTTTGTTTATAAAATTAGAAGTCGTAATTAACAACACTTTTTAAAGAAACAAATTGATGGGGGAAATTTGTTTGATAGGATGATTTTTTAAAATGGTTCTCAAAACAAACAAATAGTACAAAGTGGTAACAGTATTTTATTGTTTTTATTTGTTATTTTAGTACTTCTAAAGTTATATGTTCTGTTACAAATCAGATTTTAAAACTACACCCAAAAAATCCCTACTTCATACAGTTTTTTTTTTCCCAATTTTAATTTCATTTTACTAATTTTGGCCCATTTTCTAAATTATTTTTTATTATTATTATTTTTTTAAAATATTATAAATAGAAAAAATATCAAACTATTTACAAATATAGAAAAATTCTATTGAGTCATAGAAGTCTAACGCGGTCTATTGCTGAAATTCTTTTTATATTTGTATATAGTTTAGCACATTTTGCTATATTCGAAAACAACCTTTATTATTTTTCTGCATTTACTATCTATATTTTATTAATTTTTTCAAGTGAAAAATAAGACCATTAAAAAATTGTAATAAATATTTAGTTTTTTTAATTTAATAATAAAATATATAATTAAAGTCAATACTGATTTTTAAATTTCTTATTTAATCTTTTTTACCATTACATTTACGATCTTAGAGATTATCCTTCAAATTTTATTTTGAATTTTTTTTCTTAGTTTTACGATGGAGATGGAAACCTTTTAATTGCTAACATATTCGTATCAGTAGAGATCTGTTCACTTTGGCGTGGAAATGAAGACTCAAATCCCGACGAGTTGACAAATTTTAATTCATAAACAATCTTTTTTTTTTTCTTATTATTTTCTACCCATCCAAGCAAGTTCAAGATGAAAACAAACAATGCATGTTCCTAAATTAATATATGATTGCAATAAACTTTTGCATAGAGATAAAATCAAAACAAATAATACACTTACACATATATTAATTTAGCAAAATTTTAAAATAGGGAAAAGATATAATAATCAGCAATTTTTGGTATTTAAGAAAAGTTGAGTAAAATAGAAGGATTTTGCAAACTTTTTCATATCTAAGTTACACATTTATATTAATACAATACAATAGTGAACATAATTCATATTAATTTATTCAAGAAACCTTAAAAGATTGGCAATCAAAGAGACATTTAGGACTAAATCATGACATAAAAAGCTTGTTAATCTACACTCTCAACATCCCTTCTAAGTTGAAAAGCAAAAGGATGATAATATGGATGTAATCTTTGGGTATTAATTAATATTTGTGGGCTAAATGAGTTTATGAAAGGACAATTATAACCATCTTATTATCTTGCTTGGAGACTTTTTGTAGAGGTGGTTACAATAATGAGTCTAAATAAAAGTGTGTCTAATGTGGTATGTATATATATATATATATATATTTCCATAGGTTATATAGATATCTTGTTTGGAGACTTTTTGTAGAGGTGGTTATGATAATGAGTCTAAATCCAAATGAAAATGTGTCTAATGTGGTATACTTATATATAGATATATTTCCAAAGGTTGCATTCAAAATTTGGATCATTTTGATGGTTTAGTGGGTAGAAATACCAAAACTCATGGTTAAATTATATAGAATAATACGCTTAAAACTTGTTTATATAGTTTATATTTTGATATATCATTCAACTGATATACTTTATATTTAGTATTTTAATCCGTTGATATACTTTATTTACATAGTATCATTTGTATACCTAGTATACCATGACTATCATTGTGTTATAGTCGACCTTATTTGTTTGATTATGAAAAATGTTATTTTTATTTTTTGTTACATTTTGATATAGAGTTATTTTCAATCATTCGTTTCAATTTTGATTATCTTAAATGTATTAATTCTATCAACAAATATATTGAATATGAAATATATCAATTAATCTATTTTATTTTCAAAATTTTGATATGGTTTTAATAATATATAAGTTACATCTAATTTGATATATCGATTGTATAACAAATATTTCGTATTTCATATTTCAGTCAATTGATATACTTGATTTAGAGAAAAGAAACATATCAAGGATATTGTTGATATACCAAACCTAAAATCATTTAGAATGATACTTGAAGTGTCACACTCTCTCCCAAATTAACCTCTTTAACTTGGAATGAGGCATGAAGACGACAGATATCACCTTTTAGTGACACCTATTGCACATCTATACATGTTTCCATTCAACAACCCCTTACTTACGTTAAAAGGTAATTAATATTAGTTATTATAAAAATCAAATATTTCAATTGAAAACTTATACAAATCATTTTACAAGATTACAACTCTTCTCTAAACTCAACTCTATCTATTGAAGTGAAAACCTATCATGTGGCAAACTTTGACTTCGAGCAGCAATCAAGATTCTTTTGCTACTTGAGAAAGGAAAACAAACAGAAAAGAATGAGCTAGAAGCCCAGTTAGTGGTAAATAACTTACAAACATAGGATTCCTCTCAACTTTTATCTTAAATACAAGCTTTACTATGCATCATATCAAGTTTAGCTAATCAAACCTCAAACTTGATTAATTTTGTAACGCATCCACTCCCTGCTGGTTTTACTACACACAACAAACTAACATTTCCTCTATGTCCATATAGACCTACCTCCTATGAGCTCAGAAGCTAGATCAATAGATCCTTCGACCATCCCATGTGAGGTTCTTCTCACAAACTCAAAATCTAGATCTGAAGTTCCTCTGACTATCCTGTGTGGTATTTCCTTTCACCACCATACACACTACATCACTATCTATGGATTTAACATCAAACATTTAAAAGAAAAAGTCACTCATAGTTACAAGCAAGGACTTTTGGCCTCTAAATCCTCTTGACCTCGTTCTGGACCCTTTGCTCCTGAAATCCCTAGCTTGTCTTACTCTTTCAAGTGCAAGGCTAGGCTTTTGGCTTTAAGAAAACAGCAATAGATGCTCACAGTCAATTGGACACCCAAATCACTTTGCTGGACACTTGGATTAAGTGTTGGATGCCTGGACGCAACTAGATGGACGCCTGGTCTGCCTATTGTTGGACGCCTGGGTGTTTCGTTTCTCTCTTCCATGATCATCGTCCTTCTTTTCCTCTTAAGCTCCCTTGGAAAATTCTTTATAATGAGCTGTGAGTAAGATTTCCCTTACTCCCAACATCCTATTTATAGACCCATGGAGCCATCCTTGTCATCACTTCACCTCAAATCATGCCACCTCCTTCTCCCCTCACATTAGGTGGCATCAACATGACTAAGCCAGTTCACCTCTCCATGCATGCTGGCAACTCCTCCTTCAAATGTCTAAGTGTCCTAAGGTGAAACTTCACCTCAGAGTTCAACACCTCCTCCTTTGACACTTAGTCAAATTCACCCTATGCTGCCACTTAACTCCCTAAGGTGTTCACCTAGGAGTCGGCCACCTCTACCTTTGAAATTTGCCCAAACCAACCAAGTGAACGCATAGTTTAGTCTGTGTTCAACTGTGACCATTTTACCTAACATGTGTCCAACTCACCCAAACTTGGCGTTGACCTTTTTTTTTCTTTTTTTTTTTTTTTTTTTTTTTTTTTTTTTTTTTGCTCTCTTGAATTTTGGCTTGCTCACCTCATGGTTTCCCCTTTATTCATACTTCCATACTACCCTTATATGCGTCCAACATAGCCTAAATAGGGTGTGTGTCCAATGTGTCACCATTTATCCATCACAAGATGTTCAACACTTAGGCAAAATCCTACCTCGAGGTATACCATGAGGGCAACTTTCTTCAAGCTATGCATCCAACCCTACTTTCCCCGGGCATGCATCCAACCCAAAGTACTAGGGTGATGAGTTGCATTTGTCATATTTTATTACATGCTCCTAACACTTCTTTTTCTAACACTTAGTCAAATTCTCAACCTTCAACCTATTCTTATGAGTCCAATATACTAATCTCCTGGTTCATCTCATCATACCAAGTTTACCTCTTAATTTCGTTGTTCAAAGCATAGTCCAAGACTTCTAAGTTCAAAGCATAGTTTTTTCTTATCAACTTCTACGACCAATCTTCACCACATGACTCAAACTTAGACAAACTCACTTCCTCCCTTTTTTTAAGCTCAACGCCTACACCTCCCCACCTCCTTAAAAATTTTATAACTCCACAAAGCGCACTTCAATTCAACTCATAGGATCCTTGAAAGTTTTGGGTGTCACATGAAGTATATCATTGGTATTTTACTTGTATACTAGCCCTAATTCAAAATGAATTTCAAGTATAATGTTGGTGTATATCATAGTGTATCAATACTTCTTAAAAATAAATTTTTTTCAAGTATATAAATTTGGAATAATAAAAAACAGAAATAAATTATAATGTTTTTCTTTCTATATTTGCAAATTTTGAAACAACTATTGCTAAATTTATAATTTTAAGAATGTTTTATTAGTTTGAGCAAATAATTATGTAAAACCTTCATAAACTCATTAATTATGATAGAATAAAATTTTGCACAAAAATAAGTGTGACAAATGAATCATATGTACTTCCTAATTAAGTGGTTGTCATGGATTGAAGCTATGACCTCTTCTTAGTAATTTATTGAGTTTTTTTAACTAGTAAGCCAATCTATGATGATTTGAGGTTGAAAGTAATAATTATAGTAACCCATGTGTTATGTTAAACTTTTTCTTTTTCTTTTTTAATTTAATGTCAAAGATTAGAAAGTATGGTAGAAAGAAAATGGATGAGAGGGAGAGAGAAAAGAAGAATGATGAAGGGTAAAATGGGGAATTGAGGAAAGTGAAAGAGATGAGAGAATGTGAGAATGTAAGAAAGAAAACAAAGCATAATTGTTGAAGGGAGCAGGGAAGCCAGCTAGGAAAGGGTCCCACAAAAGAGGCATTGTCATCATATATTCTCTATCTTTCTTTCTGGCTGAGGAATATAATTTTAGTTTCATTCATCTTTCCCCCACATCAATTCCCACATATTATTTCTTTTTTCTTTTCTCTCCCTCTCTCCTTATTTCTTTTTTCTAAAATAAAATTAACCCACACTTGAAAAAAATATATATATATTAAATTTAATCTATATATTTGACATAATAACTTTTACTATCAATCACATATTAACAAATATATATAGATTTTGCTAATTTAATATACTCTATGTTTTTTTTTTCAATACAACCAGTGAATTGAAGATTTGAAAATTTAATCTTTGACCTCAAGAAAAATAGTACAGGTCAATTATCATTAACATTAAACTAGACTCACATTGGTATTCTATATTGTTAGTACCACTAAATAAACATTGATATAGCTTGTATGTCGATCATTTGTTTAAAAAATTATACATTTCGTTCGTAACTTCAATTTCATGTCTTATGACTAAAAGAAAAAAAAAACATATTTACTAGTTAGATAAAGTGTTATCAAGGCAGAGTAGGAATAGGAGATGTGTTTCCCATCCTCATTTTAGTCACCCATTACATTAGGTTTCCTACAAGAAATTATTTATCGTTCTTATTTTTTCCTATAATTTTACCAATTTATGTTAATTTCCCATGGAATCTCCATAGAAAATCCTGATGAACTAGTTCAATTCTATATATATACTTTTTAAGTTTAAAAACTAGATAATTAACACAATCCTCAAAATGAATTGTTAGGCCATGTTTGATAACCATTTTTTTTAAATTAAGTCTATTTATTCCACATTTATTACAATGATTTGCATATTTCTTCAGTATAATAGTTAAATTCTTAGCCAAATTCCAAAAATAAAAACAAGTTTTGAAAAACTGTTTTTTAGTTTTCAAAATTTGGCTTTGTTTTTAAACCATCAATAAAAACTAGATAACAAAGGAAGAAATGTGGAGGTGGGAGTAGTCTCTATAGTCTTAATTTTCAAAAACAAAAACAAAAAAACGAAATAGTTAACAAACAAGGCATTAATTTTTGGTTTTTTATTTTTGAAAATTAATCTATATATAGACACTACTTCCACCACTAAATTTTTTCTTTTGTTATCTACTTTTTACTAATGGTTTAAAAAAATTAATTCAAAATTAGAAAACTAAAAAAATGTAGCTTTTAAAAACTTGTTTTTGTTTTTGAAATTTAGATAAGAATTCATCCATTGTATTTAGAAAATATGCAAATCATTATAAGGGGAAGGAGAAATATGCTTAATGTTCAAAACCTAAAAAAAAAACGAAATAGTTACCGAACGGAATCTAAAATTTTAATTTAATTAATTAATTAATTAATTACTTTATTAATTTATTATTATTATTTTGTAATTCATGAAAAGAAACTAGATTTCACTTTATCCATTCATATATAAACGAATGTACTAAAGTGGAAAATGAGAAATTCTCTATAGTAAGTTTCCAAACATAGTTTCAGTTTTATCCATTATTCGTCTCTTTAAAAAAGATGATGATATGAAATAATAAAAGAAATATATTTTATAATTTGTTGTACACTTTCAAAAACAAAATATAATAATATTTTTTTCTTTAGGTTAAATTATATATAATGCTCCGCAGCTAGTCACTATGATTGATGTCAATTATACCCTTAGTTTTAAATTTTTCATTTAAACAATTAAAAAAACTTTTAAATTTTCAGGCACATATTGCTTACATGTGCTTAGTATTTAGAGGTGAATAAAGGCATAGATAGCTACTTTTTTTTTTTCCTTTTTTCCCTTTACTCATCTTGTATATTATCGGGAGTGAAATAAATGTTTTACATGGATTGAATGTTGGTGTTGATGATGGGATAGTGTGATGCATTTATTTTAATTTTAGTTTAGATGAAAAATACACAAAAAATAAAACCTAAATTACAGATCGATTACATGTTGTAATTTTACGAAGGTTAAATAGAATTAAGGAGAAGGAAAATTATCTTTGTAGAAATTTTTTCCTTCACTGCAAAGTCCTTCCTCCAAATGGTTTATTTTCTCTGTAAATTTTCTCTAAGAGGTCTTTCTTGCTATGGCTCTTGATAAAGAATCGATTGGTGAGTTTTTTTTTTTTTTTTTTTTTTTTTTTTTTTTTTTTTTGGAAAAGAAGGAAAAAGAAATTGAGAAAAGAAGAAAATTTTTGCAAGAACTTTCTTTTGGAGAGAGAGAGTTTGAGCGAAGAGAGATGAAAACAAAATCCAACGTCCTTCTGTGAGTGATTGCTACCACTTCACCACTTCCTTTAATTTAAGGGGAGTTATTTATTTAATTTAATTTAATAAATATTTGAATCACATCTAATGGTAAATTTCTCTCTATCATTTTAATACGAATCTTATTCGTATTAATTTATTATTTGAATCATATTTAATTATATTTATTCTCCCATACTATATAGTTAAATTATGAATATAATTTATTATTTGAATCATATTCAATTACATTTATTCTCCCATACTATATAGTTTAAATTTGAATCATATTCATAATTTAACTATAAAGTAATATATTTACGTACATTACATTTTATTTTAATTGTATTTGATACAATAAATATATTTTTTCCTAAATTAATTTGCACATTTCAACTTGTTGATCCGTTGTGAGCTGACAAGGGGACCTTATGTGCCTAAAGATTATAAGCTCCATTGACCCAAAATTAATTAATTAAACTTTTTAGTATTAATTAACCTCCATTCATTAACTATGTGGCAAACCACTATAGACTCATAGTTGCACTCTTATGTAATATAGGACAAGTTGCATCCATGGTTATAATCACTGCATGTAAGCTGATCCTTCGCGAGTTGTTCGTAATTACAGTTGAGTCAAATGTCTGTTTTACCCTTATAATTACCTTTGTATCCTTAAGTACAACTGATTCTCTAATGAACAATTTGTTTATAGTCCAACCATAAACCAAGTCCCTCTCGGGCCAACGAGGGGGTGAGGCCCATTGTTCAAGTCTCGGAGTCAACACTAAGGGTATTCATCTACTTACCCTCTATGGGAAGGAATGAATTTCATCTTGTGAAATTATGTTTCTAGCTCCCCATTCAGTCAAGTCCCCAAAATCGAATGCATATTGAGTCGGCAACCCGAGTCACTCTCACCCATATAAATCAAATGACGAGTCATCACAAGCAGGAGTTCATAACTCATTCAAGATTAAGATCGAGTTACTTATAATCACCATGTAAAATATTAATTTCTTCAATTAATGTATTTACAACGAGATACTAATTATTTCGCGGTCTAATTTTATACAAACACTTTATATAGGATACCCCCACTCTCATGACTCCACATGAACGATTTGGATCATATTGTTTGTAACAATTACAAAGTGAGGCGTACCCATAGTGTCATCTAGGATAAGACACCCAATCTTATTCATATACTATATACTTTTTAGGTTATTTCTCGAACATGATCCACATGTATGCCAACTATATACTGTTCAAGTTGTCATAAAAATAACCTTAGATTTACTTTATTAGATTAAGTTATGCAAAATTAAATACAAACTAAACTAACAATTTATTTTATTAATCATCAATCAATGAATAGTTTATTTACAAACCAGAGCTTAAGAACATAAAACTCAACGGTTGATTAGAGTAATGAATATTCTTTTTCTAGACTACTTAATTAAAAGTTTGAGAGTTAAAATAAAACTTTTAATATAATAAAAGTAGAGTTTAAATCAACATCGACCATTTTTTTTTCCTATTTTAAACAATTATTCTTGTTATTTGCTGAAAAAATGCTTGTTTATTGAAAATATTATCGTATCAAAATCTACTTGTCAAAGTATTTTTTTTCCAAATTATAACCAAAATTTGAAGATTTTAAAAAGAAATTAGTTATTTTTATTTTTATTTTTATTTTATTTTGAAATGACCAATATTCAAAAATTTCTACTAAAAACTGCTATCAAATGGACAAATTTATGCAATTTTATAATTATACGTCAATTTTTAAGTAAATACTTATAAGTTGCAAATTAATATATATTAGTTCAATTACATATGAAATTGGAGGATTTAAGGTTAATTTTAAATCTCTTAGTTGAAAGCATATCCTCACTTTTTTTTAATTTAAATTCTATTCATTCTTATATCATTTTAATTTGGTACTTTTAATTATGAGAACTTTGTACAAATATAATTTCGGACCATTCCGGCCTAAATTTTCGTGTTACATTTAATATGAATTTTGCTTCCTTTTTATATTAAGGTTAATTTAAGTCGTAAATTAATTTTAAAAAAAAATATTTAAGTAGTAAAAATGAGCATAACTCAAGTCTATTGTACTAGTGACTAAAAGAAAAGGTATGTGATTATAATTTTCTACCCCTATTGTACTAAAAGAATACAAATTTAAGCCTATGAATCAAATATGAAATCAAGTTTGAAGCAAGTAGGCAAACATTTTTTTTATTAGGATGGAAAGTTCTACTAAGACGGATGTTTAATGAGAAAATTTGGGCCAATCATACATTGTCACATTATTTCTCATATTAATGACGAAATCACAAATTATTGAAATCGGGGCTAATTACAAGTTGACATGTGTCTAAAATTGAAATTGAAATTGAAGGAGTAAATTTCTAGTACTATGATAGGATGAAAAAAATTTCCATACTACCTCCATTTAGTCATTTAGTGCTTGCCACATAAAGAGCTTTAAAAAATGATGTGAGGTCCACATAATAAATATTTAATAAAATAATAAATTAATGTGTCAAATAATTAATGGAGATAGTACACTACTGTAACACTAGAAATTTTTCCAAATTGAAGACAAAAATTGGTGGATCTCGATAATGTCACGTGTCTAATCATTGAAATCGAATTGAATAAACTAATGAGAACCAAAAAATAGATTCTTTTAACCCAAAAATCAACCGAACCCAAAATTTAATAAGTTAGGCCCAAAAACCATACAAGCTCAAACCCAAACCCACTTTACCTCATGAACAAGAGAGTCTTCCATGTAAGGCTCATAAATTTAAAGCTTTTATGAAAACCTAATGCCAAGTTGCCAGCAACCAAAGGACAACATTTCAAAGAATAAAGATGTAAAAGAAAAAAAAAATGTGTAAAAGATTAAAAAATGAAAATAAGATTTAAGTAATAATATTTATTTATCAAAGATAAGGACCTCATCTACTAACTTAGATTCATAGTTTGTAACTAAAAGGTAATTAACAAAACTTAATGTTAAAGTATATCTTTTAATCATTTAGATGGTGTTTTCCCAAGTTAGTCTTTAGAAAGTTTTAATTTACTCATCATGTTTAAACATTACCCCTTTTTTTTTTTTTAATTTTTTCTAAAACAATTTTCATTAATCATTAACCATTAGTACGAATGTTAACATTGACTATGACTAGAACTACATGGCATAATACTTAAGTAAATCTGCAAAAATTTAGAGGAAAAAAAACTATTTATGGGAAGAAAGTTTTTATTCCTTCAAATTTTCTAGAAATTGGTAAAAATTTAATTTTTTTTTGAAGGATTGTTTTCAAATATATAAAAATGAGTTAAACTATTTACAAATATAGAAAAATTTTATTAGTGATAGACAGTGAAATTTTTCTATATTTATAATAATTTTTCATTTTTTTAATTCGATTTTTTTCCTTCCAAATTTTAACTCATAACATATTATGCCACATAAGTTTATCATCATTTAAGTTAATTTCTGTATGCAACCTTTTACTTTTCACTTCCCCCGACTTCAGTGCCCATGTCCATCCTTCCATGCGTTAAGAAAATCCTCATGTTTTTAGATTATAGTTATTTTCTAAAATTCTTTATTTTTTATTTTTTACAATTGCCCAACTATGTTACTAATTTTACAGAGTTGTTAAACATTAACTAGATTGAACTACATTTTGACCTAGTGTCGATCTTAGGGACCAAAATGGTAATTTATCAAATAAAAAGAAACCACTACTTTCTCTCCCTCCTTCAATCTCTTCCTCTAAAGTTTGAGTTTTGTTTAAATTTAATCCTTAGATTTCAATATTTTACACTTTCAACCTTGTTTTTTCATTAAATATTTACATTTAATCTTTGGCGCTAATGTCTATTATTTAATTTAAAATAATTATAAAGTGAAATTTTAAAATTAATTTCGATAGTAATGGAAAAAATGGTGAATCTTAGTTAATTATAATTTTTTGTATTCTTTTAAATTAATTAATTGACATTAACGTTAAAGATTAAAAGTGAGTATTTAGTGAAAAATCCAAGTTAAAAGTGTACATTTTGAAACTTAGGGGCCAAATTGAAACAAAACTCAAATATAAACGGTAAAACTATAACATTCTTAAATGTAGGAATTAAACTAAAATCAAACTCAAACTTAAATACTAAGGGGACAGGGGCTTTGGGGGCACTAAGTTGGTTACTATTTTATGTGTTTGGAATATATTCTAGTATGGGTAGAGAATAGTAAACACAATAACAAAGAGGGAGAGAGAGTATAGATAGGAAATAGTAAACACAAGAAATTTCAAATAGTATTAGTGTTGCAACTGGTGTGTCCTAAATCTTTTGGGGTCTCGTAGTTTTTGTAAATTGTAAATATATTTTATTTATTAAATAAAAGAAGAAGTTATTTTATTTCTCTTTTGCATTAACACAATCTAATAAACTAATATTCCATTGTTATTTTATGTAAACTTAAATATGTACGATTGACATACAAGGTTGGATCATGTTTAAGTAATAACCAAAAAGTTTGTAGTACAGAAATAAGGTTGGATGTTTTATTCTGGTAATGCTACAAATACGACCCACTTTGTAATTGTTGTTACAAAGAGTTGTAAAGTTATATCATTCACGTGGAGACATGTGAGTGGGGGTGTTCTATGCAAAGAGTTTATATATGACCGGACCGCGAAATATTTAATTTCTCTTTGTAACGTCATTAATTGAAGAAGTTAACATTTCATAGGATGACTATAGCTAACTCGACCTTAATCCTAAGTGATTTATACACTCATTTCTATTAGGACAATCCTTTGATTTGTATGGGTGAGAAATGACCAGATGGCCGACCTAATCAACCTACCATTTTGGAGATTTGTCTGATTAGAGAGCTGGGAACATCTTTTCACAAGATGGAATTAACTCTTCCTTATGTTTAGGGTAAGTAGATAAATTACTCCCTTAATGACTGATTTCGATTCTTGAACAACGAGGCCTCGCCCTCTTATTGGTCTGAGAGGGGTTAGTTTATAGTTGGTTCATTAGAGAGATCAGTGGTACTTAAGGAGTTAAATATAACTACAGGGGTAAACAGTAATTTGACCCAACTGTAGTTATGAGTAATTTGTGATGGGTTGATTAGTTAATTTCGTGGACACAGAAATATATCTATTGTGCGAAGAGTGCAACTGTAAGTATTTAGTGGAGTTACCTACAGTTAATGAATATTGATTAATCTAATTAAAGAGTTTAATTGATTAATCTCATATCATTGGAGCTTCTAACTATAGGTCCATATGGTCTCCTTGCTAGCCCATTAAGGATGTTTATAAGAATCAAATATTTTGGTTTAATTTGAATTGTTCAAATTAATAAGGAGGTTAATTGTATGTGATACAATTAGTATAATATATATAGATACATTCTAATATAAAGTTTATTTTGAATGGAATTCAAAATTTATACTTTATGTTATAAGAGAGATGAATATATTTAAATAAGATTTAAATATTAATTATATGAATGAGATTCATATAAAAACTATATGTTAAAATTAATATGGATGAGATTCATATTAAAACTATAGGTTATGTGAGAGAAGGTTATTTTGATATGATTCAGATTTAAATTAAATATGAGATAATTAATTAATTGTAAATTAATTATATTTATTAAATTTGATTTAATATATTATAACTAAATTAATATTAATTTTAATTAATATTATTATATTCTTGAGTAAAAAAAAAACTCTCACGTAGTGGAGAGTTATTTTTTGCTCTCTCTTGTAATATTTCACATAAAGAAAAGATAGAAGAAGAGAGAAGGAGATAATTACAATTTTACAGAAAAGTTATGTGAAGAAAAATTTTTTCTCTCTAACTCTTCCTTCTCCAATTCTCTCTACCTCTCAAGAACTTATTACTTACTAAAGAAATCAAGAGCCCACAACTCCTCAGTTGATTCTTCCTAAAGAATAACAAGGAAGGTTTTGTGGTGGTGTTCTAGAGGTAAGTTATGTATCATTCATTTGAGAAGGCTTCTCCAGTATGTGAGTTGGTGAAAAGAAGTTTTTCCACATCGAAGACAGTCTTCAAAGGTAGGAAACTTTTATTCCTCTTAATTTTTCAAAAGCATGCTAAAATTTATGTTTATCCAAGTTTTGTATGTTCTCTGTAATTTATGTTTCTCAAAAGAAATTTAATAGCACATAGCAATCACTCGCTTCCGCCAAGAAATCAATTCCTTCAATTAGGTTATAAATAGTTGAAAACACCACTATCTTGGAGATGAAAACATGGAGTGGGCTATAATAACTCGACTTCAAGTTGGAGGCCAAACACCCTCTAACAGTTAATATTTTGAAACTTATAGACCACAAAGAAAACTAGATCCAAATTTTAAAATAAAAATAATTAATTAAACTCAAACTCATAAGTTAAAAAGTGTATAATAAATATTTCAACTTTCAATTTTGTATTTAATTAGTAATTTATTTATTTAACATTTTCTAAATTAACTGTGGTACTAGTCATAAAATTTTAAACTTTCATTAGACATTAAATTCAATTTAAATAACATTTTTGAAGGACTTATCAAAAAAAAAATAAAAAGTTGAGGGAGTAAGAAGTAAAGAAAGGGTAAAGTTAGTGTAATGGAATTACAACTGGACGTAGTGAAACGTGTTTAATAAGAAGAAGAAGAACAACAAAAGGAGTCGGTCAGTTCCCCCAAATCTGTGCAGCCACAGCCTTAATCTTTCTCTATTTCTCTTTCAAATCCCACGTTTTTCCACTTCAATTTCCCACAAACTTCGCCGTTTATCGTCTCTTCTTACAGATTCGCCGCCCTCTTCTCTTTTCACTTTGTTCCGTTTCTTTCTCCTCACAAAGCTCCCTTCTTCGGTTCCCCCAACATGGCTTCCCTCTCAATTCTTGCCCTCGAGTTCTTTATCTGAATATCTATTCAGATTTTCACTGCGCCATTCCGATCATTTTCTGGGTTTTTCGTTTCATGTAATGGGTAATTGGAGAGAACGGCCTAGGAGAAATTTTCGGAACCAGAAGCCTCCATGGTCGGCGATAAGAAATTACGATCACGATCCTTCATTAGGTGATTTTCTCCCTTTGTTATTTTTAGAATTAGGGTGCAGTAGGGATTCTTGGAATTTTTTTGTTCTTCATTGAATGAATGGAACTCGACTTCTTTGATTAGTGGATATTGGTAGTTATTATTCATTAGTTCAGCTGTTGAATTGAATGGACATCTGGGTTGTTTTAGTTGGTTCTGTTTTGAAGAATGGTTTTTAGGCAAAATGTTTAGGTAAAGTGAAGACTAGGTTGTAGTTAGCACGAATATTGATTGGACCCTTTGTTTTATTTCTTCCCATAAAGTTGTGAATCTTTGATGCCTGCCACTATTGTACGGGCAATAAGTTACTGTTTATAGTAGTTTCTGTCGATAAAAAATGCAATGCAACGTCTTATTACGTTCTTTTTTTCCTTCCCTTATTTGGAAAGATGAGGAAAGTGAATGTGATCAGTGTGCTGTGTGACGGGACATTGGGAGTTGTAGACTCCGTTTGATAACACTTGGCTTTTGATTCTAGAAAATTAAGCTTATGTATACTACTTCTACTACTAAGTTTCTACATTTTGTTATCCACTTTTGGTTAATGTTTTCAAAAACCAAGTGGAATTTTGAAAACTAAAAAGAAAAAAATAGTTTTCAAAAAGTAGTTTTTGTTTTTAGAATTTGAAGATGGAGAGGAATCAAACATAAATTTCAAAAATTTAAAACTAAAAATAAAATTATAATCAAACAAGTCGTAGTAATTATGGAAATTGGAAGTGATCCTTTCTAATTTTGTTAGAACTACTCCCAATTTGTAGAATAAGTCAGATATTTCTAGATGATTGGTGTCTTAGGGGTAAGTGTGTTGCTTATTTCTTCTATTCATTGAACTTTAGTTGAATAATAATGTTAATAGGTCATTTTCTCAGAGATATATGAACCATAGAAACTGCTGATGGTTACTGTTGTAAGATGATGTACCATCTTATTACATTGCAAGAAAAAATCTCATGAAAATTGGTGATTGCAGGAAACAGGGATAAAATTGATTGTACGACCTTAACATTTTTTTCCCTATTTCTATTTTTTTTAATCAAAATTTGCAATTCAGAGAAGGGCAAGTGGTGGATTACAGTGGTTTATGAGATCAGAAATGACAAGAGAGTTTCCACAAAACAAGTTTGATTAGTCATAAAATTAACACTCAATTAAACTTCAAACTAAATTGTATCTAATCACTTTCTAATTATTGAAACTGAATATGTAGACAGGGAACTTGAGGAGGATTCAATGCCCTTTTGTACATTATTCATGTCAATCATTCTAGAGGGAGAAGGTAACAGTGAATTGTTAAGGGTGATGTAGTGGAACAAAAGATATGGAAAGAGAAGGAAGAAGAAGATCCAAAAAGGGAGGAGACAGAGATTCTGAGAGAGAAAATAGGGAGTTGGAGAGAGAAATGGATAAAAAATATGGGAGGGAGAGGAGGCTGCAACATAAACATTAAATGTTCAATGAATAAAACTTAATTAGATCAAAATATTATTAAATATTAATAAACAATGGCACATCACCACTTAATTACCATGACTTGTTCGTCAAAGTTCCTAACTCCTTAGAGAAAGTTGATGGTAGGGGCTAATTTGGCTAATCTTCAAAACCTCAAGATAGAATTGTTTGTGTTACAGCTTCAGGATTTAAAATGAAACCTAAACTTATTATTAGGGACCGGAATAATAAATATTCCATCTTTTTAATCTCTTTACTGATTTTAAAGCATTTGGAAATATTTGATCGTAGATTTTTTATTTGTTTGGATAAACAGAAATGCAAATTACACCTTGTTTTGTAGGATCCTCATCCATATTATTAATCCTTCAATGAACTTAATGGTTCTGAATTAATTTCATCATTTCTTCTTCGTGTAGAGTATTGGCGAGATGGTATTCCTTTATGGGAAAAGAAATTTTGCAAAGAGATCGGTTGTGTGCCATGGGGTAAAATAGTTGATTCCAAGAACTTTATTTATTGTCATACTAATGTAGTCAATTGGGATGATTCCGCCTGTGAAGAGGCATTCCACAATGCCAAAAGACGTTACTGGGTAGAGATTAATGGTCATCAGAGTGACATCTATTTGCCTGATCCAGACAAATATATTGAACAAATCGATTGGAGTCCTGATATGGATTCTGAAATGATTGAGGAACTGGATTGGGCATATCACACTCCAAATATGAAACAACATGATGTTTGGTTGGAATGCAGAAATAAAAGGACAAGGAACTCCAGTTCTGTTTGGACAGAAGGCGACAATGAAGATCCAGGTCATGTGGGTAATCCCTGGGGAGATGATAATCAATTCACTGAAAATACAGGGCAAGGATGCAGCCAGTGGAATTTAAGTGATTCAGGGAAGGTGAATAATGATCGCAATCCTTGGGACAGTAGCATTGACGAGGGGAACAGGGGTATGGTGGACAGTGCCTGGAAGGTTAAAGCGAATCAAGTTGCTACCTCTTGGAAGAATAAAGAATTTGCTAGTGATGCAAGTGGTGTGGTAGACAATGCCTGGAGAGATAGATTGCATCAAGGTGGCACTGCCTCCTGGAAGACTAGAGGGTTTGCTAGTGATGCAAGGAATAACTCATGGAGCAGGCACCAGCAGGGTGCCAGTAATTTTGATCATTATAATAGGCCTGGGAATAACAGTTACAATCGTAATGTCAGACATTTAACTGATAGAACACGGCCGAATATTCACAGAAACAACCAAGATTGGAAATATCAGTATAGGTATGGCAAGAGGCCAAAAGATGCAGAATTTGATAACTTTGGGAGGTAGAGATCGTGGCAACATTCCTCCTACAGGGGGGAGGGTTTTGATTAGCATGTTTCATGCTGGAGGGTATTCAAAGATTCAAAGTGATAACTAATGGTTGTTGTAGGAGTTGAATTGCCACATGAATTTTGATTTTGCCCACTAGTAGCTGACCAGCGACCACTTCTGTTTTTGCTTTGAGACTGCAGGTTCGTCTATGTTTTTGTTGGTAGATTTTTAACTTTATTTCAACAAGAACGATACTGCAGGATTTTTGGTATAAAGAATCGAATATGAATGGCTTGATTCTTTTGCAAGTCATTAGGTAGATTCCTCTCCTCCCAATGCATGATCCTTCAACTATCAGGCCACATTAAGTTTGTATCATTTTGATTTGAGAAATCTCTTTTGGGAGGCTTTATAGAGGCAATAACAGCTCTACTATTCACTCTTATTCTGTGTTGTAAGTGTGGTTTGTTATTCTTAGCCAAGAATATCATTGAGTTTGGTACATCATCTTTATAAGCTCCCTCATTCTGCCAGTGTCTAGTGATCTATTCTCCTTATTAATGTTTGATAACTTTCATTCATTTTCTGGTATCTTTTCTCTTCTCCTCCTTTACTTCAGAATCATACTCTCACAGATGATTGGTGTTTTTTTTTTTTTTTTTTTTTTTTTTTTTTTTTTTTTTTTTTTTTTTTTTTTTTTTTTCCCTCCAAGACTGTAAGTACACCTTCAAATATCCAGAAAATTTGCTTCTTAAATATGTGTTGCACTTGCACACTCTGGAACATGCAGTTCTTGTTCTTCAGTCCTTATTATGAGAAATGAGAATTCTGCTGTTAGGAATGAGGATAAACCAAGATCTGGAAATAGGAGGACAAGCATACGAGTCCAACACAGTTGGCCACCACAGAAGAAGAAAGCAGTAATTGGGAAGAGGTAAGACCCTCCCAAGCATGTTATTTTCAACTTCCTTGTGTAGATAATCTGTTTGCTTGTCTGTTCAGCTATTTTTGTTATTGCTTTTAAGGTCTTTAGTAGGAAAAATAGGGTCTTGACGATCTAACCCAGGGAGTATGGTCTGGGTTTGTTTGGAAAGAGAGTTTTTAACCTTTTCTTGAGTCCCAATCAAAAAATTATAAGATTTAAGAGTGCAGGATGTTTGTATGATTTGTTTGATAACGCCCTTTATTTTGGTTTGGTCTTCTGTTTTAAAAATCATGTTTATTTACTAACCATGCAATTTTGGCTAAGGTTTTTCATGAATAGCTAAGGGCATAAGATTAATTTTAAAGAACCGAACTAAATGACAAATCATTTTCAAATGGGACTGTAGAAATTGCTGCTAGGAACAGATTGCTTTCTCTGTTAGCTGCATAAGATTCAAAACTACAGTATAATTCTGAAGTTTACTTCCCATTACTTTAAAAGGGTCTGAATCTTGTTGGTTCTTCAAGAACACAATGCAAAGTTTTGAATCTAATGGTTGAAGCCTGAGGGATTCCAGGTATCTGAGGAAGGTGGGACTGAAACCCCCATGAATATCTCCCCCATTTTCTGATTTGATTTCGATTCTATGTTGTAATTTGCATAATTGGGATGCAAATGCTGAATGAAAGTAAATTAGAAGAAGGTTGGGAATCAACAAGAAATCACAACTGGGTTTGTTTTCATGTCTCTTGTAAAGTGATAATTTTCATCTTGTTTGTATCATTGAAGATTAAATGAATTATATCCTTTGAGACATTTATACGCAGTTTGTAAGATTTGGGTGCAAGTATAACATCCTAGCTTCAATGTGTTATAAAATTCATGATTTTTTACCTTCCTGTCTCTAAGATTTGTTTCTTATGAAAAGAAAAAATTAAATTGACAAAAAAATTGTGTAGATTTATTTCTTTATTTCTTTTCTTATTAGGCTAGATTATACAAAACACTCATAAACTGTATCAAAAAATCACTTTTAACTTTTAAAAGTTTAAAAAATGTCCTTTAAGCTTTCCTAAAAAGTTTTAAAATACTCTTACTATTAAAACAAAACATCTTCGCGCTTTTAAAAGTAACAAAAATACCTTTTAAGCTTAAACAAAAAAAAAACTTCAAAAATACCCTTACCGCAACCATAACAATTAATACTCATTTAAAAAATATCTTTGAACTTTCAAAAATTGTATTAATACTTTTAGTCTTAAAAAAAAGAAGTTCTAAAAATGCTCTTACCATTAGTATGGTGATTAGTTGGTTTGAACTGTACTAATGAATAATTTGTTTGAAGTTTTTTTTTTTGAGTTCGAAAAGAATCTTTATATATATATAAAAGTTATATATATATAAGTTAAACTATAAAATCTTATAAAATTTCAAAATCAAAATTTCTCCTTAGCCAAATTTGAAAGCAATGTGTTTGACTCTTATCATATACCCAACTACTACTAATGTATAGTGTGTATAATCTTGTTAAAATGTAAGTGCTAAGGTGTCTTTGGTGCTTCTATTATTCTATTTCTTTTTTTGTTATTAACACATAGCAAAAGAGTTTTTTTTTTTTTTTTTTTTTTGGTAATGAGATAAACAAATGTCAAATAATTATCGAGGAGCTCAAGAGGGGAGAAAAATAGAAAGTGTTAGGTCATAGATTGATTTATGGGAGAGAGGAATTAATGGAAAATGGAAGCAATGAGGCATAGATAAACGATAAGAGCATATTTAAACTTCTTTTTTTTTTTTTTAATTTGGAAAGGTTACTTATGTAACTTTTTGAAGGTTTAGATGTATTTTTGCAATGAAATATTATTGATTTCTGTTAATAGTATTTTTTTAATTTTTTTTCTAAGTTTAAGAGCATTTTTGAAACTTTTAAAAGTTTAAAGGTATTTTAAAAACAAAAATCTTCATTCAAAATTAACCTTAAGAGTATTTTTTAATATTTTTTTTTAATTAAAGTGTATTTTTGGAACTTTTAAAAGGTTAGGAGTATTTTTTATACAAAGTACACTTTTATCATTTAGCCTAATTTAGTATTATTATTGTTTATTTTTTACATTTTCTTTTGTGATGATCAATTTATTTTTTTTTTTTCATATTTTTTCTTTCAAACACCATTAAAGAAATAAGAATGACATCTCAATTACATTACTTGCCTCCCGGTCGTAAATTTGCATTCTCATTTCATATTAATATATATATATTAAAAGGGAAAGAAAATGACTTATTTTGCTATGTTTGGAAATTTTTCTAATAGTGATTGAAACGAAAATTTAACCAATGTAATATACTCATTCCAATTTGAAGTTCAAATGGATGAAATTAAAGTTTAATTAAGGTTAAAATTAATATAACATGTCAAGGTTGAAGTTTAAATTATAGAAAGGAATGTGTTTTCATAATTAATTTAAACACGCTTATAAATTTCTAAATTTATTTTTATATATTCATAATTAATTTATATGAATGCTCTAGAGAAGAGGAAAGGAAAGGTGTAGGAATGCCACAAGTTTAAATGAATATTGAACCAATATAGTTTTGTTATCTCCTCCTCAATCAACTAACTATTTCAAATTAGTTAAAGAGACAAATCCCATTTTTCAAAACATGTTTTCCAAATGGTAAGTATTACTTTTGAAACATGAAGGATCAAGTAGATATAAATATCTAAAGTCATGTTTGTCAATCCGTAATGAAAATTGGTGTGATTGGAATGAGATTTTATTACGGATGAATTGTAATAGGTTTGAATCGCAAACATAATTGGATTTCTGTTGATCACATTTACTTAGAATTATGCATTTGTCACATTTTACTGTTACCGTTATCATTACCATTATTGCTTGACCCTTCTGGTAACAGTAAAGGTAATATAACTGTAAAGGTAATTTTCAATTACAATCAGATTGAACACTTTCATTCATCAATTATATTACAGGATTTCATTATAGGTTTCAAGATGGGCCCCACAACTCATTATGATTACGGAACGCAGGTAAACAACAACAAAAGAAATCAACTGGTTACAATTGATGGATTACCTTTCACCTGGTGTAAACATGGCCTAACTTCAAAAAAAATCTTATCCGTATTTATAGGGATAATTGATTAAAAGACTATTTCTCAAGCCCAAAATGATTTTTGCCTCACTTTTTAAACACATAAGATTTTTGTCCTCTTGTTTGCATCATTCTGAATCAATTGTACAAAATTACTCCCACTCTCTTTTTCTCTCTTCCTTCATCTTCTACTTCTGTTTTTCTCTTTTTTCTTCTTCTTCTTCGACCAGTTCCAGTGGGTCCATGCAAGCAACTGAGATCAAACACTAGAGAGCAAAAGAACTAAATAGCAAGAGGGTGAGAGAGTGAGAGAGCTAGAAAGAGATGGAATCGAGGGAAACAGGAGTTTGAGAAAGTGAGGAAAGCAAGAGAGCAAACAGCAAGAGTAAAAACCAATTCACGTGCATGAAATTTTATTTTGATAATTTCATCCAAATATGACGTCAGTAAAGAGTAAAAAAACCTCAAATTCAAAAGTCTCCTACTGGCCCCGTGTTTATATGTATGTTCTCTTTATTTCCACCTCTGCATTTTCCCTCATTTGAAAATAATATACAAAAACAACTCCTAAGTTGTTTTTCATAGCTTATCAGTCACATAAACTAAGTGAAACAAAAATAAATTATTAAATAAGTGAAGAAAAATCAAAATGTGGATCTTTTAGGGGAAAAAAAAAATTGAAGTTAAAATTGATCCTCTGAGAGGAGAAAATAATTGTTTATTTCAAGTTCAAAGTTAAAATAAATATTTTTAGTGACCCAAAAAAGTCAATTCAATTTAGAACTTTATTTAGGCACTAGTCATAATTATTGAAATTTATATGGTTATAATGCTCTACCATTAACAAATCTTGCAAAAACTAGCATAAGTTTGCACAAATGTCAAATATTCTCAAACATTCTTCTCAAAATTCCCTCCAAACCAAGCACAGATACTAAAGAAGCCTAGACATCTGGATTTTCAAACAAACATAAACAAAAGGCCCTTGAAGATTTTTCTTAGACATTCAACAAATCCTTTTAAGCTGTGTGAAATTGGTTGTACAAAAACCAATCTATGTAATTATCAGCAAGGGTTAAATTAAAGAGTTCTTATTGATAAACAATAGTGAGAAAAATAATTATGCAGGTTGTTCTATTGTCTAAATATATTCTCTAATGTTCTTAAGTTGACAGCAACTTGCTACCCTTTGCTTTCAACTTGGATTCAAGATTGAAAAACTTCAACCCACATCTTACCAAATCTGCTGTTTTCTTTTTCATGTGATCGATTAACAACTCCTCACACACAATGCAGTTAGCTTCTGTCAACTGTCTGCTCTCCCTCAGATGCAAAAACACTTTCTTTGCCTCATCAAGTGTCCCGTACTTAGACATTCCGGATATGATAGCCGAGTAGGCGACTGCACTCAGAGGGCAATCTTGTTGCACCATTTCATTAAGAACATCAATCACCATTTCTGCTTTACCTGACTTACATACATGGAGAATTGTTAGAGCATATTTAAACTCCAGAGGTCCACTCTCGATGTTTGCTAGGCAGTCTCGAACAAGCAGCATAACTGCATCAATCTCGCAGATTTTGAAGAGACCTTCTGAAAGAGAACAGTAGGCAGCTGCGGAAGGAACTGAACCCAGCTCAACTATTTTGTTATGAGATAAACAAGCCTCTTGGATTTTACCAACTTCAACAAAGCATGATATGGCAATGGAGTAAGTTGACGAATCTGGTTCAATATTTGAGCTCTTCATGTCATTGTAGATCTCTAGTGCCTTCTTTGCTTGCCCATAGCGATGAAGAGCCCCCATGATGATATTGTATATGGCAACACTGCCATAGCCCTTATCATTCATGCCACGAAATACATCTAGAGCTGTGTTTATTTTGTCCTCCTCTTCTACCATAAAAGATAGAAATTTTGAAAGAACATTATCCACATAAAGTTCCAACTTCTGCAACAAGGTTAATAACTTCCAAAAGTCGTCCATTCTTCTCATCTCCACGCACATCATCATAATAGGTTTCACAGTTTCGAAATCTGGCTTAAGATCCTCCCGTATGGTTAGTTGAAAGAGTTTGTAAGCCTTATCAACTTGATTTACATTACAAAGACCTTTAATGAGAGAATGATATATCCCCAAATCAGCTCTATACCCTGAATCTACCAAATCCTTCAACAAATCACAAGCCACTCCAACTTTCTCATCCTGCACAAATGCCTCAATCAATGACCCATAAATTGCTCTGTCTATCAAAATCCTCTTCCCTTTCATCTCTTGAAACAATTCAAACCCTTTTTGCACCCGCCCGACTTTGCACAATCCAATAATCAGAGTCCCATATGCCATAACATCAGGCTCTACTCTATCTACTTTCATTTCATCCCAAACTCTCAAACATCCCTCCAAATTCTCCTCAGAAACCAACACCTTCACCATTGCTGTATAAGCAAACACATCAGGCTTACACAAATTCGCCCTCATCCGAGCCAAAAGCTCCAGCATTTCATCAACTCTCCCTGCTTTACACAATCCTTTAATCAAAATCATAAACGTGATACTCTCTTCCACTAGCCCATTTTCCTGGAAGTCCCTATAAACAGATAAAGCTAAATCCAAATGGCCTGTTTTGACTAAGGCATCAAGAATCCTGTTATACAAGAAGACACGGGGAACAACCCCAAATTTCTTCATCTTTTCATACACATAGTAAACTCTAAGACCCCTATTGGCATCGCAATGCATCCTAATCAGAATCTCAAACTGTTTTTCACTAGGAGGCTTACCTTGTGAATCCATGAGCTCAGGAATCTGATCGGCAGCCCTGAAGCGATTGTGGCGATTCAAACAATAAGCAAAAGCATTGTAAGAAGCGAAATTGTGATGAAACCCCTTTTGCTTACCAGCCCAGTGGAAGAACTTGGAGGCCAAAATGGGGTTAGAATCACGGCGGTGAGAAGCCTTGAGAACCTCCGCCACAAGGTCCGGAGTAACGCGGCGGAGCTTGCTGAGTTCAGAGATGACCGGGGGACCCCACTGGTTTTGATTCTTCCGAAAGGCGTCGACGATGAAGCGAGCAATTGGGGAAAGGCGGAGGGAGCTGGAGAAGAAGGCCTCGGAGGGGGACGGCGTGAGGTTGGAAGTTTGTTGAGAGGGGTGATCAGGATCCCAGTTGTGAAGAAGGAAGGGTTGGGGTTTTGGGGAAATGGGTTTGTGAGGATTGGGTGGAGAGAGGGATTGGCGGTTGGAGAAGAGGCCGCCGTAGACGGTGGGGCGGTGCTGGTTGGGATTGCGGTGGCGGTGGCCGTAGTAGAAGTATTGCTTGTGGGGTTTTGAAGGGATTTGAGGGGGCATTGCTGGGATGCTGATGCCTTTTCTTTGGAGAAATTGGTTGCTGAAATCGCATAGTTCGTCAACTTAACTTGAGAATCGCCGGAGATTGAGAAATGGGGACATTCGTAATCTTAACAGAGGGCTTCAGGATTTCTGAAGCGGCAACCTCTCTAGAAGAAGAAGATGGGTTTAAGTAAAGAATGTGGTTTTGTGTTATAATTCGGATTTTGTTTGATGTTTTGAATGTTAGTGGAGCACAAAAATAAATAGGACTTTTCAAATATTGAAAAAAAAAATGGAACTGTTTAAAGAAATAGAAGAAAAAAAAAAAAAAAAGGTGTGAGAATAGGGCACACGTTTTCCCTAATTTATTTTTCTTAAAAATTCTCAATCTACCCTCGTCATTTAAACTTCGCATGTGAAGTCCCATCAATTACTTCCTCGTGTAATCAACATCCTCTTCTTCATCAGCTTCTTTGTCCTCATCGATCAGTGTTTCAGGTCCACTTCTTCTTTTCTTCCTCATGGTCGGCTACTGCTTCTTCTTCTTCTTCTTCTTATTCTTCTCCATCGCCACCCAATTCTTCTTCTTATTCTTCTCCATCGTCGGCCGATTCTTCTTTTTCTTCTTCTTCTTCTCCATCGTTGGCTTCGAATCCTCGACATCTTCATCGGCTTCGTCGGCATCTTCATCGATTGAAATAGGTATGCTTCATCTCATTGATAGACTGAGAGCAAGAAAGAAATAGCGAGAGCTAGAGCGAGAGAGCAAGAGTGAGAGAGAGAGCGAGAGAGATAAGATTGATTGTGAATGAGGAAATGAAGCAAGAGCGAGAGAGAGCGATAAGAGCAAAACTAACTCTTTGGCTCTGGCTCTGGCTTTGGTTCTTGCTCTGGAAGTCTATCTGTCTTTTCTAATCAGGCAGTTTAAGAACTGAGTGGGTACTTTGGACATTTTAATATCAAGAAAGTGGTCAGAAGAACGATTCCTAAAACTACCTAAAGTTTTTTTTTCATCTAATTTCTTTTTTTATCATTTGTAGTATATCTAAATTTAGATATACAATTATCCTCATATTCTTTTGCTGGTCATTCTATTTAAAAATTATATTAAAACAATATGTCAGATATAAAACAAAATATCAATAAACACTATCACTGTGACACTGACAGAGTACTATCTACCATTGTCTATCCTACTATTTATCATTATTAATATAACAAGCAAGCAAGAATGTCCAACATCTAACATTATAAAACTTAAAATAAGAAAGAGTACAAAAGATTTTTGTTTACCTACAATTGGGTTAGAGAGTGATAGACTTCTGACAGCGATAGACTTTTATCACTGTCTATGTATATCTCTGATAGACAGTGATAGACTTCTATCATTGTCTATCCCTGATAGATAGCGATAGACTTTTATCACTGTCTTTGTCTATCCCTGATAGACAATGATAGACTACTATCTATAAATGTCAATCCTCCTTTTTATTTCACAATTGATAAGATCTAAAGACATAGAAGACCAAGCATAGTTTTTTTAGCTTATCATTGTAATAAAGAATGATAGACTACTATCTATCACCGTCTATCCCTAATAGACAACAAAAGCAAGAGTGAGGAAAAGAGCGAGAGCGAAATTGAGAGTGCAAGAGTGAGAGAGATAAGAGTGATTGTGAATGAGGAAAGGAAGCGAGAGCGATAAGAGCGAAACTTTGACGCGACCAACTCTCTCGCTCTCGCTCTCTTTTTCTTTCTATTTTTCTTCAACACATGAGTAATTAAATCAAGTACGAATCAACCCGATTTTTTGAGTTTTTTTTTCAGCCATGGGTGTTTTTGGAATTTCACCTTGGTTGTAATGAGCTTGTGGTCCATTGGGTAAATTTTTCTATTTGGGTAAATAGTTTCATTTTTTTTTTCTATTTATGATAATTTTCTATAAGTATGTGTAATTTGTCAAATAACTCAAATTTTTTGTTTTTTTAAATTGTTTTTGGATTATTTGAACGCTAATTTTACAACAATATTATATTTCTATTATATACATATTTTCAATTTTGAATTTTAAATTATAAAATTATATTAATAAAAATAAAAATATTTAGGCCCCCTTTGGTCACTATTTCATCTTTTGGTTTAGGTTCTTTAAAATTAAGCTTATTTTCTCCACATTTCTTACCATCATTTGCATCTTTCTTTTAAGTACAATGGTTGTATTCTTAGTCAAATTTCAAAAATAAAAACAAATTTTTGAAAGCTACTTTTTTTTTTAGTTTTCAAAATTTGGCTTGGGTTTAGTAAAAAAATTTTTGGAGGTGGAAGTAGTATATCTAGACTTAATTTTCAAAAACAAAAACAAAAAACGAAATAGTTACAAAACGGAATCTTAAAAATACAATATGTCATGTTATAAACTCAATTCAATTTTCTAAATAAAAATAGGATTGTTTTCAAATATAGAAAAATGGACCAAAATATTTACAAATATAGTAAAATTTTACTATCTAATAAAATTCTATTTAACGTTTCTGTATTTTGTCTTAGAGTGATATTTAAAATCCTTTGTGACTTAATTTGATGAATTTGAACAATTGAAGTCCATGAACTCCAAAGTACATAAACCAATATGGTATTTTAATCAAATTATAGGCCATTAGAAAAATATTTCAATTTGAAGAATATGTAACAATATAATTAAATATCAAACTTAATCAGCATACCAACTAATTATTTTACTAATCATTATTAAGGGAAAAAAAATTACATACAATATACTACATGGAAATTTCCTAGTTCCTTGAGCCATTTCTCAGCCGTCTGATCCGATCATATGTTCACCTCCAAAAAAACTATGCAATTTATTTAAACTTCAGCTTCTCTTTTAGGGCGGTTGCGAGTTCGTGGAAGAGCTGGTTTTTCTTCAAAAGATATTTCTGAACCATCATCTTTGTTCTCCTCATCTTCCTCCATGATGGCTTGATTAAGAGCAAGCTGGTGTTCACAAACAAAATACAACAGACTCAGTTCAGTGCCCATTCCCCAATTTATACAAACCAATTTCCCTCAAAAACAGATCACTATACATAAAAATGAACCAAGGTTTTCTTTTTCATCTCTTTTATAACTAGGATGTAGACTTTAAGTGAAGTTCCATGATCGTATCCCTGAGCTTAGCAATATGGTTTTTGCCATCTTCTCCCTCTCCCTATTTTAATGCTTCCAAAATATTCCTGCTTTAGACAGCTCTACGGGGTCACCAGGTGGGAAGAACTTTAGATGTTTTGAGATGTTT
Source organism: Citrullus mucosospermus (assembly GCA_030954485.1). Lineage (NCBI taxonomy): Eukaryota > Viridiplantae > Streptophyta > Magnoliopsida > Cucurbitales > Cucurbitaceae > Citrullus > Citrullus mucosospermus. Next base: position 8,142,164 of record CM062055.1, on the reverse strand, counting down.
TGAGATGCCTTCAAAGTCCTAATTTAGGACTCTCACACATGGAAAACTTAGGTCCCCTTAGAGTTTGGTTTTTGAAATTAAGCTTATAAACACTATTTTCACATCTGAATCTCTTCATTTTGTTATCTACTTTTTAGGAATGTTTTTTAAACCCAAGTTAAGTTTCGAAAAACATGTTTTTTGGTTTTGAAATTTGGCTATTCTCAAATATTTTTTTAAGAAAGATAAAAATGATGGTAAAGAAATGGTGAGAAAACAAGTATAATTTTTAAAAACCAAATAATTACCAAACCAAAGCTTAGTTATTTAACATCCTCTGGTCATTCAAAACTGGCCTTAAAGTACCCTCTCTCGAGCTTAGTGGTGGGGGTGATTGGTGAGAACTGAGGATATATACTACAAGGAATGGGGCCTTCGATACCTAGATTATCCTATCCAAGTGGGGGGTCATCTAATCAAATGACCATGAATCTACAAAATCAAGCTTTAGAGCACTGATGAACAAAGGGGGCAACTTGTGGGCGGGTGGGGGTATCTCTCCTTTTTCTGCTCCCACTGAATTTGAAGAGAGTGATTAACAAATTAAACCAATCACCCCGATATAAGAACAAGTTAGAACAATCTTAGTATTAAAATCAGCTCTTGCAGAGTTAGCTTGAATGCATCTTAGTAACAATTTCTCAACCCTGTAATATTTGGCCTCAGAAAACTCAAAACACACTTCATAATCCTAGTTTAGGTGCTACCATGTTAGAAGCCAAGCCATGTCTCCAAAGACTAAAACCATAAAATAAAGCAACCATACATATTCTAACAGTAAATCATAATCAAATGTGATTTCCTCAACAGTTAAACAGTAGGCCTTAAATCAAACAGGTTATGTGCACTAATATCCTACAAACTCAACATTAATAGAAATCTTATTTCAAAACTCAAGTATGAAGTAACCTTATCTAAACCAAACTTGAACGACAAACCACAAGAATCTCCCATCAAAATTTAGTCCCACAAACAAAATGGAGCTGAATTAAAAATAAAAATAAAGTACCTCCTCAAGAAACTTCTTGTCGAGGTTATCGCCGATTTTAAGAGCGGTGAGGACAGTGATGAGAATAAGAGATAAAGGGATAGAGAAGGCGAAGATGTAACTGCTGGTGCTGGCGCCGGCACGAGTCGTCACCACTCGTAGGGTTCTGGACGCGGATGGGTGGGCGGAGAATCTGACCGGCGGCGAAAAACTGGAGGGCGTGAAGAATGCCCGCGGCGGAGCGACGGGGGGAGGGGAAAAGGGAAAGAGTCGGGTCGAGATAAGGAGCCTAGCCATAGTAATTGGAAGAGTATGGAATTGGAATGGACATTGTTGAAGGGTGGAAGTTGTTATCTTGTTAATGGGTGTGTGTGATGACAATGGAGATGGCCCAACTCCAATTCAATTGGACCTCTCCAAGCAATTTCCTCATAGAAGTATAAAGTCTCTATTTTAAATCCATTTTAAATTCGGCTCAATTACAAAACCAAAAAAAAAAAAAAAAAAAAAAAAAAAAAAAAAAAAAAAAAAAAAAAAACCCTAAATTTTCTATTTTTTCTTCGATAGCTTATTCCAATTAAATATTACACAAAAATTTGGCCCAAATGTCTATATCACCCTTCACAAACAATTTGAAAAATATAATAAGAATAAAATAGAAATACGAAGAGACACATAGACAAAAAATTATAATATATTCACACCTCTTAAATGGTTTTTCCAAAACCGTTTTATTTTCAAAATCCAAACACAAAAAAAAGTTTCTCTTCGCTTGTGAAATCATTCTCACATTCAACCAAAATCAACGATATGTGAGGGTTTTGAAAGCAAGAATTATTAGAAAACTAGAATGTCGACGAAGAGAAGCTTCCTCTATTGGTTAGGTTTCGAAAGAATTGTTGGGTATATTTGGGAATAAAACCTTTATGTCTTCCGTATATTTGGCAATCTCTTCTTTGTTGTTACCCATCGAAGAATCTCAACAAAGACTTGTTGGCATCAAAAGTCTATCGTTGAAAATTTCCTAAACTTTTGCAATATAGAAGACATTCAACCTTATCCATCCACCACATCTTGTTTGTATTGGGTTTATTACTACATTTTTTTTTTCAATTTCAATTTCAAATATATATTATGTGTGTGTGTGGGTTTTACTTCAAATAATATGAGAATGTCATTTATCTTAGTTTAGATAGAAGTGTATATATGACAAAGTATGTGAAATATATGCTTCAATTTCAAATATATGTGTATATACGACAAATTATGTGGAATATATATCTCAATAGAAACGAGATTAAAATTAAAATATGAAGAACGACCATAAATTATACTTGTTCTAATATATAATAAACTTCGTACATATACAAAAGAAACGAAACACAAATGAAAACGAGATTTGTATCCATAATTCTAAATTTAATGCAATTCACCGAAGTTGGAGATTTTAAATTTTAAGTCAAAATTTGAAATCCATAAAAAAAAAAGGGTAATTTAAATGAAGAGATTGATACTACAACAAATCTTACCTTAATTAAATATAAATTGAATTGAATAAATGTCATTTTAAAAAGTTAAAAATTCATAAAAAAAAGAATCGGTAATTTAAATGAAGAGATTGATACTACAACAAATCTTACCTTAATTAAATATGAACTAAATTTAATAAATGTCATTTTAAAAAGTTAAAAATCCATAAAAAAGAAAAAAAAATCAATAATTTAAATGAAGAGATTGATACTACATCAAATCTTACCTTAATTAAATATAAACTGAATTTAATAAATGTCATTTTAAAAAGTTAAAAAATTGATTGATGAGAATAGGGAAACAAAATAATATTACGAAAATTTAAAAAAATAGAATGAAAAGGTTAATTTTGTCTAATATTATAGATAAAACTCCTAATAAAATTATTCAAATTTTTAGGACATTTATGAAATATAAGATGTAGAGAGAATTTTTCGTGTAAAAGTTTCTTAGAAGTAGAAAGTCTATGTATTTTCAATAAATTGATTTTTTTTCTCGATTTGAAATTTTTTTAGAATTATTATTAGAAAACAAATGTGGGATGAGAGATTAAAGCTCCGACCTCCAGCTAGGTAGGAAGTCATACCAATTATGTTTTAGCTAAGTTCATTTTGGCTTCTTAATTTGAAGTTAAAACTTTGGCCAAATTTGATAAAATAAAAATAATAAATTTTATTAAAAAAATGCATGTGAACATTTTTCAAAATTTAGAGGGGAGATGCTAACTACTACTACTACTATTATTACTATTATTATTATTATTATTATTATTATTATTATTATATTTTTTTTTAGAAAATACTTTTTGGTTACTAGGTTTTGAGTTTAGCTTCCATTTGACCCCTAAATTTCAAAATGTTAAACATTTAGTCCTTAAGTTTTGAGTTTGGTTCCAATTTAGTCCATAGGTTTCAAGATCTTGCAACTTTACCCCTTGAGATTTCAGTTTTATTTCAATTTTGGTTCATAGGTTTCAAGATTTACACTTAATCTCGACTTTTCACTAAATACTTATTTTTCGTCTTTAGTGTTAATGTATGCTAATTAATTTAAAATAATTAAAATAAATTAAATTTCATAATTTTTTTATCACTAATAAAATAAAATTTCAAAATTCACTTAATAATTACATTGAACTAATTAATAGGCATTAACTTTAATGACTAAAATTGAATATTTAATGAAACATCAAGATTAAAAAAAGTGTAAAATCCTGAAACTTAAGGACTAAATTAAAACACAACTCAAATCTCAAGGATAAAATTGTACATTTTGAAACTTAGAGACTACATTGAAACCAAACTCAAAACTTAAGGACTAAATGTGTAACATTTTGAAATCTAGAGATTAAATGGAAACTAGAACCAAAATCTAAGGATCAAAAATACATTATGTAGAGAATAATAAAGTAATCGTGAAAATTATTTTAAAGATTCATTGAAAGTTTAATAACTAAATTTAGACATTTAAAAATATATGAACTTAAAATATATGGATTAAAATAAAATTTTGTATTTTAAAGTTTATTGAGACAATGAGATATTGGATAACGTAGTTCAATGAATCAGAATATAAGTTCATATCTTGATTATTAAAGTCTCATAGATTACTAGATTCAATTAGCTTAGACAGCATAAACAAATCATTCATTAAAATAGTCTTCGGCCAATACCATTTTCAATTATAAACATGGTCAAACTTAACATGAGAGAAGTATAATATTCCAATACAAAGAGGTGATTTTGCAATTTTTCATAGGAAAAAAATAGCTATTTATAAACTTTGAGGGGACGAGTTTGCAAATATTGTAAACAATAAGGGAATATTGTGCATCTTCATCTATCGGGAAATTGTTATTTCTAACATAAAAAAGTTTTTGGATCACAAATCTAACCTCTTTTTGAAAAATTGTTTTTTCTAATCTCTTTTTCACTTTTTTAGCTTTTTAGTGGAGGCTCCATAATGTGAAATGACATTTTTGTCCTCATTAATTTCGACTTTTAGTTCTTTCCGAAATTATTGCTCTCCTTCCTCTGACCAAATCATTCCCTTGATCTCTTCCTCTCTGAAAAAAAAAAAGCCCATCATTTATTTAGATTCCATTTCTAAGGTTTTTTTTTTTCCAACGTTTGCACTGAAATATTATGGTGGATGGGAGTTTTTGTGTGACTTCTGATAGGAGTATAAAAAAGCATGAAGAACTCTAACCATTTTGAACATGGGTTTTTGTCGAATTCATCTTGAAAAAAAACCACGATTTCTGCTAGGTAATGAACCTCAAATGAACAAATCTGTTGTTTTTTTTTTAAATTTTGCAGGTAGATGCGAGAAGAACTTACTAGGAAGGAAATGTGTTTTGTCACTTTTCCCGTAAAGTGCTGATCAGAACTTTATGGGAAAAGTCACATAGATTTAATTTCTTCCTGGTAAGTTCAAACTATCAGTAAGGAATCAACCCTCTGTCACTTTTCCCATAAAGTTCTAATCAACACTTTACGAGAAAAGTAACAAAACACATTTCCTTCCCGATAAGTTTGAACTTATCAGGAAATGATTAACTCTTTATAAATTTTCCCGTAAAGTTCCAATCAACACTTTACGGGAAAAGTGACAGAACACATTTCTTTTTTTGGTAAGTTCTCATCGCATCTACTTGCGAAGTTCAAACTCACCATTCTTTTCATTTTGAAAGTTAAGTGTCCAATTTTTTCAAAAAACAACAAATTTGTTCATTTGAGGTCCATTATTTAGCAGAAATCGTGGTTTTTTTTTTCAAAATTGATTCGACAGAAATCTAGATACAAAATAGTTAAAGTACTTCGTGCTTTTTTATACTCCTATCAGAATCACACAAAAACCCCATCCAACATAATATTTTAGTGCAAACGTTGGAAAAAAAAAATCTAGAAATAGAATCTAAACAAATGAAGGGTTTTTTTAGAGAGGAAGGGGATGATTTGGTTAGAGGAAGTTTTAGAGGAAGGAAAGTGAAGATTTCGGGAAGAACTGGAAGTCGAAATTAATGAGGACAAAAACGTCATTTCACATTGTGGGATCCTGTACTAAAAAACTAAAAAGGAGGTTAGAAAAAGATGTTTTTCAAAAATGGGTTAGATTTATTTTCCAAAAAAATTTTTAGGTTAAAAATAGCAATTTATCCTCATTTATCCCCAATAGTTCAACTTTCTTTGTTGGAAGGGATAAAGGAAACTTATAATATATATTTCAAAAGGTTGATTGAAACATTCAAAGTTAGCTTCAACTTTTCTTTAAACTTAGCTCCAAGGTTTCCTAAGGTGGGTTTTTCTTTTCTTTTCTTTTTTTCTTTTTTTCTTTTTTTTCTTTTTTAATTTTATTATTACTACTATTATTATTATTATTATTATTATTATTTGGCTAGTGGATAACATAGTTTCGCCTGCCAAACTGTTGACTAAAACCTCATCTTCCTCCTATGAATTCTAAATTTATTCTCTTTTAATCCATAATCATTTTTTAAAGTGCCTATTTAATTTCTTAAACCAAGAAAAAGATTCCTTTGATTTTTTTTTAAAAACTAATCATTTTTTAATTAATAGGTTAAAATATTAATCACTCCTTAAAATGTTTAAAGATTCTGTGTCTAATAAGCCTTAAACTTTAAAAGATATTTATTATTATTTATTTATCTAAATTTTTAGCGTTTGATTGGTCCAAGGAGTTGTGAAGTAGGAATATATGAACTCCGCTCCTTATAATTTTAAGACTTATTAGACACTTCTAAAAAATAAATAAATAACTTGAGTATATATTAGACTCTATTCAAAGTCCAAAGATCTATTATCTAGATAATTGAAAGTTAGCAAAGACTTATTAAATACTTTTTAAAATTTAAACTGATAATATTTTTTTGTGATCCTTGGAAAATAAGTGTGAGGGACAATATCTCCGTTGTTATGAGACTTTTTGGGAGAAACTGAAAGTAAAGTAGCTTATGCCCACACAATAGACAACTTAACTCATGTCTTTTATTAAGCAAAGGAGTTTATTATTATTATTATTATTATTATAACTGTGGATATCTAGGTCGTAGAACATTAAATCTCACTTCATCATGGATTAAACTCATATCCTTTATTTACCCTTAGGGGCCAATCCATGATTGTTGAGAAAATTATCTTTTTAAATAGATTTTTTCTAACTTGCAAGTAGTGCTGACCAAAGTACTACTTAGTGCAAAACAATCAAGCATCGTGACACTCTAAATTAGAGATTTCCACAGTTTAGTACCTCGACTCTCCTTATTCGTAATCTTTGTTTTGCAACATGTCGTAATGGGTTTTTTTTTTTTTTTTTTTTTTTTTTTTTTTTTTATCTTTTGGTCTATTTTATGAGATTCAAACGAGTCCTTCAACGACCACGAAATTCAAAATATTAAACCCAATTAAAAAAATAATAATAATAAAAGAAGAGCATAACTCAATTGTTATTATTCCACCACCTATGTGGCTCCCATACAAATCTATAGCAATTCATCAATGGGCACATTTAAAAGCATGATAGAAAATAAAGATATGAAACTATATATGAAAGGGGGTAAAGAACCAAAATGAAGTAATCCTAAAGTATAGGCTAAAAGTGACAGAGAGGGTTTAAAAATTGTCAAGTCTTGAAAGGCAAATGTGTTTGGCAAATTAAAGGACCACTATGGATTTAAAAAATGGTCCATATCAAATATTCAACAACATCAAGACTCAAATCAAAGTTTGTTCCATAAAATATTAAAAGAGTTTCCAATTTGGCTTTCGGTGGGTTAATTATATTTTTATTATAAATTCAACGCTCCCCAAACTTTAGATAAAGACTCTCTTTTGTTGACTGCAGCAAACTCCACAACATTAAATTACCAAACAAAATACTCCACAACACGATGCTATTAGGGTTTAGTAATACATAATTTAACAGCTCAATTGGCATATCTAACCCATTTTAAAGAGTGGTGTAATATAAATCAAAGTATTACAAAAATCTCCATACTCCTACTAGTGCTTTTTTAAAGAAAAACAAATTTGCATCTATGAAATTCTTTAAAATACATTTTATTATTAGACAAACCTCAACCAAATACCATTAAAAAAAACAATTTGAAAAATATTTGTAAGATACACAATGTCACATGTTGAGGAAAGATTCCTAGAGACATTGATTGCTCTAATAACATGCAACCTTGTATTCTCTTTATTACCTACCAAAACTAATATTCCTCCATCAAATGTTTACTATTAAGATACTTGGAAAATGATTCAATTATCAATTTGGTCTCCATTAGTTGGCTTAATTACAATTGGATTCCTTTGGTGTGAGCTTAATTTCAACATCATCCTATAATTTTTAAAGTTTTAATTTGATTTATATAATTTCAACATATCATTCATATATACATACACAACAATGTGTGGTGCTCTATGGAATTCCAACACTTGCCTTGGAGATCAACATGAGGAAAAATAATAATTTATATCTCTAAATTTTGGAGGTTGTATCAATCAAAATTTTAACTAATAATTGTATCAATTTAAGATTTAAACTTTAGTAAGTATATCAATTTTACATACCCTCTATTTTACGTTTTATTTGGATAAACATCATATGTGAGACTTATAATTTTATCAATTACACCTCTAAAGTTTCATAAGTGAATTAATTTGGACTCATAGTTAAGATTATCATTGAAAATCATCCATGCATTAAATCTAATCGTCTATCTTATTAATCCAACAAAATTGGAAGAAGAAGTCTACACATGTCTTGTGTAAGGATTGATGCGTTGAAGATTTTCAAATGTAATCTTAATAAATAGTCTCAATTGATTCACTTGTAACAATTTAGAAGTTTAATTGAAAGAACTATAAGTTTTTCACGATAATTTACAAACAAAATTTGAAGGATGGTGTAAAATTGATACACTTACAAAATTTTAAGGTTTACATTGATATAATTATTAACTCGAGATTTTAATTAATACAAATCTCAAAGTAGTTTAGAGTATAAATTGATAATTTTCATAATATCATAACTAGTTGAGTAAAAAATGTATGATACATGCTATAAATATGTTACAATGAGTTGATATTTTCTATTTAGTTAATTGTGTTAAGGGTTAGAGTTAGAGTAAAAAATAAATAGAAAAGAAAGACATCTTTTAGTCTATGAGTTGAGTATAATTTTCCTTTGATTATTAAGTAACTTAAGTTTCAAAATGTTACCTATAGTTTTGAGTTTAGTTTCTATTTGGTCATTCAAAATGTTATATTTTTACCATTGAATTTGAAGTTAATTTTCATGGCTCATTTTAATATTTCACACTTATCCTCCCTTGAGTTTTTAATTAAGCTCACTTTTAATCATTTGTGTTTTAATTTTATTAATTAATTTAAAGAATTAAATAAATTATAATTAAATTAGTCTACCCTAATCTTCTTGTCATTGTTAAAATTAATTAACAAAATTTACATAATATTCATTTTAAATTAATTAACACCAACAATCAAGATTCAAAAGCAAGTATTAGAAAAAACCTAGAAAAAGTGTTAAATTTAGAAATCTATAACCCAAATAAACACTAAACTCAAAATCCAAAATACAAATGTAAGATTTTTAAATCTAGAAACCAAATGAATCATCGAGGCTCCGTTTGGTAACTATTTCGTTTTTTATTTTTGTTTTTTAAAATTAAGTCTTTTTCCTTCTCATTTCTTACATTGATTTGCATCTCTCCCAAGTACAATAGTTGAACTCTATCAAATTTCAAAATCAAAAGCAAGCTTTTAAAAGCTATTTTTTTTAGTTTTTAAATTTTGGCTCGGTAAACCATTGGTCAAAAGTAGATAACAAATTAATAAATTTGAAGGTGGAAGTAGTATCTCCATGTTTAATTTTCAAAAATAGAAACAAAAAAACAAAATGGTTTTAAAAAGAATTCTCAGTTATTCAACATTTTTAAAACCTACAAATTATTGAATACAAAATAAAAAATTTATTGTATGAAACAAAAAATAAATTTTATGATTATTATACTTATTAATTTTTAAAAAAATGTTAAATATATCAAAAAAAAAAAAACCAATTAGATATGAAATTGCCATATTTGACATATTCTTTTAACTTAGAGATCTTTTAGATACAAGATTAAAAGTTTTAAATATAAGTTCAAAAATCTATTAAAACACGTAAAAGTTTTAAGTAATTTAACCTTATTTTTATTAACTTTTTCTTAAAATTAGATGAGAGTAGTAAAAAGTGGATGGAGGAAGGATTTGTTAGAAAAAAAAAAAAAAAGGGTTTATTTTGTTATAATGTTCTTAGTTGGTAAAGACTTGAAACCTTGTTGAAGCATCTCATTCTTCCTTATATTTTGGTGGGGTAACCATTCCCCATGTTGAAGGAAACTTGACATGTTCCTTCTTTTATCACTTTATCTAATCTAATCATTTAAATTTTCATTAAAAACTATAAAATTAAAAGAAAATTTCTCAGTCAAAAGAAAACAAAAATATGCAATATAATAATTAGAACACCCACACCAACAACAAACTGTTTCATTTATTGGAATCCCTTTCTCAACTATTACAACTTATAACAAAATGTAAAAAGAAATATACATTCAAAGAAATTGGTATACAAAGAGTTCACACAACTCCACAATTTGCCACACTTTTATCTTGTTGTAAACACATACTCTTTGGGGAAAAAATAGTTGTAAAAAAATAAAAAAAATAAAAAAAAAACATTTTGATCCATTCAGTTGAATGAATGAATTTTGACTTAGAAAATTTTAGTTTCACTCAAACAAATTTTGAACTTGAACAAGTTAGTGAGATCAAAAAGAAAAAAGAAAAAAAAGAAAAAAAATCAATAAATCTACGTAAATTCAGCCAACAAAATATTCAAATGTTAAAAACATTTTAGAAAAAACAAATTTGATCTCATTTCTGTTCAAGTTCAAGGATCCATTTTAATGAAATTGAAAATTTAAGGTTGAAATTGATTCATTCAACTAAATAAATAGTTAAAAAAATGATATATTTTAAAAGAATTAATTTGACCCAAAAACCCAATTATGCTTTGCCCTAATCTTGCCATTTCTTCACATGTATGAGAAAAAAAACAAAGAAATTTGTAAAAGGAAATGAACTTATGAGAAGCGAAGGCTTGAATAAAAGAACCAACCAATGCTTCAAAGACTTAACTCAGAAGGAGATGATAGACTTCTCTGAATCCTTTGCAACAAAAGCACCAACTCCCATGGCAGAAGAAGAAGAAGATGAAGATAAGCATGAAGATGAAGAAGAAGACGATGAAGAAGAAGCTTTAGGAACCCACCAAACTCTTAAGCTTTTATCAAGGCTACCACTATACAACAAGAATCCATCACCTACAACATTTGGAGCTGCTTGTAAGCATTTGATTGGTCCTTCATGTCCATTAATCACCCCAATTTTACACAGCCTACCAAATGCTTCTCTTCTCCAAATCCCAATACTTTTATCAGCTGATCCACTGCATAAAAATTCCCCCATCAAACACACACACAAAACTGCCATTTTATGAGCTTTCTTCTCACAAACAAGCTTCCAACTCATTGTTTCCCCACTTTTTTCCCACCCCATTAAGAACCCATCTGAAATTCCCCCAAATACCCATTTCCCATCATTTGAAACTACCACAGAATTTATTGATACATCCTTATGACCCTCTAAAATCCCCAACAAACTATGCATTTCTTCTACTTCTTGTTCTTGTTTTTTTCTTCTTCCCCATGCTTTGATTTTCCCATCTGCAGAAGCTGAATACACAATCCCATTACAAGCTACAACCCCATTAATGGCATCATCATGAGCTTTAATGGATTCTAAACATTTTAAATCAGAAACCCTCCATACTTTTAGGGTTTTGTCCCAAGAGCCAGAGTAAATCAGCCCATTATGAACTGCTAAACAAGAAATGGTATCAGCATGTTCAATCCAGAGGATTTTGTGGTGTCTTCTTGTTTGAACATAATTGCTCTGTTTCATAAACTTACCTAAATAGTCTTTAGCTGTTGGCAGAGTATTCACCAGGCGGAAATTGTTTTCCGACCGCCGTGAAACCTTCCAGACTCTGATTTTCCCGTCCTGATGAGCTGTGAAGACTCTGCTCCCGACGGCGACCACCGCCTTCACCGATCCATCACCATGGCCGAATCTAGTGAAAACCCTTAAATCCGGTTGCTGCCACACGATTATGTCTTTCCCTTGCGATGCGCTCAAAATGAACTCGCCGCATAGAGCCAAACAAGAAACAGAGCCAATGTGGCCGGAGAGAACAGCCAGTGGGCGATAGGATGAATACCCAGATGGGGATTTGCAGAGAAACTCACACTGGAATCTGATTTCTTTCAAATTGAATCTGTAGGAGGTCGGTGGAGTGTGGTCGTCGGCGTCACTGCTGCTTTCAGAGCTTGTTGAGTGCAACAATGGCGTCGCTGCTTCTGTTACAAGAGGATCCATTGAAGAGAGAGAGAGAGAGAGAGAGAAGGGGGAGCGGAGGAGTGAAGAAAAGAAATGAATCTTTGAATCCGTTGTGAGGAATTGAAGAATTGGGATTGGTTGATTTGTATGTTTTTTCAATTAAATTTGGGGAAAAAGGGAATTGAGGGGTCGGTGTAACGGATACTTGGATTGTTCATAGAAAGAGAATGATCTGTGGGGTACTTTTTTAACATTTTTCTTTCTTCTTTCCAATGGACTTTTTGGTTATTAAAATGTTTAATTATTTGACAGCCTTGGGTTTGGGGAATGGAATTTTTTTTCTTTTTTAAATATTTGCTTATAAATACAATAGTTGGTTTCGTTTTTTCGATTTCGTAGCTAATCAAAAATCCAATTGGACATATCAATTTTATCCAAAAGAGAATCAAATTGATATCCAATAAAGAATAAACAAATTATTCAATTTTTGGTTGCTTCGGATCATTATCTGTTTGAATTTAAGTTTTAGGTCTTGATGAAGAGCTAAGAGGTTTTAGGTTTAATCTATGGCGACTACCCTATGATTTAATATTTTCTTGACATTCAAATATTGTAAGTTTCGACATATTGTCTCGTGAAAGTAGTCAAAGTACGGGTAAGCTAGTTTGAACATTCATATACAGTGAAAAGGTTCCATTTAGGAATTCTTCCTTTTATTATTTATTTATTTTTTTCATTATCTTCAATCTTATTCAATTTTTGTTTATGCATTTTTGCTTTTTTTTTTAGATTAAAATTAGAGGTATTTATTTATTTTATTTGAAAGATAACCAAGCTAAACCAATTAATTTTATTAAAAAAGAACTAAATTGACGTCCAATAAGACATATTTATTTTTTAAAATTGAAATTAGAATTTTCTTTTCTTTTGATTTTAGAATTAATAAAAAATCAAACTGAACCAATTAATAACCAAAGTAATATCCAATCAAAGACAAAATCAATTATTCAATTTTTTGGGGGTTCGGTTTTTGTTTTGAATTTTCCCTTTTTGTTTTTTTTTTTTTTTTTTTCTAGATTAAAATTATACCTATTTCTTTATTAGAGGTTTAAATGGGAGATTCTTTTCCTATTTTTCTAGATGGGGCCTTTTCCTAAACAATATAAGTAATTAAAGTACAAAAGGGGACATATATATATATATAGATCTTAGCTCAAATTGATTTGTTAATTTGCTAAAAAACTGAACCAAAACCACTAGATCAATTTGATTTGATTTTGCTTTCCAATTTTGTGGTTTTTTTTAATACTTTTACTCCTTTATTCCTTTACTTTAGAATAAAAATTTGTAATTTTGGTCCCTTCATTTTCATTTTTATCTAATTTTAAAATATAAAATAGACAATTTTCTTATATTATAGAATAAATGAGCAGTTGCAAATATAGTAATTAGGTTCAAAGTAAATATAGCATAACGCAAAAAGATTTACAAATATGACAAAATTTAGATTTTGCTTTCAAAGATACATCATATTAATAGTGGGTCTACATATATAGTGGTAGAATCTATCATAAATAGATTTTGCTATATTTGCAATATTTTAAAACTATTTCTATACACTTAATTATTATAAATAGAAAAAATATCAAACTATTTACAAATATAGAAAAATTCCACTGTTTATTAGCAATTGTAGACCGCGATAGACCTCTATCACTAAAAATTTTTTATATTTGTAAATATTTTAGCTTCATTTTGCTATATCTGAAAACAACTAATTTCTCAAACTACAAGACTAAACTAGACATTTTAGAGTTGTACCAAACTATTTGATTTTGTCTTCCCCTACTTTTGGGTTTTTTTTTTTTCGCAACCAATTTCAGCTTTTGAGTTTTATTGTACAAGGGATGGTCAGATTTGTCTTTACAAGTAATTCTTCTATCCAAATTTAAGCATTTTCCATTGTCAGAGATTGATCCAAAGAGCTTCAAGTGGAAGGAACACAAAATTTGGCACATTTGCTTCATCATTGGCTCCTTAGATCTAGACCAAGTTCACTAAAAGTTGTCAACTTCACACCTTATTATTTGTCGTAGTAGTTGCATATATATTGTCTTTATTTGAATGACACTTTTTAAGCTGTAGAATGTAATCTTAAGCTATGCATGTTATGTATATATAAAAAGATTTAATTTAAGATATCAAAGTTAAGCCGTCTATGTATATTATATTGATGTAGTTTGAAGATTTATTTTAAGGATACTATTATCGTTATGATTCACTTTGTAAGTGTTACCAATAATTTTATTTAGATCATCATTTATCAAAAATACGATTGTTTTAGAAAGTTTTAGAATAACTTATTTAAGTTTTTTTTTTTTTTATGTGCAATGAATACACTTATCATTTTCAAATGAATAGAAATTAAGAGAGGGATGAAAACAACTAAACATTTGTAATTGTTTCAACTTATGTAGACTTGTTTTGTTTTTTAGACTCTAAGTTTATGCATTTTTTGGGTGCATGTAGATTCACATGTACTAAGCGATAGCGAGAGGAGGAGGCTTTATATATAAAGGACGATCAATTTTCTTCATTATGAGGTTTCTTTATACCGTTTTCACTCTCTCTAGCTCACATGTGAGTAATAGCGAGCAAAATTTTCTTTTTTAAGAAAACAATAATGCTTGTTTTTAGATTTTGAAATGAATTTAAAAATTTTTAAAATAAAATCTATACTTTTAGTCTCTAAGTGGCCGTTTGAATCGAAGGAATTGAGATGAGAATACGGGTGGGAATGAGTAAGGGATAAACATCCCCTTGTTTGGTACAAGTTTTGTAGGTTTAGGCATCCGAATAAGTTATTCTCATGCATCTATTATACCCATGAATGATACCTATCCAAAATGGTGGGTTTTCTTCATGCCCACCCTCTCTCCTCTTTTAATACATGAGTTTAATATTTTATTTTATTTATTATTAAAATTAATTATTATATAAAAATTAAACTCATAGTTTATGAAATTATATTAAAATTTAAATTATAGTATATAAATTTAACTCCTCCAATTTAATATTATATATATATATATATATAAATTTTAGTATTAAAACAATTTAATATATACTTAATTTTTATTTTAGTTTAATGAATTAGTTTATATATACACATATATACCCATATTTATTTTTCAATAATCGGTAAAAAATCTATATAATAACATTATCTATTAATTAATTAATTATATTTGTAATTTGTAAATGATCATTATGATTAATATAAAATGAATTTATTTTTTTAATAATTATAATTAGTTTATCTTGATTAATTAGAATTCATTAATTATTGTATTAATTAATAGATTATAATTATATAATTTCATCAAATTGATCCCATCAAATTATATTATGAAGTATCTTCAATTATAAATTACTCATTTTTACAAATTCTTATAATTAATAATTTAATTAATATGAATATTTAATTGTTAAATAATTAATTTATCTCAAAATTTGGAATTGGATTGATTGTTTATCAATTAATCAATTAAAAATTTTTAATTAATTTTAGGAATGGAATATAAAAATAACTCAATCTCTACAAAATAGAAAATAAAGCGAGTAATAAAGGTAGGCTAAATAAATGAGTAAAGCACAATAAAAGTGGTATAAAAAATACAATAAAAATAGTTAGTAAAAGTTTGTTGTCTCTTTTCTACCCTATAAGTTATATGTTATGGATGAAGTTTTACCCAAATTACACAGTAACAATAACAGTAACGACATGAAAAGTTGCACAAGGCGAACCAAGCGAAGGAGACCAAACCCATTTTTGTGATGTTCAGTTTGTTACGTCTCCAAAAAATTTTAGGTTAAATTTATAAAAGTATCTATGGGATACACTTTCATTTGCTAATAAAGATTCCTCAAAAACAAATTTGCTAATAAAGATAATAAAAATCAACTAATACAAACATTCACATCAGAAGCTCCTATATAGACCTTGTTCAACGAGATTTTCGAAGAAATTTAATTTGTGAAATTTGAGCTTCGTGATTGTATTAATTTCAGTATTTGTGGGTACAATCTCTAATTTTTTATCCCTTGATTCTTACTCTCAAAAGAAATAAATACATGCAACTTGAATTCTCGAGATATTCTGTGAACCTTCACTTTCAAAGTCTTCAACTCCAAAGATTTCAATTCTTCATGTCTCTAGAACTTCAGTGCTTTGGAACCTCGATCTTTAGTTCTTTGAAATTTTAGGGTTTCAATCTTTAGAACTTGTTAGCTTAGGAGCTTCGATCTTCAAATCTTGAGTTTCAATTTTTAATTCTTCAGAACTTGGGTTTCCAGAGCTTCAGCACATTTTCTTCAATCTTCCCAACCACTCCAAATGAAGAGGGAGACCCTCTATTATAGGGGATTTTCATGGGCTTGGGCCCATTTGGTTATGGGCCATTGGGCTTGCACCCAATAATTTTTTGAGGCTTGGGCTAAAGTTGGGTTTGGACCTAGTTTTCCTTTAGCCCAAGTTTTCCATCGCGGGTTTCAAATGCGTCGGATTTTTTTATCCAAATAACTTTAATTATTCGCCCCGATCCAAATTAAAGCTCGAACCAACGTTTGGCCCATTTTATCGATCACGACCCATGCTCAATTACCGTTGACACTGATAAGCTTGCTACTGTGATATAGTGGCTTGACATCGCGGGTTTCAAATGCGTCGGATTTTTTTATCCAAATAACTTTAATTATTCGCCCCGATCCAAATTAAAGTTCGAACCAACGTTTGGCCCATTTTATCGATCACGACCCATGCTCAATTACCGTTGACACTGATAAGCTTGCTACTGTGATATAGTGGCTTGACTGAAGACACATGACATTTTTCAATTGGTCAAAATTTCTTCTCCAACAGACCTCACCCTCATCATTCGGCTGATTCGGGTCCACTTGGCCTTAAAAAGTAAAGGCTCTATGTCCCATTGAATTAGTCCATTGAAAATTAATTATTTAATTATATAAAAATATATAGATATCTTAGATTTTTTTAATGAAATGTTATTAAAAGTTATTCAATTTGTCTTTATATTAAATTTATTTTATATTTTTATTACTTTGTATGAATAAAATTATTGATAATATAAAGTTTTATTGAGTGTTTAATTGTCTTAAAAGAATTTATTAGTTTTAACACTTTTAAAAAGTTTTAATTAAAAATTATGATATATCTAAATATATTTTTAAAATAGTTGTTTTCAAATATAGGAAAATAAACCAAAATATTTACAAATATAACAAAATTTCAATGTCTATCTACGATCGATTGCGATAAATTACTATTTGTGTCTATTTGTTTCATGATAGTCATAGATAGTAGTCTATTGCAAATAGATTGTGACATTTTGCTATTATTTGTAAATATTTTCAACTATTTTTTCATTTAAAATAATTTTCTTTTTAAAAAGAGTTTGAAAAAAAATTATTTTTTTAATATATTAAATATAATATATGGAGGACTATACATATGCACACATATTTGGACTGGTCTAATGATAAGTTCATTGAACTAGCCCAACCATATTTGGACTGGTCTAATGATAAGTTCATCGAACTAGTCCAACTAGCCAATCCAAATATGACCAAAACAAGTAAAGCTATAGGCCAACTTGATTATTAAAATGACGATCAATAGCAAATTCAATGAATAAATGGGTTGGATTAGGTTGGACCAATCAAATATTAACTTTAGGCCAAATTTGAATTGAGCCTAGGTTGAATTTGTGCCAACCGTTTTTTTAATTTTATTTTGTTTGGTTAAGTTTCAAAAGTAAGGGAATTAAAGAATAGTATGAAATTGTTTGTAGACTAACCAATTGAAAGATGATGTAATGGATGACTACTTTGTCGATGCGACATCTCTGTTCCTTCTTTTTCTTCTATTATTTTCTTTCTTATCATTCATTACTTTCCACATATTTTGTAGTTATCGTCTCACTTGTTGCCACCACTATCTATATTGAAATGTCTTAAATATGATATTTTGGGTCTTGAACGACCAAGTATGAGATCAATTTCTAAACCCTAAACCTAAGTTATATTCGTATTTATGTTATTTGTTCTATTTACGAGTTTGGCCCTAGGATCTAAATGTATGCGCTATATAAACTTTCTAACCCTACTGCTAATGGTAACTCCGACTTCGTAACTTGAAATTTTCTCTCTAATAAAATTACTCTCTCCCTATGCCCCTAGACATAATTAAACATACTCTACGTGAATCATGTAGATCTATGTGTCAATTCTCTTTTGTTTTAAGTTTTATGTTCATCTTTGATTATCAATTTCTTAACTGTCTATATCTTTCTACTCTCTATCATCTTCCTCCAAAAAGTCATATCTTTGTTCCACATTATCTTTCAATTAAACCATTTAAAACTATTTTTCAAAATCTCAAAAATTAAAATATTGCTTTTAAAATTGGGGAATTGCATTGGGTAGCAAATTTTGATTATATATTAGCATCTATGTCATCAATTTTTAAAATATTGCAAATATGGCAAAATTTGTTTAAAATAATATATATGGATAAAAATCATTTTATTTGATTTTTTTCTATTCCAAAAGTACCCTCATCTCTTCTTCGACAAGTTGTGAGTTTCTCTGCAACATCTTCAAACTTATCAAGAAGGAAACTTTCTGTCACTTTTCCTGTAAAGTTGGTCATCAGAACTTTAGGAGAAAAGTTACAGAGGGCTAAGTTCCTGCCCGATAAGTTTGAACTTACCAGGAATTGAGGTTTCTGTTATTTTCCCGTAAAGTTGGTCATTAGAACTTTATGGGAAAAGTCACAAAGAGCTTAATTCCTTCCCGATAAGTTCAAACTTACTAGGAAGGAAGCTCTCTGTTATTTTCCCGTAATTTTTTAGTCTATTAGTGGATTGATTTTGCATCTTTTTTAGTATATGAATGTGTTGCTATTATCCTTTGAGTGAAACTAAAATTCCCTGCACCATATTAAAGTTATATATATATATATATGCAAGTCATTCCCAACTCATATTAAAGTTCTATGCATTAAAGTCAAGTCCTCTTGAATATATTCCCATTAGATGGTAATCAAATGGGAATATAACAAAGAATAAAAGGCAATCATATGACAATCAGAATGCAATCAGATAACTATTTGAAACTATTAACTAATTGACAAGAAAAAAACCAATCATATGACAATTATAACTAGGGTTGGCAATGGGGACGGGCGGGGTGGGTGGGGGTTCTCCGTCCCCGCCCCCGTGGGGGAATTTACCCCCATCCCCGCCACTTGTAGACGGGGATGGGGGTGAGGATTCCCATCGGAGAAACGGGTCCCCGTGCGTACCCATTCCCCGAGATAAAGCAAGAGCGAGACAGTGAGAGCGAGCGAGATTAAGAGAGAGCGAGACTGCGAGTTCAAATGCACGACAAAACTACTACCAATAAGTAGAGCGAGAGCGAGAGAGAGCGAGACAATATATATATATATATATATATATATATATAAACGGGTGGTCAGGGATAAATCGAGGCAGGGTCGGGGTCAGGGTGGGGATACCCTCCCCATCCCCGAATGGATACCAGGAGAATGTCCCCAGTTTGACCCATCCTCGATCAAACGGAGGATTCCCTGACCTGATCGGGGACCCGGCCCCGAGCGTTTTTTTGCTAACCCTAATTACAATGCAATTTGTGATAAATTGCACAATTTTGGTAAAACTTTTCTTTCCTAAAGGCTTTACAACATTTCACGGGAAATTACTATTTCTATAGGAGTTGATCAAAACTTTATGGGAAAAGTCATAGAGGGCTAATTCCTTTCTGGTAAGTTCAAATTTATCGGGAAGTAATTAGCTCTCTATCGTTTTTTCTATAAAGTGCTGATCAGAACTTTACGGAAAATTTGACAGAATCAATTTGTTTCCTTATTTTTTTCTTTCAAGAAAACAATTATTATCTTTCAACTTATGAGGTTCTTTCCCATAGACTGCAAAATATTATTTTCCTAAAAATTCCAATAAATCTAAACATTTCTCGTAAAGAACCTTTCCCCCCACATAAAATAAAGCAACTGTTTTTTCAACTTTCAACGACATAAAACACGTGAATGAAAGAGAATAAGTTATGTGAAGAAGAAGAGAGCGCAAAGGAATTCAAATATTTGTAAGGGTATTTTCGACTTTTCCTATTCAATCCATCAACGAAATTGAGTTGAGCTTAAGTATTTTGCCATTTTTGTAAAATCATAAACCATTTGCTACAGTCCTAATTTTAATAAAACATTTTCGATTTCTATAACTTCCCCTTTAAATTTAGATCAAATTAACACAACACTCAAACTAAAAAAAAAATAAATAAATAAATAAAAAAATAAAAGCCCTTAATCCAATATGAACTCATACCCAACCTTTCATCGACTTCACCACCATTCTCCCGTTCATCGCCACTTCAGAAACCCTAACCCTTAATCCATCGCCATGGCCGCATTATCCACCGTGGTCGGATCTCAGCCGGCGATCAAAGTCATCGCTCTCTGCGGTTCTCTTCGCCAAAACTCTTCCAACAGAGGCCTCATTCGTGCTGGTAATCCAAATCTCTCTCTCCTCACTCTGTTCTTCTCTGTTTTCCTCTGTTTCTTCTAATCTTCCGCCGCCGTGCTTGCATTGCAGCGACGGAGATAGCAAAGGAATCGATCGATGGATTGCAAATCGAATATGTAGATATCTCCCCTTTGCCGATGCTGAACACCGATTTGGAGGTTGATGGAACTTATCCAACCGTCGTCGAGGCGTTTCGCCGGAAGATTCTCGAAGCCGATAGCTTTCTCTTTGCTTCGCCGGAATATAACTACTCTGTAACCGGTATATTCCTTCTTTCTTTCCTTAAAAAGAATTCTTAAGTTTTCAGTAAATATGAACTGTCACACATTTTTATCGGAATGCTTATCTTGTCAGTAATCATTGGACTAAACAATACTAAATTACAATTTTGGTTTAAATATACCTTTTTTTCTAGTACGGTTTAAATATACTTTAGTAGCTATACTTTTAGTTTTTGTTCTATTTAGGTCTGGTTTCGACTAATTAAAGAAAATAAAAAATTCACACAAAAAGTCATTATTTTTTTATTGATAAAAAATGTTTAAAATATACTTTTGAGAGTGTTTTAAAAATTATTTTAAATTATTGCCGAAAGTTTTAATTATTTTCTAAAATGACTTATTTTTCACAATTGAACGCTTGAAAAGTTAAACTAAACACACTCTTAGACTCTATACTTTTAAAAGATTTACTTCTTTATTTTTATACTTTAAATTTTTTAAAATTTAAAGACTAAAATGAACCAAAGTTAATTGAGAGTAATGGGAACAAAACAAACATTTTGAAAGCACAAGGACCAATTAACCAACACCAAAAGTAAATAGACTAAAATAGTATTTAAACCTTTGAACTTATAATTTAATAAATTTGAACTCTGAACTTTTACAAACACATCAATTAACACCTTCTTTCAAACTTTGTTTCAGAAATATGTTTCATCTTAAAATTTTAGTGTTATAAGTGAATCAATTTAGATTTATTATTAAGACTACATTTGAAAATCATCTATGTATTCAATTCTTATACATCTGTAGACTTTTTAAAATGTTAGTTGATAAACTTGACAATTACAATTGACGTAGTAAATCTTAATCGAGAGTCTAAATTGATTTGCTTATATAAAAGTTTAAAGGTTTGGTCAATAAAATGTTAAGTCTCACACGATACAACTTCCCAAATTTAGGGGCACAAATTGATATTTTCCGTTTGTGTTTATTTAGTTCTTCAAACTAGTATATTCCTAAATTTTCAATTTTATGTTGTATACATTCTTGAAGATTAAAAGTTGTCTAGTATGTCTTTAAACTTTCAATTTTGAGTGATGAATTTTTTATTTTTCAAATTTGTATCCAACACGTTTTTGATCTATTTGATATTTTCTAACATTCACAAATCTATTCGACATAAAATTAAATTTTTGGAAAAAACATACTTTTACTTATTCAATTTGTATAATATTAAGAGATTGATCAATAAATCTTCCATGTATCATTGTACTATGCCGTGTCAGGTGCTTAAGTTGGACAAGTTAGCTTGAATTTTCAACTTCTTAGGCTATGTTTGGAGTGTGCATTCTAGTCCCTTTATCAAATTGAATCAATAAAACCTAACCGAGACGACACAAGCCAAAAAACAAGCGATTAGATTATCCTTGGCTTTCACTTGAACTTTTCCATGTTATTTGAGTTTGATTTAGTTGGAAATGTTTTGTTATTAGCACCATTGAAGAATGCATTAGATTGGGGATCAAGGCCACCAAATGTATGGGGAGACAAAGCAGCAGCAATAGTGAGTTCAAGTGGTGGCTCTGGTGGAGTTAGATCACAGTACCATCTTCGCCAAATTGGTGTCTTTCTTGACCTTCATTTCATCAACAAGCCTGAGTTTTTCTTGAATGCACATCAGCCACCCCCCAAGTTCGACACCTCCGGCGACTTGATCGACCCCGATGTCCGAGACAAGTTGAAGGCTCTTCTTCTCTCCTTGCGTGCATTTTCCTTGAGACTTAAAGGAATTAACTAAACCCCTGTAAATTCGATATTATTGCTTCAACTTGGATTATTTCAGTAAGTTTTGAGAGCAAAATATACGTCAAACTCATTTTAAACATATAAATGTATAAGCTTATTGACTTTGCATATCGAGCACTTGGTTTATGCAATGTGTGTATCACTATACATGTGTCGAGCCATAACTATGTCTTTTTATATATGTATGCCCATTTCTTAAGCTTCATGTAGATGAATGTCACTAGCTATGTATGGACAATGGGAGCACTTGTATGGCTTTGTTTAGCTTGTTATTTGAGCTATTTATATACTCTAAGGTTAGGTTATAGAAATACCTTTCTTTTTTACTTAAAAAATACTTGAAAAGTAATTTCAAATAGGGTTTCATTTTATATTTTTTTAGATGATAAAAAGGACGCTTCAAAATTGATTTGATGAATGGTTTCACATTCTAGTAAAATAATATTTTCGATAATGTAAAATGAGGAGGGTAATACACAAATCTGTACATGAAAGATGTTCCTATGTGCATTAGAAGACAAATGAGAACTTTTCTAATGAATTGAAATTTGAATTTATTTAACTATGAGGAATCCCCATTGAACCAATTGGCGCACACACTCACTTTGAGAATCAACTCTCTATAGGTTGTTGTATGGTCATAACTGTTGGAATAACAAAATAATTATTTTAGCTAAACAAATCCCACAATTTACTTTTTCTCTTAGCTAGACTTGAAAGAAAAACCATACTAAGACAATCAATTTATTAGTTATTAGATATTTGAAGACAAATACTTTCTTTTTTATTTTGTAAGTACAACAATTTTGGAGATGGAAAATCAAAATTCCGACCTCAAGTTGAATAAGAAATTTTGGATCAATCATAAATTGTAAATGACGTAATTACAAATAATTGAATTCAGGATTAATTAAAAGTTGACACAATTGGAGACACAAGTTGACATGTGTTTTTTTTTTTGTAACCGTTGGATCAAATAAATTAATTTGGTCCAATTTGATGTTAATATTTGGATGAAATCCAATAAGCCCAAAAGTAAGCTTAATTTGGCCCCAAATCTAATGAAGGGTTAAGTCAACCCAAACCCACAAAGCTCACCTTAAAACTTTATAAATAGGGAAGTTATCCTTCATTTGAGGCGTTCATAAATTTTATACTCCAGAGAGTCTAGAGATAATTCTCCCTACAATCAGAATACTCTTTAGTTCCTGAAGCTAAATACTTCTTGAAGATAACAAATATTTGGAAGATACAAACATTCTTTCAAAACTTTAATTTAAAAAATATCACGAGCTCCACTTCCTCAAATCAAGAGTATGCATTCGATTGAGAGAATGAGAGTATCAAGTATTAAAGATCGAACTATATCTACATCAAATTTACATAAACACAAGTTCAATTCCACAAAACACGTTTCTTCGAAAATCTGATGCGTACAATGCCAATTACCAAATATTAGATATGTGAAAATAAACACTTTAAAAGACAAAGCTTTAAATAGTGTCCTCAAAGACAGACCTAATTGGCTAAATTTTGAGCAGCCATAGGAACTGCAAATAAACTAAAAGAACTCGAATAATATTGAAGTCCAAGTTTGGCCCAAAACTAATAAAAGACAAAGGCCATATTTCCAGCAAGACTATACAATACACAAGAACTCTACTTTACTCAAAATATCTATATTATATTAAAAAAAACGAGGATATGTGAAAAACATTTTTGGACCAAAATGTCCATTTAGAATTTTATTAATTACAATTATGTCATTTTACAAATTATTATTAACACATTATTCAATCACTTTATAATATAATTAATTATTTATGTGCTTTAATACATGTATAAATTATTGATACATTTAGAAAGAAATACTACGATTATGTAACTCCTCAATTTCTACTATTATAAATATGACCTATTTGTCATCCATTTGATCACAAAACATATAACTTCATTATTTTTTCTTTTTCCTTTTTCATTTTGGATTGATGATGACAGTGGAAAGACAAGAAATTCTATTTTTTTTTTTTATATATAGAAAAATTGTATAATATAAATGTATATTTCTCATTTGATTTTAGCATTTTTTTTTTTTTGTAGTTCTTTTATGTTGTTATTTAAAAATAAAAACAATACAACGTGAGATTATAAATGGAGTCTAAACAACGCCTTTTCACGAAGTATGGTTGTAATGCAAAAACGTTGTTTGTCATTTTATGTTGCAAATATATTCTTCTAAGTTGCACATCTAACAAGTGTTTTAGTAATAGTATTTATTTACCTTTATGTATGCAGAAAATCATGAATATTATACTTTTGTTGAAGAAATCCAACCTCTTAAAATAAATGAGTAATTCAAGTGACATCTTCATCCATCCTATCTTTGAAAGGTACCTAATTTATTAGTGGTAATTAGATTCCACCTACCACTGGAAAGTTATAAATAATATTGTTATTGTTTTGAATGTGTTTTATTTTAATGATTATTCATGTTTATATTTTTTTAATTATTATATTTCATACTTTACTTTTTATTCCAATTTTACCTGATTCTAAATAATTTTTTCTATTTAAAAAAAAATAATAACAATAACAAAGAAAACACATTTTTATTTTATTTTTAGACTTGTTAAACATATTTATTTCAACAAATTGAATATATCAATCGGTAGCAAAATGTATGCACATTTTTTTGTGTACACTTTTTATGCAAAAACTTTGTTCAATCTTTTTTCTTTTTTCTTTTTTTTTTTTTTTTTTTTTTTTTAACGATTATTCATGTTTAAATTTTATTATTATTAAACTTGAAACGTTACTTTTTATTTGAGTTTGACATGATTTTTAAATAAATAACATTTCTCTTTTAAAAAAGAATAGCAATAAATAACAAAGAAAACACGTTAATGTTTTATTCTATATCTTTTTAAACATGTTTATCTCAACAAATTAAAATTATCATTCCTAAAAAATGTATCATTACATTTTTTTATTCAAAATTATTTTCTCAATCTTCTATTTTTGGATTCCTTATCTCTATTTTTCTAGACGTTCATTGATTTTAGAGTTTTAAGATTTCACAAAATAGAATACAATACATAATTTTAATTATCAAAGTAATAAAATAGTATGATTATAATAATAATAAATTTCATATAAGGAAATACATTATATAAATATATTCTCAAAATTTATCGTAAAAATGCCATCAAATAAAATGAAATATCTGTTAATTTATTTGTTAATTTTAATATATGGTCATGCTGGTAAAAGATCTAGTACTAAATAAAAATCAAAATAATAAATAAGCATCTCCATCGAAACATAAATTGGCCTACTCCCATTTTTTTAAAGGGAAAAAAGCCCTATTTTCAGGCTGTAATTGAAATAATTTAATGCCTTTTTTAATTCTCATCATCAATTGTGAATACAATTATTAAAAGAAAATACATCATAATTTAAGGATAGAAAGAGCATCCACTTTCCCTTTTTGTTTTTTTTAGGGGGAAAAGGTAATAAGAACCATTCATTTATTAAATAAAATATAAGCAAATTAATGGATAAAGAATTATGTAGAAAAAGTGAGAGCCCTCAATAGAAGATCAAGCTTTTGAATGTATTTTTAAATACGTCAACATTATTACATAGTAAAATCTAACTTTAAATACGTCAATATTATTATATTTTCACAAAATATAACTTGCTTTTATATAAAATAGTTGCTATTATACAATTTCTCTTTCTTTTTTTTTTTTTTTAATTTTTATTAATCTACCTATTTCTAAAGTTTTTTAGATGGGTAATAATGAATTATCTACCAGTAATAAATTATATGTATGATTCGTAATCCACGATCATGTTTGCGAATACGTAAAAAATTACTTCGGATTCTTTCATTTTCGTGTAAAGATCATTTCCTTCACGAGTACGTTCACCTACTCCTCCAAATACGGATACACCTCCATGAGCTTTGGCAATGTTGTGTGTCACCGGTTCAACAAAAGAAACTCTTTGCTCAAGCTAACTCCCTAATCGACATTGAGCTTTCTCTGCCAGCTTTCTTTCATTCGCTTCACCAGAGCCGCAAGTCAGAAGGCCCATACTCTATTTGTAAAGGAAAAAAAAAAGTTAGTTATTAAACCAAGAATATTTGGTATATTTTCTTTGGCCTTTGAAGTATGATTTTTCTATTAGCTATTTTTATTAAATTTTCTTAACTATATTTTTTTTCAATCATTCAATAACACATATTTTTCTTAATGTTCAACACTCAATTGAGACGTCAACTTAAAAACTTCACTTTTGAAAAGAAAAACATACATGTGGAAAATAGGATTACCGTATTTTTGCAATCAAATAAAAAAAAAAAAAAAGAAAGAATGGGTTCTATATTTGGAAAAGAAGAAATAGAGGCCTTGTTGTTACAGCTTTAGTAAGAGGAGGCTTGGAAAAGGTCATTAGGGTTTCAAATCTAGAAAGAAACACAAGTATGGAAATCGAGAGTGAAGTGGGGTAGACAAAGCACTCGAAAAATAGATCTAGAGGTAGACAAAGAGGGATGAAGAGTGAAAGCAAATTTGAGAGAGATAGGAGATGAAATAAACGATTGAAGGAGATGAGAGAAAACCAAAAGTTGAAAATGCAAATGAGAGATACCACTGTAGATGTTGAGAAAAAGAAAAAAAAAAAAAAACAGTATAGATGTTGACGACTGAGAGAAAGTTTTGAGAAATGTGTGAGTTATTAAAACTACCGTTTTTTAAAAATTATGCGCTAAACGATGAGTGTACTAGTTTTACCCACTCAATCTAACTCATATCAAGGGGCCGAATACATCTTTAAATATTAGTAACCACATTTTAAAGTTGTAGATTATAATATTTGTCCGTGTTTATATTATAATATAAATATATTTATATATATAAGGTCTAAATAGGTAGGTATTTGAATACTTATATTAACTTCAACAATATGCATTGGATTTTGATTTGATTAATGGATTTATATTTAATTAGGGAATAGAATCCTTTACATGAACTTAATAAAAACCAATCACATCACAAGAACAAGAAGATACCAAAAAGGGAAAAGAAAGATTAAAAAAGGTTTACCAAATCCATCAAATGCAATAAGGTCAGGTTTTGGTATATATACATAACTGTGTGTTTGACAAATTATTCTTTGGCTGCCAATAAGGTAAGGTTTGACAAAGTTTAATTTGTAAAATATCCACTAAGCTGTGTACATTAAAAATCCCCACTTGCCCTCAAACTTTTGATTTGAACACCCAGTAAAGAATATGTATTATTTATTTAACATTTTCTTTAACAATAAATAAATAGTTAAGAAGTAATAGATTAAATTTATGATAGGCACCTAATTAAAAATACTCTATGAATTTTCTTAACACTCAAATGTTGTAGGGTCAGGTGAGTTGTCTCAAAGCGTGCGTAAGTTTGCCTAGACAATCACGAATAAAAAAAAAATTAAGAATAAAATAACATAAAAATATTGAAGTCTCGATTTTATAAAAATTTATGATACTAATGTGAATGAATATTCTTAAAAGAATTTGAAAAATTATAGAATTATTTGAATAAATAATAATTATTTCCTTTTTTAAATATGTTTAAACTATTATTATTAGTAGGTTAAATTATAAATGTAGTCCATGAACTTTGAGGTTTGTGTTGTTTGGTTCATGAACTTTTAGAATTATATGTTTAATCCTTTATTTATTTTTATTTTTTTAAAGTCACGTGTCTAATACACAAAATTGAAATTTTAGAGCTTCATTAGACATAAGTTAAAGTCTATGTCTTGATCAATTAATCTTTTAAATTTTAAAATTATGATTTTTTTTTTCATAGATCCATTAATTAGACACAAAGCAACTCAAAGTTAATTCAAAGTTAAGAGACTAAGGACATGTTTGAAAGTGATTTTAAAATGACTAAAATCACTTTTGTCATTTTCAAAATCACTAGAAAACATGTTTTTAATCCTTCAAAACTAATTTTGATGATAACAAAATTGTATAAAAGTGTAAAATTGAAAACTAAATTAATTTTGAGTGATTAAAAATTTGTTTTCGAATGATTTTAAAAATGACAAAAGTGATTTTGACGATTTTAAAATCACTCCTAAACCTACACGGAACAACTTGTTATTTAAATTTATTAATATTTAGGTCACATTTCAAGCTTAGTGCCACAACTTTGATGGTTGTGTTTAAAGTCCATAAAATTTAAAAAAGTTATAAATATTGCCAATATATCTTAATTTAGCATTATTTATGTCATCCTTGTTTTAGCTTAACAAGCTTAATTTAGCATATTCTATAGTATATAACAAATACATAGGAATGTCTATCAAAATGTCATTTGATTTGGTTTTAAGTCTTTGTTTCTTTCTGTTTGGCATTAAACCACGTGGAGATGAGTTTATGTATGAAAAAAAATATTATAAACAAATAATGGGCACATATCTTCATAATGATACGATATTATCTATTTTGGGCATAACAACTAAAAAGCTTCGTACCATTGGAGATGGTTATTCTAAATTATATAGCATGGGTCTTTCCCTTATTTAGCCAATGTGAGACTATGTTCACACTCAAATAAAAGAGAAACCATTTTTGTATTTGTCATATTTCATCTTTTCAGGGTTAGGTTAGCATAAATTTAATTAGTTAATACAATTCATATGATATGTGTTATCATGGTCTTTCCCTTATTTAGCCAATGTGAGACTATGTTCACACTCAAATAAAAGAGAAACCATTTTTGTATTTGTCATATTTCATCTTTCCAGGGTTAGGTTAGCATAAATTTAATTAGTTAATACAATTCATATGATATGTGTTATCATGAGGTGAGAATTGTCAGGTTGATCCACGGGCCCATTCGTCATGCAAGCTCTGGAAAAGGTCATTAATCCCACCTTAATTAGCCTAGCTCGAGACACCACTTCGATCTAAATATTGACTCAGACATCAAAATGTGTTGGACACAGTACCACAATGGTGTGGAATTTTGTCTTGTAGATCACTCCTAAAATCCACTTGTGATCATCGCTTTAAAGTGAAAGACTTATTCTCTCAACAATATTTTAAAAGAAACGTTAGATGTTTGAGGGTGCGCTTTAGGTTGAGCTAAAAGAACTTCATACTCATTATATGATAAGGTCTAGGAATGATTAAAATTTACCAAATCTCAAAACCAATGAGCTATGGTAGTAGTAGTCCATCTATCTTATTAAAATTATGAGGTTCCTTGATTTCTTAGATCGGATTCCAATTAACGAGCTAAATCATCAACCGCAACATCGGCAATCATCGAATATACCTTAAATTTGATTTGAAAACTACTTTTGAAGCAAACAATTTTTCATTAGATAAAAACATGAAATCTAAGCATTTCAAAAAGTCAACACAAAGTCAAGTAAAATAACACCAAGGCATTTTTTGAACACACTCATGATCTATTTCAACATTATTATTACTATTTGTGTCAAATCACATCACAATCATAGTCAACTTCATCACAGAAACCCATGCAATAACAAATATTTTCACTCTCTTCAATAAAAACAAATATGTATATATTGTTTGTGAAAGGCCTAAATTGAAAAAGTCTACCATACATTCTTCAGAGTTTTGGCTACCAAATGAGAGACAAAAGAAGCAGTGAATTAAGTGGGAGCAAACACCCAGAAAGGAGACAACCACAAGACATAGAGTACATGAAACAAAAGTTTTTATTGAATCAAACCAAATTTCCATATAATGTCATATTATATATTAATTGGTGGGGTGGGCTTCTCTTGAATGTAAATCATGAGTTCAAAATACTTGGGTTTGTGTTTGTGCTTGTGTTTGTGTTTGTTCCCTCTAAAACCCATATATAATATATATATAATATATAATATATATATATCGAACACAACACACCTCCCATAGTTGACTTCCAAAAACCCAAATCAGAAAAGAGGTCCCACCACAATAAGAGCCACACAGTCCCACCTTTATTTTTCACTCGATATTTTTATTTGACATTTTTATTTTATTCGTTCATGAATTTGATATTGACATATAACAATTTAACATGATATTTTTCAATGGTGAAAGCGTCCATATATATAATTACAAAACTTTATGCTAAAACTCCGTTATTGTATAACTATTGTTAAAGTACTATGTTAGTCGAAATATTTTAGAGATTCTGAATTGAATTCAAATGTTTAATTTTAATCACTGTATTTTTAGTAATTGTCAAAATTTAGTCTCCCAAAATAAATTTTAATCATAACTATTTAAATAATAATAATAATAATAATAATATTGCTTTATGTAAGGAAATATGTGAATATTGTTTTTTAAAATTTATAGTGAAAATGCTTATAGATAATAAAATATCTTTTTTTTTAAAAGAATAATCGACAACAAACTAGCAATTTAGGGACTAATTTAAGATTTATTGAAAGTATAAAAACTAAAATTGAACATTTGAACATACAAAGACTAAAACTAAACAAGTCTTAAAGATGAAACAATTAAAAGTTGTATTTAGACCTATAAATATTAACGATTTATTCATTGATTGAAATATATTTTTGATTAAAATACCATTTTATTCTTGTACTTTTAATTGTCTAAATTTAGTTCATGTTTTTCCAATAATCTCAAATTTAGTTACTTTTAAATGAAATTTAGCATGTATAAGTACTCCCTTTAGGAAATTTGAAAATATATTCCCATAATGTCTTTCTAGCATAAAATTTATTATTATTATTCAACAAATTTCAATCAAAATTAACTTGGAAGGATTACATTTAAGATTTATTAAAAATAAATAGACTAAGTTTAGACAATTAAAATATATAGGCTAAAATTTAACAATGCTTTGCTTTAACATTATTACTTTATATATATCCTTGGATTATATTTATGAATCTATAACCTTATATAAATCATTGTTTTCCTTTCTTATATATTTATACTATCAATGATGAAGTTTGGGGTTTGATCTCCCAGTAGAAAAAATGATATATCTTCTTTTCTTTCACCTATTGTTTGAGTTACTTACATGCCTTATATACACCCAAAAACATCTTAATATATGATTTCTAAGCTATCTTAGAATTGTCACATTATTTTAGTTCAATAATATATACAAACCGATGAATATATATATTCATATGGAATTCAAAATTGCTAATCGATCGAGTATAGTTTAACTCAACTTAATGAATAAATGATTAGAGGTTGAATCTAACTCGCGTACATGTTCTTGTTGTTGAACTTGAATTTTAAAACATTATAATTCAAAATTTGATTCTAAATTATTTTACCATACAAATAATAGCAAAATATCACAGTTTATCTGTAATAGATTGTGTGATAGATCGCGATAGATTACTACTATCTGTGTCTATCATGACACACGTGATCTATCGAAGATAGATAATAAAATTTTATTATATTTATAAATATTTTAATTTATTTTTCTATACTTGAAAACAATCTAACTAAAAACGAGACAGAGAATAAAATTTAAGAAGATAGAAATGCATGAAAGAGACTAGTCTTACCAACTACTAGCTAGGCCTGGCTAGAGAAAAAAAACATTTTGGAAGGGTGAAATAAAATTATACCTCTTCTAACTTTTTCTTTTAATTATAATATGTTGTAACATTTTTAATATTTAATAACTTTTTATATATGAGTTTCCAAATATTAAATGTTGAGTTACAATCTCGAGTGTTTCTTTATTAGAGAAGAAAACATTATGAAAGGTTAAAAGCTTTTCATTAATTACTTAGTTTGGTAATAAATTATATTATTGATTCAAAGTAGCCTATAAATACCTTACTAATCTTTTTCTCAAAACACATCAACAAAGATTACTCTTAGAGAGTTATATAGAAAACATATTTCTCTCTTATATTCTCTTAATAACTCTATTAAGAGCAATTGGCCAAAAAAGGGTTGTTCGTAGTTGAAGAGCTTTGAATTCAAATGTTCAGTGTAGAGTGGTTTGAGCTACACAATACGTTTTAGTTGGGTTGTTTATCTTAGAGGAGACAAGCAAGAAAATATTTGTTGCACTGGTGGTTGATATAAAAAATAAAAAAAAATCTAATAATCCACATCACAAAGAGCTTAAATCTTCTTAGAGAGTACGAGATATCGACACCTCAATCTAATTATTTTATTTGTAATTCTCTTTTAATATATATAAATTATAAAAGTTTAGAGGGTAAAATTGGGTGGAAAACTTTGAAAGCATAATTTTTGTTTGGGTGTCATGTTATAAGTTGTATACGTCATATTATTAGTTTATTCATGTGTTATATATATATATTTTTGTGGGGGAATGCCACATATAAAGGCCATCCACATAATGCCATTTTGATAACAACATATCAACAACTTGAAGCTCTAAAAACAAACAAAAAGAGAAACTTAGAAAGCTAGATGTTTTCATTTAAAACTCAAAACCCCTAGGATCATGCCCACTGAATTCTTATATATTTATTATATATTATTATTATTCTAAACGTATCATTAATTTAATAGAATTAAATATGTTACAAACAAAATATTTCTAAACCTAACAGTTGATCCTAATATTTTTTCAAAAACTATTCTACTCGTTCCCCCCCCCCCCCCCCCCCCCCCCCCCCCCAATTCCCACAAACAAGTTTCTCTAACGAAACACCATGGCCTAACTCAATCATCTACCACATCTTTATTGGACTAAATAAATAACAAATAATTATCTAAATTAACCCAAACAAATCTCTTACTAGATGAGCTTCAAAATTCCAACCTATCACTTTTGAGGAATCATTAAACTATGCACAATAAAAATGTTCAAAAGACCTGATAACCCGAACAATTCGGACTACCCAGCCCGAATAATTTGGGTTGGGTTGGGTTAATTTTTTTTGTATTTTTTGGATTGAGTTGGAGCTCGGGTTGCAATTTTGAAAAGTTTGGATTGACCCAACCCAACCCGAATTTCTAATATATATATATTAAATTTAAGTTTAACCCTAACTATTTTATACTTTTATCTAAGACTAATGGATATGCCAATTAATGTTTCATAGATAAATGTGTTTTACCAAACAATAGGGGGAAATAAAGAAAAAAAAACACACACATACAATCTGACAACCCAACCCAATTCTTCGAATTTTAAGGGTTGGGTTGGGTAACCTATTCGGGTTATTTGGGTAGTCAACCTAACTAACTCAAATTTTCGAGTTGGTCCAAAAAATGACTCCAACCCGTATACACCCTAATGCACACCTTGGATGTAAGTTTATTATAATAACTTTATTTATGTTATTGATGAAGTTTTCCCATAATTTTCACATATAGAGTTATGAAATTGTAAAAAGAACATTTAGCTAATTAAATTTTACTTTTCAAAAACATGGAAACAAACAACAGAACACCTAAATTAGGGAGCAAATATCTTAAAACAACAAAAATACCACCCATGATGAGTGGTTTTCCAACCAAACCATCAACGGTTTTGGTTTTCTAGCACAGGCCACAAACTCTTTAACCTAAACTCTGAAGTAATACTTTATTTATTATTCTTTTTTTTCAAAAGTACTAAAATTTCACTTAAATAAGAATTAATTTTAAAATTCATATCAAGTAATTACACTCCCTTTCTTATTTGAAGTCATATACATTCACTTATTATACATATACATATTATAAACAAACAAACTCCCTTACTAACTCTTATATGTGAATATTATCTCTTTTTTTTTTTTAATTAAACGTATTATATATCCTTGAAAAAAGAAAGTCATGTCAAATTTACTTAATTTTTTTAGTTATTCAACAATACAATGGATCGTATGATCATGATGCAAACCAATGATCTTTTAACATAATATTTATGTCATAATTAGTTGAACGATGATGAGATCGACTTATTTCTAGTTCAAAGTAATATGACATAAGAGAAAAAATGGAAGTGTATATATATATGATTTGAAATTGAATATAGGTAGACAAAGAAAAATGGATGTAATTTTGATCCATAAATGCATGGGAAAAGAAATCCCCCCATGTGAGAGGCACGCAGACAATGTCCAGCACATAACCACCATCTCTTGTGTGCAACTTCGACAACTCACTACCCCATCATTATCATATTCTTCCAACTATACATACCAATTTACTCATTTCAACACATTTCTTTAATTTCTTACAATCATATTCAACTAACTATGTATGAAAAAAAGAAAAATCATATATATCTATTTTGTTTTCATTCATTCATATGTATCTATCACACTATATTTGGTCTTTATAGCTTTTTAAAGTTTGCCTTCTATCTATTCCTCCATTCTACTCTCAAAACTATCTATCATGTTGGGTGTGAGATGTGAAATGTGAAATGTTGTTTCTATTTAGTTTTTTTGTACTTCTTTTTTTTTCTTGTACGTTATAATTTCAAACACTCAATTTAATTTTGTGTTTAATATAGCCACTCTTATTAATTGTGTTCCTTTAACATTTCTTTAGTACTAATGATTGCAATAATGTAAAATCAAGTTTCTAACTTAACTACTGTTAAGCTAAGTTTACTTTGATTGCTAGTATATATAACATTTACGTGGTTAGTTGTTGATGGTATTTTAAGAGTTAGAATATGTTGATTTTCGGCTAGTTAAAACTTTTTTCTTTTGGTATAACATTCAATTGATGAAGTTAATAGTGATTACATAATACCCATTCAATTATATATTTAGGGCATATTATAATCTATATACTACAAAGAAAGCAGGGGAGGATCTTTGTATTTTTGTCTTGCCCCTACTTTTTTGTTAAATATCTATTTTATCCTTTCTCGATGGGTCACAACTCTTTGAGTGTAGTTGTATTACATATTGAACCGGTACATTCTTTCATATATGGAGTGAGATGTATGCATGTTTAATAATAATAATAATAATAATAATAATAATAATAATAATAATAAAAACGTTTGTTTACCATCTTAAAAGGTGATTTCATACTATCCAAATTTAAAAAAGAAAAAAGAACAAAAGCTTTAGAGAGATAAACTATGAAAGTAAAATAAATTTTAAAATAAAAGAAAAATTAGTAGAAGAGGTGAAATACTTTACGAATTGCAAGTAAGTTTATAAGATCGAGTATAGAAAATATTAATACAAAGAAAATTATGATGAAAAAACAAATATTTTAGAGATAAAAAAGATTATTACAATTTTCAAATATTGAGGATGAACATATGTTTGAAAGAGCACATTTAAGAAAGAAGAACAAAGTTAGAAAAAGGATGAAAGATTTTAAAGGGAAAAAAATACATATAATTTTTAAAAAATTGAACAAAAAGAATAGAAAAAAAAAAGAATTAAAGTAGAATATATATATATATATAAAAAGCTTTGAGGGATGAATAAAATTAAGTTACTTTTCTATATACTATTTTATTCTTTTATGACATCAAAATCTTATTTATATTCTACGGAGATTTTTGATAGATTTGTAATTTAAGAGGCTTATAATTATAGCATTTTAGAAAATAAGCCATACGTTTGCATTTTTTTTTTTTTTTTTTTTTAATTACAAAAACCACCCCTAAAATATTGTGGTAGTTGTAATTATACCCTTAAACTTTTAGTCTTAAAAATTGGGCTTTCAAGATTACATAAGTATTAAAATTGGATCAAATTGCACATTTAAAGTCACATAATTATATAAATGGTAACATTTATATAAGTATGAAGGTTCAATTTTTATCATGTGCAAGTTCAATTTTTACAATTATTATAAATTTGAGAGTTCAATTTTAACACATACAGATGATTGAGACCCAATTTTTTCTATTGAAAATTTGATGGTGCAATTTGCGTCTTTTTTCTTTTGAAAAAATTATATTTTTTTTCTTTAGACAATTAAATACTATTTCAAAACTTTAAATTAAAATTTTGATATTTTCACGTGTATGGCACATGTTGATTACTAATATTTTAAAATATGATATTTCAATAAACATAAATGTAAAAGTACATGTATGTGTTGAAAACTTTATAAAATGGCAGATAAAGGGTTTAAAACCAAACTTAAAATTTACAGTAGTGACCCTTTTTGTTTTGTTTTATTTTAAACTTACCACCATGTGAGGGAATTCACACATGTAACCATTTCAAACACGTTTTTGCAATGCTTTCTTACAAATTTTGCATATTAATTTGCTATAACTTTACCAAATCAAAGATTTTAAGCGCCAAAATAAAAACTCAATCTTTCAATCATGTGAACAAAAGTTTCAAATTAAAATCTCATTTTACTTCCTTTAACATTATTATAATTATTCCATCTTAGTTTTCAACCTTTTAAAATATCCATTTTGTTACTTCAACATTTGAATTTCTTTTATTTTTTACCCATAAACATTTAAAATACTTATCTTATTTCTTAAAAACTTTTTAAAATAACCCTTTTGATTCTTAGCTTTATTTTGATTTAAACAAATTTGTAACATTCCTTCCAACATGAATATTGCTTATGTATTCAAATCACAAATAGGTAAGTGAACTTTTCAGGAAAAAAATTATATAATAAAGATTGAATAGCAAAATAATAATTATTTTTTCTTTTAAATTTATAAACTTGAAGTTTAAATATTAAAATAGAACAAACAACAAAGTTTTGGGTTGAAAACAGAATGTAAAACCAAATTTTTAGTAATAAAGAAAAACAAAACTAATTTAATATCATTTGAATGAGAGGAAAAAGGAAAAAGAAAAAAAAAAAAAAAAAAAGGGAAAAAAGAAAAAAAGAGACTAAAAATGGCATAGAATTGCATCATCAGCATTCTTCTTTTCTCCCCTTAATCGTCTGGTCTGTTAGCAGTTTTAGGAGCAAAGTACGGAATCAGAGTAAAAAGTGTGGAACCTCTACGTTCAAACCCAACCAACAGCGAGAGAAAGAGAGAAAGAAGAAAGAAGAAAGAAGAAAGAAGAAAGAGGAAGAAAGAGAGGGGGAAAAAAAAAAAAACCGAGGGAAATTGTTAGCAAATGCAACTTTGTTTATCCATGTCAATCCAAAACCTCCTTTCATTTTCAGACTCTGAAATATTCTAATCAGGGGAACATAAATTCATATTTTTGTTGTTGTTGAAGCTTCTTCTCTGAGTTATTTTCGTTTTTCACTTTGTGGGTCGGCTTTAGAATTAGTGATTTCTGTAATTTTAGGGACATTGGAGAAGAAACAGAGAGAAAAAAAACAGGGGAGGCCTCTGAGATTGTTTTTTATTATTGGGTTTTTGTTTTTAACATCAAATCTGTGAATGAATATGCAGGAAGAATGTGTGGGAGGGAATGAAATAGAGAAAGAAGGAGAAGAATGAGCAAAGAACTGGGTTGCATTGTGAGGGCCTGGGAAGTTACATTTCGAAAATCACAAACCCTTGTAAAGAAGAAGACGAAAAGCATATTCACAACAATGTCTGTGGCGCCAACGGATGATGAACCAGGCCCCACCGCTCAAATGTACCACGCCGAGAAGATCCTCTGCAATGGCGATTTCTATGCCGGCCGGTGGCTTAAGGACCTTCCTGATGGCCATGGAAAATACTTGTGGACAGATGGGTGTATGTACGTCGGCGAATGGAGTAAAGGGAAGCCGACGGGTACCGGAAAGTTCAGCTGGCCGTCTGGCGCCACCTATGAAGGCGATTTCAAGGCGGGTTTTATGGACGGGAAAGGCACGTACACGGGTTGTTCAGGGGATACGTATAGAGGTATTTGGGTTATGAATTTGAAACATGGGCAAGGGATTAAAAGCTTTGCTAATGGTGATTACTATGATGGTGAATGGCGTCGTGGTTTGCAGAATGGGCATGGCCGGTACCAATGGCGGAATGGGAATCATTACATTGGGAAATGGAGAAATGGGAAGATCAATGGCAATGGGACAATGATTTGGAGCAATGGGAAACGGTATGATGGGTATTGGGAAGATGGGTTTCCAAAAGGAAATGGGACATTCAGATGGTCTGATGGGAGTTTTTATGTTGGGATTTGGAGTAAGAATCCTAAAGAACATTCTGGAACTTATTATCCATCTGGGTCTACGGATAACAATTTGGATTGGGATCCTCAGGAGGTGTTTGATGTAGATTTGAATGATTGTAAGATATATCCATGTGAAAAGATTTCAATATATCCTTCTGATAAGGTGGTAAACCAGGCTGGATCTGAAGGGGAGTTCTTGCAGAGAGATTCAATTGACAGCCATAGTTTAGAATCTGATGTTAATGGAGCTAAGGATGGGAGTGTAAGAAATGAACTGGAAGGATCCATGGATGCTCATGTTCAAGAGTCAGATGCCAAAGGAAATGGACAACAGCACATGAGAGTACAATTGAAGGGACAGGGTGTAACAATATCTAAAGGCCATAAGAACTATGAGCTTATGCTAAATCTGCAGTTGGGAATCAGGTATCAAATGGGATCAACTTCATTTTGGTTCTTCGTTTCATTTCATTTCATCTCTCGTTTTTTCCTTTCCTTTTCCTCGTTAGGTTTCCAGTTTTGTGATTATGCTTCTAAGAGTAGCTTTGAGAATGATCATTTATGGTGATATGTATTATTGTTATATGTAATAAGCATATCAGAGTTTAGCTTTCGAACTGACTAACTTCAAAATTGCTCTATGGTTTTCTCCAACCAACCAGTTTGAAATATGATTTTTCAGGAAACGTAAACTCAATCCAAATGATTTCCAAGTTTTGAAGTTTGTAAAAACTTGAGAAATGAAGAGGAAATTATAAATTTTGCTACTCTTACCAAGCTTCTATGGAAACTTTTCAACTACCAAATTAACAACTTTGGAACACTTTGTTTTCCTCTAAAGTTAAGTAATGAAACCGTTGACAAAATTTGTTGACAAGTTGAGTGAAAGCTTCAGCATTTTCTTATTTATCTGGACAGACATTCTGTTGGAAGGCCAGCTCCTGCCTCTTCATTTGACTTGAAAGCTTCAGCATTTGATCCAAAGGAAAAGATATGGACAAAATTTCCACCAGAAGGATCTAAGTACACTCCACCTCATCAATCTTGTGACTTCAAATGGAAGGATTACTGTCCTGTAGTATTCAGGTTAGCCATAAAATAGTAACATGGATTTTCTTGCTTAATATCACTGTTGTATTTCTTTCCAGTGATCATTTGTATTGTGGGTAAGTTATCTAGGAAATGGTTTTATGTAACTTCTATAACTGTATCTTCAAGACAAAAGATCATTATCTTCTTATTCAACTATATCATATGCCAACACAAGTCTTTGATAACCCAAGATGTCTGAGGATGCCATCATTGATAACATAATTGAAGAAC
This sequence comes from Citrullus mucosospermus, assembly GCA_030954485.1. Taxonomy (NCBI): domain Eukaryota; kingdom Viridiplantae; phylum Streptophyta; class Magnoliopsida; order Cucurbitales; family Cucurbitaceae; genus Citrullus; species Citrullus mucosospermus. The sequence goes on along the minus strand of CM062055.1, from coordinate 8,102,050 downwards.
AATGCTGAAAACTCCCATATTGATCAAATAACTTTTCTTTGTAGAAAACATACATACATGTTCCACTTCACTATTACAAATGGAATGAAATAGTGCAGAGCCTCACGGATCATTATATCCATATTTAGGACTCTAAGGAAGTTGTTCAACGTGGATCCAGCGGATTACATGATATCGATATGTGGGAATGATGCCCTACGGGAACTTTCCTCACCTGGAAAAAGTGGCAGCTTCTTTTACTTAACCCATGATGACCGCTACATGATAAAAACCATGAGAAAGGCAGAAGTCAAAGTGAGTTTTCCTTGTCCTTGTTGCTTCAAATTCCTTGCTTCATCTGCACCACAAATTTAAAGTTGAATCCTGTAAGAAGAACACAATATAGTTTCTCTTGTCTATGCCTCATGTTGTTTCCCCTGAACTATTTTTCCTTTTTCATATTTTCTTTTTCAAAGTTTGTTTGATCAGCTTGCTGCTTCCACTGAAGTAAAAGACATATTAGGCTATGCATCTAACATATCTCTTGAATTGAAAGCTCTACTACAATTTCTCGTGTATAATTTACCAATAACACCTGCAATAAATTGCAGGTTCTCATACGGATGCTGCCAGCCTACTACAAGCACGTTCAAGACTTCAAAAACACTCTGGTTACCAAATTCTATGGTCTTCATTGTGTGAAATTAACGGGCACTACCCAGAAAAAGGTAATGAGGTAAATATTATAGCATCATTATGAAGCTTAATTTTCTTCCAATTGACAGTCTGGGAAATACAGGTGCGGTTTGTCATTATGGGGAATCTGTTTTGTTCGGAGCATGCAATTCACAGGCGATTCGACTTGAAAGGTTCCTCCCTTGGTCGTACAACTGATAAGCCAGAGTCAGAAATTGATGCAACAACAACCCTTAAAGATCTCGATTTAAATTATATATTTCGGTTGCAAAAGATTTGGTTTGACGAATTTTGCAGGTAAATCCCTCGGTCCAATCTCTTCACTCGGCATGTTTGTCATCAAACATTTGGTTGCAAGCTGTTCTCTCTCTGATCCTGTGCATCACAGAATCTTTTTTACTAGGATGTATACTGTTGGAAGTTTATAACTTCCTTCATCATGGAAGTACAATAAAAGTTTTAAACTCAGTCTATTAATTTGCTTCAAACTTATTTGGAGAAATGGACCAAGGTTTTAAGGAAGATACATACTTTTGTTATAGGAGTGATAGTATACATGGGACATGTGACATATTTTTGTTTAAGGAACTGTAAGGAAGAGTCTTCTCGAAATGCAATTGCCCCTGTTCTATGCGGAGTCATCTTGTACTGGGGGTTATTTGATCAGTAATGAATCACAATCCCATGTTCTTGAATTGGCTTGAGATCCTTTCAGACACTGTTGATAATTGGGATGTGGTTTAGGATCTGCTTTGTTTGGAAATTGTTAAAATTGACATTAATGGGTTGTCATTTAGTTTATAACCATGTAATTGACCGTTAAACCGTGGTTTCTGGCTATAGATCATGCTATCACAATGAGTTAAAAAGAGTCGTATGTTTCATTTTCTTAAATTGTTGAGTTCTTGTTTCATATGTACTTATAAGGTTCTAGGGTGCTTCCAATAGGCATCAAATTGATGTCATCAATGACTAACTGCCTTTCTTCTCTCCCCCATTTAAAGTTTGGAATTGGATGTATGCAGGCAGGTGGACAAGGATTGCGACTTTCTTGAACAGGAGAGAATTATGGATTATAGTATGTTGGTCGGTCTTCACTTTCGAGAAGCTTCGCAGAGGGAATCGGGCATGCCAAACGGTCATCATTCTGGAAATTGTACTCCCATTGGTTAGTTTTTTTCACACAATTATTTGTCTTTCTGTAGCTCAAGCCATTCATTATCACTTAATGGTCAATCTCTCTTTTGGACTCATTTTTGCAGGAAATGGTAACCATGATGGTGAAGCACATTCATTCTTAACCAGAATGGACTCTTCGAGGTATGTAAGACTGTCAAAATTGTAACAAATTAGTTATAGAAATCGATCTTAATTCTTGACAAAAACATTATATGAAATTCAGTGATAAATATGTTCAACTCTATTGTATAAAAGTTTCAAGAGTAGTTGATCAGAAACTCTGTTCAGAATTGTTTTTCTTTTCAAAACTGTCTTTAAAAGCTACGACCCAACTTAACTTCTAAAGCTTAAACTTTGTTACATCTATTGAAATCAGTATTAACATATTTGTGATTTTGAGTGGAAGATTTAGAAGAACCTTGTGAACATAAAAGAAACTCTTAAAAGAAGTTTATTTATTTGTGTACTTGTATCTCATAATGTTTTATTCCTACTGTATGATTACTGTACAGGTGGGCTTCCACAAGTTTGGGCATTAACATGGAAGCAAAGGCTGAAAAGACTGTGAGAAAAGGTGATTGGGAAGGTCAGCTGATTGGAGAACCCACAGGAGAGCGATATGATGTTGTACTTTTCTTTGGAATAATTGACATACTACAAGACTATGACATTAGCAAGAAGCTTGAACATGCTTACAAATCAATGCAATATGATCCGACATCGATCTCTGCTGTTGATCCAAAGCAATACTCAAAACGGTTTCGTGATTTTGTCTTCAAAGTTTTCGTAGAAGACACTTGAAAGCAAAACATGTCAATTTTGGCCATATTCTTCGACTTCCAGCCAGCGTTCCATGTTCTCTTTGAGTCCTATGGCAATGGGAATTTTCCAGCAGAGATGGCTCTACACTTTCAGATTTATGCTTGTCAATTAGAACTTTTTCAAACCAAGTTTGATACATTCTTTTTTAAAAATTATAGCCATATAAGTATTAATTGTTCTAGTTTAAGTTGTAGATTAAAGTTACAGAAAATTCCTACCTACAATTTGTAAATTTGTATACGAAGGATAAGAACCAAGATACATAATATCCATATAATGATTAAACCATTCTTTCATAAATATGTTTGCTGTTATCTTGTTGCTCCAGTTCAATAAATGCCACAAAACAAACACAATTTCGTTGGTATTAGATCGTAACCATGCTTATGTACAACATCTTTTACCTCAACAAACTTAGGGGAAAACTTAGGGGAAGGATTGAACTGTCGACCTTCCAACAGATTATACTCAATGATGTTCAGATCGTATACCCTTTATACCACCCTTAATGATTCTTCAGACAAAATTATAAATATAAAAGAAAAAAACTGTACTATATTACATATATTTACAGCTACAGCCTACAGGAAACAATACGTGGATGTTTAGTGGAATAGTGTAGTAAGGACCAAACTCGCTCAAATGCCAAATTAAAGCTTTCAGCACCTGGTCCTATGGCTCCCCTTCCTATTTGTTATAAACCATACAAGCTGTATTCAGTTAACTATTCCATACGATGGATCACTGTTGACTGGCACCATCCATCTCGGAACTGAGGTTTAGTCAACCCGGTATAACATAATGTACATGATGAGTTGATTACCATGGTTCCGAGTTCTTACCAATGAACTTTCGAGCAAATGAGGGTCTGCTCCAACCATCTTCCATCATAATAAGTGCAAGGCGTTTCATCAAGTTATCCACAGCTTCTTCCTCCTGGCAACTTAACGTGCTGGCTGGACTAGAGGAGCTCTGCAGTGGTTGGCTAAATATGATCAGTTCACTGAAGGTTGGCCAATTTATAAGTTTAAAGAGATAAAATGTACCCTTTTTCCCTTTCTTTTTCTTTTCATTTTATTTAGATAAAACGTACCTTTGTTTCCTGATACAATTTCAAATACTCCAGAGATTGCTCATAAAAGCCACAATGGTAGAGAAGGATGCTATAATCTCTCAATTCCTTCGAATCAACATCAAGGAGGATGAGCCGCTCACATGCTGCAAGAAGAATAATAAGCTTATGGATTAAGATCAAGTAAACGTGGAAGTAACAGAATTTTTTTCCTCAAGGAGAAAACAAGAATACTTGGTGTCAATGAGGATGAGAGAAAATTAAAAAGAAAAGAAAGAACTGTTTGAGCTTGTAGAAACCCGCATAGTTTGAGGTCTAATTGGGGTTCAGAATGAGGCTTGTACTGAGATCCAATGGACTAACGTTTATCTTAGTGAGGTTTATTAGGACTCCAAACAGTACTTCCATTCTTTGAAAAATCCAGTTAGAAAAGGAAAACAAAGCTGTTATCCATTTAATATGGCTAACTAGTCTCTTCACCATTTGCTTGCTTTTTCTCTTGTTTGCATCATACGCTAGAAGTTACATCACAGGAAAATGAATGGGAGCCTAGCAAGCTTTAAATACTAGGAAGTGGGCTGTGTTTCCTCAGTTTCTTCCCAGCAAGCCTTAAATACTTCATCAATTTGCTAACTATCTGACCAATATTAATACGGGTCTTTCAGATAGCCAAGTAGTTGTGGAGAAGGGTTTGTAAGTATTCAAAAGGTCATCGGGTGGAGGTTTTATTAATAAATAGACTGTAGTCTAACAAACTCAAAGAGAAAGAATGGTAGTTTACCAGATAACGCACGCCTCATATCTCCATAATGCACACTGGTCCAAACTCCACGTTCTAGCCTGTGTTGAGCAGCCTTTGCAGACGCAAGCTGAAAGCCACTGGAAAAAAAGGTGGAAATGCGAAAAACAAAGACATTAATGCAAATATATACGAGGACTAACTGGAAGGGGAGGGAGTGACGGACGTAAAGAGTAATTAGATGGTGAATTTGGTGATACAAGGCAATTGGATGGATGTTTGATTGTTCGAATTACTTCTCAGTTCTCTAAAAGTAGGCTATGCTGCAGATTTAAATAGTTGAAATACCTTTCCTCAAATGCATTCGAGCTATCACAACAGTTAGCAACATCAGCGGCCCTTAAGAATAAACTTCTGGATTGATTTTGTTGAAATGGCCAAAAAGATTCCTTTAAATTACTTAAGATCTGCATTCATGTACACACATACAAACACAGTAAATCAGACCTTATCTAGATTATGAAAATAATAGTTAGGACTAAGTTATTTGTTTGTTTGTTTGTTTTTTTAAGTAAAAAAAAAAAAACTTGCTTTCAAGAAATGACTGTGATGCAATTTCAACTATATAGCTGGAGTGGAACAACGGTGCTGTTGAAGACAAGTTTGAAGAAAATTCATTACTGGTGCTTTGATCAACTCCACGCTTTCTCCCCGAACTAGTGGTTTATTTTAAAAACTCAGATTTCTTTGTATATAATCCCCATAAAGTTGCTTTGATTATAGGGATGCCTTCAAAAATAGAAAAACCGTTGAAGATAATTATAAATATAGCAAAAATTTTATTTTATATCAGAGATAAATTGCGATAGACCCAAATAGACATCTGTATCAGATAGACCCAAATAGACATCTCTACCAGATAGATCCAAGTAGACATCTGTATCAGATAGATGTCTATCTGGGTCTATCGCGGTCTACCATAAATAGAAAGTAAAATTTTGCTATATTTGTAAATAATTTGATATTTTTTCTATTTATAATAATTTTTCTTGATTATATTGGCCCAAAATAATGTAGCACATTTTTCAATCGCATGCCCAGAAAAAAAAATGAGGAGCTATTAATTTTAGCATCTTCGTAGAAAACCTAGGAGCTCCCAAAAGCTTGTAAGTTGTAACATCATCAGCCAAATCTTGCTACTAGAAGGTGAGTAAGAAACTTTGATTTACTAAAGATACAATCTTTATCTATTAGGGTAGGAAAGATTCCCCTTGTCTAATGTTAACCATATATTGTTGGTCTTCGAAATCATTTCATGTTTGAAGTTTTAGTCACTAACAAATCTAAGAGTTTGGTTATTGGTATCAACTGTGATTCCTCCAACTTGAACTCATAGGAAGGGCATAAAAAAGTAAATCCAAAGAAAACCAACTTTTCAACAATGACTTCAAATAGTTCGAGTTGTTTTTCAGTTGGACTTAGTTCGAAAGAAATAATGGCATCTTCAACAACTTCTCAACTTTTGATAAGCCATAGCTTTTCTTATATAAAAAGAATCACTCTTAGTCTAAGTTTTACTCCCCTTCTCTTGTTATAGTCTCAATGATCTAATAGCTAACCGGTAACCTTTTTAAATAACTATCTTCGATAGGACCAAGAGTAATTACCTCCACCAAGAGAGTTTGAGTTGTTACTATGTGTGGTTGATCAGATTCCTTGCTTTTCAGTTTATGGTAGCCTGTGGGAAGGCTATAATCATCATGAGGATGATATATCTCTACATCAAAATCTAGAAGACTCCATAAACGAAGCATTTTCAGAATCTCTGAGTATATGAGTGAAAGTAGTGCAGCTGAGCCTGTACGATGGGTCATGACCTGTCAACATGAAATAAAACATTGCCAACAATAATTCAATTCTATTAAAAAAAATCTCAAAATAGAAAATAGAGGGCAGAATCTTTTACCGTGTGAAGATATAGAGCTCGTGGTTCTGATTGAGCTTTAGAACCGATTCTTCTGAAACCCTAAAATGTGATATATGTCATGGGCAGAAATGTGAAGCACTGAGACCCATACTGGATTCAACAGGTCCAATTTAAAAACCTTACCTTCATGACGTACATATACCTCTCTATACTTTCCAAAAAGATTTCAGGTGACGAATTGAATGAAGATTTGTAGTGAGTACAATAGCCCATGGAAAGATCACTTAGTCTATGAATAAATGCATCGACAGGAAGAGGAACAGATGAATGAGATACCAAGGAATCATCCTCTGCTGCAATATAAAGAGCAGCTTTCGCCAAATCAACACGCCTATTAATGCTAATACTTGTTTCCCTCTCTATCTTAGATAAATAGTGAATCTGAGTCAAGAAACCCTTCCTAGCCTCCTGCATAGTTATTGAGTATCAAAATAAGATTTATCCAGGTAATTTGAGCATATGTCAACTGGTTAAGATATTATAACTTTGAACAAAAATTTAGACATTTGAATCTCCCCCCCCACATATTGTTCATCTCAACCAAGGGAGAAAAAAAACGAAGAGAGATTTATTTGACAAATGATAACCATTTTTTTGCTTTAAGGAAATAGAACACTTCTTTGATTTTTGATAACCATGTTAGGCAGGGCATTGTCAAAGCATGAACGAAGAGCACAATTATCAAACTACCAATAAACACAACATATATTACAAGTGTTCAAGAATCTTTAATGTTCAGTCAATAAATTTAACAAAATAGGAATAAAGTGTTCCGATCCATGAATAAGCATGGTTAAAGCTAATCAGTGAGCGATCAATAGTTTGAATCAACATTGTACCTTATAAGAACCTAAAGAGCAAAGGAAAATAAACCTTAATTAATCAGGGCCAAACTGTAGAATGTCTTATCACATGAGCTCAGTGGATCAAATTAATTTATTGTTTTTCAAAATTAAGGACCAACTAAATAAGGGATGTGAATCCGAAAAAAAGCAAATTAGCAGAAGGGTGTTGTGGATCAAAAGCAGTGGGCTAATAAATGAGAAGAATGAATTACCTTGGCATAGGTGGAGTCAATTCCAGAAGAATCCATGGCATCGTGGAGAAGGAACTGGAAATCCTTGGAAGAATTGGGTTGCTGAAGAAACCCAGCAGAACAAACCAGTCGAAAACACGGGGGAGAGGAATGAGATGAAGATGAATTGAATTTGGAGAACTTGGAAGAAGAAGAAGAAGAAGAAGAAGAAGAAGAAGAAGAAGAAGAAGTAAGCCTTGGAATGCATAAGGAAGCAAAAGCAGAAGCAGAAGCAGAAGCAGAAGAAGCAGTGAAGGAACTCATTGTCATTGCCACTTGGAATCCAAAAGGACGGAGAGAGAAATGGAGAGCAGAGATGAAGACGGAGAGATACAAAATATCTTATGAACATGGCACGTGGAGGAGTGAACGTATATTTAAATGATCCTTATTTAAACACCCGGCCCCACCAAAAGAAAAGCTATGTAAATGCAACCTAAAGTTGCTAGTCACAACTATTTTTATTACTGCAAAAATATGGCCTATGGTATGAATTTGGTGTGTATATATATATATATTTTATTAAAAGTGCATAAGCAATATTTCCTATTGTATCGATCCGAGTACAGATTAACACAATAACGAGGAGTATTTGGAGTATTCCATGATCAATTTCTCAGGATACCGAATACCAACTAAAAATGTTATATTTTTGAGTTTTGATTTTGATTTACATTTATTTCTTACATTTCAAAAAGGTTATATTTTGAACTATAAGTTTTTCGTTTTTTGTTTTGGTCTCATTTTGTCCATAGATTTTGACATTCACATTTTTATTCTTTATTTTTCACTAACAACTCACTTTTCAATTCATGGTGTTAATGTTTATTTATTAATTAACACTGAAGAATTAAATTAATTATAATTATTTTAAGGGCACTTGTAAATAGAGCCAAACAAAATACATTAATTAGGCCTATAGTCTACATATTTGTTGTTTGCAAAAATGGCAAAAACCCAAGCTCATCCTGCATGTAAATAATGTAAAATATCACAAATGCTTTCACTACTAATATACACTTGCTTGATAAACTTGATACACTTTACTTATATACTTGGTATACTTGTCAATCATGCACTCGTTTATACGACTGATAAACTTGATACACTGGATTTTATACTTAATATACTTTACTTAAATTTAGGAAGAATAATATTATTATATTTCTTCTTATTTTTCTAAAACAACTACAAGGTCTTCTTATATAGGAGAAAGACCACCAACCAATAAGGAAAGAAATATTACGAATATAAATAATAAATACATACAAAATAAACAATAAGTATTAAAAATATAAAGAAATCCAACAACTTAAAAATGATGTACTTGACTGATAAACTATTGATAAATTTGTCAATCATTCACCCGTTTATACTGTTGTTAAATTTGATATACTTAGCTGATAAACCTTAAAAATGATGTACTCTTTTATAATGTTGATACATTTATCTAATATACTGTTGATATACTTGATTGATATATTGTTGATATAATGATGAAATTGAACTCTTCTCCTTCACTTGAAATGTATATCATGTTTATAAAATGAAACAAGGATACTTTATTGATTTACTCCATGTTCCAATATACTTTCAACCTTTAATATTAAGTATACAAGTTTACTGGTGTACTTTGATATTATATATATATATCATCTTATTGATATACTTTTGGTATTATACACGCAAGAGTTAATTTTTATTAGTTTAGTTAGGATATAAGTTATGTGATTCATACACCTTGAATATTGAAACACTCTGTTAAAGAGCGGAAGTTAATAGAAATTGGGTTTCTTAATAACTACTCCAAGAACAAGGTTCTCATCGCAAAATGTTTCTGAAAATCGTCTGATTTGATGAATTACTCAAGTACTAGATGACCGGTGATTCCTTCATTAGATTTGCAAGCAAAATTGACTGAAGTGAAGGTCATAATAAATAAATAAATAAATAAAATTGAGAACCAAAAGAAGCTCATATTAAAGCCGACAATGGAGTTTTTGGTGAAGCACTAAATCAGAATTACGGTTTTGAAGATTATGCCACTTTCTAATCGGTTTCTTCTTCTTCTCTATGAACAAAGTAACCGGAGATTGTTAAATGGGACAATTTTTAAATATATATAAAAATATATATATATATATATATATATATATATATATATCAAAATTTAAAATTTTGTGAGGCAGTATTGCAAAACTATATTATTAAATTGCTACTCATTGCAAAAGAAAAATCAAAATATTTACAAATATAACAAAATTTTACATACGTGATAGCTACCTGTGATAGATCATAATCTATCATGACACAAATAGACACAAATAATAGTCGATTCACAGTCTATCACAAATAAACTAATATTATGCTATTATTTGTAAATATTTTAAATCATTTGTTTATGATTTGTCCAAAATCTCCCCAAATGTCATTTCCTACAGCTAGATATTCCTAATTTTCTTATGCTAACAATTTCTTGAAACTTATTCTCTCTATAACATCCAAAAACTCGTAGATACTACGAAACCTATTTAACATCTAGCAAAGAAAGTTCAACTAAATTGTAGATCAGACTGAATTTTAAAATTATAAACTTAAATCTAAGCACAGGACTAAAATGGCACTTTAACTTCTTTTTTATGTTCAATCATTAAAACTAGAGGGGAAAAAAAAAAACAAATGAAACCAAATAATATAGATACTGATCAGTGCACTCAATTCAAAATTAGTCTAACTATTGAAATTGATCAGAAAAATCTTGTTTTCAGGCTATGTACATCAAATCTTGTGGGACTTCCACAATCAATACAGATGGCAACTGTTTTGCAGAGTCAGAATCATTGAATCTTCAACATACACAAAAAAGCTTTTCATAGGAGGCAAGGATTGCAACAAGACAGCAGTATAGCAAGTACAACAGTTGTGTCATTTTCAATTGCTAGCCAAATTCTTAAAGCTTTAGGAGAAGTTGGGATTGGATTGGGGGAGCCTAAGAGAATTAGTAATGAACTGATTTTTGGAAGAGCAAGTTAATAAAAAGAAGACAGCCTAACCAACTTCTAATGCAACAGAACAAGTTAAACACCAATGAACTGAGAACTGTTTTTATATATATGGGGAAAGAAGAGCTGAGGCTTGCTACAAAGCTGGAAATTTCTTCCTCTTGTTGACCCCACAACTACAAAATCATCTGCCTCCTATGTACAAGTCAAAATAGCAGACAAGGTGATCATTTTTTAAACCTCTGTATTATAGAGGAGGGGTTGGTTCCTGAGCTATTCAAATGCCAAGACACCATCACTATTGTTGACTGCCATTTTGAGCTTCTTCTTCTGGAATTGGAGTCAGCTCTCCACCAACATTTTTATTCTCATTTTCCTCAGAAGCAGAGTTCCGGTCTCGGTTTCTATTTGGACGAGGTTTCCTAAAGTACTTGGCCACAAACATTTCAGCCATGTCAGGATACTTGCCTTTGATGAAATTATCAAGGCATTTACGATATGAAAAGTCCTCTTTATGGCCATCGGTTGTCACGACATAAAAACACCTGCTTTCCTGAAAACTGCTGTGCCGACTAACCTGCCAAGTTCAAGCACTAAAGAACGTAAGATATCCTCAAATGTCCATTACATCGTAAAAAACGGGAGGAAGGTCCATAACAAATGAAGATTAAGGTGCAATCTACTTCCAAATAAATCTCACACAGTGCCAGCAATCAGTTTCCAAATTATAAATGAATAGGGTGCAGAAGTACTGCTTGACTCATCACTCAGCAAGGTTGAAAGGGATTAAACATCATCTAAAAGTTTCATTATTATTATGATTGTGATTATTATTATTGTACAGGAACTTAGCTTTCGAGAAAAAGTGACAGAATACAAAAAGGGGCCCAAAATAAAACCTAATGCGCTAACAATATAAAGAGCTCTAATCCAAAATTAATTACAAGACCAAGAGAATAATTACAAAAATCTTTCGATATAGCCATCCAAAAAGAGTCGAACATTGGTAAGAGCCAACACCTACCACCAAGACCTCTCAATCCCTCTAAAAATTTTATAAATCCTTTCAGACCAAATAGGAAAGAAACCAGTTCGCCAAAAAGGTTCATCCATTATCTCAAAAAGAAGGCGAGTGGAATAAAACCAAACATCATAGAAATATCTTCTATAACGACTACGATGGTGAAATCAGAATCAAAAACTCTGCCAAAGGAAGTTGGCTTTAAAGATGCTTAGAAATGTTAACTACCAAGGATAACCTTTCACCTTCCATTCAAAATGCTTTAAACTGACAAAAAAGAGACATGGCAGAGAAATTGAATAAACAAAAGGAATAGCTTTAAGGTAACAACTGTCATTAGTTTTACAGGTCAGATTTTTTTTTCACATGAAAAAAAAAAAATTCTAATAAACTTAAAAAATTAATAACAGTTGGAGAAATATACCATGAAGTGATCAATTCCAGCGCCCATTTTTGCAGCTTTGTCAGGATGGAAGTTGAATACACTTTCAAGTACAAAGGACTGATCTTCAGCAGACAGAGGATCCCCATCGTTGTACCTTCGCACAAAAAATTCATGAATGAAAATTTAAATAGAATGACAATGTTCAAGAACCAGTGTTAATTACATATTGGTGAACCAGTGTCAATGTTAATGGAAAAAACGGAAGAAAGAAGAACCAAAGTTGTTTTATACGCAACAAAAATAAATTGAGGACATGAATCTAAATACATTGGCAGACTTTATGAGCAAGTATACACAGAAAAAATGTTTATGAGAAAATATCCTTCTCTTATTCCAACTAAATACTAAGGTCTTGCCTCGGTCCTATCATTTTCTCTGGCCACTACAACCAGACTATGAATGTTTTCACTCATAATCAGATCCATCCTTTACGTCTACTATTTATAATAAAACAAAATTACTAAAAGCAACCAATGTGCTTTCTGGAAGCAAAGAGGTAAACACAAATCATCATGTTAAGTGAAAGCATTCAGAGAGAATATGTACCCAGATTGATGCATAACTTTTCTGATAGATTGCATTATGGGTTCAATATCTGCAAGAATATCTTGTTCTTCGGTTGTAAACATATCCAACCGTTGTCCAGATGCAGTATATATTCCACGTACATTAGCATCGTCATTTAAAATTCCAGGGGATTTTGGAGGACGGTTCTTTCTATTTTTCCACTCTCCAGCATTTCCGCCCCAACCTTTTGACCCTTGATTCTTCTTATTATCCCATCCTTGTGAACTTGTCTGTTCGCTAGATTCTTTATGAGAAGCCCAGCCATGAGAAACGTCTGGTGATTTTTGTTGTTCCCAACCTAACGAAGTTTCTGGAGGTTTCAGTTGACTAAATTGTGTATTTGAATCATCCTGAGATCCCCAACTAAATTCTTCAGGTGCCTTCTTCGGTTGCCCCCAAGAACTCTGTGTGTCATTCTGGGATCCCCAACTTTCTGAAGCCTGGGTAGATTTTTGTTTGTCCCATGGCTTATCCATCTTCTCCTGAGAGTCCCAACCTCCTGTATCAGAAGATTTATGCTCACTGGTAACTTGATCAAACCCATGACCTGATCCTTCATGGGACTCAATTTGGGAGCTCCAGCCATGTCGATTTGATTCATTGTTAACATGTGAAGGTTTTATAACTTCCCGTGATTTCTGTTGCCCCCAGACATCATTGCTAAATCCCTGGCTAGCCTCTGGTGATTTCTGCTGATCCCAAGAATGATTGAGGGCAATTGAATCACTATGCTCCATGGCTTTGGATGAAAAGCTATCCTTTGAGTCGCAAACAGTTGGAGAACCCCAACTAGATGTCCGTTGGCTCTCCATCCTTTGGGTGGCCCTGCTATCCCATCTATCAGACACCTTCTCTCGGTCCATTGATGCCTGGCCATCATTCCAGCCTGCTACAGATTGATGATCATCTCCAGAATTCTTGCTCCAACCCTCTGCAGAACCCCAGCCATTGGTTTTGGTAGAAACTTCTTGCACTTGAACCTGGAATGATTCAGCTTTATCCTTCACCTGACTAGACCAACTATCTTCTGTTTTAGAAGTTTCTCTTGACCAAGCCTTATCTTCCCATCCACTAGATTTGGAGGCCATCTCAACCTTTTTATGGAAGGCATCTTGTGTTTCAGTTTTATCGTTCTGCAAACCAGACCACGAGTTTGATTTTTCTGGTGCTGTTTCACCTTTAAAGCTATCAACATCTTTAGTTTTTGTCCCCCAAGTAGATGCAGTATCCCAACCTCCAGATTTTGGAGTATTCTCCATGGAAGTAATGGAATCTCGTTCAACTTCTTTCGTACCAACATTTGACCAGTCATTGTTGTTTGATGTCTTAGTAGCTTTATTTCCCCAACTTGGCGTAGTATCCCAACCAGAGTTTGAAATATTCTCTGGGGCATTTGTAATAGCCGCATCGGGTTCAGCTTTTCGCCCCCAACCAGACCAGTCATTGTCATCGGACGAGTTAGTAGCCTTCCCATTTTCATTATTTTCCCATTGCCCACCACCAGTGGAAACAGCCCCAAGAGATGGGGCCTTTTCCCACTTTGATTCTCCAGGATAATTATCCAAACAGTGTTCAAATTCAGCACTATCTTCAAAAACTGGCTTCTCAGAAGTAGAGAAAGGCTCTGGGGACAAAGCCAACTCACCATATTCATCTTCTACCATTATATCCTCAATCTCTTCACCTAGGCACGCAGACGTTGACTCTTCTGATTTACCACTTCTCACCATGTGTAAAAAGTTATAAACATCCACAACCTCATCTTGTTTGCATCCTAACTGGAACAGGGGAAAAAAGGTGCGTGAATGAGTTGAACCATAAAAAAGATCATTGAAGGAACAACAATAATTATAGTAACAATAATAATTGATCGATACCTCTTTTTGGTCCCAGAGGATGTCAAACCTGGATCCCGTACCAACAGCAACATGTTTACCCCAAGAACAGGAAGCCACTATGCTTGATAAAGAATCCTTGTGACATTTCTCAGCAGCTCTCTCAAAACATTTTCTTGGTGTCTGTAAATCCATAGAGCAAGATTGTATGACCGGCAGTGTATCAAAAATTAATTAAAAAAGGAAAATAGGAGCTCGATTTCGTATTTAGAGAGTGAGAAGGACTTACAAACAAAGTTGCTTCTGTAAATGGTACTTGAATACTCAGTGCACGAGATAATGCTTTATATCCACTTGAATTGAAGCCAATCATATTTCCTGTGCATGTCATACTGTTTGCCAGCAGAATGAGATGATCTCCAAGAACACCTTTTGAAACCATGGACACTGACTTTGAAAGCCGCTGCATATAAACCATCTTATATATAATTTTCTTCAACAATAGTCATTTACCTATTTATTATTAAGTCACCTACAATGCAAGTATTTACCATTCTTTGGAAAGTTTTAGCTAGAATGAAACAAGTACCATAGTTATACATGATTAAAAAAAGCTGACTTCTAGAGGAAAATGAGATCCCGATATGGGGAATACATGTAAAGCCTACAACCTTCCTATATATTTTTACAATTGGAAAATTTTTCCCGTCTACCTTTCAAATGTCCTTTCCTTAATGACATCTATATATCAGAAAGAAAGAAAGAAAGAAAAGTAGTCAACCTCTCTAAATGGTTCAATATCATCCATCAATTAACAAAGTAACAAACACCCAAAAAAAAAAAAAGTGTCTGCCTTTAATACACATAAAGAGAGACACGTGGAGAATTTGGGTCATAATTTTAAGCACAACTAGTGGGACGGAAAGAATCAAAAAATAAAAACATAAGCATTATCAAATTTGTAGAAACGAAGATTTTGTTAATCCTTCTGCAATTCAAAGTAGCCTATTTGTTGGGGTCAGTGCGGAAGGTTCCTAAAGATTATATTCCTTTGTCTCCTCTTCTGTATCTGGTAATTTATCATTTTGCAGAGATTTGAGATCTTGATTTTGGGCTTTGTGGGACTTTGTGAGTTTTGATACTTTAACTTGAAATTTTGGGTATTCTTTTGGTCACTAAGAAAATTGGTCTTAAAATTCGATAAATGGAGGGGAGTAATGAGAGTATCTATACAAATTGTTTTCAAATTGATCATTTTTCAACTCAATAACATCAATGATTGATTGGGTATAGAAATTTCTTATAATTATGTTTGGACATGCTCAGAAATTTAACAGCTCCTATTTATTTGGCCGTTTTAGGGATTGGGAAACAGAAAGGAGATTATGTGTATTGAAGAAGAGCGGGCAAAAGGAGGAAATTGAAAAGTATTAGGTCATAGATTGAAGTAGGGGGAGAGATGAAATGGAAGAGGGGAGTGACGGGGTGTAAATTACAATTTTTGCCCATAAACTAATGATAATGGCATTTTTCAACTTTTTTTAGAGGTTTAAGGGCATTAATACAAATTTCTAGGGTGTAGATAACAGTTTTTGTCCATATACTAACAGTAAATCCACTTTTTGAACTATTTTTGAAAGTTTAAGAGTACTATTGCAACAAAGTCCAGGGGTATTTTCTATACCTTAGGGAGAAAAAGAGGAATTGGAAACAAACATTTCCCCTAAAAGGTACCAGAGGACCAAGCAGTTACATAAAGGCTCTCGATTGGTCTTTATTCCCCTTCATTTAATGTGACCAAATGTCCATGCTTTAATTTTATGAATAAGGCACTGTGTTCCTCCAAATGCACTAATATAGTTGATTTCTTCATTCGGTTTTGGTTTTATGGGTTGTTGGGTTTCTTATTGGTTTTGTCGAAGTTGGAGTTGGCTGTCTCTCCCTTGGCTTGTCTCATAATATTTGCCCTCATCACATGGTTGTTTGCTCTCACAGGATCAGATCCTGTGGTTTTTGGAATTTCATTCAAGCACCAATTTGCTCCTTTATGAGTTGTGTTTGAATTTTGATTGTATTTGCTTTACTTGCTGAATTAATTCTTAGGGATAATATTTTGCAGATTTTGGTTGGTCCAATGTTGAAATCTGGCCCTCAATTGCTTTGGAGCAACACAATCAAAGCTCTGTTAACAGAATTATGGTTTGAAAGAAATCAAAGGGTCTTCAATGACAAAGCAACTCCTTGCTTGAATCGATTCGAAACAAGACTTAATGCCAAACCCTGTGAAGATTTCTAGATTCAGGATATAAGCCCTAATTGGTTGGCTTTCATTCACTTTGAGCCTTAGTTTATGTTCTTCAATGCGGCTTCGTTCTCAGTCTTGTCTATCATTAGAAGCCATAGTCTCTGAACTTGCATTGTGTTCCCGATGGGTTTGTACTTCATTAGTATTGGTACTGGTTTTTTCTTGTAATTTCTTCTTGGATTTGCCCCTTTGTTTGTGGGTAGTTGTTCTTGTATTATTGTTCTTTTTGCTTCAAACTGCTTTTGCCCCACTGTATTTGGGGTGTATTACTATTGTTATGTTTGGGCTGTTTTTGGACTTCGGAGATTTTGCTTTTGTTCAGATATGATGAGAGTGTCAAGGGAGTGTCAACCTAGTTGAGATGACTAGGTGCACTCACTGATCCGTAGATCTTGTATCTTGAGCATTAGTCTCATTTCAATAATTCAATGAGGAAACAAGAAAAAAAAAAAAGAAAGATATTCAGTTATGGGCCATATTTGGTTGTATTTGCTTTATTTTGCTTATTCTATTCCATTGTACTTTGAGCAATACACTCTTTTCATTTCATCAAATGATGGAAATATGAACATGTGATATGTGAGATATCTATCTTCTTAATTTAATATCAATAAAAAAACGTCCAAGGAAAGGAAACTTGATTGTACTAGAGTAGAACTAAGAAATGCGTTCTCTCTTGGAGAGTTTCATTGGGCTGATCCAAAAATTACACTACAGAATCTTATCTTTAAAAAATTACACTACAGAAAAAGGTTCCAATTGAAGTACTTGGTTGGGACAAAACCAAGCGTACTCATCATACCTGGATCATTTGATCAAAAGCACATGAAATGCCAAGCAGTTCCTGAACTTGTTTAATCGCATAAGGAACAGATCGGCTGGTATCAATCAAATGCATAACAGGTAGGCAACAGTCCAGCACATTCCTCCATGCATCACCATTTTGTTTCACTGCCGATTTTTCCAAACAGACATCTAAGGCTAGTTCACCATCCTGCCACCTGGAAGGATTTTTTTGCCAGCTTGTTGAATCTGGACTAATCCAGATCACATTTGCAGAACTGATCCGAGGGTCACCTATTGAATTGATGAAAAGGTTGTCGGAAAAAAGAAATTATGGGTTTAAAGTAAATTTACAAATATTGAGATATTAATAAATTAGACTCATTTAAACTATTTAATGCACGCTCTCTATATTTTGGAGCAGATTATTTTATTATTATTATTATTAGTTTCAACTACTAAGATTTAGATAAGAAAGATTTCATTAATTAATGAAAGGGAAAACCCCAAAAGCCAATGGGCAATTACAAGAAACATTTCCAATTGGAGACTAAATAAGACGAGCTAAAATGATTAAAAGGGTGCTTATCCTTGCACCAATAAAAAGCAGTAGACAAGACCATATCTATAAATCTATCAAAAGAGGAGAAAGAGTCCTTGAAAATACGACCATTGCATTTTCACCAAAGAGTCCAAAAGAAAGTGGCCGTAAGTGCCAACCAAATCAATCTTTTAGTACAACCCAAAAGGATGATCCACCAGAAGAGATGCCAAAATATCAAAGATACGTTTAGAGCATGCCAGAGACAAACCAAAAGCCTCCAAAACGGTGTGCCAAAAACAAGTAGCAAATGGGCAATGCATAAAAAGGTGAGCTATAGATTCACAATTGCAACGACACATAATACACCAAGAGGGCGAAAGAGACATATAAGGTATGCAGCATAAACAATCTGCAGTATTGATTGCACCAAGACTAAGCTCCCATAGGAAAATTTTAGTCTTCTTTGGATAGAAATCCTTCCAAATAACATAATAAAGGTCTTTTACAAGTGGCTCAACACACAATCAAATCATCTAAGAGGGATTTAATAGAGAATGACGAAGAGGAAACCAATGTCTTAAGACCAAGTATCAAGTAAAGGACACTGCCTGACCAATGATAAAATATGGGACAAAGAAGCCCATTTGGCAGTCTCCATATCATTAAGATTACGGTGAAGACACAAGTCTCATGTCTTAGTCTCAGTAACCGAAGCACTAGCCACTGAAAAATTACGTTGTTCAACTTTTAAGATTTAGCGGGTGCAAAGATTTGAGATCTCGTAAATTCTTCAAACATCAACTCCTACTCGTGTGTCTAGGTTAGGCTCCATCTCTTTACTGATTGAAATTAGTTCAATAAGGTGGTGTCGAGCGTTCCTCAATAATCTGAGTTCCCACATGGAAGCAATGTTGGCACTTGTTTGTGGAGTCCAGAGGTTAAGAAATAGACCTACTTAGAAGATTGAATCATAAGGTGCTCTGGTTGTTGTCACATGTCTTGTTGAACTCAACAATATTTTTAGACTTTAGACTCAAGGACGCAGAGAACAGATCCTATTCAAGTAAAGTAGTAACTCAACAGTAATTTTCATGGGATAAAGTACAAATTTGGTCATGAACTCTCATAGTTATATACACTGAGATATTCAAATAAGTCGTTTTTCTTTTCTTTTGTTGTTGTTGTTGTTATTATTATTATCATCAATTCCAACAGTTGGGCTTTCATTGAGAAAAAAAATGAAAGAATACAAGGACGAACAATAAAAAAAATGCCCACAACAAAAGAACACACAGACCTAAATGATAATTGCAAAAAAGATTCGCCACCAAGGCCCATGACAAAGCATTAAACTAACAAGGGATCAAATATCACTCGGAGAATATTCAATTCAATCACTCTAAAAATTCTATTATTCCTCTCACCCCAACTGCCACAAAGAACACCTCGTTTCATGAAAGAGAGGCAGAAAAGTAACTCATCAACCATCTTCCATATGCCTAGCCAAACAGATCGTACAAGTTTAACAAGTGGGAATTCCATAGGTTCTGTTTGGTTTGTGGGTTATTTTGTTAACGATAATGTTTCAGCAATGACGAAGGGAATGTTTTCCGTGGGCACCTTTTCAAATCATCAAAAGAAGCAACCTTATTTTCTTCATTTTTTTTAAGAAACTTGAGAAATTTTTTTTTTGGAAGGGATAGAGTTGATGAAGGAAGATTAGATAATATTTTGTGTTTTCTACTTTCAAGTACTTTTTACTCTTTTTAATACTTGTAACTTTGTTTATTTTAATTCTCTATAAATGGAGGCTTTCTCCCTTGTATTCCATAACTTTTCATTCATAATAAAGATTTGATTTTGATTGATTCTTGAAGAAATTCTCCTTTAAACCTCTTAGGCTACACCACCCACGTCTCAGTCAAATAGATAAATATATAATGGATAAAGAAAGTGATATACCTTTAATGATTGTTTCTGAAAGCAGGGGAAAGACTATGTCAGCAAGGATGTGTATAGTTCTCTCCAAATGAACATCTCTTGTCTCGTGCCAGAATACTAAACATGGCATATCAGTGCTCTCTTCTCCATTCCATTGATGGAAAGAGCAGTGTTCACTGCCAAAATGCATCACAAATATGATATATTTTTAACTTCTTTAATTTTGTGACATGCTATACATCATATTGAGTGTATGTGAAACATTAAAACTAAAACCCAACAGACAAAGTCTACCAAGATCTTTACTCAAAAGTAAACAGAAAATATGCAAAATAATAAAATCAAATAAAATAAAAAGATAAGAACTCTGCAGTCTGCACTAAAATTGATACTTAAAACAGCCATAAATCTTGCACATTACAAGTAGATGGTAGGTTGCAACTGGTCTTGCTATGAAATTTAAAGAATAGATTACGTTTTTTTTAATGGTAATAACTTTCATTGAGAAAAAATTGAACGAATGCAAGGCCATACGAAAAAATAAGCCCATAAAAAGAGAAACTCCCTCTACCTCTACAGAACGGTACTCCAACTATGTAAAATAACACGTATAGAATAGTTACAAAAGATCTTCAAAATCAAAGTTTATACATAAATATGGAAGCGAACAAGGAATCAGAAAATAATGGATTACTCGGACCAGACAAACTATGCTTATTAGCAATAGGATTCACTCAAATCCATGGGAAGAGCTATCATATATCCTTCAACCCAAGTTGAACATAATTCAAGTACTGCTCTCATGGCTCGATACAGAATACCTCAGATGTAAAATTTATCTTCTTCCACATTCGTCAAATGGATGTGAGGGTTGAGACTAGCATGTCTGTGAGAGAGAGATTTCAGACAGGGACGGATGGCAATCAGGCATTGTGTGTTCACTGTTTCCTTTCCTTTTTTTCTCTCATTTGTGTGAAATTAAAAGGGAGAACCAAAAAGACAGGGTTTTAAAGCTATCTCCATCAGAAAAATAAAAATCATTTTAATAAATGTTGGCAATTCGAAGAATCTGTTCAAGAGCACTTAAAAGCCTGGTTTAACAAAATTGTGAACTTTCAGTTCAATTGTGTCATGGGATCCAAAGTTGAAACAAATAAATGTTCAATTTATATGTGGCATACACATTACTTTTGGGAACATCATTGGGTGGGGGAGAGACCTCTTGTGCTTTGTTTCCTCATTTGTACCATTTGTCTTCCCTAAAAAATTACTATGTTGTTAACTTTCTGGTGTGGTCTGGGAGCTCTTGTTCCTTCCCCTTCAGGTTCCGACGCTCTCTATCAGATCGGGAGTGATGGAAGTGGCTGCTTTTCTTTCTTTACTCAAGGACACCCCTTCAGAAGAGCTAGAAAGGATGTTAGATTTTGGAGTACTAATCCTTTGGAACGGCTCACATGCAAGTCTTTCTTTCAGTGTTGGTTGACCGTTCTTCCTTAGGAGTGTTGGTCTTTTTGGTGCTTTGGAGGATGATGTTTCCAAGGAAGCCGAGGTTATTTACCTAGCAAGTCCTTCAGGGCCATGCTAATACAATGGATTGGCTTGCAAGGAAATTGTCTTCACTTGTTGGGCCTTTTTGTTGTCTTCTTTATCGGATAGTGGAGGAAGACTTGGACCATATTTTTTGGCACTGTGATTTTGTGAGTAGTGTTGGGGATTATTTCTTACCGACGTTTGGTATGATGTATAATCGTCACAGAAATGCTAACGCTATAGTTGAGAAGTTCCTCCTCAATCCGCCTCTGGGAGAGAAGGGTCATTTTTTATGGATGGCAAGCAGAATAGTAGGGAATTTAAGGGAGTGGCGAGGGAACCTAAGGGGACTTAGTCCCTGGTTCGTTTTCATGTATCTTTGTGGGCTTCGATTTCGAAGACCTTTTGTAACTATTCTTTAGGCACTATTTCATATGGTTAGGGTCACTTAATGTAAAGCGAGCTCCTCTTTTTGTGGGCTTTTTTTTTGTATGTCGGTGTATTCTTTAATTTTTTTCTCAATGAAGGTTGTGGTTTTCATAAAAAACCAAAAACCAAAAAAACAAGACAAAAAAAAAAAAGAACAAAAAAGCAAAAACAAAAACAAAAAACAAAACAGAACAAAACACATTAAATATGTACACAACCAAACCTGATAGAGAATCGTAATGCATGAGCAATTTTCTTCTTCTTCTTCTTGAAAGAACTTATAGTCTCTTGGCATCTTCGTAAAACCTCAGTCATGCTTATCTTCAATTCTTTCAAGAGCATCTATTAAAGAAAGCTCAATTAACCAAGCAACAGGTACAAAATAAAAAAGAACTCGGTAATGAGAAAACAATGGTAAAAAAATATAAACTCGAACCTTGTTAAGATGCACGTGACCAACAAGCCCTGGACCAAGCCCTGAGGGAGTCGGTTGTCTGTTATATCTGCAAATAGGAAGCATGCAGGCAGGAGTGTTTACATGAGGCATTATAAACGATTGAACTATCTTCTTTGTTTTTTTAATAAGAAATCAAGCATTCTTGAGATAGATGAAAGGATATACAAGGGCATAAAAGAATGCCCCCCAAAAACCAGAAAACAGTCCTTACGCTCAGTCACCTAAAGGGGCTCGGGCTCCAATCCAAATGAATAATGCTAAACATGACCTACCTTCTCTCTCACATAAGTTTTACTTAGGGACAAGAGACAGTGATGAATAGATAAGAACATAACAAGTGTCCTGGCAAAATTCCTCCAACGCCATTTTTTGTCAGAGCAAGACAATGTTCATAAAATTGTTAAGTACAGGAAAAACATCAAAAAAATATCTTACCCTCCACCTAGAAACTTACAAAACATAGAACCACCACAGCACGAGGAAATGATCCCTTACTAAATTTTATTTTCATCAAACACTCAGAAATTCAACTTATTCCACAAGCAGGCTTGTCAAACCTCTCCTAAAGTTTATATAATTTCTTGTAGACTTGTGGTCACATCAACAACTTCTTGAGCAGAAACCATCTCAAATATAATAGGGCAGATAGCACTGTTTTTTTTTTTAAACGGAAACGGAACTTTTCATTGATATAATGAAAAAATAGTACTGTTTTTAAAAAAAAGGAAACAAAGTTTTTCATTGATAAAATAAAAAGAGAGTAATGCTCAAGTACATGGAAACCAAACTAAATTACGAAAAATACCAAAATGAATACAAAGAAAAGAAAAGGCCTAAGCAAGAGAAATAAAAACAATCCAGATCAAATTTGAAGAGGCTTGAACCCAAGCTGAAACAAAGCGAGCAATCCAAAGAAGTAACTTATCCTAAAAGACCGATAACTTAAACGCCAACTAAGCTTTAAAACCAAAGCTTTAAACGAATAACTTAAACGCCAACTAAGCTTGAGAACATGCACACAGAAGCATACTGCAAGACTATGTAATCAACCAAAAAAAGATGGCAAGAAGCTGGAAAATAAAGAGCCTAAAAGATGCAACAACAGCCTTTAACTATCTTCAAAAAGAGATTCCTTGAAAGTGACACTTCAACCCAAACGACTTCAACCGACACAATGTGCAAAGGAGCATTCTGAAAGACCTAAGGTCAAATTTAACCCATTTTACGCAATTGAAGAAATGGTATCTAAGAAGAGACAAAGGAGAGGCAGTCACCTCGTATCTTGAACACACTATTTTACCTCATCCCTTTGAAACAAAATATCAAAAGCTTCCCCGATATGTTCTACTAAAAATAGTGCCTCAAGAACTGGGTCAAAGGATGAAGATCATACTCCTAACAACCGAGTCCTCACTAGAATCATCGAGGAGGGGAGAGGAGAGAGGAGAGAGCCAACCTTTGTTTTGTATTGATGATTTCTTCCAATAAATCAAAGGTAGATTCTTAATACTAATCAATCCCCTAAGGGTGGATATTCCTTATCGGTGAAGTGCTCAACTATTTGTAAGAAAGTATGTTGGGTGACAAATGTGTATGGCCCAATGGATTACAAAGAAAGAAGGTTTATTTGGCCCGAATTCTCCTCCCTATCGGCATATTGTACAAACTCCTGGTGTATTGGAGGAGATTTTAATATAACTAGAAGGGTTAGGAGCAATTTCCATCCGACAGAGTAACTAAAGGGATGAGGAAGTTTAATAAATTCATTGCTGATGCAAATTTGTTGGAAATTCCTTTATCTAACGGCTAATTTACTTGATCTAGAGAAGGAAGAGTGGTTTCGCGTTCACTCCTAGACAGATTTTTGGTGACAAATGCTTGGTATGAGGCATTTGAAAACACAAGAGTGGTAAGGCAAGTACACATTGCATCCGATCGTTTTTCCCATTTGCTAGAAGCTGGTTCTTTTGAATGGGGTCCATCACCTATCCGCTTTTGCAATAGCTGGTTGATGAATAACTATTGTTGCCGGATCATTGAAAGATCTTTGAACAATGGGAATCACCAAGGATGGGCAGGTTTTGTTATATTCTAAAAATTGAGAAGCTTAAAGACTATGTTAAAAGAGTGGCTCAAAAACACAAAGAAGATTTGGTAAAGGAAATTGATTTTGGAAATATTAGCAGAAGATTCAGATTTCCCCTCTTTAGATGGATATGAGAATGTCCTTGAAGGCTGATTTGTTGACTGTATACAAATTGGAGGAGAGAAATTTAATTCAGAAAAGCAAATTCAGCTAGTTAAGATTGGGTAACGAGAATTTGAGCTTCTTCCATCGATTCCTAGCAGCAAAAAAGAGGAAAATTTTGATATCAGAATTAATAAATGACCAAGATATCCCAACCAGCTCTTTTAGAGAAATTGAAGATCACATCTTAGACCTTTATAAGTCTTTTTATACGAGGGCTCCAAATGCAGGGTCTATTCCTATGAATTAGGAATGGAATATTGTTTCAGAAGTCACCTTTGTTTGGAAGATCACGAGGACCTACAACACCTTTTCTTCAGCTGTAAATTCGCCAAAAACTTCTGGTTCAGGCTGTTTGACAGCTTTAATTTAAGCTGGGTGTTCAGTATGGAGTTCAAGGAAATGTCCTACAGCTGCTGCTCGGACCCAAGCTAAAATTAAAGCGAAAACTGCTTTGGATTAATGTTGTCAAAGCCATCTTATCATAAATCTGGTTTGAAAGAAATTAGAGGGTGTTTCACAATATTGCTTCCTCTTGGTCGATTAAATTTGAGACGGCTCACTTAAATGTTTCCTCATGGTGCTCTCTTTCCAAGGCGTTTAAAGACTTCTCCATCCAAGACATCAGCATTAATTGGAAGGCTTTTATATTCCCCCCTCCCTAGTTTCTCCATAGATATGTATCTAGTTTCGGTTTTTTGGTGTTTTTGAAGTAGTTGGGCTGTTTGTAGCATGATCTTTCTTTACTTTTGTACTTGTAATTCCTTATTTGGTTTGGAATATTTTGATCATATGTTCTGGAAATGATGAGAGTGCTATGGGGGTGCCAACCTAGTTGAGATGTCCGGGTACACTCGTTGATCCGTTGTCCTTTGTTTTGTATCTTTTATATTGATTGTATCTTTTCATAAGCTTAATGAAGAGGTTGTTTCCTTTTTCAAAAAAATATAGTTTTAGAAGTCCAAAACACTTGGCTTGGTTCGAGGTTTACTCATGAGTAAATTCAATTTTTACTCATGAGGAAATTCAAAGAGCATTGAAGGCTTTGGGAAAAAACAAAGCTCCTGGCCCTAATGGGTATACAGATGAATTTTTCATTAACTTTTGGGAACATTTTAAGGGGAATATCTTGAGTATGTTCGAGGATTTTTATGGAGATGGCAGGTTGAATTCTTGCATAAAAGAAAACTTCATTTGCTTGATTAAAAAGAAGGAAGATGCAGTGAAGGTTTAAGACTTTCGGCCTATTAGTCTTACCACTTCAGTTTACAAGATTGTTGCAAAGGTACTTGCCGAGCGCCTAAAAAGAGTAATTCCAACCATTATTTCCCCGACCGAAAGTGCCTTTATTGATGGCCGACAGATCCTCGATCCAATTCTCATTGCAAACAAAGCAGTGGAAGATTATAGATCAAAAAAGAAAAAGGGATGGATTCTCAAATTAGATTTGGAAAAAGCTTTTGATAGGGTTGATTGGGTCTATTTATAGAAGGTTTTAAAAGGCAAAAACTTTAGTGCTCAATAGATTTCATGGATATTGGGTTGTGTCAAAAACCCAAAATATTCGATATTCATTAATGGTAGACCTAGAGGAAGAATTCTTATATCAAGGGGAACTAGACAAGGGAATCCACTCTCGCCTTTCCTTTTTCTCCTCATAAGTGAGGTTTTGAGTGCTCTAATGGCACGACTACATGAAAAAGGAAAATATGAAGGTTGTAAGTGGAAAGAGAGAGAGTTCATGTTCCAATTCTACAATTTTCCAATGATATATTGCTTTTGGTGTCAGTATGGTAAGCCAGTTCATGCATGCCCCAAGGCCAACCCACTCTTTGAAACTGTTTACAGACTTCTAAGATACTTGAAAGGAACTCCAGGAAGAGGGATACTATTTAAGAAGAATGGTCATTTATGTGTGGAAATCTACACTGATGTTGATTGGGCAGGTAGTACCACTGATAGGAGATCAACTTCTAGCTATTGTTCCTTTGTTGGAGGTAATCTAGTTACCTGGCGAAGCAAAAAACAAAGTGTTGTAGCCAGAAGTAGCGCTAAAGCTGAGTTCAGGGCTTTAGCCCATGGCATATGTGAGAGTATATGGATAAAAAGACTATTGGAAGAATTGAAATCTATCCAGGTAATGCCTATACGTGTTTACTGTGACAATAAGGCAGCCATCTCCATAGCACACAACCCAATCCTACATGATAGGACGAAACATATAGAGGTTGATAAACATTTTATAAAGGAGAAGATCGATACTAGAGTGATTTGTACTACGTATCTCCCTACAACAGAGCAAATTGTTGATGTACTGACAAAGGGACTTCTAAAATTACAATTCGACAAATTGATAAACAAGCTGGCAATGGAAGGCATCTTTAAACCAGCTTGAGGGGGAGTGTTGATTTATGTCATAATTTGATATTATTTGATATTATTTGCTATAATTAGTCCATAGGATTTTTTCCTTGTCTGTCAATATTTCCTTACTTGGTTAAATCTGTGTTCTATTTAAGTTAGGGCTTTGTACCCATGTAAATGTAAGAAAGAAAGGTATCTTTAATAAAAAAAAAAAAAAAAAAAAAATAGCCTTTTTTCCCACATTGATAAAGTCCACGGAAAGTTAGATAGATGGAGAAGGTATAATTTATCCCGAGGAGGAAGAGTTACATTTTGCAAATCGTTGCTGTCAAATCTACCAACATAATATGTCTTTTTTTTTAATGCCAGAAAAAGTGTTATCAACTTTGGAGAGAATCATGAGAAACTTTTTTTGGGAAGGGAACAAGGGAGGAAAATTGAACCATTTGGTTAAATGGGAAACTGTTTCTAGAGCCCAAAGAGATGGTGGCCTCGGTTTGGGAGGTCTAAAAAACAGAAACTTAGCCTTGTTAGCTAAATGGGGTTGGAGATTTATGAATGAAGATAATTCTCTTTGGTGTCAAGTAATAAGAAGCATTCATGGGGGCAGCCCCTTCAAAGGCACACGGCTTGAAAGAATTACTCTTGCCTTCGAAGTCCTTGGATTAACATTTCAAGATCTTGGATGAAAATTGAGGACTTGGCTGTGTTTAAACTTGGAAATGGCAATAGAATAGCTTTTAGGTTAGATCCTTGGGTTGATCAAACTTCTCTGAGTTCAAGATTCCCGAGACTTTTTCGGATTGCTATTAATCCTAAAGGATCTATTTTGGAACATTGGGACTCCTCTTTCTCATCGTGGAACGTAGTCTTTGGTAGACCGTTAAAAGAGGAGGAAATTACTTCTCCTTGGAATTCTTGTTGATAAAAAGGTTTGTAATAATCTGAGCAGGAGGATATGGTCGATAGAATCAATTGGTGCATTCTCAATTAAATCCTTAGTAAATCACTTGTATGTGGCAGCATCAATTGGAAACGTTTTGGAGAAAAGCTCTTTGGAAATCAAAACTGTGTGAACATTTCAGTGTGGATCATGTTATTTGGAAATTTGAATTGCACCTCGGTCATGCAAAGGAAGCTTTCTTCTCATTGCCTATCTCCTCATATCTGTCCACCTTGTATGGCTGAAAAGGAGGACTTACAGCACCTATTTTCTTACTGTTCCTATGCTTTAAGGTGTTGGCATCGCTTGTTCTCCTTCTTCAACCTTTGCTGGGTTTTTTTGGGAACAGTTCTACTGATAATGTGTTGCAAATTCTGATTGGCCCCTCTCTCAAGAAGGGTCCTAAGACACTGTGGTATAATGCGGTAAAAGCCTTGCTAGTTGAAATTTGGTTTGAAAGAAACCAACGAGTTTTCCATGATAAAGCATCTCCTTGGCTTGAACGTTTCGAGATCGCAAGGCTCAATGCTTCCACTGGGTGCACACAATCTAGATCATTTGTACATTTTTCCATCCAGGATATAGGTTTAAATTGGAGGGATTTCATTTTTTCAGCTTAATAGTCTTTGTTCTTGTATCCCGATCTTAGTATCTTATGTATTAGGTGTATTTTTGTCCTAGTTTTTGGATATTCTTTGTAGGCATTGGCGTTTTGATATTGGGCAGCTGGTAGTCCCATTTATTTTCTCATTTGACAATGTGGTAAGAATATGATGATGGTGCTAAGGAGGGGTGTCAACCTAGTTTGAGATGTCTGGGTGCACCAACTTATCCATAAATTATTTGGCTTTTTATGTATTTGTTTCGTGTACTTTGAGCATTAGTCTCATTTCATTAATTCAATAAAGAGACTTATTTCAGTTTCAAAAAAAAATACTAATCCATCCCGTGTAACTCCCAATAAATTTCGACTGAGAATGAGACTTACTGAACCAATGCTCCAATTTTATATATATGTCCCCACAAAGCTGACATTTTCCATTAAATTTGAAGCTCGCAAAATCTTCATCAATCTTTATCAACACCTTGTCATCCATAAAGGGATTAATGGAAATTTGAGACTAGATATTTCCGAAGCATACTGAATTTCCTTCCAAGAATAATGTGCGAGCAATCTAGTAACTAAAAAAAGAGAGTCAAACTTCAAATATAAAACCTCTCTCTCTTTTTGAACCCAAAGGGAAGACTCTTGAAAACTAGGAAAACTGTAATTTGCTTCAAAACCAATAGACTGCCTTTGGCTGGAAGTTTGGATAACCACTTCCACAGAACTTCTCAAATTTGAATGGCTAATATGCAATTCCTCGTGAGGTTACTCCATATGGCGGATAGTATACATCTGAATTGAAATGCCCAAAATGCATATGTACTTCCCATGGCAACCCTAAGTTGCAACTTAAAACTTAGAAAAAGCTAAAGCCTCGTAAATTCTCCAACAAAGTAGATATATAAAAATTAAAAAAGGACATGGTAACTTTCTTCAATTTGAAATCCTTCAAGTGCTACTATAATTTGAACAAACAATATCTATTATCTGGTAAGAAGTTGAAAACTCATGTATGCAATGTCAATATCGATATCAAGATTTCAATTTTACAGATATATTGATAGATATGTCAATAAAATATCAATTTCAACGGATATTTTTGTAAATAAAAACAAAATTATAAAAATTATTTAAATTAATAATGAAGTTTTTTTTTTACACCAAACTAAGTTTTTTTTTTCTGGAAACAATATTCATTATGTTTTTTCAATTAATCTTAAAGTCACAACAATATCATCTTAAAGTCCAGCATGGCCATCATTTTCTAAGTTTTTGTTTTGTTTTTTTTTTTTAGGAAGTATTTTTCATTCTTCTAGTTTATTGTCACTGTAATGTATGTTTTGACTTTTTTTTTTTCTAATTATTCTTCTGACCTTTCTATTGCTAGGTTGTTTACTTCTAAAATACACCCAAGTTATAGATCTTATTAGTATATATCTTCATATTGGGATTAATAAATTACATTTCTCTAAGGAAAAATGAATTGACAAATATCTTTAATCCTTGAGGTATGCTAAACAGTTACTTTGAAATAGAATACAATTGATCTGAATATAACAAATAAAACATGCAATCATAAATAAAGGGAAAACGGGGGATAACAAGGTGTAAGAGGGGAACATACTCAATCATGAAATCCACTGCTGCATCTTTAAGGGTGACTTTCTTAAGGTGACTCTTAACCACATACGCTGCATTTTCATTGCAATATTTTCTACCACAATCACAATTATTCAGATATAATATCACCCGACGATCTATAGGCTCATTCTTAAAACTGACCTTGCAAAGAAGAATTTCCTGCCACAAGAGATGGAAAAACTCACCAGCCATACGGTATGCAAATGATTCAAAAGTGAGTCTGAAAATTTGGGGCAGTGGAAGATAACAAACTGCACTATAGTATAGTCGCATTTCGATTAAAAATATTAGTCATCTATCTCTTAATTACTTTTTGTTATCCTTTCCTTTTTTAATCAGTTTCCTTAGTTAGTTTTTTCCCTTGTAAATTCACTCATTTCCCTCCAAAAATAACACATACTTTTTATTTAAATGGACCAAAACAAAATAATAGTCGATGGTATGGAAAATGATAATCACCTTCATCATATCCCATGATGAATTGCTGCTAGGAGTAGAATCAAGAACTGCCTTATAAGCAGGATTTGACATTGCGGTAGCTGCTAGAACACCAACCGGTTCACCAGGAGGAAATAAACTATAAGGCTGCATCATTCCAGCCTTTATTCCATATTCAAGTTGAATGATGGAATTGCTACAAACATTCCTCACAGTACCATCATAACAAATAACAACATCTCGAAGGATGGCCATCAAGTTTTTGAAAAGAGTTCCAGGTTCAGTAAGCCCTCTCGATGAACGAACCATTACCTCTCTTGTGGAAATTGAATGGACCATTTCCTCATACGGGTCCAAACCATGGAAAAAACAGCCTTTGACCAATCCAAATTCAGCAGAAGGATAGTCAATTTTATCAGAAGAATATCTATTGTGGAACAGAGAGGCCACATCCTCGATCAATGTCTTGGAATAAAATTTTCCCTTGTCCGAAAGCTGTAATCCAAGAAACCCAATTTGTTGAACCACCTTGTTAATAGCTGAATCACTTTTCGAGTCGAATAACTTCCCTAATGAAGATAATTTTAAGATAAAATTTGTAAATGGAACTTTGACCGATCGAATGTGATTCTCTAACTGCAACTCCACCAGCTCATTGAATGTTGACCTTAACTGATACAGCAAAGGTGATATAACTTGAATATTCTTTTGAAGAGCTTGTAAAAATGCCATGGGCATGGAATAATCATCCAAGCCAACACTGAAACCTTCTGAAAATATATGTTCCATCAATAACGGCTGTAAAGAATCAAAAAATCTCAGAACCTCTTCAGGACCCTTCTGAAAAAAGATTGACGTCAAAATTTCATTAACTAATGATGGCATAGCATCTCTTTCGAAGTCAAATTTAAGAAAATCGCTATTCTTTATCAAGTAACTATCCCCATGGCAGTCAAAACATGCAGGCAACACAGTTTGCAGTATCTGCAAAGCAGTCCAATGAAGACTTTCAGAATGAACTCCCAACAAGGCAGGAGGTGGCAGATATGAAGAAACAAACATGGCCAGTTGCTGTGCAGCAGCTTTGCCCAAGAAATATTTCCTGAACATCATCTTGAGAGACAACAATGAATCATTAGCCAACTGCAAATTCAGATTCCCACTGTGAGAGCTAAGCAGCTGTTTTTCCACAGAGAAAAGTCCCAAAACCTCAGCTTTTGCTGCAATGGACTGGGGATAAAATAGATGAATACAGTCACCATCAAAATCCGCACTCAAGGGTCCACATATTAGAGGGTTGATCTTGACTGTGTGGTCATCGTGCAGATACACCCTCAGAGCTTGCAAAGAATGCTTATGAGTAGTTGGAGGTCGATTAATGAATACAATGTCTCCATCCATGATCCGCCGATGAACTATTTGACCAGGTTTCAGATAGGTATGGCCCGTTGAACCTTCACGAAGTGAATAGGCAGAAGAACCATCTCTATAGGTTAAACATAACTTCTTGTCCACCAGTTCCTGTAAATATTTTATGTTATGCACACTAACCCTCTCCTCAAATGTGATCCTTTGTGCAACTTCAAAAGGCACACCAATTTCACTAACTAGTTTGTAAGCATCTCCAGTTATCACACTGCGAGAAGAGAAACCAGAGCCCTTTCGAATAAACAAAGTTCTCATTTTCTCAAGCCATGCTTTAGTGGAAGGATCATTTAACTCTTTATTAACACCAAACCGTGCATCTATGCCACGGGATGCCTTAACAGTCCCCCTAACTTGGAGATATTGATCAACGGCCAATTGCAAGTCATTGGCTTCTACTTCATGGGATTCAAAATTTGGAGCCCCAGACCTAGAACCTTTGATGATTTCCACTTGCTTAAGAATTTTCTTCAGCATTGAAACAGCTGGATCCTAGGTAACAGCACAAAAGTAAATTATTAGTAAGATCTGGTAATAAAACTATCAATAACAATATGTTAGAAAAATTGAAAAGAAATCCTCCTGCAGCCAGTCTGCCCCCCACTTGTACGTGAGCCTGAGGTCTTACCGAAGACATGACAGTAACACCATCAGAAATTTCTGGTACGGACAAACAGTTGGGAGGGACTGGTAAATATTGCAAGATATATCCATCCTGAGGATAATAACCTCTGCCAGCAAGCTTTTTTCTGGTCTCATTGGGAATTTTTTTGAGCATTTCCTTCACCTGTCAATTTGTGCCAAAGCCCACAATCACTAACACATCAGTGACAATAGAAAGCAAATACAATTTTTTATCAGCAAGCCAGGTGTGGAGGGAGGGTTTATTATCAATAGAACAGCTATATACAATTGAAAGGCAAGCTCAGTTATCAACATCTACAACCAAGCATTCGAGTTGAAATAGATTTTCTTCCCCGTTAGTCAATGCACTTCTTTCCTAGTTTCCTTCAATATTGAATAGTTCTCTATCATTTCAGCAAGCTTTAGATCATTCTATAGAATTGTTTCTCTCTCTCATACATAGACATAATCACTTCCTTTATTCTTTTTCGAACAAGAAAATCCTTAGCTCCATTTTTCAAAAGCTTACTTATAGTCTATTTGGCACTAGAGAAGTTCCTGAAAATTCAAGGATAAGGAGAACGGCACTACTTTGATAGCTTTTTTAAATCTTTATCCTTTTTGGCTCTCTCTTGGTATAATTGCCACCATGCTTTTGTAACTATTTTTTATCTTCTCATATAGTCTAATGGAAGTAATCACAAAAGTGTCTAGACTTGATAGACCATGGAGACATAAAATATATAACCTTTTTCTTGTTTTTTTTTTTCTTTTTTGAGAAACATATTTACCACCAATACAAAGCATGAAAAAGAATCAAATTCATACAACTATCAATGGTTAAAAGAGTCCCGGAAGATTCTTCCATTCCTTTTGCCTCAAATAAACCATAGGAAGACCGTTGATAGCAAGCCACAAAATCTTCTCCGTACCATAGAATGGATGGCCAACAAAATTTGAGCCAAGAAAATGAAATATATTATAAGGAAAAGTCAGGGACCAGCCAAAAGCAACAAGGATCATTGCCCAATATCTAGAAGCAAAGGAGAAATTTGCAAAAAGATGACCAGAATGCTCCCAAAATATATAACATTATGTAATAAATTCCTCCAAAGTCTGTAGTTCATTCAAAGAGAATGTTCAAGTTCTGGTTGGTCCGTCCCTTTTTTCACTTTGAAAAGGAAACAATACTTTTCGATGATGAAATGAGAAGAGACTAATGCTCAAGTTACAAAACCTCCAATTAGATGACAAATATAAGAGACAAATGCAACTAATGATGATGAAGAATATGGGCCAAATAAGACGAAAGCCTTTAACTAAGTCGAACAAAAAACTTAGAGAGAGAGAGCCCCCATAAGAAACTAAGAGAAACCAAACCAAAACAAAGTGAAACATCAAACCAAAAACTGAGAAGATTGCATGGTGAAAGACCAAAAATCTCCAGAAAAACCCTTATGAGAGGGAAACAAGACCACAAGGCAAAAAGGACGTTAAGAATCTCTAACAAAAAAAAAAACCCTCAAACAATCCATTAAAGTGCTATTTTCTCTAAACAAACAAGGTGCACACCAATAAGCTATAACTCCCAGGGAACTAGAAGGAATTGCCCGCAGCTGAAACTGCAAACCTTAACCAAAGAAGTGAATTTGTCAAGAATCAAAGGAGAAGACATTGGTGATGCTACAACAAAAGACTTTGAACCAAATGATCCAACGTCTTCACTTGCAAGAAAATATAATTATAGACTTACGCAAATATCACCTCTGGATGAGAGTGGTTCTCATAAGACCAACGATCAAATTTTAATCACCTCCAGATGAGAGTGGTTCTCATAAGACCAACAATCAAGTTTCAAATGAAGGTCACCAAAAAGATTCCACATACCATTAAAGTTGACATCTAAATAATCTTTGCCTTATCATCCACAAAAGAACATTAAAGTTGATATCTAAATAATCTTTGCCTTATCATCCACATACCATTAAAAGATTCCACATATCATTAAAGTTGATATCTATATAATCTTCTAAAGAACATTAAATGTAAAAAAGCAGTTGGCAGCGCATTTAGTAGGGGGATTGGCTGGCATGCACTAGGTCAGGCATTCAAGAAGAAGAAGAAGAAGAAGAAGAAGAAGAAGAAGGGGAGAACATTGAACGCCCTTCAAGACTAATGAACAAGCAAATAAGATACCACCAAAATGGAGTTAAAATCCAAAGCCACCACTTCCTTATCCTTTCTTACCCAAAAAGAGGAAATCTCATCTGGAAGATTTCCTGCTACTTTCACCTGATGAAAACATTCAGACTCCGATTACACCTTGTTCTCAAGAGTTAGGAGGGAATCATTTACCATGTCCCAAAAGACCAACCACCCTATTTATCAATGCATGCAAAGGCTTGCACAATCTTCCTTCCTCCCGTGGAGAGCCTAACAAAGCATTCAAAATGCCAGCCAAAAGATGATTTAAATTTGGATAAATGGATTATACTAAAATCATCTCTAAATTTCTTTTGAAAAAAGGAATGAACTAGAAATTGGAGTAATTCAACCAAAGCACTTCCGAACCAAAGAAGAAGAGGAGTTGAAATTGGAATGTGCTGGTTACTTCCCATCTCCTTCATAAATATCATACCATTTTCTCCCCAAATACAGTAGAATATGGTTTGAACGCAACAACTTCTCATATCCATCGTGAAAAAGCTGAGGTCTGAAAATAAAAAACTAAACAATTGCAAGATTGAAGATAAATACAAATTACCAAGAAACAGGGCTGCATAAACCCAAAAGAACTATAATCTTCCAACAACTTTGCAAGTTTCGTCTTTGATAGTAAAATCTCAACTATTATGGTCTAATACGGTTTCTCTCTTGGAGATTTGGTTTGAAAATAATCAAAAGATTGTTCACAATAAGGCTCTCACATGGATGGTTTGGTGGGAGTCTGCTCATCTCAAGACTTCTTCATGGTGTTCTTTGGCCAACATTTTGCCACTTATTCTCTTCAAGACATCTATTTGAATTGGAATGCTTTTATTTTCTAACTTAATTTTCTTTGTATTATTCTACTACTGCTGTTTCTCTTTTGGGTTTCTTAGCATTTTGTGCATTACTCTCCTTTCATTTCTTTTGAAAAGTATCAAATTCCTTCTTCATCCAGAAAAAAAAAGAAAACGTGAGTTTTTTGTTTATGACTGAAAAATTAAGTTGTATTGAGGGTTGTTTTTTAATATAATGAACGTATTAGATGGATATATTAAAAAAAAAACTATTATAAATAGAAAAAATATCAAACTATTTACAAATAAAAAATTTCATTGTCTATCAATGATAGATAGCGATAGACTTCTATCACTTGCAGTCTATCACGATCTATCACTTACAGATAGTGAAATTTTTCTATATTTGTAAATAGTTTGGCTCATTTGGTTATATTTGAAAACAACCCTTAAGAAAAGGTAAAATAACCTTTGTGATTCCTGCATTTTGAGACTTGTTTAACTTTAATCCCTATACTTTTAAAAAATCTTAAATTTAATCCCTATTGCTAGTTCTTTTTTAAAGGATACTATACTTTCCATTAAGGAGAGAGAGCACCATGATGAAGTCTTTAAACAGGTTGGTCATATCGGGAAGTTCCTTAATTAATGTCTTAAATAAAAAATCTCTTGAAGTTTCTGGAGAGAGAGCACTATGATGAAGTCTTTGAATGGGCTGATTCAAAACTATCATAACGTGAAGTCATTACTGCTAGTGTATTGTTGACTTTTCAAGAAACATTTTAATATCTATGAGCCTTTACATTATAGATTTTGAAAAGATATTCACATAATGTACTTTTTTTTGCATGAAAGTTGTCACCATTATTAATTTGATTTCAATAAATATATATATATATATTAATTTTAAAGGACTAAATTTAAGATTTATTGAAAGTACGAGGACTAACATTGGTATTTGGAAGTTCAAGGACCATAGTAGAACAAAACCCAAATTATAGGAACCAAAATGGTATTTTAACCGTCAGAAACAAAAAGAAAAGTTAGTACAGAAAGGCTTTCTAGTTTCTAACAATCATGGAAAGACTATAATTACAAAAGAAGTCTTTGTAATTTGAACTATACCAAGAGGCCATATGATGTATAGCATAAAAAAAAAACTTTACAATTATCCAATATCGGTGAACAAGCAATTATTGTTCAATGAAGTACCTCACTAGTTACAGAACACGATCGAATAGGTAGCATCTTTGCACCTAACATCACCAAGAAAAGTCCTCGAATTACATCCTCTCTATCTGGAACCCGTTTTCCCTATATAATGTAGCATGATTCTCATATTTTTGGCTCTTTCTTTTAAGTTTCTTTGGAAGATCATGCATCTTCTTTAATTACCCTTTGACCAAGTTGGGTAATCTTTGAGATTGAATTGCAGAATATAGAGGTTTGATTCAAACAGTAGTTTTTACTGCATTAATTGGTATCAGAGTCCAAGGATCCTCATGGCTGCCAAAAATAAAACACTCTAGCTGGTGGAGAAAACTCAGCTAGCAGCAGCAAAGAAGCGGACCTTTCCACCCTCTCTCCACCGTCTATGGCCAGTTTTCTTTTTTTTTTCTTTTTTTTTTTTTTTTTTGAAAAGGATGTGAAACTTCTCATTAAGTAAATGAAAAGGACCTTTCCACCACCCTCTCTCCACCGTCTATGAACAGTTTTCTTTTTTCATTTTTTTTTAAGGATACAAAACTTTTCGTTAAGTAAATGAAAAGACACTAATGCTTAAAATACACCAAATAAAAAAATAACAAACCAGACAAAACGAGTAAGGTGAAAGAAAACCAAGACAAATAACACTTGTTGAAAAGGGGAAATGAAAGCATCCCAACTTCGAGAGATATCTTGAACCGAAAAACCACCAAAGATCTTTGATAACGAACACCCATAACAAGCTTTGAGAAGTGTTGAATCAAAACAATGAAATTGAGACAGAAGAATGCTGAAATATTTGATTTTGTCCAACCAAAGTTTCTGATAGAAAGTTTTAATAGCATTAATCCAAAGCAGATTCGCCCTTGGAACAAATTGAGAACCAACAGAAGCTGTAAAACATTAGCTTTCAAAGTTTTGGAGAGAACCCATTGGAAGCTGAAAATTCTGAGAAGCCTGATCCAACATGACGAAGCATAGGGGCATCAAAAAAAATGATTGAGAGATTCACCTGCCCTATAATGAAAGAAGTAAATTGAGGGGCAAAGGCATTGCTTAGGACACTTCCGTTGTAAATTTTCTGCTAAATCTAGATTACCATTAAGCATAATCCAAATCAGAATATTAGCCCTCTAAGGACACCTTGACTTCCACAGAGCTACAAATAGAGAGCTATCCAAAGGGGAAGAAGATTTCAAATAACCAGTCAAAAACTTGAAGGAAAACAAACCTGAAGGTTCAAGAGACCATTTACAAGAATCATCACCGGAAGAAACTTTGTGAGCAGAGATGATCATTAATAGATTTTGGAACTCCACTATTTCTTCATTTTTAAAGGAAACAATACTTTTCATTGATGAAATAATGCTTAGAAATGAAACAATGCTTTTCATTCTTGTTTCCCCTCACGGGGTCCTTGTACTTTTGAATGTGTCTCTTTTCATTTCAACAATTAAAAGTATTCATTTGTTTCTTTAAAAAAAAAGAAAAAGAAGAAGAAAAATCCTGAAGGAAGAAAAGAGAAAAGAACACCAAGAGAACATTAATAGAGGAAAATAAGCATCCCAAAAATACAAAAAGGTAAACACAATAGCCAGCAAAATGATGTAGGGGCAATGGGATGAGACTTTGAGGCGAGCCGATTCAAGTGAGCAAAACACGAAAAACCATGAGAAGACTTTCAGAATATCAAGACCAAGGCCTTTCAAACCAAGTATGTAATAAATGCCAAAATGAAAAACTCCATAATGAAGTAGAAAAATCAAATCCCGGAAAGAGGAAACCAGACCTCCTTGATTTAGTGAAGACCAAACAAACAAGGAAAGCACCCCTCAAGAGAAGAATGATTGATCCAAGGATCAGTCCAAAGATGAATCCTTCGACCATTCCGCAATGTAAAGACCACCAAAGCCTCCATTTTCCTCCAAGTTTTAGAAATACTCACCAAGGACTTCTAAGGCTCAAATTATTTCTTCAAAGCGTATGCCTCTTCTTTTTTTTTTATGAAAAAGACAACGAAAGAATACACTGGCATATAAAAAGACAAGCCCACAAAAAAGGAAGCTCCCTCTACAAGAAGGGCCTCCAACTAAGCAGAATAGTGCCTACAAAATAATTACAAAAGGTTTTCGAAATTGAAGTTCATAAAGAGGCATGGAAACGAACAAGGGACCAAGTCACCTAAGAATCCCTATCCAAACCCCTAAAAACCCTACTATTCTGCTCACCCCATAGCAACCACGTAATCGCACACACCCCCGCAAGCCATAGAAACCGGCCCCTCTCCAAAAGGCAAATTGAGGAAGAAATCCTTGATTATATTGCTAATGTTCCTGTGATGAACATACATCAAGCCAAACTCCTAAACGAAGGAATCCTAAACACTAATTGCATAATCACAATGCCAAAGAATCTGGTCCAAGTCTTCCTTCGCCTTCCGACGAAGAATACAACAAAAAGGCCTAACAAGCAAAGGCAGCTTCCTCACAAGTCGATCCAATGTGTTAGCACAACCATGAAGAACTCTCCAAGTAAATAACCTCACCTTCCTCAGAATTTTAGTCCTCCAAAGTATCGTAAAGGCCAACACACCCACAGGAGAAGGATCAACCAAACAATGAAAAAACAACTTACATGAGAACCCTTCCAAAGGATTAGGGCTCCAAACTCTAACATCCCTCCTCCCTCTTCTAAAGGGGTGACCCTTGAGTAAAGAAAGAAGAGTAACCACCTCTGACGCCTCTCTATTGGAAAGAGAGCAACAAAACCTGAAAAAAAAAAAGGAACAAGAGCTCCCAAACCACACAAGAAATTCGTCAACAAAATGATTTTTGGGAGACAACAAATGATAAAGACAACGGAACAAAGCACAAAGAGGTCTCTCCCTGACCCAAAGGTCTTCCCCATTAAACTCTTGAGGTCCATGAATACTAACATTGACTTGTCCCTAAAAGGAATTTGATTTTTGAATGAAGCGCCATCCCCATTTAGAGATAGGAAGTCAACGGTCAGTTGCTTGCAGCCAATCGAAGAGCATTGTGATAGTTTACAGAAACTATCACAAAGTTGTTGGTGAGATACATCAAATGATGGTCTCCATGACTCAACAAATAGTACAACTTATGATCAACCGAAATCAAGTGCAAAATAGGGACAATAGAAAAGGCCCACAACATCAAGAAAGAGCTAACGATGCTCTAAGAATTCAAGAAAGGGAGCAAACGGCCACCTCCAATAAACATTCAAAAGAATGATAGAAAGAAATACTAAATCCAAGGCAGCCCAACCATGAGATGGATTGGTCAAGTAATGAAGAAGAAGCAAGCAATCTTGACAAAGAAAAAAGAACTTGGACTGGGTCAAAAATGTCGAAAGTTTTTTTAGGTATGCAAGCACACCTAGGAGAAAGAAAGTACAGCCTGTGGAACTCAAACTAAAGGGAGAAGACTCAATTGAAGCTAATATGGTTAATTTGGAACATCTAGAGGTTGTCCAAGAAAATTCCCTCAAGAACCTAAGTCTGACATTTTTTTCATGATACTATGCTTAAATTGCAATTAATGAATTTGGAACATCAGGATATGGGAAGACAAATTGGTATGTTTTACAGTTGTTTTGATACATTCAAGAAGACATTTTCAGTTGGAGTATTTCACAACCATAGAAAGAAGCCAATTTCAACTTTGAAAGTTTGTGTGCTTCCTCATATCTTCTAACTCGAGGATGAGTCTTTTTTAAGAGGGAGGGAATTGTTGTAACATGATTCTCATGTTCTTTACTCTTTCTTTTAAGTCTCTTTGGAAGATCTTATATTTTCTTTAAGTTTTTTAAGTTCTTGGTTTCTTGTTCTTTGGTTTATAGTAAATTATCTTGTTCTTGGTTTCTTGACAAGGCTAGAGGCCCAGGAGGTTTGGAACTTTCCTTATTTCTTGGGGTCTAGAAAGTTCAATCGTCTTAAGTTTTTCTGAAATTACAATACTTATGTAGATACGTTATCTAACTTTCTGTATCCCTCAGTTCTGTGAGAAGTGAATACTCTCTGTTAATTTTTTTTCTCCTCTTTTGGTGTGCGTGTATATGGTGGTGGTGGTGAAAGCACAAAATACAAATCACACGAGTATCCATACTCAACAAGGAAAGAATTACTTAAATGGACAATGAAAATCAGTTCACACCACCGTACATAACCACAACTCCAAATTGTAGGAAATCAAACTTGGTCAATATAACAGAACTGGTAAACAACTCTCTACTAAACCAAGGGATGTAAGAGATCTTAAAAGAATTGGAGGGCAGTGAGTATTAAACCTCGCAGGGGAGCAAAGTTCGAGTGAGATTATCACCATAACGGAAACCATATCTTTCTAAAAAATCCCAAAATCCTTCTCGTAGTGAACTCCTAGATGGTACTTTCAATTGCAAGTAACTAGCACCATCTGGTTTTTTTGCCTCTCGGATTGAAACTTGTGAGGCATCCTTCCAAAAAGAAATGAAAATGATTAGTAAGTGAAAGGAAGAGTACTCAAACTAAAATTTTAAATAGCCAGTTAAAATCAGTTGCTATTATCAGAGAAACATATCAAATTATAATGTAGGCTAGAGTATATGGTTAAGTCTGAGAAAATCTAGACCTAGTTGGACATTTGCACAGGAACTTCATGCAATAAACAAAAAGACAGGATGTACAAAAATAGAAATGAGGTGTCCCCAACAAGCCAAGAGAATTATTTTAAATAAATTAATTAAAATTAAAAATGAAAAAAAATGAAAAAAGAACAGAGACTCCCGATTGACATAAATTTGCATCAAACGTAATCACAAATCACAATCAGCAGTAATAGTGAAAAGCAAATATGTTTCATTAGAAAACACTTTCATTGATGAAGTGAAAAGTTACAAGCAAGGCACAAAAGTTCCTTATGACAACCCCACAACTCAAGGTTACAAAAGACTACTTCCATTAGAATTAATCGCTCGAGAGATGCAAACAGTAAGCAATCTGTGATATAGAGATACTGATCTAGAAGTCACACAGATGGTTCACAGAAGTCAAACGCAAAGAATGTATCAACTAGTCATGTATCTGACTATGGGTGGAAGCTCCTTTAAATAAAACAGCAAATTTTGTTGTTTTTTTTTCAAATGGAAACAGGTCTCATTCATTTTTTTTTTTTTAAAGGAAACGATCTCTTTCATTGATATAGTGAATTGAGATTAAGTCTCATAGTACAAAAAATGAAACTAATGAGAAAAACATAATATAATAACGGATCAGGGAATGCACCTGGGCATCTCAACTAGGTTGACACCCCCATAGCACTCTCATCATCTCCAAACAAATGTCAAACAAGAACAATGCTTAAAGTACAAATAGAATCACTAGTGCAAGTCAAATATAACCCCGAATACAATGGGGGAGAGAACAAAAATGCTCTAATAATA
The DNA here is from genome assembly GCA_030954485.1 of Citrullus mucosospermus. Lineage (NCBI taxonomy): Eukaryota > Viridiplantae > Streptophyta > Magnoliopsida > Cucurbitales > Cucurbitaceae > Citrullus > Citrullus mucosospermus. Next base: position 8,059,702 of record CM062055.1, on the reverse strand, counting down.
ACAAATATCAGAAAATACATGGGTTCCTCTTAAAACTAAGGAGCTGGAAAAATAATCGCCATCCAATTTTGACAAAGAACTTGAGTGGGGAGGTCTTCAACTCTTTTGATAAAGTGCACCAAGAAGAGGCATTTAGTAATATCATTTCCAACCAGTTAGACCAACTTGATTTTTTTCATTTCCAACCAGTTAGACCAACTTGATTTTTTATCATGAAATACCCTTTGGTTCCTCTCAATCCAAATTTCCACTAATAAATCCTTTATTGCATTTGCCCAAATCAACCTTGGTCCTTTTTTAAGTGATAGCGCAATCAACACTTGTTGAGTATTTTGACAGAAAACAAGTCTCATTCATTAGATTAATGATATGAGACTAATGCTTAAAGTACATCATAGAGATACAATACACAAAAAGAACCTAAGGATCAGAAGGTGCACCCAGGTTGGTCTCAACATCCAGAATGATTTTCAGGTGAAAGTGAATCCTATATGTTGAAGATGAGAGGAAGATAGTCTATAAATACTTGGAGGTAAAGATCAGACGCTTGATCCATAGGAGTGCATAACACCGGGCACATATTACGTAGGAAATACCAAAATAAACAAGTTCCAAAACATTTTGCAAATATTGGCACTCTTTCTAGGTTGTGAACCTATGATGTTTGAACAATTTACAAAACTATATAAATCCTTAATAAAATAAAAATAAAAATAATGAAAAACCACCAACCAACTGTTAAAACAAAGTTTTGAGCAAGAATCCAGCCACAACAAGTAATCAAATGCCCATATCCAATTGACCTTTCTTCAATTCAATGAAAAGCCTTCAATTAACTGTACTTGTACGAGATAACAATAGTTGCCCACCTTCTCATCATTCAAGTTTTTGGTTACAGAAACTTACCACCACACTACTCGCTCGCCTTCTCTTTTTTAAGAAGAAGGAAAAAATACAAAAAAACAAAAAACAAAAAGACTTTTCATTAATGTACATGTAGTGAGACTAATGCTTAGAAGATACAACCTCGAAAAAGGAGCAAAGAGAATTAGCTTCTCTTTTTTGAAGCTCTGTCTTTTGTATGCTCTAGTACATTCCTTCTTTTTTCTCAAATAAATATTTGGTTTCTTACTTAAAAGAACTTGCTGCAAACAAACTTTCCTCCCATGCCACAAGTACTGAAAAATCATTTTCCTTTGAAATTTCAAAAACTCTTAGGACATCGTTGAGACCATAACAATATATCAGATGAAATGCATGCTCTAAAATACAAGTCATTACAATATAGCCAGAAAAGGAAGGGGCAGTGCTACAATGAAACAACTTGCTAGTACCCATTCTAGCGTGACACACATACAACAGAACCAAAACAAGCAAAGACGTCAAAAGCTGATAAAGATATCTTGAGAATGGCATTTTCTATTTCTTTTCATCACATTCATGAAAGGTTTTGAATCTTGTTCAGAAAAAGAAGAGAAATAAAATTGAGAATGGTGCATTTACCTCACAACATGAGGATAACAATCTTTCTGCAAAACCAATATTCTTCGAAGGAAACTGAAGAGAAAAACAAATATCCAATAAACGTCAAGAATGAAAATAAATAAGAATAAAAGCATGGCATGACAAAATTATTATTTCTGAAAAGAGACTGCAAAAATTATTAAGGAACAGACAACTCATCAAGTAGTGGTTCATTGGCTATAAAAATATATGATCACTCTTGAAGATACCACCATAGTTGAACATAAAATAAGAGAACTCGGTTAATGAAGTATATTGTAGTCAAACAGAATGGTGTAAAGGAAACAGGGATAAAATTTTAGGTTATCACAACCTCTAAACACTCGTGGGTTGTTTCGGGCACTGGTTCAAAATTAGAAACTCTAGAAATCTGATTCCCATCAGGTTTGTTCTCTAGAATCAGAAGCATGGGAATGCTGAACTCTGTGTTTTGTGTTTGGAGTGTAAGGTTTGGTTGGCTAAGTTTCTGACACATGTGTTTGGAGTGCATGGTTCAATTGGGGTGAGTTTGGTTAGTCTCTTTTTTTCAAAAGAAAATTAATGCTTTTTTAGTACAATTGAGGGAAGAGGGAATCGAATCACAAACCTTGTGGTCATTAGCATACTCATATGTCAGTTGAGCTATGCTCACTTTAGTATTTAATGGTCTTTTTAATCTCTATGTTTTTTATCTGATAATTTATTTTTGAATTATATATCCAATTCAGTGTGAAACAACCATCCCAACCATATTCAAATTGGAATTATAAGTTTGTCTATGTTTGATTTTTTTTTATATCATTATAATTATAATAAAATTCATATTATGACAATCTTTTTCAAAACTTACTTTTAACTAAACCAAGAACATTACTTTAACTAAAACAAGAACATTACTTTTAACTAAAACAAAAAAGTTACCTTTTTATCTAAAATGATGATCATATTTTGAGATTAAAATTTTAAAACTATAATCACAGTACAAATAAAATGTGCATAGTCCAAGCATGATCACAGTACAAATATTACAAACAAAATTGTAGTGGTTTAGAAAAAATAGATTCATTATAAAAGTAGATGAACGTGGGCAAAGTCTACATTTTTCAATGAAAGGGGTCAAGTCACGGTGCTCTCCTAAGAATATGCATGCAGTACTCATACTTCCTTTTCTTTGCCCACATCTAATTTGAAAAAACAAAAAGAAAAAATATATATATATATATAATTTGAAAATTAAATACCCTTTTTAATATAGAGTTGTTTTCAAATATAGAAAAATGAACCAAAATATTTATAAATATAGCAAAATTTCTACTATCTGTATCTATCTGTGTCATGATAGACACAGATAGTAGTCTATCGCAATCTATCGCAATCTATCGCAGATAGACAGTGATATTTTGCTATTATTTGCAAATATTTTTAGCAGTTTTTTCATTTAAAACAATTTCCTTTAATATAGAAAGTTTTCAAATATAGCAAAATGAATCAAATTATTTATAAATATAGAAAAACTTCATTGCATATCAGCGATAGAAGTCTATCACAATCTATCGTTGATAGATAGTGAAATTTTTCTATATTTGTAAATAGTTTGATATTTTTTTAATAATAATTTTCCTTTAATATATCTAATTTAAATTAAACATTATTCATTTTTTTAATAAATTCAAAATAAAATGCAATACATTTTTGTTACATTGAATATTGTTAATTTGAAAATAAAATATGCATTTAAGTTTGGATTGTTTTCAAATATAGCAAAATGAGTCAAACTATTTACAAATATAGAAAAATTTTACTATCTTTCAGCGATAGACCGCAATAGATGTCTATCGCTTGAGCGATAAACTGCGATAAACTTTTATCACTTAAGCGATAAAAGTCTATTACGGTTTATCGCTAATAAACAGTAAAATTTTTCTATATTTGTAAATAGTTTGATATTTTTTCAATAACAGTTTTCCTTTAAGTTTTAATATCTTGACTTAAATGAAATGTTATTTTTTTAAAATATTAATATGAGTCAGTCGTCTTAAATATAGTTTTCTTGTCCTACATTAGAAAATTATACATCTCTTGAACTAATCTTAATTGAATTACATATAAATAAATGAAAAGAATAATTTCTTGCATAAAGATAGTGTAACTCTACACTTTAATTGAAATGTATTATATATTTGTAATAAAAAAGTCTTTTAGAAAAAGTAAAACAAGGAGAGATGGAGAAAAATGGTGGGACCCAAGTACCCAACATAATATCTTTTTTCTTAAGTACCACAGGGGTTGGTGTATAAACCACAAGTCGCTAACACATAATGATGCCAATTGAGCAAAATGGAGAGAGAAGTGATGGACCCATTAGCCCTATCAAATCTTTCTAATTTCAATAAAAACCGTGGATTTAAAGAGGGTATCCCATGGGTTTGGTATGTGAACCCTCATTAAGCTCCATCCACGAACAATAGGTACATAGAACAATATAGAACCCACAACAGCCATTGAACTCTTTAACTTCATACCAAGAGTTATGATACTCTGATTAGAGTACTTTTTGCTTTTATGTCCAGTTTTTTAACTGATATTTTTATTCTTTACTAGAGGTATATAGGGTTCGAACTGCTTGTTTTTTTTTACCATACCAATTAAATAAGGGTTTGTGATCTGAGGTTCTAAACTATATTCATATACCACATAGATACATTAGGTGGTCTGCTCATCAGTATGCATAAAGACGAAGTCAAAACTTAGACATGTAGGCATTAATCTTCAATAAGACGAATGTACAGATCCATGTAAAGAAAGTCCTACATACCTTCGTTTTTTTCATTTTTAAGCACTTCAAACAAAGCAAACTTAACATCTTCTTCAATTCAGTAATGTGATTGGGATGATAAATGGGAATTGGTAATTCAATATATCCAAAATGCCCTGAAAGTGGAAGATAATAAAATCTGTCAAGTTGTCTTCATGAATAGCACCATAATTACTTATCAATTAAGTAGATAATCAAAAATACCTTCACACTTCCCAGGTTCAGAAGTACCACATGATTCACATTTTCCAAATTCAATTGGCAGACCAAGAAATGGATTTGAGAGCTGACTAGCATGGGTAATAGGGCAATCACTGATAGCTGCAATACACTACCAAAAATAAAAATAAATAAATAAACAGACAGAGCAGATACCAATGAAAAAGGGAGGAAGGGAAAAACACTGCATAAGGAATTTCTTTTGAGATATTCTTAAAATACATATTCTATAACAAGTGACGCAGATGTAGAAAGGAATTTTGTAAAATCATCTATTAATGCAAAAAGGACGAGACCATACAACCCAACAATGGAACATCTTGATACAACTTGAGCAAAACATAAACAGCGACCATACAAACTAATACAACTATTACAAAATGAACTTTAATACAAAAGTAAGCAAAACAAAAACTGTAACTAATCAGCTGGAAAAATGAAGGCCTTCCAATTAAGGTTTATATCTTGAATAGAAAAGTCCTCAAATGACTTGGAGAGTGTGCACCAAGAGGAAGCATTGAGCTTGCTGTCTCATAAAGCTCAAACCAAGGAGTTTCCTTGTCGTGGAAAACTCTTTGATTTCTTTCAAACCATAATTCAGCAAGCAAAGCTTTGACCGCATTATTCCAAATTAGTTTTAGGGACGACTTAAGCTTTGGTCCAACCAGAATCTGCAATATATTTTCACAAAACATGTCGCCAAAGGCCCAACTTAAGTTAAAACAAGAAAACAGATGCTGCCAGCAGTTTTTAGCATAGTTACATTCAAAAAACAAATACTGGAGACCCTCCCCATTAGACATACAGGGCGAGCAAATATTTGGAGACAAACAATGCGATGGCAGCTTCCTTGGCATCACTAAAGAACATTTGGAGACAAACAATGCGATGGTAGCTTCCTTGGCATCACTAAAGAACAGTTTAAATATGCAAATAACATAATCCAAACTGTAATATTCACCCAACAAGGGCACTTAGATTTCCACAGTGCTTTCTCCAATTGCTTATCTAGAGGGGAGGCCAAAGAAAGGTGAGTAACAAGGGACTTAACCGAGAATGCACCATTAGCTTGTAAGGACCAAATCCTCTTATCGAGGCAGTTTGTAACCCTTCTCTCAGAAATAAGGCTTAAGAGATTCAGAAAGGCAATTATCTCTTCCTCCTTTAAAAGTCTTCCAAAGAATATGGACCAGGAGGAGTAGGAGGTGTCCCAACGTTCTGAAACTGATCCATTTGGGTTGAGAGCAATTCTAAATAAACTAAGGAAACAAACTTTCAAAGGCCTTTTGTCTAACCACGGGTTGAGCCAAAAAGCAATTCTGCTCCCATTTCCAAGCTTATAAACAGCCAATGCTTCCACTTTCAGCCAAGATATTGAAATATTGACCCAGGGGCTACGAAAGCTTAGACTTGCCTTTCCAGCCGTGTGCCAATTGAACATACTTCTCCCATGCACACTCTTTTTTACTTGACACCAAAGGGAGTTTTCTTCATTGATAAAGCGCGAACCCCATTTGGCTAATAAAGCCAGATTTCTAACTCTTAAACCTCCAAGCCCAAGGCCTCCATCTTCTTGTGCTCGGTGGATATCTTAGAAGATAAACTTGATGAAATTGTGGGAAATCATCTTCGCTTGAAGAATCTGGATCATAACCCAACATATTTTGAGGGATGGGTCTGTTTTGCTGTTGATAATAACCTGTGGGTGGTTTTGGTAACTATCTCCTGGCTGGAAACCTTGAGCTTGTCCTCTGGGTGGGTTTCTTGCAGGTTCTTGGATTCTAGGATTAGTTTGGTGATGGGTTTCTCGTCTTCTTTGTGGTTGCATAGGCTGCCTCCAGTTATCTTGAACTTTTTGTTGATTGTTGGCATTTCCTTGATCCAAAGGTTGGGGATTGGGCAGCCTTGTGATCTCCCTTGTTAGAGGTTCCATTGTTTGCTGCATACCAGCTATCATGGTGTGAATTCCTGCCATCTCCTCATGCATTCCTCCAACATTTACGTTTAAATCTCCCAGGGAAGTCTCTACTGAAATCAGCCAACGATTAAAAGGTTCTTGCGGAAGTAGAAGAAGATACTTCTGCATCTATGGGTGGGTGAAGACCAATTCTTGGAGACATTTTGAGGCGGAAGTTTTATTAAAGTTCCACCAAAATAACATAATACAAGCCTATTTATAGGCTAATTACCCAACGGCCAGAACAAATAAAAATATTCAGCTGACAAATCTTTAAACAACACTACCCAAAGAAAGACATAACTAAAATACAAGTCAAGCAAATAAAACATGAAGAGAAAACCCTAAACTACCCCTACATAAAGAAATTTGTAATTAGGATAAGATCCATTCACCACTCCCTAAACATATACAAAATGAGGATCTCACAAAATAATTAGACACCTTATTGCAACTTGAAATTCTAATTTTTCCTAGTTGAAACAGCTCTTTTCCCTAGTTGAAACAGTTTTTTGAAATGTTTCTTAATCCAAAAAAGTTCTAATTTTTCCAACTCCAAATGTGCCTCCTCCGAGTGCTTCTTTTGACCTACTAGACAAGAAAATAAGCCCATTTACTCTCTTAAAGTAAAGCCACATCTAGAGATTCTCCCTAATGGACCTTATTTTCTCCCAACACCCAGAACTAATGTCTAATAACATTCCATGGGAGGATCCTCATTCAGAAATGATCACTGCCCCAATTCAAGTAGAACATGTTCCTTATCATAGTTAGTAGTAGACAAAAATTTCGTCAGATCCCTAACCCCCTTTCTTTGATATCCTTGAGCTCTTAAATATGACCCCATTCCAAACCTCTTCAAACGATCTCTCCAGTCCACCCCTCTAAAAATTCTACTATTTCTCTTGACCAACACTCCCCACTAGATAGCAAAACATCAAGCCTGCCACATGAATTCCTCTTATCACAACACAACGCAATCTCCTCAATCAAAGATCGAAATTCCCTAGTATGCACCACAACAACTCACAAACTAAAGCACTGAGTTCATAGGGTGTAAGCAAACTGTGGCATCCCCACAAAAGATGATCAAGATCCTCCTCTTGTCGTCTACAAAGAACACACTACTGCAGACACAAAACCAACATAGATTGTCGTTGGATATGATCCTATGCGTTTACTCTGCCATATACGACTTGCCAGAAAAAAAGCTTCACTTTCTTAGCAATTTTAACCTTTCCAAAGAGGAGAACACCGAGGCCTCCCTGACTAGCGCAAGGGAGGTAAAGGATGTAGAAAAACGAACAAGAAGAGACTAAGAAGCACAAGACACTTTAGTTTAGCTAGTGTGTCTATCAGGCTATATACATCTCACTAATATTCTTTTCTCTCTCTCTCTCTCTCTCTCTCTCTCTCTCTCTCTCTCTCTTGTTGTAAACAAGATTTAGTTTTCATGTACAAAACAGTGTTTTTCCCTTTCTTTATAAGGAATTAATTGGGAAAATAATATTAAATAATATCGGTGATGTTATTAATATTAAGCATCAATTTGAAGGTCAATGAAGATTAACAGCTTCTACTTACAATTTCTTGACCATTGGCCAATGAAAATCTTATTCCCACTATTTCCCCATCTAAAATAGATGAGCAACAGGGTGCCTCCTCCATTCCTTTAACAGTAACTTTTATATAATGCTGCAAAGTAATACAAAACAAAAAAAAATACAATGTTAGATCTGAATGGTTACAGCCTAATGAAAATCAAAAGAATAAAAATTGCAAGAATTTGTCCATCCACTTGTAGTAAAGAGAAAGAAGAAATGAAGAAAGCAACCAGATTAAAGGAAAAGCAATGTAAGTTTTCTATACAAGAAATGAAGGTTACTACATATTTGTTTTCAGTACAGCTACAAGCTGAGACGGTCTTCTTCTTCTTCTTCTTCTTCTTCTTCTTCTTCTTCTTCTTTCTTTCTTTCTTTCTTTCTTTTTCCTTTTCTTTTCTTTTTTTTTTTTTTTTTCCTGGAAAAAAACCCATCGATAAAACGAAAATGTCATATATTAGAGTAAATGAAAATTCTTATAACAAGTTAGAATGGTCAGTGTCACGATGAGAAGTTTAGCACTGGAGCTTTCAGGTCAATAATACGAGCACATTGCATGGTATTTTCGTTATACATAGTTTTTAGCATATGCAGGGAAGTTCAGGAGGAATTGAAACATAATGACCAACAAGAGCCCAATAAAAGAAGCTTTAAGATGCTTATAGCTGAGTTCATAATAGAAGACATTTTCAAAAAATAAAATGAAACTGTCTGTAAATGTACCAGAAGCCTTTGATGGAGTTTGTCTCCCATTTCATGCATGGTTGCACACATGCATGCATTTGAAAGAATGTAGCAATCATGAGCAGAATAAGAACCTTACACTTTGAACATTATAATTGTTACATACAAAAGACAAACGAAGTCAACTGAGAATGAGGCAGACAGAGACAAAGTCCATTTTCATTCTTTCTTCAATCATTTTTCCCCTTTTCTTTTCCTCTTGGCAAAGGTCACAGTCCAATTCCTGTTCTTCTACTTTCGCAGCAACCAAATACCAACGCAACAAACATGCAAAGGCGCATGGAAAGTATACTAAAAGCAACAATCATAAACCCATAACCCCTCGAAGATGTGAGAATTGTATCTATAGACTACTTTTTGACAGGAAAAACAAAAAACCCAGCTCGAATTCCAAGCAAAAATGAGAAAAACAAAAAGGAAGAAAGCAAAGAAATTGTCCAACATTATGAACCCTGAAATCCCTCGGGGCAAACAATTCAAATAATCACAGACAACAAGAGTTGACTGGTCCAGTTAACCAAGACAGACCCAACAGACAACTTAATCGCCCCATGTTTTTCTCCCTCCTTCGCTCCAAATTCGCTCACACCCACAAAAATCAAACACCCAGAAACGAAAATGAAACGAAGAAGAGAAAATGTACCTGAATGGAAGAACTCGAAGGAGTTCAAAACCCTACAAGTAAACCCCCAAATGCGAAATGAAAACCTTGTAGCAGTACCAGAAGGAGGTACAGAAAGATGTGGCTTTTAGTGAGAGTTGTGTACCTTTACGAGGAATACAATGGCGTTTGAGGACACCCAGTACCTAGCTTCGCTCGCCTACTCCTTTCTATTTCACACTCTCTTCTCTTCTATTGTCTCCCCAGCGGAGTGATGGGGGCTCTTCTCACATTTCTTATTTGCACTCTCTTTTAAGAATTCGTTCCGCCATAGCTCACTATGAAATTAATTACATTTTTTATTTATTACTTTTTGTCACTTTTAGACTTTAGCCCCAATTAATTTTGAAATGTAGCCTGTTTTCTTTTGCGGTAAGTTTCTATATTTGTGTTTTTGGGGTAATAGATGATAGGTTAAAACAATGTCAACTTAAACATAACTCAATTTGTATAAAATTTGTATTGTCAAATTAAAAATTAGAGGTTCAATTCTTCTATCTCATATATTGAAAAGGGCTTAGAAAAAACGGATTAGATCCATAATTGTCACCTACTTAAGATTGGATGTATTCAAGCGGCTCAAACGCTAGTGGGTATTGGAAAATAAATTTTAAAAAAATTGAAAATTTCTTAGACATCCCAATTCCCAATGACTTATTCTCTACTCTCCATTTAGTCTAAGTTTATGGATATCTTAAATGATAATAAATATATTTGATACTCATTTAAATTTTTAGGTCATTTTCAATTTTGTTCATAAGTGTCTCAATTTTACCCCTAATGTATTCAATATTTGCAATTAGGGGTTTTTTAAAGAAAAATATGTGTCAAATTTTATTAACCAAAAACGGTCATTCAATTATTACTTTAACCATTTATTTGGAGATCCGATACTTGAACACCAATTTGGAATTAACGAAGTATGTTGACGAACGACTCAAAGTTTGTTGATGGATGAGTTGACTTTGTACATTAGATTTTATGCATCAAATAACGTCAAGTACGTGTTAATAAGTTTGACTCAAGTACTGAAAAACTTGTTTTTAAAGTTGAATCTTTAGTAATTGACACTTTGAAGTAGATTTCAATTATCAAAGTTTTTAAAGAGTCTTCAATCTTTTAGGATTGTTTGCCTCAGTGAATTGAAGTTGGGGGAGTCAAGTTCTAAACGTCAATCCATATTTGGTTTAAGAAGTTAATGGATCTATAATTAAAAAACAACAATATGAGTCTCACACCTTACCTCAAACAATGCCTTAAAGAGTTTCTAAACTCCTTGAAATAAAGTGTAGTTTGTCTATTTATGGAGCTTTTTTTTCATGGGCTTTTTTATGTGGTTTGGGCTTAGTTGGGTTTGGACCAAACTCTCTTACTTAAGTGTAAGGGAAATTGGGATATATAACCACTTTTAAGCTTACATTTGAAAATACAGCAAAAAGAACAATCCTTCAAGTGTTTAGCAAACCAACTCTCCAGCACGTGCCCATTTTTTCTTTATCTATCTTTTAGGGGCTGCTTGGAGAATTGGAATGTAATAGGATTACTGGTAATCATAGGAATATTGGAATGCGTAAGAACTCGAGAAAGAAATGAAAATGAGATCATGAAACGTGAAAACAGTAGGAAATGAGGTTGGATTGAAAACTGTCGAAACGAAATGAGTTTTGTATTACAAATCGAGCCCAAAATGCTCAATCTAAACATTGATTTTGGATTACATTACAATATCATCCCATTATTGTCCTCCAAACACTCCCTTACAATTTACAAATTAGTTCAATTTTAGGGTCCATGGGTCTTTTTCTAATTATTATTTTGGAGTCCTTGAGTATTTCGTCTTTTGCGAATAAGTATTTTCTATTTTTTACACGAATAGCTTAATATGCTATTATTTTAAAAAAAAAAAAAAAAAGTTTAGCCAATTTACCTTTTAAGTCGAACCTTTGAGTTTTTTTAAAACAAATATATAATAATATTGATCCCAAAGGAAGCATGCAAAGGAAGTTATTGCAGTGATGAGCTTCCAAACCCAGTTTTCTTTTCAAAATCTATATAAGTAAGAAAAGTTTCTCCAAAATCTAAAAATTGTTGCCTCCATAAATGAAACCAAAAATCGACAAGAAGTTTCGCAGGAGAAAACAAAGTATATTTGATAAATACAACACTATATATTTGAACTTTCTAGAAATAAATCAGGATAGACTTGATAAGTGTGAACGAGGTCATTTCTTCATTCATGGTAATTAACCACTTATCACTCCCTTCAAACAGCATTGCTTCATGAAAATTTGATGACTTAAAAACATTTCATCATAATTTAAGGCATGAGCACAACTTACTTCATCACATTTTGTTAGTGGTCTAACAACTCTTCTCTGTCTGTCTTTGTCTATCTCTTGCGGAGAAGATTTGAAGGAGGCATCACTATAAGTTGTTTGTAAGATCTTTACATTGGGAGAATTTTTTAAGAAATCAGTGATCTTTAAAGGTAATTATCTTCTTCCTCTTTATTTCATGTTTAGCCTTGTTTTGTGTTATGAATACACTGTATGTTATCTTTTATGTGATGTGAGTTCAAAAAATAAAATTCAAAAGCAAAGACGATCGATCACTTTTGTTGGGAATTTGATCCCTTCAAGGTATGTAAATGTTTAATCATTTTTTTTTCATTTAATTGTAAACAATATCAAAGTAGATCCAATGTTTGTGCTATAGGATGAAGTATTCGTTTCCTTTGGGAGACATGAGCTAATATGTTGTGCCAAAGGATAGTTTCTTTTCCAAATTTCTCTTTAAAATCAGGAACAACCCCAACACCAGACATGAACTTCTCCAAATCATCGAGTTTCAACTTCACATATCCTATGTCTTTTACAACACAATGTTGATTATTCTCCAAAGCCTTCCCACCTTCAAGTTTCTCAAAATGTTGAAAGTAACGTCCATGATGAATCATATGATTGGAACATCCATAATCAAGCATCCACTCATCCCTAACTGCATTTTCAGACACAGTTAAAACCCTTGTTGAATCATACTCCCCATGCATGCACATCTGCAGCAATATGTTCTACAATTTTTCATCAAATGGTAGTAACATTTTCTTTTCTCTCTACCTTTAGATTTAGATATATGTTTAGTGTTTTTTTACTTGTAATCTTCCTTTAGATTCATATCTCCTTCTAACCACTAAAACTTCAAAATCTTTCTTCTCATATTTGATTTCAAAATCTTTACATCTCAAAACATTTAAGACAACTTTTAAAGTTAATGAATCTGTGTCATACTTTATTTCAACCTTAACTTCTTTGTAGCTTTCGAGTAATGAATTTAGAAGTATAACATAAAATTACATGCCAACCAAAACATAAAATTTGATCAACATACAATATATACAGTAATTAGTCAAGCCAAAGATTTCAAATCAATCCAACCATCAATTCAAATCAACCAATCAGACGAATTTCATAACATGGATCAAAACAACAACGAAAAACAAAGTCGAAATACAAAATACTCACAAACTCCCCACCACATAAACTAAATATTACAACTTTGGAGATGAAAACCACTACTACTCATTTATCAACCACAACTCTAATACCATTTGTTGTGAAAAATCACATAACCCAAATCAGTTATCTACTTATTGATAACTCTAATATCATTTATCTACTTATTGATAAGAAACAGTAAATGGAAATCAAATCAGTTAACTACACTAAATAACATTATTCCATAATGTATATGGAAGTGAAGAAGATTAGAGAAGAGAAGACAAATATTTATAGTTGTTCGACCAATAAAGTCTGCACCTATCATACAAAGTGAACAATCTTATATTAACTTCAGTCTTCAAGAACAAAATACAACCCAAAAGTCCTCAGCAAGACTCACACAAAACCCATAAAATTACCCATCAAGAAATCTCCAAAAAAAAAAAAACTGAATCTGAAAACCTCATTTAAAAATGCTCTCTACAGTAAATCTCACATACATATACTGTGTAATTATATGCCCACTTCTTCAGTTTTAAATACAAATTTATTATCTTTTCGTTTGTTCAAAATTTCAAAAAAAAAAGTTTACATCTTTATTCATCTATTATCTTTTCTATTCACTTTTTTTTTTCAAATTTTTCAAAATTTCATTTCAATTTTTGTATTCAATCCACTTTTTTTTTTTAATTTTTTTAAATATCTAATATTATATTTTTTTTCCTATTCAAAATTTCCTTTTCAGCTATCTAAGATCGTTTTTTTTTTTTTTTTGTTTCTTTTATTAATGTTAAATATATTATGCAGATACTATCTTAAACATTCAAAATCTTTTTTCTCAACAATTGTTTTGGTTAGTTTTAAAGATCTAGAAGATTTCAAATATTTTCTTTTTTTTTTTTTAAAAAAAAAAAGAGAGTTCATTTTATTTGGAATATTTGAAAAAAAGGTATATCCAACATTTTTTTTTTTTTTGGAAAAATACTAACTAAATCTTGTTTGTTGCAATTTTAAACCTTTATTTTTCAGATTAATGAGTTATTTGTGTCTACGGGTATTTTGGTCATTTGATACTTATTAATTAATAACCCTAAAAATTATTTTTGTCATTCTTCTATTTCAAAATGAAACCTCAAGACTAATTTTTACTTTGGGCCCAATCTCTTTATAGTGGATTTGTTGCATGAAGCTCAAGACTAATTGGGCTTCAAACCCAATTAACATTGAATAGGTTTTGGGCTTGCCTTGAATCCAATTGTCATATGACTCTAAACAAACACATGGCACCATTTGAATTTACCATTATTTTGTGTCAAAATTTTTGCTGGTCCCAAATTTAAAACAACAGCATGACAATTTCAGATTAGTCAAATTCATCCTCCAACCTAACTTGTTTAAATTTTCTATGATATAGCACTTTTTTTTTTAATTAACATATTTAGACTTCTTTTTAGATTTGTTATTATTATTATTTTTTCTGGTAAGAGATTGCAAATAAATAGGTGTAGTTTTAAATTTTCAACTCACGTGATCACAGTGAGAGATAATGACAATTTTTTTAGTTCAACAAAAGTATGAGAGGGTAGTTAAACTTTCGTGCTTATTTTGCTATTAGTCATTGAACTTTCAAATGTTTTATTTTATCTCTTAACTTAATATATCATCATGTTAATGTTTGAGTTTTCAAACACATGCAGTCTCTAAGGGTCTGTTGATAGAGAATTTATTTTCAAATTCATTGGGTTTAACAAATATGTGTTTGGCAGACAATCTGAATTTTGTTTTTGAAAATTGTTTTTGGATTCTGTGATCCAAATAGTCTAAATTCTGAAAACAACATTTTTATATTTTCATTGTACCTAGATTTTGAATTTTAAATTTTATAATGTAGAATTTTATTAAATCAATATAAAAAAAATTAGAAATACAATATGTAATGTTATAAACTCAAAAAATAAAATACGTATTATGTAATGTATAAGAAATTATATAATATAGAATTTATATAATTTTTTTACATAAATCACATTCATAAATAAATTAATAATAATTTATTGTCAACTAAATATTAGTGAGTAACTACAACTAGTTTTATGATTTATAAATGTATAATATCAAATACATTTTAAATAATGGTTTAAATTAGAATCCAATTTCTAAATTTGTTACCCAAAACAAATTTGAAAACATGAAATACAATTTTGTTTTTATTGAATTCCTTGTTTTCAAATTCTCTACCATACAAGTCCTAAATTTTGCACAAAATCTTATTTTAATCCTCACTACTTTTTTCAATCATTATTTAAAAATCCCATCAGTTCTTTTTTGTCTTAATATTTGGTTTCATGTTTTGATTACAACGCTTGATTACAGAATATTCATGTGAAAAATCCATAAGTTTGGTAAATTATATCCATCTTCACTCTCAACTCTCATTGTAATTAAATTGAAACTCAAAATTAGACAAGTTGTAATCAAGCCGAATTTATAATATTTGATTACATGTTTTCAATGGACAGTACATTTGAGGGTAAAAGAGTTTCAATAATTACAACACTTGTCAATTTTTTAGTTTTAATTTAATGAAAATCAAAGTTGAGGGTGAAGATCGATATAATTTACCATACTTATCGATTTTTCTCAATAAAGTTTAGGAACTAAAATGTAATTTTTGAGTTCTCGAAAAAAAAAATAATATTCAACAAACGTGACTTGTAAGATGGAAAGATATGCACACTAGTGTGGTGCTTGTCACACAAGCTCCAATTGTTAAGTAAAAAAGCATATATGTGTAGCGAGTAGAAAGTTTGAGTATTATGATAATGGACTTACTTCTCCATGAAGCTATCATGATGTATTTATAGGTATAGTTGACCTAGGACCTTCCCCGATTTCGGTGTTGTATTGAGATTATCCAAGGTTAGAGTATGTGAGGGGTGTGCGCTATTTGGTATTTTGCTAGGGTCAGCCTCGACCCTTCCTTTAGCCATATTTTGGCCTAAGATGATCCATTCAGTTGTTACATGCCCCATCATGTGTTTTGTGAGACTTGACATTGGCCTTAGCAGAGGCTGAGCATGCTCTATGCCCATTTTGGTCCTAAGTTGTCACTTTCACTCAAATTATGCTATCTTCTCGACTTTGTATCTTAAATGTCGATTATGGCTTTTGATCCAAAATAACCCCACAACAAGCCCCAAAGTGGAATAAACATGAAATTTCATCCCAATTAGATTTTTTAGTGTCCTATTCTTTTACTTTAATCCATAAGTCTTTTCTGTCCCTCTCACTAACTCACTGATTTGAGCATAGTTTAACTGGTTAAGGCATAATATCTTGATTATCTTAAATGTTGTTAAAGTAAATCAAGGCTACAGGTTTGGATTCCTTATTGTTCCCTTACTTTAGACAATATATTGTTCCCTTACTTTGGATTCCTTATTGTGTTTAAAATATAACTCAAAAGCTATTTTAAGTTGTTGCCAAATACTACATATTTTCAAAATAACTATTTTTTAAATTATATTTGAGTAAGTATCTTGGAACATAATTATATTTGAGTAAGTATCTCGGAAGATAAATGATTTGACACGATCTACCTCACTATTCAAACTTCAAGACCTCTAAATTCATCACATCCCACGTTATATTCACAATATTAGAAAGTATCCATTTGATAGTATTCACCTTCCTCATTTAAGCTTTGTTTTTATATTCTCAACTTTCTAGAAAGGGGTAAATAAGTAAATATACCATGAGTGTGAACAATAATTTGTAACCAAAAATGGAAAAGGGTGACATAATAATTATTTGTTGACTATGGACATCTTTTTTAACCTAATGTAAGAAATGGACCTAAAGTATTAAGGAAAAAAAAAAAAAGACCTAATGTATCAATCAATTAGCTTCTTAAATGGGCATCTAAGGCAATTTTCTCTAATTAAAAAAAAAAAAAAATCAAAACAAAAGAAGAATCTAAATCAAAATATGATTATTTAACAAAATTTGGAATCATATCTGCTTTCTAAATCTCTATTCAAATTTGATTCTTATTTTTTAATAAAACCAAATCACCACTCCATCCCAAATGAGGAAAATATGAAAATAAAAACAAAGAAAAAGAGAATATATGCATTATCTTTATATAAAATAATTGCATATGAATTTAAAAAAAAAAAAAAAAAAAAACAACTCATCAATGACAAATTTTCTATTTCCATGTGATGTAAGAACAAGGAAAAAAGCAAAAGAATATTTATTATATTATCTCTTAAAAAAATAGGGGACAACCAAATTTGTAAATATTCTCAGAAACAGATCACCAATCGGGATTTCTATATTTTAAAATTATTCAAAATTAACTTAAATATACGTTTAATTCTAACTTCGATTGATACTACCATTTATTTTGATTATATATTTTTCTTACAATGATTCTCCAATTTCTGGTTTCATCTTCAACAAAAATTAAAATAAAGAGTTCATTAAGGTGAAAAATAGACAACAAAAAAAAAAAAAAATTGACTCCATTAAATTAGCAAGCAAAATTGAACGGAAGATCTATACATTCTGTTAGTTTCCCAAGAAAATCTGTGTTTAGAGATTGTGATTAGTGATGAAATAGAAGTCAGTTTGGGATCTAATTCTTTACATAATCACTAAAATAGAAATAAAAATTAGTTGTTGGAAGAATTCTTCTTCGTTGTTCTTCTTCATCGTCAATTCCTGGCGGATTTTTCTTTAATCAAATGAGGTCTCAACTTCCTCACATCAGACAATTGAACTGGTTTGAGGAAGAATTCTTCCGCTCCTTCTTCCAAGCATCTATTGATTCTTGAAGGAACATTCTCAGAGGACATAATCACAACTGGTATGTCTTTGAGAGATTTCGATTCCTGCAAAATTACACGGTAGTGATTAATATCTCAGTGGATTCGAGTTTCGCAATGGAGAAAGAGGAAATTGGTTGGAAATTAGGGCAAACCTTGATCTTCCTAAGGAGTTCGTAACCACTCATTCCAGGCATACTGTAATCCGTGATGATCAAATTTACATCCACTTCCTAAATAATCGAGAAGATGCAAGTTAGAGAAAGAAAGAAAGGAAGAGTAAATCCTGAGAAACAGAGAAACATATAGAGAATTAGGGATCGTACTTCATGATGATGATTTGAGGGAGCGATTTTGGAGTCTGTTTCTTCATCGTGATCATGATCTTCAACAAGACCAAGAAATTCCAAGGCCTTCGTACCGGAATCAACTGCAGTAACTAATCAAACACAATCGATTAGCCCTAAATCCGGGAATAATGATATTAAAAGAAAAAGAGAGAGTGAAATGGTGAAATACCATGATAGGAAGAGGTTTTGAGGAGGCGTTCAATCAACTTCCTATCGATGAAGCTATCATCGACAGCAAGAACATGGAATCGGGTGGTTTCAAGAGCAACAACCATAGCTACGAAACGAAGAAGAAGAGAAGAAGAAGATTGAATTTGTAGAAGGGGAAAGGGATTGGGGGAGTTTTATATCTATGGATTGATTCCATAGAGGGGAAAATCTTGAAATGTGACAGTTGGAAAGTGAGATCCGACAGATTTGATTCGGAATCGAGAGGATCTTGAAGGTTGATTTGGTTTAGACGGGGCGACTCTTGACCAATACTTTTAATCGATTTGGGAATTGAAAAATGTTTGTTGATTTTCGAGCAGCCGTGCCCTTGTTCTGACCTTTTCGTAAAGGCTTAAAAGGCTGTGCGGTAGTTGTTTGTTGTGTGTTGTGTGTGGTAAAGTATACTACGCCCGGCCCATCTTTCATCAACATTCCCCACCAAACTTCTTCATTCTATTTTGATGTCTCAATTTCTATCTTCCTTTCAATTTCAATTTCAATTTCTATTTTATTTTATTTTCGAAGAATTGTCCAAAATTAAAAATTTTCTATCCAATTTTTTACCACTTTTGATACGTAAAGTTCCATTTTACCCTCGATTTTAAAATGATCATCTACGTTTCTTACAAGACTGTTTGATTTGTCACAATTCTCGTTCACCTTTTCGATTTTTTCACTCAAAACCTTTCCAGCTCTCACTTTTTGCATTCTCAAGCATCCTTTCAATCCCGTTCCTCTAACCAATTCACATTCACAATTCTCACAAAGCTACGTTCATTGACCTGTGATGGTTTAGGTGTTTCGAGTTCCTTTTTGCATATGAAATTTCTTTTTTATATAGCATATGGAATTGATTTTCTTTGTGATTTATGATGTTCATATGGTTTAGTTTTTTGTGTGGCAATGTGTATATTGTTATTGGATTTCTTTGAGTGTTTTGTGTTTGTGTATATACTTACCGGTCCCTAAGAATAAGGATTGAGACTACCAAACATGAGAGTTGATATCTTTGAGTCTAGAGTTGCGATTGTTGAGCATAGGAAAGCAATCACTGAATACTTGGTTTGCAATCATCGAGTAGTTGGTATGCGGTATTTGAGTTTAGTGTTTGCGATCGCTGAGTCTATGCTCAGTGATTGCTTACTCCATACTCAACAATCGCTTACCCCTTGCTTAGCGATCACTATCTAAATTCTTAGTGATGGCAACACAAATACTCAACTATCGCTAAGCAATTCCTTAGCAATCGCCAACCATATATTAAGCGATCAGCTATTATTTTTTATGTTGGTTACTGATCAATTGCTTCGATATGTGGGCCTCATATTTAATGGACAGATGGTCCATCACTTCCCGTTGAGAGAAGTTAGAGATGAAGCTGAAGAGGAAATCAACTTTAATGTGTTGGGGAAGAAAGGTAACATTTACACCGGAAGACTTCAATTTGATATCTGGTTTGTGACCAACTAAAGTGAGAAATAATGAGGGATACCAGACCGAAGAGGCTATGACACCTTTTGTTTGGACCCCGAAAGAAGGAAAAGGAGAAGACTTGAAAAGAGGTGGAGGTTTCATTTGTGAACTTCAAGTTTGATAATCACGAAGACGTTGTGAAGTTAGCATTGGCAGTGTACATCAAAATGGGACGGATGGGAAAAGACAAGAAAACTCAATTCAATGTAGACATCTTCAGGATCATTGACGATCCTAATGTCTTCACACACTACAACTGGTCATCCGTCATATTTAAATAGACTTTGGAAAGTCCGAAGAAGTTTGGGAAAAAGGAGGTGCATGACTTGAGATTTACATTTTTAACATTGCTTTCTTTATTAAATACTGATTTCAATCTTTGACATTAATGTCTATTGATTAATTTGAAATAATTATGAAGTGAAGGTTTAAAATTAATTTTAATACTAATAAAATAAATAGTCAACTAAATTAATTATAATTTCTTTAATTTTTAAAAAATTAATTAATGGACATTGTTCGATGAGATTTTAGAAGAAATTTAATTCGTGGAATGTATTAATTTCAGTGTTGTGAGTACAATCTCTAATATTTGATCTTTTGATTTTTTAGACAAAATAAACTTTAATCCTTAGGTTTGTTGATTTCCTTAGGTTTGTTGATTTTCTTGGATGGCCAGCCTTTGGGCTTGATGATCTTCACCCTTTGGGCTTGATGATCTTCTTGGGTGATCAGCTTGTAGGCTGATCTTCACCCCTTTGGGCTTGATGATCTTCTTGGGTGATCAGCTTGTAGGCTTGTTGATCTTCTTGGGCGATCGGCCTTTGGGCTTGGTGATCTTCTTTGGCGATCGGCCTTTGGGCTTGGTGATCTTCTTTGGTGATCGGCCTTTGGGCTTGGTGATCGGCCTTTGGGCTTGGTGATCTTCTTTGGGCGCTTGGTGATCTTCTTTGGTGATCGGCCTTTGGGCTTGGTGATCTTCTTTGGTGATCGGCCTTTGGGCTTGGTGATCGGCCTTTGGGCTTGGTGATCTTCTTTGGGCTTGGTGATCTTCTTTGGTGATCGGCCTTTAGGCTTATTGATTTTCTTT
The DNA here is from genome assembly GCA_030954485.1 of Citrullus mucosospermus. Lineage (NCBI taxonomy): Eukaryota > Viridiplantae > Streptophyta > Magnoliopsida > Cucurbitales > Cucurbitaceae > Citrullus > Citrullus mucosospermus. The sequence goes on along the minus strand of CM062055.1, from coordinate 8,038,753 downwards.
GGTGATCGGCCTTTAGGCTTGGTGATCTTCTTTGGTGATCGGGTGATCGGCCTTTGGGCTTATTGATTTTCTTGGATCAACTTGTAGGCTTGTTGATCTTCTTGGGTGATCGGCCTTTGGGCTTGGTGATCTTCTTTGGCCTTTAGCTTATTAATCGACCTTTGGAGTTTTTGACTTCAAGAGTTTCAGAGAAAGTCTTCTGATCTTCAAGAGAGTTATACTCTTCCAAACTTTAGTCCTTTAAGAGTTTTGCATTCTTCAAAGTTTTAAGAGTTTTTGCATTCTTCAAAGCTTTGAAGAAGCTTTAAGAGTTTTTTTATTCTTCAAAGCTTTCTTCAAAGCTTGTATTCTTCAGATCTTTTGAGCTAAGGGGATTGTGTTCTTCAAATATTAGATCTTCAATCTTTGGATCTTCGAATCTTTGGAGCTTCAGTCTTCAGAGCATTAGCCCTCCATTGTCAATGCTTCCCTCCTCCTCAAATGCATTTGAGATAAAGGCTCTATTTATAGAGTTTCTATGGGCCTTCATGGGCTTGGTCCCAATTGCTTTTGGGCCCAAAAATTGGGATTGGGCTTGGGCCCAATATCTTTTTTGGCCCAAAAAAATTCACAATGGACTTGAATTGGGTTGGGCTTTTGACCCGAGCGACTTTAATTACTCGGACCAATTTGATTTATAAATTCCACAATGCATTTTGGACTTTGTTATGATGACGTGGCGAAATTTGGTTGGCCGAAATTTCTCATTCAACAGACATAATCACCAAAGATTGAAAATGACCATTTAAATAAAAAATTGAGGTTAGAAATGTTAATTTTGAAACTTATGAACCAAATTGAAATAAAAGTCAAACTTCAAAGGTAAAATTGTTACATTTTAGCAAGAGAACCAAAAAGGTAAATATATATTTTTGATTGAGAGGCTAGAGGACCAAAAAGGTAAATCTAAGGACTTTTTTGTTTTTTATTTTTATTATTTTTTTTATTTTTATAATTGTGAGAGAGCTTATTTCAAATGGTTTAGATAGTTTAAAAACATATTTTCAATTGACAGGCCAAAGATTTAAATCTTTCCAATCTTACCTACTTTTAAAATAGTTATGATTGAATTACAATTTGTAGTAGCTTTCAATTTGTATCTTGTCATTGAACTTTTATAAACCGCAATTACACATGAAAATTTAGGACATGTTTGGTATGGAATCTATTTACATTCAATTATACCATCAATGAATATTTGTTTGATAAAACATTTTTTTAAAAGAAAAATATGACCAAACCATGGATTTTTTTTTTTTTTTTTTTTTTTTTTTTGTTGTTTTCAAATCTTAACTAAATGTATTCTAGAGATTTATTTACATGTTGATGCCTTAATGTGTAGTGCTTGTCACACACTTAGATATTTAAACTATAGAGAGTTAAAAAGTGCAACAAGTAAGAGTGACTAGGAAGACAAAGTTACTTCTCTTGGAGTTATAACAATATATTTATAGGATGGTTCGACCTAAGACTCTTCTTCCATCCCTCATAGACTAGATTGTCAGAAGAATCAACTCTAAATCTTCACAAGTGCTTTTTGGGCTAGGGGTCTGCATGACAAGCGACTCGTTAGGATTATTGGGCACCTCGACCTTGGCCTGGCCATGTTGTGGCCGATGTGGGTGTTGGGTCGATAGGCCCAAGTCTCTCTCTTTTCATATTCCTAACTTGTCTCGAAATTTGTCTTGTTTAGGTTTCATTTTTTTTTATGTTACTTTATTATGTTGCTTAAAATTACTTAAAACAATATACAATATTGAAAGTTTAAAAATCTATGAGATAAAATCTCAAAAAGTTTAGACTACTTAAACATTTTATAAATTTGTAGGACATTAATTCCTAAATTTTAAGACTTGCATTATTATTATTTTTTTTAATTTTTATATTTATTTATTTATGAAAGAAATGGCTTGTAAGTTGTATTATCATCTAGTCCAATTTCCTCATTCGTTTTTGAATCATTCTATTATGACGTCGGATTTATTTAATTTATCTTTTAATTTAAAAAAGATTTGTTTTCATTATAATTTTAGTCTAAGAAATTTGAAAATTGTGTATAATAAATTTATAAATTTTAATTATTTATTAAGTCATTAAAATGTATTATTGTGTGTAATAAATCTTTAAAACTTACAAAATAGTTGATAATGTTTGACATTTTCACTTTTAGGTTCAACAAACATATAATTTTGTTTTTATTATTTTTTATTTTTTTATAAAAACTCTTATAAATAATAGATTTATTAGATCTAAAATTCAAAAATTGTGGATATAAAAAATTTAAGAATCTATTAAACACTACATTGACACGTTTTGAACTTCAACAACCTATTAGATATAAATCTTGAAATTTAGGGATCGAATTTTGTTTTAGTTCATAAATTTTTAGGTTTATTATTGTACTTCAAAAATCTTTATATTTTAGTTCTTTGAACTCTCTAAAAAAGAATCATTGTGACTCTCTTGATGTAGTGTAGTTAATTTATTGTAGTTAATTATTTAATATGGTAATGGGATAACATTCATTAAATAATATATAGGGAAATTATGTTAAATGACAAAATTATTAAAAATATTTACAAATAATAGTAAAATATTAGAGCCTATCTGCGATAAACCGCAATAAATCACGATAGACTACTATTTGTATCTATCAAGACACAAATAGACATAGATAATAGTACATCGACGATAGACAGCAAAATTTTGCTATATTTATAAATATTTTGGTTCATTTTCCTATATTTGAAAACAACCCTAATATATATTGATAAGCGAGTATGTTTAAAGCTACAAATCTTAATTTTTATGGGTATTAAATCAAGATTATTCACAAATGAAGTCTAGTAAATTCATGTATAAGTCTAAAGGAATAAATCTTCCATAACTTACAATTTTCGACATAATTTAAATGACATGAATTTGTACCCTCAATTTTGAAGTATAAATTTATTAAAAAAAACTCACATATTGTTAAAAGAAAAAAAAAGAAAGAAAAACAAAGTGAAGGTTTGCCCATTTTCTTAAAAAAAGAGAAATTCATTAAAAAATGGAAATCAAACCACCAACATCATTCGTTTTTTAAGAATAAAGGGGAGAACAAGAGTTGGAAAGACATCTTTTTAGACTCATAAAAGAGAAGGCAAAGATGCTAAATTGTGATCAATTTTGTTCTCCTCTCCAGGGACTTTACAAAAGTGAGAAATATTAACATTAGCAGTGAGACTAAGGGACTCTCTCACAAAAAAAATCAACCTCATAAGATTAGCATCCAATAGATTCAACAAACTACAAACATCTACTTTATCAGTTTCAACTATCATGGGAGGATTTTAGATATGCCATTGGGGATTGATCTCTTTCAAACCTTCAACCACCACTTCCACTTCCAACACTATCACTATCACCCTAATTATAATATATGTGCTTACACCCGCTCAAGATACAGTCTCTCAAAATCTAACCCAAGCCCCTGATGAAGGGAGTCTTACCACCCAACATCCACGTTTAGATTCCAACAACTCCGGGTAGAAATTTGCCAAATGAATTGTTTCAAGATTATATTTTCATAGATTAAGGGGCCTCGTTCGGTAACTATCTTTTTTTGATTTTTTGGTTTTTGAAAATTAAGCATGTTTCTTCTCAAAATCTTACAATTATTTATATCTTTCCTAGGTAGAGTTGGATTCTTTGCAAAATTTCAAAAACAAAAATAAGTTTTAAAAACATTTTTTTTAGTTTTCAAATTTTGCTTGTTTTTTTAAAATACTGGTAAAAAGTAGATAACAAATTTAAAGTTGTAAGAATTGCTTTTATGGTTAATTTTTAAAAACAAAAAACTAAATAAATACCAAAGAAGGGACTCTAAATTTTTTAAAATTTACCGTTTTATGTTTGTTGTATCTATTTTGTGTAGTTTCTCACCATTTTACCCCTATTTATGTTTATCTCTCTTCAATTGATTGCAGATTCATTTTAGTTTCTAAATGACATATAATTCTTATATGGTAGCTATATTAAATATTGATTATCAAAACAACAATTTAAAATTTTATTTCCATTTCCATTTCTATTTTTTAAAAAGGAATTTCAATTTCTAATTTTATTCCTTTCATGATTTTAGTAATTTATTAATCAAGACCACTATTTTAAATATTAGTCCCCCCATAATTTTGGCAATATATTTTGCATCCCAACTTCTTCTCCACTTTCTCCATTTTCTTCTCTAATCAATATGTTATCTTGATTTTATAGTTTTTCATTTCTCATTTTTGTTTTGCATTTTCAAGTGTATTTCACTCCTTCCATTTTACATAATTTCCATATTATTATTTTTTTATTTTTTATAACAATATTTTTGTGCTTTTTTTAAAAATTAATTTCATAGTTCAATATTTCCTATAAAATGTTGGATAATTTATGTTTAAATTAAATCCTACACAACTATGTTTATATATAGCTCCATATAAAAATTTGCCAACTAGTATATTAATTACTTCATATATAGTATTGTATGGATGAATATGTATTCTTAATTTTTTGAGGTCTTATTAATCTTATATTAGACCTTTGTTCACTAATCCATTGAACACGTGAGAACATATATTTTGGGTAATTGTCTACATAAATTTTTTCAAATATAGTAAAATGTCTATCTATCTGCAACGATAGATGATATTAGTTCTATCAATACATTATGTTATACTTGTAAATATTTAGGTTCATTTTGCTATATTTAAAAAAAAAAAAAACTTATAATTTTTAACCATTCTTGAAACCTAATTAAGTATATAACAAAAATTGCAACAATTATAAAAATCCAAAAGTCTAAAATTAAAAAAAAAAATAATAATAAAATAAAAATAATAATTTAAAAAAAGCTTAATTTTACTCACTTTGCCACGTTGATAAGTAAAAATTGAGTTTTTTTCCCTTTAAAGTTAATTTAACTTTATGTATAATCAACATAAATATCATTTTCAATTCATATACTTTCAATTTCTTTCTATTTTAACCCCAATATTTTTATATATCCAAATTTAGTTCTTATAATTTTCATAAACTTCAAAATTAGTCATTTGAAGTTAATTGTGAGATCAAAACTAGTTGAATAATAATAATAATATTCATGCAAGAAAAGATATGACCATAATTTCAAAATTTGTATAAGGAAATTGAATAGAGACTTTTTTTCTTTTTTTCCTTTTGAAAACATTAACAATAGATTAATAGTAGAGGCTATTTGAAAGAATTATATATTGATAGTATGTGGACTATATTCGAAAATCTTAAAAAAAAAAAAAAAGTCTCAAACTACAAAAATCAATAGATTTTAACCCAAAATATATTATTGAGACTTCAAATAATTACAAACTAAATGACACTCAATCTCAAAATTCCCTAATCCACATTCTATAGACTTTAAATTCTTATGTCAAACCTTATCAAATGTTCGAAAACACACAAAACATAATTATTCTATTTGATTTGAAATTTGTAAGAATAAAGAAGTGATGATGGACATGATAATATATTTTAGCTAGTCAAAATCTTCTTAAATAGTATACAATATATATATATATATATATATATAAAAAGAAGAAAGAAAAATAATCATAGTAATAGGACCTTTGAGGGACTTTAAGGGCTATTTTGAAGAATCTAATTAATTATATGCATATATAATTCCAACAAAGCCACAGTTGAATTTGCAACCATGTCTTCCTAACATGAAAATCTCTCATCCCACCCCACCATGATTGTAGTGTTTAAAGGGGCCCAATCAAAGTATATAATATCATATCAAATCTTCATAAAAAGAAGAAGCATTGAAGTTGCTTGTCAATTGCCTCCTTCCAGACCATTATTCATGTTCCCCACATGGATGTTGATTTCTTAAAAAATAATGTTCTAATTCTTATTTTCTATATATATAAATAAAGAAAACATTTGGATAATTACTTACAAAATTATCGAAAATATTTTTACTGAATGTTCATTACTGTCTATCACTAATGGACAATAAAAAAAGAAGAAGAGTTAATTATTATATATATATATTTAAAAGGTTGTCATTTTTATGTTTCTTTTTCTAGTTTGACAAATCAGAGTCACAATTGTAAGAACATAAAGTATATAAGTTATTCAATTGATATATCAAAATTACAATATTATACTTAAAATTTTATTTAGAATAAATGTTGGTATATTACTAATAGACATGAAATTAGTTTTTTATAAGTATTGATCAATATTGAAAAACTAATTTATACTTTAAATAAATTTTGAACAAGTGTCTAACTATCACAACTGATGCACTAATAATGTATATACTTGAAATTTAATTTTGAATGAGTATCGATATACTACTGATACACCAATACAATACTTAAAATAGATTTAGATCATGAGTGATATAATATTGATATACTAAACATATACATGAAATGAATTTTTAATGACTACTGAGATACTATCGATACATTAATGTTACAGTTTAAATAAAATTTGAATGATTGTTGATCAACTAGTGATACACCAATACAATACTTAAAATGGATTTAGATCATAAGTGATATACTATTTGATACACTAAAAATGTATATGAAATGAATTCTTAATAATTACTCATATACTATTGATAAATGTATGTTGCAGTCTAAATCAAGTATACCAATCAATTAATTATACGATTTGTTATATAATTGATATACAAATTAAATATAACTTATATACTATTAAAATCATAAAAAAAATAGTTTGACTAATATAATTTATATTTGATAATCATTTGACAAAATTAATGTATTTAAAATATACCATCAACATCAAATAAACTGTTTGGATTAAAATAGCTCTATATCAAAAAAATATATATATATTTACCATAAATGAACAAACAACGTCGATCATAACACAATTAAGTCATGATATATTAGTTTTCTAAATGATATTATTTAAAAATAATACATCTATTGATCAATATACTAAATATAAAGTATTTTAGTTGACTGATATATACCAAAATATATAGTATATTAGATTTAACTACTGGTACACAAATAAGGATAAAATCGTAATAATAAAAAAATTGGAATCCAGTTTAAATTAAAAGAAAAAAAAAATGCAATAGCAATGCTCAAGAAAATAAATATATTAAAATTACAACTGAAACATAAAAGAATCAAATCAAAACAAAATCAAATTTAAACAAACAAAAAAAAAAAAAACAATCTACCAAAGCTGCACAAATCTGTACAAGTTTGAATTCCAAATTCAAATGAAAAAAAAAAGGCCCATAACTATAAATAAAAAAATTAGAGTTATAAATAATAAACGAGAAATAGGAAATTAAACAAAGAGTGTAAACTTGGGATTCAATTAAATCATGAATCTATTTTGTGGACTGGTGAGAAAACAGGGAAATATGGGAAACAAGAACACCATCTTCTCCAATTCCACACCAAAACAAGATTATTTGGGTCATATACAAGGTTTAAAATGTAGATTTCGATGCAAATATCTTGATCAATTTCAATAAAATATCGACTTCAATGGATATTTTTGAAAAATTGTAAATTCAAAAAAAAATTAAATTAGTAAATAAACATTTTATGATTTTTAAATAAGTTAATATGCCTACTATTTATATTATATTTACCTGGCTTATTTATTTATGTTTTGTGAATTTTTCTACAATGCAATAGAAATATTGATTCACCCCTAATTTTTTTACAATGCATTAATATTGATATTGAACCCATAAAAATGTGGAATTATCAATGAAAAATTGAATACAATGATCATATCTCACTCCATTTGGTAACGGCTGAAGATAGACATTTTATTTTCGACATGAGAGGTAATGTTGTGTTTACTTTTCTTATTTATGATTGTCTCAAAGACAAGTATTGCCCTGTAAATACTCTAATGACTATTGTTACCTAGCCCTGCATAAATTTGAAAGTATTTTAATAGGTTAACTTATTAAAGGTTAGGTTATTATACAAACAAACCTGACAAATTTGTAATTTACAATTTATATATATATATATATATATATATATATATATATATATATATATATATATATTATTTTAAATGATAAAACTGTTGAAAATATTTATAAATAATAGCAAAATATCACCATCTATCTATGATAAATCGCGATAGACTACTATCTGTGTCATAATTGACACAGATAGTAATCTATTGGTCTATAGTAAAAAAACAGTAAAATTTTGCATTAAGGTATTAAGGTTTAAATTTGTGGAGCTTACTTTAGATATTTCACTAGTTTTGACAATATAATATTTCGAATATAAATATATATATATTATGAGTTCTAAAAGTGAAAATTGCCTAGAACAAATCACTTTGATGAGTAATATTGCTTACAACTTTTGAAATTTGTTTTGATTTTATAACGGTAAAAATCATGTTTTGCTATACACTTAAAATTGATTTTCAACTATGGTTTTAAACCAGATCAAAGGAATTTGAGTAGATAGTCATGAAAAAAAAACAATAATTTATAGTCATCTTAAACTCACTTTTTTTTTTTTTTTTTTTTTTTTTTTTTTATTAAAAAAAAATTGCGGACAATTCGTGGTTTCATGTAGGAACATGTTTCGGTATGGAAGATTTCATATCATTAAGAGATCTCAGAGAATCCTAGAGGAGGTTTACTATTTGTAATCACACTCTGGTTGTTGAACTAAAGATTAAAACTGTCTACCCTCGAAAACATTATACCGATCAAGAAAAATTCATTATGCAATTTGAGATCATAATGCAATTTGTGATAGACAACTATTTGTATAGTTGTCTATCATAAAATAGATAGACGCATATAGTAGTTTATTACGGTCTATCACAGATAAACAATGAATTTTTTCTAATTTGTATGAGAATTTTTTGCAAACTCCAGCCTCGTCGGCATATTCGGGCCAACACTTTTAAAGACTGTCACCAACCAATTTTGACCATCACTAACATTGGCAAATTCCTTTATAGTAATTTGACATTAATAAAAATATTTTTAATATTAAAAAACAAATAAATTTGTATATAAAAATATTTTTTTGAGAAAAAAATTATCAAAACTTTTTAAAAACATTTATTTTTTTTTTTAAATTCACTCCCATTAAAATTTCTTTTGACAAAGTCTAGATAGGTGAGAACCGAGTTTTTATGCCACTTGATGATCATGCTAGCTTAAGATTTATTGACAACATGTGTAACGTTCACAAAATTAAAAAAATTTGGAAGGTTATTGAACATTGAAAAAGCCACGTGTGTCAAATTCATTAAAATCTATAATATTTGACAAAAACAATTTTAAGAAAAACTTTTATATTTGCCAAAATAGTTTATAGAAAAATTATTAAAATAATTAATTAAAATTTTTTTTAATGTAAATTAAACTCTTAAGATCACCTTGCATTTGTGATTTATAAAATCTATCCTATAACAATAGTTTTAGCATTGTGGTTTACAGTATTATTAGAGGTTGTATCGAAAAATGATAAAAATACCTCGAATTTATATCTAGGTAAGGGTATTTAAAATTTTGAGTTCACATGTAATAGATATGAGGCCACCATATTGTAGCCTGTTTTAATGGAATTATATTGGTAGCAAATTAAGATTATATTTTAGCATCATGTCATCAACTTTTAAAGTATTATAAATATGAAAAAATATTTTGAACATTATATAGATGGCTAAAAAATCATCTTATTTGATATTTTCCTATTCTAAAACTATCCTCATTATTAAAATTGAGTTGGTTTTTTGAAAAAAACTTGGATGCACCTCCCAATGAATTGATCAATAAAATTCTGCCAAGTGGCAATTTTTTTTTTAAATTTAAAAAAAGTGAATTATTTTTTATTTTTTCTTTGTGTTTAAAAAAGAGGGGCATGTGGTTGAAGTTAATCATTGCTCTTGTTTTTTATGTGACAACTATCTTCCAACATCCAAACTTGAAACGTCTATCTAACTCCAAATTACTTTTACACTTATTTTAGGTGATTTAAGATGGGTAGAACATGTTTTAGGGGTTTTTTAAGATACTATTTATTATCTCGCAACATCTTGTCTAACTCCAAATTATTTTTATACTTATTTTAGGTGATTTAGGGTGGGTAGAACATGTTTTAAAGAATTTTTTAGATAATGTTTTTTTTTATCTCGCAATTATCTCGAAACTATCTATGAGGTAATTGAGAGATAAAAACCATTGCTAAAAAAGTTGGTAAAACATATTCTTAGACATTTCAAATTTGGAGGTTGGAAGATAATTGTTAGATAATTACGGAATAAAAAATTGTTAAAATGTGCTACAACAGATAACCTCTTTTTATAGCATTCTTGAAAATGTGCTATAAAATTACAAACTAAAAAAAAAATAAAAAATGCTAGTCTATTTTGTTAACTTAGGCGCTCAAAAGTTTAATATTTCATTACACTTTTTATGTTTTGCCGCTGAAAATTTAGACTTCCATTACTTTTTCCTCAGTTTCCTTTTACATTTTATCAAACTCCTCTTATTGTCTTTCTGAACTCTGAATCCCTCCCCTTCCATTGTCTTCTCCCTAACCCTACCTAGCTTCAACTTCTTCCTCTCTTTGCCCATGACCAACGCAAGCTCCACACAAGCAACCGCGCTGATAACGACTCCTCCTAATTTAATATTAGAGTATGATTTTATGAATTTGATCTATGCAATTTGATGAATGTGCATGTATCAAAGAAGTGTCACTTTGACTCTTAGTACAATTAAGCGTACCTCAAAACTAAAAAGTAAATCGAAACAACCCGTAAGTGACTATCGTAACTACATGATAGCAATTGAACATTCTCAATTACTAAAAACAATTATATCCACGCAAATTAAATCAATATTAGATAAATTATATATGGAAAGGAGGAATATATATAATTTTCCATGTTGTATATATTCCTTTCATAGATTTGATATTGCATCACTAATTTCACTTGGAAGGTGAGGAATGTTACTTGCCTTAGAAAGACAAATAAGTGAGCACAAAAAATACGAAATTCACTAAGTTTTCAAAATTGAAGTAATTTGGTTTACAAACTTCAAGGGCTAAGTGAGATGTCATCTCTATCCATTTGAGATTTGCAAAGCCTCTCATTTCATCCACCTACAGAAAATCAATTACAAAAAAGAATTATATGTACAAACAAACTTAATTTCTAAGAATAACAATTTATTTTATTAATCATCAATAAATAGTTTACTTACAAACCACAAGCTTAAGACCATAAAACTCAACAAATATATTATCAAATAAATTTTCAAAAAATTATGTAAATTCTTAATATATTACCAAACATTGGTTGAAGTACGACTTTATTTTGATTAAATCCATTATTTTCAACTTTCTATTAACAAACAAATTTTACAAAAAGGGGGCAAATCTCATTTGAGTTGTCTTCCATAGTTCCCTGTTCTCTTGTACCGATTCCCCAGGAAGCGAAGAAGAAGAAAAACAAATGGGAACGAAACGGAAACAAGGAGAGGTAAATATGGGAGACCAATCGAGCAGTTTCATCTCCCCTTCTCAGCAACATCCCGATTCTGCTTGCGGTATAACTTTAACATATACATTTCTTCAACTTTGAACAAGTTTTTCAAATTTATTGATTATACATGTCTACACCCATCTTTAATGCTTATTCTCAATACTTTTCCAGTTGTAAGGTCCACCAGAGATGAAAAACCACTTCATTATACCACCAAAATCCAATCTTTTTCGTTGCTGAAGGCCGCACTTCATTAAAAAGTCTTGGTTCTTGAAGTAAGTTATTTGTATTTTTCTGTGTGCAGATAACTTTTGGTTTGAGCTTGGTGGCAAGAACTTTGGTACGGGTACTCATAAATTTTATGGCATTGAGCGATCTCAAGGAACCCACAAAAGGGTTTCTTCTTAATGATACTTTGATTGTTGAAGTGAAGATTAATGTTCTCTCCAACTTGAAAAACCTTTTATAGAATAGGGATGTTGTCTTAGATGCAGCCTTTTGAAGACCTCTAAAAATGCTGTCTTAAATGCAGCCTTTTGAAGATGTGTATAGTTTTGTTTCACTGAAATTTAGTCTACTTTTGTTCTTGTAAGATAAAAGATCAGTAAAACATGTAAATTTTGGTAACATTTAGAGTTGCATCTTCCATCTATGCCTTCCTTTTTCGTTATTATAAAAATATGGGATTATTCTGTACATTGTTGCTCAAATAGTTTCCCATGGATGATGAATTATATGTGTTTTTGGGGCAGAAATTGTTCTAAATACAATTGAAAAGTTTGAGAAATGTTTTGAATTTAACGTTCTCAATATCCAAAACCATGGTTTCTCTGAAATTTCAACATATTTTAACCATCCTATTCAAAAATATTTCCACCATGTAATATACATGTGTTCTTTAGTTCGTTTGAAATACCTTTCAAGTGTTTAATTTAAATCCAAAGAGATTTTATTTTAGATATAATCATTTTTTTTAAAATTTGTTTGTTGTAATTTAAAATTTTAAATAATTGTTTAGAATGATAAATTTTATTGTTATAGATTAATTTTTTAAATATTAAAAAAAATCTCAGTATGGTATATTTTGTTTAAAAAAATGATAGCATTTTAACTCATGTCAAATAGAAAATATTTTTATTAAAGTAAACGTGAATTTAAGGTGTTTTGTGTTTTTAAAAAAGTGATTTTAATTTTAATTTAAATCTATCTATTTTACCAAAAGCAAAAATTGGTTAATTTTTTTTTTTTTTTTTCAAATAGCTTTTTGACAGAGCTAACGCAACGTGGAACAGTAGTCTAAGTTTGTAATTTAACTTATTTTTGAATATTTCAATACAAGAATAGGAAAAAAAACCCAAAAAGAAAAAAGTTCAAAGAATACGAATAGTCAGAAAAAGAAAAAAGAAAAGAAAAACAAAAAAAAATACGAATAGACAAACAGGTGGCAGTATAGATAAGAGCATGCAGCTTTTCTTGTCTTCTTGTTTGTGGCGAGGCTATGAAACAGGCGGATATGGCAGATTCTACACTTGGTATTAACATTTTTCTCTCTCAAGTTCGTTATGTTAACTAAAATAATGAGCATATAGTTAAACCGACATAAAACTTGTACTAATATTATTGTTGAGTTAATTTTGCCATTGTAAGATCTAGAAGAGATGAAAAACCAGTTCATTATACTTTACAAATCAATTCCCTTTCGTTGCCGAAGGCTGCACTTGCTGGTTCTAATCGCGACAGATATGAATCCCAGCCTGCACTTGCTAGTTTGCAAGACAAGTATTTGGCAGTCCAAGTTAACCTTAAACCTAAAGCATGTTTTATATTTTTACCTCCAAACTTGTCACCTTGTATCAATTGAGAAAATTTCCTAACACTACCGTACTTAATTAGTTGTCACGTTAGTATTCTTTTGAAAATTAGGAGGGGTTTACTACCGTTAAAAGAATATTTATGAAGACAAAATTGTGAAGAAATGGAGTTTATCATATATTCTCGTAGTAGTAGAAATTTTTCCTTATCAATTTTCATTTTAAACTTTCAATATCTTTCAATTAAACCGTAAAATTAGTTGGATGTGGTAGTTTTCTATCATCTATTCAATGTCACCTCTAAATTTAATAACTAATTTTAACAAAAAGCAATATAGAAATCTCTATGAACTCACAATTTTAAATAATATCATGTTATTGCCTAAATTTAAATTTAGTTAATACACAAATTAATCATCGAAAAATTTGCGAAAACTCACAATGGTTATTTAATATTTAGCTCTAACTATATATATATTAAAAAAAAAAAGAATTTATTATCAATTTTATATGATACATATGTTTTATAGTTCACTGAAATTAGTATATGGAAATGCATATTTACGTTTCGGTGGTAAGTAAGAAATGATCCCCTTTTTGAATATATATATATATATATATTTTTACTTAATGTTATTATGTCCTAATGATTTCAGATGGTAAAACGAGGCGTTTTCATGCAATGAAGACAATGGGCATTTGAAAAGTTGGTTTCACTTGGCACTTTCAACGATGCCTTCTAATGGATTTTTGGTTGGGGATTATTGTGCATTTTGGAGTCGAAATTTTTATTATGAAATTTGATGGGAAGAGGGAGATTCTTTCCTTGATCAAGCAACCAAATAATTACAAATTTACTTGGAAATTCAATGATTTCTCACAACAAAATGAAACTTGTTACAAATCCGAAGCCTTTACATGCAGTGGAGAAGTAACCGTTGGTATGCAAAAAAAAAAAAAAAAAAAAAAAATCAAAATTTGCAATTATTATTTTCATAAAGTTATATTATATGTGCATTTTACTTGCAATATTTATGTTTCAGGATGATATCCTTGTATCCTAAAGGATCCTCCAAAGCAAGCTCTGGTTATCTGTCACTGTACTTGTTTGATAGTTTCAAAGAACTTCCTCAAGGTTCTCAAGTTTACATTGAATATGTGATGGCCATATTGAGTCAAGCTAATTGGGTAAAACCAAACAGAAAAGAAAGATCATGTAAGTACCAACTTTTAAACATACAATTTGCAAAAGGAAGTTTTAATTTTTAAAACGTCTCTTTTCTATAAAAATTTCGTTTTTTTTTTTTTTTTTTGAAATTTATGCTATAATTTCATCTCAACTTTTGAATTATAGGTTGTATCTTTGTTAAAGAAAAAACGTATCTTAAAAACAAAAAAAAGTTTTTGATTTATTTTTTCCTCAAAACTTTGACTTGGTTGCTTTGCTTTTAAAAATATGAGAATGGAAGTTGTGTTTATAAACTTAATTTTCAAAAACCAAAAACCAAAAGCATAAAAGGTTATCCCTATGAACCAAAATGAGGAGGATTTGCTAGAGTTGGTTGTTGGATTATTGCTTGGTGGTTTAACATGATATTAGAGCAAGATGTCATGCGTTTGAATACTTTTGTAAAGTCATTTCTTACCCTAATTAACATTGAATATTTCACATATTCATAGTTTAAGATTTTGGGTTGATTGGTGTTTTAACGTTTGGGTTTCTTTTTTTTGTGTCGATAAACGTTGGTTTGAGTTTGGCAGTGTAGAAACGGGTTGCAGATTTCATATTGTTGAGCGATCTTAAGGAACCGAAGAAGGGGTTTATTCACGATGATAGCATTATTGTTGAAGTGAGTATGAATGTTGTCTCTACCTTGAAAAAGTTTTTGTAGAAGGGAGAATATAGATGAGTTGCCGTTTTGGGGATCATAATGGAGTATTAGATGCAAAATTTTGAAGGATTATTTATTTTTTCTATTCTAATGTCTTAGGATGCACAGCCTTTTGAAGATGGTTTAAAATTTTGTATATCTGAACAAATGTGGTATGTTTTTGCTCTTGCAAAAGCCAAGAGATTCAGCAATTTATGAACATATTTGGAAACATATATGGGATTGCTCTTATACTGTTTCCCAAAATTATTTGTAATAGTTTAATATTTGATTCAATAGTTTATCATTAAAAAAAATAATTCATTCACATGTAAATTAAACTAAAATATTTGACAGATTTTTAATTATTCTAGCGAAAGATAAAAGAAATGGGGAAGAAACATGGATTTTATTGGTTAAACTACAATCTTATTTCATCTAATAATTTTGAGATTTGATTCAAGATTAAATCGAATTAAATTTTGAATTGAAATTTCTTTATAAATAGACTAAATTACGCACACAATTTTCTAGGGTATCTCTGTTTTCTTTTCTTTCTCCTTTCTCTCTTTTATTTTCATCTTTAGTTTTTTTTTTCAGCTTTTATTTTCATATTTCTTTTATTTTTCCACTTGTTGCAAGTCCATGCCATTTTTATTATGTATGGGGTATCTACACCAATCTTGTAACGACCCAACCTTCAAACTAGCAGACGCTACGTTATGCATGCAAATTTTTGCAAAACACCTTGGAACTTAGGTAATGAGACACATTTTAACATAATGCCGAACAAAATAATTTGAATAATTTATTTAAATCAAATAAAAAGATAGCAAAATTGTTTAACGGAGCGCTTCAAATCATGAAGACAAGTTTGAATGGTCAACTACCCTAAACTACCCTAAGTTGTCATTGACAACAAGCTCAGTGACCTAAGAAGAGAATGCATGGGCCTATAATGCGGAAGCTAACAAACAGTCCCATGACGTGGTCATGGATTCCTCTTGTCATGCGCCTACCTATCACGACCCTTACTTGAGAAAAGATCATATAAAAGGGTGAATGCAGTGATCCCAAAGGTCACACCCAGTCGTAATCATAAGCACAGTTAGTTTACCCAAGGTTCACGACAATAGGGGTAGATAACAATCACCATAATATAACAGTCATCACTAAAAATTAAAATAAATAAAAAAAAATTGAATAAAATTTTAGAATTAAAAAATTGATATTTTAAAACTTTAAAGTATATACGAGTTAGAACTTTAGAACACATTACACATGCAACACACCTTAAAGATTTCTAGTAAATTAAACTAGGTCCATTTTGTTGATATATCTGTCAATATATCTGTAAAATTGAAATATTGATATCGATATCTACATCGATATTTAAACCTTGAAATGGACCTATTCTTATAAAATCGGGGATTAAAAGGTATATTTTTAAAATTTGAGAACCAAACGCACGTATCATTTAAAATTTGAGAACTAAAAAGGTAATTTTCCCAATATATATTACTTAGAGTAGAAATTCTTTAAAATTTTGAAAAAAAAAACTGAGATAGTGGCAGTAAGCTAGAAAGAAAATTTAGATCACCACTTCATTTTAAGTCAATGCCACATAGTTCTAAGCCTCGATTTCAGTTTGAAAATGTAAAGAATTTCTATTCCAAGTGTAAATTTTAAACCTCTATGTGTTTATAAGTAATATTGTGGGGCTATTTGGTGCATTGAGTTGAATTCATATGTCTGTGGAGTTCATATGTCAGGGGTATTTGATTTTTTTTTTTATTATTTTTTTTAACATAAGTAATCTCTTTTTATGATGATTTTTTTGTTTGAAAACTTTTTTATTCAATAATTGTACATATATATTTTTTTCATAAACTATAGACTACACTTTATTTTATTGCTTTTTAAGTACACACGTATTACTGTTAGTTTTGGAAAATGAAGTTAGTTTAATTTTGGATTATGCATTTAAATTTTTTATAAATAAAATTTAAGCAATCATTTTACAAATTTGTGCATGTGCATTTGTAGTTGAGTTATTTTTATTTGAACACTTTTAATACAAACTTCTTAAAATAAAAACACTCATGTGTTTGACAATTTTTCTAAAAAATGTTTTTACATACAAGTTTGTTTGATTTCATACCTGCTAAAAGTGATTTTATTAATGGTTACTATAAAGAACGACTATAAAATATTATGAACTAATAAAAAAAAATAAAAAATTCAACGTTTTGATGGAACTTACGTACTTTTGTGTCAACAAAGGTGTTTTTATTGACAATTTTGTGTCTCAACATCAATAAATGTTTATTGATGTTTTATATATATTTATAAATTAATAGCTATTTTTAAGTTTTAAATTAAGGTTTTATTAACGATTTTATGTCACGAGCGTCAAGAAAACAAAACCCATATTTGTAGTAATTATAATCTAAAATAATGGTCGTCGGAGATTGTTGGAGTTGGGCGTCATCGGAGGTTGCTGGAATTGGACATCAACAGTGGTGGTTGGATGTTGCTGGAGTTGGTTGGCCGCAACCGGTGGTTGTCGGAGTTGACTGTCAGAGTTGGCCGTCGGAGTTGGATAGAGGTGGTCGCCGAAGTTTGCAGTCAAAGGTGATCGTTGGAAGTGGTCACCGGAGGTGGCCGTTGGAGGGGTTGTCAAAGTTGGGTGTTGAAGGTGGTCCCCGAATTGGTCGTTATAGGTGGTTGCTTGTGATGAGGGCTGAGTGCCCTGTTGGTGCACTGTTCTGACCTCTTTTTTTATTGATTCAATACAATTAGGGGAAAAGATCGTCTAGTTCTCTACCAAGACAAGAGAAAGTCTCAACGGATCCTCTGCTTGAGCTTTATTTAAGAGAGAATGGGGAGGAATCGAATCCGTTTTTGTTCTTGGTTTGGTTCGGGCTCCTCTCGATCTTATTTGTAGTTAGGAAGGGGGAAGAGTCTAAATCAATGGACATTAATGGACCATCATTGATGGACGTTGCACATGACACACGATCAATTCGACTCAAGGTCTAGTGCTAATAGAAGTAGCGGACTCTCCTGTTAGCAAAGGAAAAGGGCAGGGCTTTTTTCGTCGTAATAGTGGGCAGGTCTCATGAGATCTATGTCGGCCATCGGAATCAAATGAAGGTTGCAGCAGAGCTGCGGGGCATAGCGGCGCCCTTGCCTGGCACCATTCCCTGACCTAGCAGCAGACGGGAAGGCCGGGCCAGAATTCAGACTAGACTCTTCTTTGTTTGAGCTCCTCCACGCACGCAGACCGGAAGATCTCTGTTGTCTGTACTGGACAAGTACGTAGAGATCTTTTCTAGGATTCCTTATCACGCCACGCACGAAGATCTTTCGGGCTCCCCCCTTGAATAGACTCTTAAAGGTTAGGTTACTACCTGCTTGCCTCTACGGAAGAGGTTGAGTTTGTACCGCGCCCGAAGGTCATATAGATCGGTAACATACGAAGTTGGCCTCCCAAATAACAAGTTGAGTTTATATGTCAACTCATCTCATCAGCTCCAGTAATTTTAGAAGTATAAGAATATTTTTTTTAAATAAAGAGCAAGATTAAAAGTATTTTCAAAGTTGATTATACATTTATACACCCATCTTTAATGCTTATTTTCATTAATTTTCTAGTTGTAAGGTCCACAAAAACCACTTCATCATACCCTCAAATCCAATATTTTTCGTTGCTGAAGACCGCACTTGGTTGTTGAGGTAGGAAATTAGGTCTGTATCCTAATGGAGATGTGAAAAGAAATTAGCCCTCTGTCCAGACTTCTCCTCATTGAACAATCTCTACTCTAAAAAAAAATTAAATTGTATAAAAGGCAAAAGCTGCTCCTTTGAGATTCTAGTGATTTCTTAATAGTGCAGCCATTTTTGAGATTATTTGAAAAAATATGTAACTGAAACATGTTTACTTTGGTAACATTTAAAGCTGCAACTTCCAGTTGTTGCCTGTTCTTTTTTTGTGCTAAATATATGAGATTTCTTGTTCAATCTTGGATGCTTCTATAGTTTAGGAAGTATATTTGAGAGTAAAATTTTATCATGTTTATGTTTG
Organism: Citrullus mucosospermus; assembly: GCA_030954485.1. Taxonomy (NCBI): domain Eukaryota; kingdom Viridiplantae; phylum Streptophyta; class Magnoliopsida; order Cucurbitales; family Cucurbitaceae; genus Citrullus; species Citrullus mucosospermus. The sequence goes on along the minus strand of CM062055.1, from coordinate 8,019,392 downwards.
TAGTACGTGAGCCAAAACAAGCATAATTCAAACGGCATCCGAGATTTAAGCTATGAGGTCTATTGTTCGAACTTTCCTAGCTCCTGTATTGTATTTATCTGAAGGTATAAAAATAGTTCAAGTCTAAAGTTTAATTGGACAGAATTTAAAATTCTAAGTTAAATAATAATAATAATAATAATAATAAATAAATAAATAAATAAATAAATAAAAGAAGCTTTCGTCAGTTGATAGTGTTTCGATTTTGTCCTTAAAATATTTCGTTATCTTAAATCAATCATTAAGATGTTACATGAACTAAAATAATAAATAAATAAAAATAAAAACTAAAATCTAATATGTAATGAAGAGAAAAATGAAAGTCTTGAAAGGTTGTTTTTAACCGTGGGAGCATTTATTTATTTATTTATTTATTTATTTATATATATATATATATATATATATATATATATATATATATATATATAAAAGAAAGTCTTGAAAGGTTATGAGTATTAATACAATTTTTGAAAGTTTAAGAATATTTTTTGAATGAGTTAGTAATAGTTTCTATCCATGTACTAAAGTTTAGAGGTATTATTGAAACTTTTAAAAGTTCAATGATATTTTGGAAATAAAGTACTAATTGCTAAAAAGCACAGACACTTTAGTTTGGCTAGCATGTCTCTGTAGGACACTTTGACACCCGACACTTATTGGACATGTATACAACACTTGTTAATGCAACAAATGTGTTAGACTTTCATAGAACAATTGCTGAGTAGTCTAAAAAGACACTAGAAAATTTCTAGTACTACAATAGTACCATACTCTTTGTATTCACACTATAAATTTTCCTTCTTTAATATTTATGGATCCCATAATGATGTCAGTAGGTTCCACCATATTTATAAAAGCACGTTGACCTGACACAATAAATGAAGGTAGTATGAACGAAAGAAATTTCTATACTAATTTCTATACTACCGTAGTATAGGAAATTTTCCCAAAAGACGCATATGACAATAATAATAACTTTTTGAGTGTGAAATACATCAAGCTAAGTTTTATAACCATATAAATGCATCAATACATTTACTTTGAATTTTCTTTTGGAATAAAAATTGTATATATTTTTAAAAATGTATATTTTAATCACTGGTCATGTTGTGTCCTAGATTTTTAAAATATGATGTTTTGTTGTGTCCGTGTCCATGTTCGTATCTATGCTTTTCTTAGACTAACAGTTTCTATCCAAAACTAACGGTAATAGTATTTTTTTTTTTTAACTATTTTTGAAAGTTAAAAAGTATTATCTAAAATTTTGGAGTTTGGGAGTATTTTTTGACATAAAGTAAAAAAGTTCGCGATATTTTCTATAATTTAGCCAATTATAAAAAAAAATGTCATTCAACTTTTCCATTTGTTTAACAATAACCTCTATACTTTCAAGAGTAAAAATTCTTATAAAGTTTTGAAAACAAAAATTGTGATATGAAATTGTGTGGCATTAATCTAGAAAGAAAGTTTAGATCACCACTTCATTTTAAAGCCATTGCCACATAATATAAATGCTCGATTTCGATTCGAAATTATAACGAATTTCTACTCATCCATTTGTTTATGAATAATATCGCAACTTCTTAAAGCACAAGAATATTTTAAAAATAAAGTACAAAGGTTGTCGATTTCGATGGAAATATTAAGGTCTTAATTTTACTGAAATTTCGATGGAAATATCAATAAGATATCGATTTCGATGGATATTTTTGGAAAAGTTGTAAAATCAAAAAAATCCAAAAAATAAATTTTAATTAATAAATAAATATTTTATGATTTTTAAACATGTTAACATGTCTATTATTTATATTATATTTACAATCGAGATATTTTGTTGCTATATATATATATATATTTCATGAATTTTTTTACAACACAATGAAAATATCGATTCATCCCTCGTGTCGGAATTGAATCTACCGAAACATAAAATATTAAAATTAAATATTTGAAAGTAGAGACCCTGAAATAGAATAAAACGCGAAGGATGGGACCAAATTAGTTTAACCTTTTTCTTTATCCGGTAGGAAGCGAAAGGACTCAAATAAATGGGGACAAAGCGGAAACAGAAAGAGGTAAAAATGGAAGACCAAACCAACAATAATGTCGTCTTCTCTTCCGATTCTGCTTTCGGTATAACTTTTAACCTTTACATTTCTTCAAATTTTGAACAACTTTTCCAAACTTCATTCATTATTATACATTTCTACAATCATCTTTAATGCTTATTTTCATTACTTTCCAGTCGTTAGGTCCACCAGAGATGATAAACCACTCCATTTTACCCTCAAAATCCAATCTTTTTCCTTGCTGAAGGCTGCACTTGCTCACTCCAAGCGTGATAGATATGAATCCCATAGCTTCGATGCCGGCGGTTATAAATGGTGGGGTTTTAGGGGTGGAGTATATGTTATCGTTAAATCACTAATCAACCTTAAAACCTTAAACTAATGGGCTATGGTATCACAGCAGGATCCTGTATTCAAACCTCGTTAATGTCATTTCCTTATCCAATCCTTTAATAAATGGCTTTTGGGTCCACTGTCACTATTTTGGTTGTTGTTGTTGTAGGAGATTAGCTCTGTATCCTAATGGAGATGTGAAAAGGAATGGGTCTGCTCATATCTCACTCTATTTGGTATCTGCTGATGATAATATTTTATCTACTAATTCAGAGGTCAATGTTGTGTTTACATTTCTAGTTTATGATATTCTCAAAGAATTTGACTGTCCAAGGTAACTAAATACAAAAACCACATCTTTTTTTCTTTTTGTTTTTTAAAAAAATATATTTGTTTAGCCTTGTAATTTGATCATTTGTATATTATTATCATTGTGTTTTAGATGGGAAAATAAGGCATTTTCATGCAATGGAGACAGAGTGGGGATTTGAAAAGTTGGTTTCACTTAAAACTTTCAATGATACTTCAAATGGATTTTTGGTTGATGATTGTTGTGTTTTTGGAGTTGACATTTTTGTAAAGAAATGTGATGATGGGAAAGGGGAGGTCCTTTCTTTGATCAACCAACCAAAATATAACAAATATACTTGGAAAATCAACAACTTTTCGACACTAGATTCAACATGGAAGGAATCTGATCCCTTTACGGTGGAGAGCTACCGTTGGTAAGACAACGTTTGATTTTGCAATAGTTTTTTGCATCAAGAAAGTTATATATAATAATTTATTTATCTTTCAGGAAGATACGATTGTTTCCTAGAGGATGCACGCAAGCGAAACCAGGCTTCTTGTCCATGTACCTGATGTTCGATAGTTCAAATGAGCTTCCACAAGGTTCGCAACTGTATGTAGAATATGAGATGGCCGTATTGAGTCAACTTGAAGCTGTGCCAGTAAAAAGAACTTGTATGAACTGCTATTTACTGTTAATTGTCACTCTATTGTTCAAATTTTCAAAGCTTTCCTAAATCAGTTTCTTTATGTAGAGTGAGTTTGGGATGATAGACTTTTGTTTTGAAAGCACTACTTTTCTTTTTTGTGCAGATTATTATTGGTTTGGCAGCGGTTGGGGTACTCGAGACTTCTCGTCTATGAGTGATCTCAAAGAACCAACGAAAGGATATCTGCTGAATGACACTCTAGTTGTTGAAGTGAAAATTAATGTCATCTCTACCTTAAAAGCGATTGTATAGAAGGGAAATACTGCTTTTGAGATCATAATGCTTTCTTAATAGTGCAGCCTTTTTGAAGATTAGTGGAAAAGAAATGCAACTGAAACGCGTTTAGTTTGGCTAACATTTAAGCTGCAAACTTCCAGCTTTTGACTGGTCTATTTTTTGGTTAAATATATGGAATTTCTTGTCCAATGTTGCATGCTTCTACAGTTTAGGAGTATATTTGAGAGTAAAATATTATCATGTTTATGTTTGTAGTCTGACAATATTTGTCTGAAGTGTGTCAAAGTAATTCAACTCTAAAGTTAACTCACTCCTTGAGTACTAATTTTTTTTTCTCTCCAAATTTTGTCAGTATATCATGATCAATTTGTCAAGAAAGATGGATATAAGTTTATCAAAAAATATCAAACAAAAAAGATTAAATTGAAACAAATAGATACTAAATCAAATAATAACAATAACAATAAATAATTTATAAAAAAGAAAAAAGCCAACGTTAATCCTATAATATATATTTAGCTCAGTAGTATATTTAATGAAAAACTACATACATACATACATATATATATAACAATGATTATTTGGGGGAGTGGACATGTGCCCCTTTGCCCTTAATAAATGTGCCCCTGCCCCCAATTCATCCATTATACAATAATTCATTTTAAGATGCATCTATTTATAAGCCACATATATATTTAACTCAATACCCCATTTTGTTTTCTTTTTCATCTTTATAGAATAAATTCGTAAGTTTGATGATTTAAAAAGAATATCACTTCCATATAATCTCGTTGATTAAGATGGTGGCTGAAGTAATCTACCAGCTTACGAAGTCACAAACAGGTTTCTTCATCAAAATATATAAAATTTTAACTATGAAGTATTCAAATAAAGTACAAACCAAGAAATACACAACAAAATATTGGCGTCAGTTGTTATTTTACGATTTTGTCACTAAAATCAATCATTACGATGTTACATCAACTAAAGTAAAAAGAATAAAAGTGAGAACTAAAGTCTAAGGGAGGGAGGGAGGGAGGGGAAGAGGGAGAAGCTTATATTTCTCTGTGTGAACAGCAAATACTCTAAGACCTCTAAAACACATCTTCACAGCCACCTCTAGATGTTTTGAAAGGAATACAACATAGGAAAGGGAAGGAGCCTTCTCTATAGTGCACACTGATAGTGGATGGATTACTGAGGCGTCTGGGTGTGAGGCGGGGGGCCTGGTGGTTGCGGTGGAGGCATCCCAGGTTGACTGCCAAACTGTGAAACAGAGCAAAACATTCAAGAAATCTGGTGGCTTAATAAGCAAAGTTCTAAGAACGTCAACAAAACAAAAGATCATCGATGCATATGAACACCCGTTTAAGCATTGAAATATTTGTTCACTATCAAACTTGATACGGTTCAGCTTCTTGGTAGGAAGGCCAGTAATATGAATAGATTTTATACTGCCAATACACAATGGGTTATTAGGAAATGAGAACAAAATTCATCCGCCCACCATCTCTATATATTCTACCCTTCCAATTAATCCTATTCTCCATAGTTGAAACTCATATTCACTACTAGCTTTGATTACAATTGTAGTATAGGATTATCCCATTTGAACCCCCCCATCACGGCAAAGCAGATCAATACAGCCTCGATTTTGGTTGTAGTGTCAAAAGACAAGAATGCAAATATGATTTAACAGCCTCAAGGGTTAATATTGAACCATATTTGCAATTCAGTCTCTAAAATGGAAAACTGATAGTCAGAAGATGATGCTAGAGATAACGACAACTGTTATAATCTTACCTGGTACGGATTGAACCCTGGCGTCATAGGCATTTGCCCAGCCTGTGCCCGATTGAATCCACCACCCTGTGGATACATTGGTGCTCCAGACGCATTTGATGGGCCCTGCATATTTGGTAAATTATTCTGAAAACCTTGGACAGAAGGAGGAGCACCACTGGTAGGCATAGGTCCAGAGTGCATTGGATTCATGCCCATGTAATGGTTTTGTTGCATGGGAGGAACCATCTGATTCATAGATCCTTGCATCCCCTATAAGCATATAGTAATATTCATCAGGCATTCAAGAGAAAGGGGGAGTAGGCAGAAGTTCATGCATGCCCATCGGTCAAAAGGACCACTCCGCAGTCAGAGATATCCCATCCCAAATTATTATGTACTGTTTTTTCTTATTAAGAAATCACATGGTTGAACTGGGAATCCAAAAGCTACGAAGCCAGTATCCCCTCTTCAGAAAAGAGCCTTCAAAGCTTAAGACCAACAAAGGCTAGTGTTTAGAGGAGTTTGGACCTTATTTAGTCTTTGTCCCATGTCCTTGTGTGTGTATGTGTGTTTTTTCTTTTTTCTTAATTTTCTATTTGTGCCGTGTGAGTCCGAGTCAGCTTACACGCATTTCGAATAATCTCATAGGACAACCTGCCTGATTGAAATACAGAGAATTCGGCAAATTTGACACTTCTGGCATGCGGGGTAAGTATAAAGTTCTATTTTACTCTTGGTACAAAAGTTAAAAAAATTTAAGTAGCTCTACCTCTTTACCTAACCCTCTTCAATTTATTTTGATTCTGATAAAAAATTAATTTTAAAATGCACACGGGATAAATTATTTATATTTTTAAGATGATCAGTTAAGAAATGACATCGAACTAAATAATTAAACTTATCTCATTTGATTTAAAAATCCCCATAATAAGAAAACCAAAATTAAATGAATAGACAAAGTAGTAAAAGGTCATACCATTGGAGGACCAGGCATAGGCATTGGCACTGAGGCAGGTCCTGATGAAGGCAACGATCCAGGTTGTGAAGGCATATTCAGCGTGGGCATTTGGGGTGGTCGAGGTAAATTTGGGTGTGGGAGCAAAGGGAAATGCGATGGAGGCTGTAACTGAGGCAAATTTTGCGGTTGCATGGGCACTGGGGCCATTTGCTGGGTCTGGTGGTGTTGTGATTGCTGCTGCTGCTGTTGCTGCTGTTGTTGCATGAACTGCTGAGGATTCTGTTGAAAAGAATGCTGCTGATTGGCGGCGAGAAGAGAAGGGTGAGGACCAGGTGGGAGGGGAGGAGCCCCTACTGGCATTGAAATTTGATGTGGCTGCTTATGTTCTCCCATTCCCGCAGTATCAGATAAGGGCATTGCAACTCCAATACCAGGAATGGTTCCCTCATTTCGAGCCAGCCCAGGTGGAAATGCTCCAGGAGTAGTAGGTCCATCAGGTACCACAAAGTTACCAGTCATACGAGCAGAACCAGCGGGATTTTGCTCATTGTAACCTAATAAAAATACATGCAAAGTCAAAACAGATGACATTTCCAAGTGCAATCAATTCTCTCATTCTATGATAATCGTTCAAATGCTAGATTACTTATGCACCATACACAGAATGTACTAATCAACAATTACACCATGCTGTTTCACGAGCAAAACTTACCTGTGCTAAACTTATCACGAGCAGTGTCTCCTGGCCTATTTCTACACCAGAATTTGGTTGTGTGATCATTGCTACCACTGCAAGAGGAAGCATAATTTGTCAGAACCTAGGGTAACCAGTGCTTTCAAAATAATCATGCTATTAGTATACAGAAACAAATGAAGGATCGTAAATCACAAAACCTTACAAGCAAAAACACACATATAGATTCCTCGCGACTTAGGAGTAACTGAAAAGAAGGCATTGATCTACATACCTAAGCACAGAATAATGTACCCGGAAGAAAAACAGAAATTTTGGAAGACACTCTGATATATCGAATTTACTGAGAAAGAGACTTATTGATCAAAATCCAAGGATACAAAATGAAGAGCCAGAAAACATTAGAAGTACAATTCCAAGTGAACCAATCACAAGAACAAAGGATAGCCAAAAGCAAAAACCCAAACAACAAGCAAACTTGAGAAGAAAAATACACAAAAAACTTAGAAAAGAGGACACCAAGGAAAAGTTGAGATCCTTCCAGCTTGAAAGTTAACAAGCCAAAGGAGGGAATCAACATAGAAACCCCTTTGAAACCTTTGAAAAATTCTCCGAAGACCCAAATAAGATGAAAAATAGATTTAAAAAAAATCTTCCAACATGCTACATTTACGTAAAGCAAAAGGAGAAGTCACAAAGCTGTCCAAAGAGACTAATAGAAACTAATGAAACACAGAAATATCAGCAACTTCCAACAAACTTCTAAAATAAAAACCTATGATGAAGCTTCGATTCCAAGCCTTCCAAACCGAGATCACCATCCTTCTGAGAAGTGGAGACCAAAACCATAAAGATCACCAACCACACTCCTTTGAACGTCAAATAGCTTTGAAGAGAAAACCAACCACAACCTCTTTCCTTGATTCTTGAATAAAGAAAACTACAAGTTGCTGAGCTTTACAGAACAGTCCGAGTTGATCAATCACCAGGCCTCTAGTAATCCAAGTGATGATTTTCATCACTTTTCAAAGCAAAACAGTCAACAATGCTGCTGAAAATTATGATGAGCGGCTATACCAATCTTCAAACTACAATCCTCACTTAAGGATGAGAATTTACTGTTTACTTAATGGCTTTACTTGCTATTCATCATGGTAACAATGTTTGTATTTTGATGCTCTGGACTCATTGGCTATTTAAATAAGCCATAAGCCAACCAGTTGTCAGGTTTTGAGTATTATAAGATTCAAAAAAACCATCCAAGGTTTATTCCATCATCCTAGGAGCTCATTGTCCTCTACGAAAAATCATTGTGGTTTCTGTCCATCCCACATTTGGGAGATCATTTCGTTATTTAGTGAATCCCTCCTTCCCCTATCTTTTCTCACCGTGGAAGACTAAAATTCCCAAGAAGATCAAATTCTTTGTAAGTCATGTCTTTTGTAGAAGAGTTAATACCTGAAATAGAGTTATGAGGAATTCGTCCTACTTGATAGGCCAACAGTTGTATCCCCTTTAGAGGTGTAGCTGAAGATCTTGATCATCTCTAGAGTTGTGATTAACTGATTACACTTGTCAACTTGGAGTTATTTTTTCAGACATTCAACTTTAGCATGCTCGGCCAAGAGAATGTAGTTCGATGGTGGAGAACCTTTGTCATCTGCCCTTTTGTGATACGGGTCCTTTTTTTATGGCTATCAAAGTTGTATAGAAATAGAACATTCCACGCTTACCCAGGCTCCCTCGCACTCTCCCTTCCCCGGTTTTTGTTGTACAACCTCTCCACACTAAAATATGGTTCTATTTCTATAAAGGAATGGTAGAATGTTCATACAAGTTTCTGGAATTTCTATAAGAACTTGTGTAAACATTCCACGCTTCCTTTATAGAAATAGAACTATATTTTAGTGTTGAGAGGTTGTACAATACAAATAGGGGAAGAAAGAGCCCAAGGAAGCCTGACCACAATCCAACATCATGGCAAAGGGTAGCTGTTTTTTTTTTTTTTTTTTTTTTAACTTTTTTTTTTATGAAATACCAAACCTACATTGAGAAAAAATTACATAATTTTTTTTAAAAAGAATTAAAAAAAAAACTATTCTATGCGAAAAAAATTAATTAACATCGGAAAAAAGTCCGGTATTTGGGGAAAAAAATTAATTAATAAAGCTCACCTTTCAGAGTGAGTTACATTGTACAGTTGTGTGAGAATTTAAAATGAATAACAAACTGCTCGATTTTGCAAGATAACAAAACAATCCTATTCTATACAAAAGAGCAAAAGAAAGGATAGAAACCTCTTTTTATATACACAATAATAGGACGGGAACCATTTAAAGCAAACATTCCAGCAAACTTAACAAAAGTAGAGAGGCACAGATACAGAGCACAAAATACAAAATTATTCATACCTGCAAAGAAGATAACCAATAGGATGCCAAGCAAGGTCCCACACACTATTGTCATGTGCATTGGGAATTTCAATCTGAGGAGTTTCATGTCTGTGGATAAGAGAATCATCTAATGAAATGAGATTGATGACCTTTAAATCATTGTAGTCATAAATTGAATAAAAACACCAATCAAGATTAAATCACAAGAAATGTAATAATATAGAAACATGGAAATCCTGACGTTATCTAAGGAATTGATACAACAATGTGACTATCTTCAAGATACATGTTCAAAAGAACTTATGAATCCTATCAAATACATAGTTGTATCATCAATAAAACATTACATGAGAAAGATGAATTATTTTGCTACCCACGTGAAATTTGAAGACCCTCAACACTACTCTTATCACATTCCTGTAGGCACAGCTAAGAACATCAACAACCACGAAAAAGGAATGGGGAAAAGGGCACCCTTCCTAACAACTCTTTGTACCATAATAGACTTTATTCAAAGAGTCATCCCAAAACAGAACTATTCCCAGCTATAAAAAACATAGATTATATACAATACAAGAACTCGAATGTTCAACTAAAGCACAAACATACCCAACAAGCCAATGAAAGATAGAGCCATCAAAACTCCCACTAACAAAATACTCTTCATGGAAAGGGTGCCAGGCCAATGCTGCAGAACAAATCACCTTAATATTAGTATTTACCTTTAGATAAAATAAAAGGGAGAAAAAAAAGAAAGAAAAAAAACCCGTAATATTAGTACTGACCCTAAAAATAAAATAAACGGAAGTATTTATTTTTATCCTTGTATTAGGCGAGTATGTTAAATTTAAGCTTAAACTTCAATTTTACCAAATTGGATGCTAAATTTCACAAGTGGTGAGATTAAAAGCCTCCATTTTTCTAAATTAATCTGTCGCAAGATGTGTAGACATTCTTGAAGGTGTTTTCGTGACTGGAGCTGGACTTGAATAATTTCTCGCTAGAAGCTGGATGCTGAATTTCGGTTAATTTATTGGTGGGCCATGAATGGTTTTCTACCTTAGATCTAAGGATTTCAATTTGAAGAGAGCAGAATTCTAAGATTAAAATTGACCAATTCAACGATAGGCCATGTGGTAACCTGCCATGGTAAAATTTTGGCTACGAAGGGATTTGAGGCAAGGCAGCCTCCTCTCCCCTTTTTGTCTTTACACTTTTGGGAGATGATTTTAGTGGACTTATTCACTTCTGGATGGAAAGACAAATTTTGAGAGGCTGGACTGTAGATAGTCAGAATGTGGTTATTTCTCACTTACAGTATGCCATAACACAATCATTTTCTGCACCAGGGGAGGCCTTTGAAGAATTGGTGGAAGGTGGTTTCTAACTTTTTTCCTTGCTCAGGTGTCAAGATTAAACCTCGCTTAAACACAGTGATTAGGATTAATATGGTTGAGCAGGAGGTGCTTGAGCAGGCTGTTGGCCTTGGTTGTATAGTTGAGAACCTCCCCTTTTGGTCCATTTCTTGTAGGGAGCCTGTAACGTCCCAGACCCAGGATTCAAAATTCGGATTCAGCAACTGATGGCCCCAGCATTCCTTTGCATCCCCTGCGGCCTGGCAACGTCATCCTTGCTTTTCTTAAACTGCTTATAAGAGTGAAGACTATCCCCACAAACCAACACGGGTCCTTTTAGCATGTTTTGTCCTCACTCACATGCTTCCTAGTAAAATTTCCAAGAGGTCACCCAACATAGAATTGCTTCAAGCTAAGCACACTTAACTTTGGAGTTTTTATGATTGAGCTGCTGCATTACGTGCCCACCAGCTTCCGCTTGGTTTGTCCCAAACCACATCTTACTGGGAGATGTTCCCCTTTGATACCATATGTAACACCTCAAGCCTAGGATATGGACCACGATTCGAAATCCAAATTCGGCACCTAATAGCCCCAACATTCCCCTTACACCCCTTGCGACCTGGCAACGTCATCCTCGCTTGTCTTAAACTACTTATAAGAGTGAATACTATCCCCACAAACCAACACAGGTCCTTTTAGTATGCTTTGTCCTCACTCACATGCATCCTAGGAAAATTCTCAAGAGGTCACCCAACATAGGTTGCTCCAAGCTAAACATGCTTAACTTTGGAGTTCTTATGATTAAGCCACCAAAAAGGAAGATGCACCTTATTGGTATAGGTAGTAACTTACAATTATTTTAAGATTTTCTTAACCATACTTTCATATTCTTAGGACCCCTCTCATGGATGTGATCTAGTTCATTCATGTCTCTCTCCTAAACTTAGGGTGTTACTGGGCCTATGCTTGAAAAAATCGAGTAAGATCGCAAAGTGGAAAAATTCTTCTCTCTCCAAGGGAGGTTGCCTTTCTCTTACCAATTCAGCGCTCAATGGTTTTCCATATACTTCCCAAAGGAAAAAGAAGATGAGAGAAAACTGAAAGAATCAGACTAAAACCCTTACTTTTGATCTGACCTGAATGACGATTGGGAGTATCCTATACTTCCCAAAGGACATCCTCTCAGTTAAGGAGGTTTAGGGATTAGATCTCTAAAGCATTACAACTCCTCCTTTGATTTCCATTGCCTTCCCTTGATATTCTTTCTCCTTCTTTAGCACTTCACCACCAGCTCCGATAAGCTCGTCCTCTCTTTGTCGGTCTTCTTTCTCTCTCTCTCATAAGAAGAAGAAATACATGGCTATGAGTCCAATGATGGAGAGAATGAGAATAAAGAACTATTTTGTGATCATGAGTTTAATCTTTAGGACTTTTAGACTTTTGTTTAGGATTGTTATTATATTATTTCTTTCTTTCTCTTTTTTTTTTTTTTCTTGGAAGGGGGTGTTAAAAGAACCATGTTTTCTTTTAGTATCGACTCTATGTTGAAAGACCAATATTTGAACACTTTTTTATCTTTTATACATTTCTTTACTAAAAACCTCATTTCTTCTCATGAAGGTTTCTTATTGTATATATATACATGATTGTGGGGAATCCATTATACACATTTGTTCTTGTGAATATGCCCAATCATGTTGGAGGCAAATTTTATCCTACTTCAACTACCATGTGGTTTTCCTAAATAACCCTACCATCCTACTGAATATGCTTCTTATTGGTCATCCTTTCAAGAATGAGAAAACTATTATGTGGTCCTTCATCATCAAAGCTTACTTATGGCTCATATAGATTGAGAGGGATCCGAGGATATGAAAGTATGGTTACGAAATTTTTACAGTATATTTGAAGACAGAGAATCCAATATCACACATTTTTTGTGATTACAACCTCTTTTGTATACATCTCTTTCATGTTGTAAATTCACTCCTTTTTTTTGTGATTACAACTCACATCATCTCTTATATCTCAATGGAATAGCATTATGTGATCTTCCTTGGCACTTGTTGCCCCTTGCCTCAAGAACCCTTTTGTGGAGCTTGTGGTTGGAACATAATAGGACTTTTGATGATAAGACTACCTCGTCTAATACTTTTTGGGATTTCGTACAGCTAAATGCTTTATACTGGTGCCATAGCTCTAGCTCATCCTTTTGTAACTTCCCTCTCTCTTTGTCACTCCTTGATTGTAGGGCTTTTTGCAAGTAGTTCTTTTTGTTGGGTGGGGAGTTCTCTTCCCCCAGCCTTCAGGCTGTTTTTTTCTTTTTCCCTTTTCTTTCCTCTTCCTAATAGATACTGCAGGTTTCTTATAAAACAAATTAATAATAATAGTTACATAAAAAAATGTGAGTTTCCAAACTCATGAAGAATCCTAGCCTTAAATGTTCTACTTGATGTGCCACAAACGATAAGGAAAGCCTTGAATGAAAGATTACTACCATCCCCACCCCAACACCAAAAAAAAAAAAAAAAAAAAAAAAAAAAAATCTTAAACCAATTAACACAAATAACTTAACAAGAATATTTCAGACCAAAAGTGGAACACAACATTTTCATTGTAACTGCATGTTAATCTTAATCGATTAATTAAATGAACAAAAGTACATAAATGAAGGGCCTGAGCAGCAAAGTGAAACAAAAGAAAGAAAAGGTCCCACTTGAAACAACATTAAACGTGGATGGTAAATTTAAAAACCGTCCCCATCAAATAGAACAAACATTCTACAAATTATTATCAATTACCAGTCACATCCTTTCTATGTCCACGAAAGGACTCAAGTTCTTTCATGGCCCTGATGTCATAAAGCTGCAAAAGAAAAAATAATAAAGACTACATAAACCGTAGGGAAATGTTAATATCAATAAGTTAGATGAATATCTCCAGTTGGAGAAGTTAATTACCTTGATGATTTGATCCTTCGAAGCAGTCAGCACCCAGTTACCATTTTGATTCCATTTGACACATAGTACTGTATTTTTATGACCATGACTGAAGACACATTCATCATTCCTCACAAATTAGTCCAGCATTAATATTATTTTTTTATAACTAGAATAATATTTTAATCAATTATTTTACTCACAATGAACAAAGCTCTTTCCCGGTTTTTGCATCCCAAAGTTTAACGAGGTTGTCTTTTCCACCTGATAAATTTCCAACCAGAGCAACATATATCTTCAAGATCACTCACGGAAAGATCTTGAAAAATTTTCCTAAAACAAGACAGAAACCTGAAACTAGTAGAGACTTTGTGGGGTGCCAATCAACACTTTTCACATCCCACCCATGGCCTGCCTGAGTTCAAAACAGAGGGTCTGGGTTACTTCAAAGATTCTTAACAAACAAATCCAAAATACATGCATCTTGAAGACAAACAACCAAAAGCAAACACTTTGAAAGATCTAACTTGACAAGCATGCAAAGTTATATCCAATCACACCAGCAAATGACTTCACATTAACCTAGTAAAGAGGATGATGTGGATGCATTTGATTCGTGCTTTCTTGTGGATATCATGGAAGGAGCGTAACAGCCATCTTGTTAAAGATAAGGGAAACTCTTTTGATAGCTTTTCTGAATATATTATCTATATAGCTAGCTATGATAGTTCATACAATCTAAATCTATCTTCTCTTTTGACCAACTGGAGAAATCTTTTGTAGCTCCTTTGGACTGGCCTTTGGCCTCTTTTTGTAAATTTCATACATCAATGAAATTGTTTCTTATCAAAAGAAGAAAAGAGGGGAAAAAAATAAATAAATAAATAACCCTTTTCATTCACCTAGTAACATAACAAAAATGTAAACAAGGGTATTTTGAGATAAACAGTAAAAAAAAGTGTCTAAATACACCCTACCCAATCATTGCTACAAAACATAATCTGCTAGCTACAGAAGTAGACATTACGATGTTATCCATTAAAAAATCTATCAATTTAAGAAAATGCAAAGCACATTACCAGACAAAGAACGCTCTTCTTGGCACCGAGCAAAGTCCCAAACTTTGACAGTAGTATCATCAGAGCAGGAACAGAATTTCAAATCCGTCCTACAGAAGCTGTTCAAAACAAGCTCATTGTAATCAACCAAAGGAATAAAAGAATGTAAGCCTCTTTAAGTGTGCATTTGTGCCAAATATCTATTCTATACGGAGATAGAGAAATGGTAGGAGCTCTAGATGATAAGTGGCTGGCAGAATGAAATTGAACTATTGGAACTTGACCACAGTTTAGGTGTGGTCTATTTTTGGCACCCACCATGCCAAAATGCAATTGAAACCCCATCCTTCTCTTTCCATTTTCCACCCACCCTCATGTCACCTTCAGCTTCTGTGTAGCTTTGTTGGGGGAGGAGTTTCAGAATTTTCCTTTGCTTTCTATAATACAAGATTGTTTATTTGTCTGTATTTGCAATGTTCACCCTTATAACATGTCCTATTTTTCTTAGTAGATATTGTTATTCAAGAAGATTTATCTATCAAAAGAGTAGTATGCGAGAGGAATATATTTAAGAAAAGGCCATTAGTCACTACCTCAAGTCCCGAACTGATTCTTTATGAGCTGATTTATTCACCTTCACATTATTCATGTTATTTTGCCAATACCTACAAAAAAAAATGTTAAACATGAAAATGACCATTTGCTCAACAAATCTATTCTACAGCAAACAAGGAAATGGTCATGAAATTGTGAAAAAGACCATATAATACATTCAACTTATCGGGAGAAAATTACTTTATTGATCCCCCATCATCACCAGAGACCATCCAGTTGTCGTTGTGGCTCCATACCATAGACCGAATTGCTTGATCATGAGCCTGCCAGTGAAGATGTACCAGGCGTCCTTTATCATTCATTTTTATGCAATATCATTAATTAATTATGGGATCCATATACCTGAAGAATCATTTCAAAATTGAACGACTGTCCATTCCAAAGGGTAAATTCACCACTTTGTGAGCCTGTAATAAGACGTCTCCCTGTAGGAGTCCACTTTGGAAGAAGAGAAGACAACACAGAAATGTTAAACGCTAGTGAGATGGAGGAAAGTCCCAGGATGTCAGAAAACACTATCTTTCTCATGAAATGGGAAGATATTCTAACGAACCTTTGATGTAATGTAACTGCTACTCTATTCAATTTTCAGAACTATGCAATTTATAAATCAAAGCCCATAATATAAGTTGCAGATTAACAAAGGACTTATAACTTCCTGCTAGTGCTAACTAATATGGATGATAACTGGAATAGTTAAGAAATCACCTATCTATAACCTCCTACACATATAGTACTCAAATGAATAGGTTTAATGGTTTTTTCTAACTGGAATAGTCTCTTGCCTTCTCCCCTCACAAGTTTTGTCGAGGAAATGAAATTATAGTTTCTTACCCCCACTAAGAAAAGTTCAACTTACCAGCACCCTGTTAATTGAGCAACGATTTTTGTTGATTGATGTATGGACAAACTTTGCGGCAAAGCTTGTAGACGGATTATCTGAATAGGCAGCTGGTGGCAACATCTGCATCAAGAATTCAAATAAGACAGTCTATTAAAAGAAAAATTATTTCTCCCAGAAAATAAATGTATGGTAAAACAATTACACTAGTGTACAAGTTTAAGAAACGAGTGAGCAAAAATGATATCAACAATGATTTAATTCAGAAATTCTTTTTTCAACAAACTAAGAGTGTCACTGACATCGATAGCTGCTGCCGGAGTTGATTGCAACACAGTCCTATCCTTCGAATCTCGTTGCCACATACGAAGCTGCAGATCAATTAATAGATTATAAACTACATAACCAAAATAGAAATCATGAATCAAAAATTTTTAAATTAAAACAAAAGCACAGTAATCATAATACTAAAAAGCATGCCTATCACCACCCCCACAAAATCACAAAGGGAGAAGTATATTGATCATATTATCATACTATAACAATTTAAACTTTTGATATTACATTATGTTCTCACAAAAACCAATTGTATAAGTCTAATTCATTTTCTTAATTTAACTTCAGAAAAAAGATTTTATTGTGCAACAAACAATTTTAAAGATAATTGGTGTGGTTGTTTCATTTTCTTCAACAATCATAACATAATCAAGGCAACATAGCTAAGAAGGGTGATGGACGAGAGAGGGGTGATATAATCTCCAATGCATGGAACTTGCATTCCCCTCCTTCTGATCCTTGAAAAATAAAAGGTGGATATGATTAAGGATTGGCTGACCATTTGAGAAAGGTCCTTACTAGCACGATCTCACAGTCCTAAGGGCCTTTCATTATACGTAAGCAGATCTTTGACAAAGTCCTAAGGGCCTTTCTTTACACGTAAACAGATCTTTGACCAAGTTCTTATCGTTAACAAGAGCATTGAAGAATGAGGATGGAAGGAAAGGAGGTCAGGGAGGTATCATCTTTACAATCAACCTTGAGAAAGCCTTCAACCATATGAGTATTGGCCTTTTTTGGAGAAGATTCTCTAGAAGAAGGATTTTGAGTTTAAATGGGGACTTCGGATGTAAAGTTGCATAAGGAACGTGAATGTTCCATTCTCATTAATTGCCGAATGAATGGTACAATTCTTGCTTCTAGAGGCATGAAGTCAGGTGACCCTCTCACCCCTTTTCTCTTCATGTTAGTGGTTGATATTCTTAGCAGACCAGTCTCTACTAGTGTGGTAAAGGGTTGTATGGAGGGGTTCCTTGTGGGAAAGAAGAGATTTCACCTTTTGCACCTTCACTTGGCGGAAGGTCCTTTTCTTTTGTTTCAAGGAGGCTAATCCTTTGTTAATCTGAATAGCTTACTTTCCCTCTTGAAAGCTATGTCAAGTATTAAGAGGAAAGATCTCAATATTTCTGATGTAGTAAGAATATGGTAAATTGGGGAAGTTTAGAAAAAACTCTCTCCCAATGGAATCCTCTCCATCACCCCCCCCCCCCCCCCTCTCCAACCTTAACCTTTCTTTCAATAGCAGGTCTTGCCGCTCTTCCCACCTCTTCCTTCCTTCACCATCGACAACAAGACCTTCACCGTTGAACTAGACCATGGCTTTCGCATCACCAAGGCATAGAAAGATGATCTTTCACTCTATCATTGAACCATTCTTGGCTTTCTTCTTGTTTCAATGTTTTGATTGACACCCCCCTCAACTAAAAGTTCTTCCAAAAATGCCGTCACGACGATTATGACCTTTGGGTTGAAAAGACCTCCAGCTGTAAAGGTCATTGTGCTGAAGTGGTTAAGCTAGTATTAATGGAGGTCTTAATAAAGTCATCATCCCTGTGGGAAAAGAAAAGAAGGGATGGAAGTTCTTCATCTCTCATATTAAAGAGTCCAACCAACCTTCCCCTACCATTAATACCAAAGTTACTTACAAGGATGTTTTAGGTAATAACCCTGAATTCACCACGGTAGACCACCAACCACCTCACCAACAAAGGCCCTATAGGGAAGTAAGGACATAAATGGAAGTTCTTCTCCTACCTCTTCTTTTAGACTTGCTTCTTTCAACCCCGAGAAAGCAATTATTGTCATTCAAGAAAACCTTCATGATGACTAGTTCGACATCCTCTATGCCATCGAAGAAAAGTTTCCTTCTATGGTTCAATTAGTTCCCCTCAACCTAACAAAGCTATCCTTGCAGTGGAAAATAAAGAGCAAAGGCAAACACTTTGCAACATCAAAGGATGGTTCCATTTTGGAAAAATTTTTATTGAGTTTGAACATTGGAGTATTGAGGCGTTATACAGAGATATGAAGGTTCCTTCTAATGGGGTTGATAAAAATTCGGAATTTACCTAGTGATCAATGGTCATTTGACACTTTCAAACTCATCAGAGGTTTATGTGGAGGTTACATTGAAACTTCTGAGAAAAGCTTGGCTAGAATGGATATGATGGAGGTGAGTATAAAGGTCAAAATGAACAAAGATGGCTTTCTTCCGGCCTTCAGCCAACTCCCCTATACTCCATCTTCTTTTTTGAATTTAATTATAGATCCTTATTTTGATTCAGACCCTTAGTGGTTACATTGTCGCCGTCCATGGGAAAACTCCACATATTTCTTCTACAAATTTTCCACTGGAAACGGTACCAGAATCCTCTCCCAATCGACCGAAGGCTGTTGTTGGTGCTGTCATGCGAGTTGCCCACCGGATAATAGCATGCTTTTTGTTAACTTGGACATTGCCCAATCAAAGCCTTGCAAAAACCAAGCAACTAACCCTGTCCCATCACCTTTTTTAATCGAAGATGCAGTGTCCTTGCAAACAGGAAAAAAACCATGTTGCCTTGTCCCATTCAAACATGAATAAAGAAAGGAAAAAAAAAAACCATGTTTTTCGGCCAGCCTTTGTTGCTGTCCTTTCTCCACAAGTAGCCACTACACAGCCTCCAATTAATCCAGCTTTTCAGCCCCTTATTCCTTTGTCAACAGCTGGCACATGCCATCCATTCCCACTTTTGACAGCTCATCAGGTCCCATCAGCCCCATCTTCCCTCTCACCCAAGAATTTTCACTCACACACGAAATCTGATCCCCCAATCCATCTGATTGCTCCTCCCTCTCTCACAAACAAAACCACTCTCTCACACAACCCTCCCCCACACCTCCCTCATCCTTTTTGGTTGCTTCTCTTCCCTCTTCCTCTTCTTCTCGTTTGAATCACTCCAAGCACAAAGCTAGTCATCTTACACATTTTCCTTGTGTTAAACATTCAACTGCCATAGTTGCTTTGTCATCAGACGCCGATTCGGATCTATACTTATTTAGCCCTTTACCGACCCCATATGGCTCTCCTATACCCTGTTCCTATGACGAGCCTCTCACATTTGCTCCCATAGAATCGTCTTGAAGATATTTTTTGTGGTTTGAGAAAACAGAGTCAAGATCCTCTTTGGCCACAGATTCCTTTTCTCCTTTATTTCCATTTTCTAATTCAAGAGTTTTTTCCTTCGCTGATATAAAAAGAGATCCTTTTTTCTTTCCAACGAGTTTTTTATTTTTACTAAAAATTTCATTTCCATTCAAATGTAAAGATGCACAATGGTATGACTTCATTCCTCCAATAGGCGAGGTGTTCAATCCAATGTTTTTTAAAGCTCAAGGGGCAATAGCCTTCTAGGGCTTAAGCGCAAAACCAAAAAAAAAAAAAAAGAAAAAATGTGGGCTTTTTTTTGTGAGACGTACTATATATAAAAGTAATACATAAAGAAGAGATAGCAAGTTGAAGCGGAAATATGAAAGGGAAAAAAAAAAAAAAAAAAAAAAAAGACCCCAAAACACAAGAAATTTTGCATTTAGGCTTAATAAATTTGATTTTTTTTATTTAATAAAGAAAGAAAAAAAATCTAATTATTACTATATTGTTAAAATAATGAAAAACCCCCCAAGGCCCAAAGTTTAAACCCTTGGGAGTTCACAAAAGGCACGTGCCTAAGTCTTGCCTTATTTCGTGAGCCTCACCTTTTCAAGGCAAGGCACCAAACTTGCGCCTTTAGGCGCATGTCCGAGAGGGTTTTTAAAACATTGGTTCAATCCGAGCTTTATTTATATGCAAAATGGTATGGTAGAGCCGTGGAAGGTCCTTTTTTCTTTTCTTTGGGGGTGGGGGGTTAAGAAACTGAGCTTTTTTTAATACAAAACAAATTTTCATTGATACAATGCAATTACAAAAAAGGGTGTAAGACTACCAAGAGGCTTACAAAAAAAAAATGTTCCAATGGACTATACTCGCAAAACTTTCATCACCCCTAAGCCTTAATAGCAAAGTGCCACAAAACATTATGGCATAAAGTCTTATCTGAAAAACAAAACATCATGGCACAATCCCCCCAAATATATATATAGATGCATTGACAATCTTTTGAGTCAAACCTCAGGTTGCTGAAGGCAATAAATTGGACTTAAACAGCGAACAAGAGCTATGTCAGAAGACAAGATATGTCAAGTCCATACACAAGCAGTACCTGCATGTATCGCACAACTGTACTCGTATAATCTACTGCCCTCCTTTGAGTAAGCTTTCTCATTCTTTTGGCAGCAAAACTATCCCCATGGGCTGCAACAAATATATCTTTGACTTGTTAGAAAGTGTCAAAGAAATTTCCAAGAAAAAATAATAAAAGTCAATGGCCCCAAGCATATTTTCTAAGGCATTTGCCTGCCACATCAAACATGTGTGCATGGCATGTTGGGGCATGAGGGACCAATGTTTTAAGAAGCAAGGTAAGGACGCCTTGGATCTTCCATCTTACGGCACAGTGAGACATGCACCTCACACCTGTAGGCCTTTCATAAAGAAACTAAGAAATTTTCTTAGGATAATGCTCATTTCTCTCTTCAATCTCTTGCAATACTCTAATTTCTTAAATGTATCATTATCTTATTATAGTAACATATTTTGCATAAAAAATTAATTTGTTTTTTCAATCATGCCCTCACAACAAAAAGCCCTCTTTGTTTTTTTGCTTTGCACTTGGCTGTGCTTTAATTTGCCTCACACAGTCACACATTAAAGTATCAAATGCTTCAAACACTAGTTTTGTGATCCAGAGAAGTGTTACATCCATCATTTGAAGGTCTTAAATTGTCATGAAATCAAAAGAGAAGCCATACAATCGAAGGGAATTTTCCTGTCATAATTAATTATATTCAAAAGAGGTTTAAGATAACGAACCAAAGCATAGCTCAACTAGTTAAGGCATATGCCTTTGACCTTAAGAGGTTAGAAATCCTTCCATCCCTGTATGTTGTTAAACTCAAAAGAGCTCCCATTTCTCCTACCACTGGCCATCCTAAGGAAAAAAGCAGTGCTGCAATCCCATCCTTAGCCCATTTCACTTTAGACTTTTGGCTCCAGCTAGTATTCTCTTTGCTGAAGACTTTTGACTTCAGCATAATCCCCTTTTAGAGCTTCCCTCTCCCCTTTCAAGGCAGAGTCCAGAAGCTCTCCTTTTAGGCTCGCTTTTAGGACTGCTCGGATACGACTCAAACATGGATAAGCTCTTGCAAGACTCCCTCTATTCCACTATGAAATTTTCACAATAGTCACCCTATATCCATCAAACATCTACCAATGCAAACAACGAAGAGCTGGGGAGGACAGATATCTGAACACCAGCAAGACTCCTCTCTTCTAACTTAAAGAGGAAAAAGAAAAATACCACAACTCCATGGAAATTATACTCTAGAACTTAATGAGGAATTTAAAGACTACAGAGAAAAGCGAATATTTGAGAGAGCATGTGGATCAAGGCCAACCCACCTCCATCAAAAAGTGCTTGATAAAAAGTTCCCTCCAAACATCAAAAGCTCAACTCTTAGTCACTTTCACATTTAAAAACAAAAAACAAAAAACTATGTTTCAAATAAGAGAAGAACCTAGAAACCAACAAGAATTATCAGCATGCACTAAATTGAGCATTAACTAATGGAAGAACCATCTCATCGTCCTCAAAATTTTGACTTTCTCAAAGGTTTTTGTCTGCAATAGAGCCCTTTATCTAAACAATTCAAGATCGGACGCACTTGCTCCCTTCTGGGAAAATGACTGATGATACGAAAAAAGGAACAACAATCAATTTTACGCCTCAGCAGCCAAGCCAAAGTCCAAAACGAGTTGGGTCGTTGAAGAAACTCGCAATGTCAGAAACTAGATAACAGAAAAGAGAGTTTTACCTTCGTAAGGAGGAGGAGCAGGGCCAGAGGGGTGGCGAGGATGATGGTGCTGTTGAAACTCCGGAGCGAGTGTAGATGAAGAAGCAGATGGCTGCCTCATCATGGGCGGCCCTGGCGGGGGCGGGCCTCTTGGGAAATCGCCACCAAGAGGATGCTGATTGGGCTGCTGCTGATGCTGCTGAAACTGTTGGGGATCCCCGTACATTTTGTAGATGCTGAAACTAATGTAATTGAAGCTAAAGAGTGGAAGGAAAATCTAATGTCTAGAAGAAGAGAGGAGAGTGAGCAGAAATGTAGAGAAAAGGGTTTATTAAAAGTTAAAACCCTTAAACCCTAAACATTTTATCTCTCAGTTGCTTCATCTGAGCAATTTCAGATGCTGTGTCCAGGTTTTGAGCTTTCCGCCTCCAGCAGGCGGGCGGGGCAGAGAAGATTTGTTTTGCTCTTTTCTTTTTTTCTCTCTTTTTCTTTTTAATTTTATTCTGAGCGATTCTTTTTTTTAAATCCTTCGATTTTTGTCTATTTTCAAAAATGGATTTGAAACTAAAAATCTAGATGTAATTCTATTTTTAAATGACAAAAAAAAAATAGGGTGTTGGAAAAATATTTTTAACAGTAATAGTTGTTTTCACACATGTGTGTATACATATAAACCAAAATATTTATAAAATATAGTAAAATTTTACTGTTACCTGTGATAGATTGTGATAGTCTACCATATAAACTATGATATTTCATTATTATTTGTAAATATTTTTAACAGTCTAGTTATTTAAAATAATTCCTCTAAAAATAATGTGATATAAGAATAAATGTCTCATTTAAGATGCAGCTGAAAAATATCGACTAAATTAAATCGTTCAATTTTGTTTTTCTCCAACTGTGTTCCATGTCATCTACCACAAGGCAGACATCTAAAAATGACTTAAAACATTAAAATTTAAATTTAAATGTTAATTAAGAAAATAATTTTTTTTTTTTTTTTACTTATGAATATAAAACATTAAAATATGTAGTTTGACACATAATGGGATAAATGATTAAGTAAATTATATTTCATACATCTAAAGTCAAAACTATCAATTATGAGCCAACAAAAGATCACATGCCACATAATGGTCGCCTTCTCTCACACTGGTCACGACCTCTAACTAAATATTGTTGTACATCTTAAACAAAATTATTTGGTAGGAATAACAAAATTAATATAAAACCATATTCATATAACAAACTGAAAAAAAAAAAAAAAAAGGACACTTACCATGTAATAATAATTAATATCGTAAGGTGTGATATATATTCTTGCACGGCTCGACTTATTCTTTGAGTCCTGCTTCCCCCTTCCCCCTCCGTTTTACTGTCCAATACAAGGTGTATGAGTATAGCCAAGTGGTAAGGCATCATTTTTTGGTATCGGCATGCAAAGATTCGAATCCTTTTACTCCAGATTATGAACACTCGATTGACTCTGTCGAGAATGAGCTGACGACTACAAGGGAAGCGGTTGACTGTTGTCCCTAAGCCCAACTTGTAACAAGCCAAAAAACAAGTGTGACTTGAAGCCACAAGGGTTTTTTCTCTTCTTTTCTTTTTCAAACAATTATCACGATGTGCACAAGCAGATATGCATTTCTCATGAAATCGTCGTCAATCTTGGTCATGCATACCTCTTACCACTTAATTTTCGTAGGGCTAAGTTGTCATGTTGTCCATGGACATCCATATCGCCATCAATTTCAATCACAAAACCCAATCGCAAACCAAGACTAGCCATCTCGCGAGTTTATATAGCTTACTGGAACATTATGAAAATTCAACCAAAAGGAGGCCAACGAAAACTTCGTTTTCTGAGGGAGTAGTAGTAAGGACCAATAGATCAAACGTCCATAGACCATAAACTTGAAAAACAAATGAACTGATTCCAGCCTCAGAACATTTGGTAGCAAGAACCTTCCCTACATTCTTCATGACAGATTTAAAGGCTTCAAAATCGGCTCGCCGGGTGGACAAAAGATTCCCAACCAAGTAAAGAGAGACATTTTCCTGTTATTTCCTTCAAATTAAAAGTTAAAGAGTTTTTAATTCATCTTGCGTCAGATTTAGGTCCTTCCAACGATGTAGCAGTTCATCCATTAGTGTAGGATTAGTATCTCAGGAACAACCTTCTTTTACTCACATTGGTAGAGAAAAGAAAGAAAGCCTTAAGTAGAGAAGAAAACTATATCAGAAATAGGATAGTAATAGAGTATCCCCAAATTTTATAATATTGAATGCTTCTTCACTCATCACAACTCATGTTGGTACTTAGTTTATTGTTGTGATTTGTTCATAAGAAAAATGCACTTCATCATTTTTCATATGTATATTAGCATATGAAAATTATTATAAATAGAAAAAAATATCAAATTATTTTTACATAAACATTTATTCGCGGATCTATCGTGGTTTATCACAGATAGAAAGTAAAATTTTGCTATATTTGTGATTATTTTCAACAATTTTTCTATTTTTGAAAATATCCTATTGTATAAGACTCATTTTTATTATTTTTTTTAGGGAAAAAAAAAAAAAAAAGAATACTCCTATTTTAGCTTTATATGTACATTTCATTTCCAAACATGTGCAACACTCGTAGTTTTAATTGGTTTTTCAATAGTGAAATAGACAATTTCATTTGGAGTATTTTCACAATCAGAAGAATCAACTATATAGAAAAGTCGGGATAAATTTTCTCCCTCCATTTTACCATTTTTAATTTTCAATTAATTTAAATGGTTATCTTATACTTTTTATTTATCATTTTAAGTTTCTTAAATTACTTTTCTACACATTTAAGCTTGTTTGGTAATCATTTGATTTTTTTTTTTTTTTGAAAAGTAAGACTAGAGTCACTACTTCCACCTCCAAATATCTTCCTAATATATTATATATTTTTTACGGATGATTTAAAAACCAAAGAAAATTTTGAAAACTAAAAAAGTAGCTTTTAAATTATTTTTTTTGGAATTTGAAATTTGGCTTAGAATTCAACTATATTGTACCTAAAGAAATATGCAAATAATGGTGTGGAATGGGAAAGAAACATACTTAATTTCAAATATTAAAATTAAAAAATAAAATGGTTACCATACCTAGACTTAATGTTTTCTTTTCAATTCATTTATGTTATTCTTCTATGTTTTTTTTATTTATCATCCTTAATTCACCCATAATTGGTTGACATGTATGGATTCAATAAATTAAACTCTGTAGATTACACAGGAGTATCACTATCGAAACCCTAAAATCTAAATTTGATAAAAATTTCTAAATTTCAATCATAGATAAATTTCAATGTTCCAATAAACTATAAGGTCAAAGTAATCAATGTAATTATCATAAAAAGTATAGTTTTGTAAGAGAAATTGCAATGAGTGGTAATTTGAATATGCTATTTTGTAGGTGTGTCACCCCTATTTGATATTTTGTAAATATGGGCAAAAACTTCAAATCTAGATTAATAATTATTTTTTATTTCATATTTTCCCTAAACAAACAATTGATAGAGAGAGAAAAAAAGATAGAGAGGGAAGAAAGTGACAATCGACGACTGAAAGTACGATGGTGGATGAAGGTGAGAAGTAGAGAGGTGGAACAGTGGATGGTGGCAGATGATGTGAAGCAGTGCTAGTTGATGAAAGAGAGATGTTGGGGGAGGGCAGAAGGGAGAGAAAGAGAGAGAGAAGCAGATGACCGTACAGGCAGCGATCGATGGAGGTAAGTGGCAGGGAGGTGGAGTGGTGGCAATGGCAGATGGTGTGGAGTGCTTGTTAGTGGAAGAGAGATGGGGGGAGGGGGGGAGGGTCTGCATTATAAGGTATATCATCTCATCACGTGCATCATAATCAAGGTTATCAACAGTATAAACGAGTGAATGATTGCCAAATTTATCAACACTTTATCAATCAACTATATCATTTTCAAGTACATCAAGTTTATCAGTCAAGTGTATCAAGTTTATGGACAGTAAAAACAAGTGCATGATTGACAAGTATATCAGTTAAACGAATCATTATTCCGATCAATTATATCAATTTGTATATCAATAGTATATCAAATGTATCTAGTGTATCGAGTGTATATCAGTAGTGAGGGCATTTGTGACATTTACATCTTTTACATGTGAGCTATGTTGCGTTTTTGCCATTTTTGTAAACAACAAACATGTGGCCTATGTGCCTATAATATAATTTGTTTGGCCCTTTTTGCAAGTGTCCATTTTGTAAAACAAATAAATTAACCAATAGATCCCTTGGATGGGGTAAACAATTACATTTTTCTTAAACTATTCAAATATTTATTTTATTTTTCTAAAATTTAACTTAAATATATATAGTTTTAACGTTATAAAATGTTTGAATATAGTAAAATGTCAAATCTATCACTAATAGACACGGATAGACTTTCATTATCTATGAGGGATAGACACTAATAGATGTCTATAAATATTTATCACTGATAGACAATGACATTTTTCTATATTTATAAATATTTTTAACAATTTTGTCATTTAAAATAATTATCTTAAGAAAAGAAGTAAATGACCGAGTTATTATCTTTAATTTAAATTTCAAATTCAACCATAACTATTTTATTTTTAACGCTAATCAATGGGATCTAGTTTTTCGTTTTAAATCATTATGCTTCAATAGAAACACGTCATATAAATATTAACACATATAAATCCATTGTTGTTTTTGCAAAAATAAAAAAATAATAATAGATAATAAAATAAAAAAAAAATAAAAATTTTGGTTTCTTTTTGAAGAAAAAATATTGAATATGAAAATTTTCATAGTAAATAAGTTGTTTGTGTTGTTTTATTTAGATTAGTTGATTATGTAAATTGACTGAGTTCAAAGAAATAATAAACTATGAAGATATGTATTTTATTGGCAATTTATGAACTTGTGTGACAATGTAATAGGATATTTGTTGACACAAGATATTTGTCATGGTTCATATACTCTTGACAATAAAAAGTGACATTATTATCTATTTTTCTATGACAAAGAAAAATGTCACTATATATATACATATATATTTCTTAATACCCATAACAATACAATAAAAAGCCAAATTTGAGTCAATTAATGACAATGATAAATTGTCATAGTAAAAAACTAGACAACGACTATTTATAATTGTCAACAATTGTTTATTGTTGACCGTCATTTATTGTTATTAAAAGTCCAATTTTATGACACTTTTCAAAAGTATAATTGATACTCATACCTTGATGTACGATACAATGACAGAAAAAACCATCACAAATTCAATTATGATAGTTTTTAAATGCCATAAAATCTCAGTTTTTATTCAAACTACACTATATGTAAACCATTTGATTAATTTTATATTTTTAAGACTTCAAATTATGACTAGTATATAAAACAAAGAAGAGCCCAACTAATTTAGAGACAACTAATTAGTTGTTATAACAATTCAAAACATAAATATATAGCTCAAATGACATAAAACTTATACTAACGTTGGATTACCCGGCGATAACGAAACAAAAACTAAGCACCCAAAATAGAGGACAAACTCATAATATTCTCTTCGTAAACATCAAAACTATAATCTATAACATCATTAGACGACAGGCATTGAGACAGACCAGCAATCTCAGCTCCACGAAAACGCCGCCGTTTCATGTCGTAGTAAAGCAGCTGCCGTCCAAGTTGTTGGCGATCCATATTTTTCCCAATGGGTTTGAACAGTAAAGTCTGTTCACCGCCCTCGTTCGTCATTGTCCCCAGAGGATGAAGACGACAGTCGTTATCCGAATCCGACATGTCGTATTGGAAGTTTTCTTCCTTAACCCACTTTTGTTTCTGGTAATCCGTTAATACCCACATCTCCATTTTCTTGATGTTCGTTTTTAAGAGAAGACCTAAACATGCCCCAACTTCCACTAAATATTCTTCTTCTATGTCAAGTGCTGCATATATTCATGAAGGTATTTTTTTAGAACATGGCTGATATTTTAGAGAAAAGCTAAGCACCCAATAAATGCATTTAACTCAAATCACAAGGAAAAAGAAAAGAAATTATAAATATTTTTAAAAATAAGTAATGAGAGTTTATCCCACGCTAAATTATGATTAAATGATTGAGTAGAATAACTTAATAATAATTTGCAAGTAGTTTTTCATTATAAAAAAAAAAAAAAAAAAAAAATTGCAGGCAGTTTTTGAAACTGTTGCTGTGTTTAATCAGAAAACTAACTCTAAAATAACAAAAAAAACAAAAAAAAAAATTATGGATTTGATTGTTTAAGTTGGTTGTGTCTGCATTCAGGGTGCATGGTTTGAAATCTATTTTCAATTGTTTAATTTTTTGGTAATTATTTTATATTAAAATATTGCATAAAATATTTACAAATATAGCAAAATGTCACTATTTAGCGATAAATATTGATAGACTAGTTTATTAGGGTTTATCACCGACAATGACATTTTGCTATAAACAATCCTAATTTTTTTATAAAAAATAAAATATATTTTTTTAAAGAGTAATATTTGGGTGTGTAGTCATGTTCATGCATCTTTTTCAATCACGAAGGGAATATATATTTGTTTTGAAAAGAAAAATTTGTCACCTATCAACTTGTGATTAAACATTTGAAAGACTTACATAAAGATGAGTGCAACTCAGGATTCACTCAAATATTTTTCTTTTTTAAATGCTTGAAAAATTCATAAGAATTTGTTTCCAAAAAAAATCACTCAAAACATATTTTTAGTGTCTATAAACATCATAGGTTTCTTAGTAAGTATATAAATTTGTCGAGACTCTAGTCCCTATTTTAGATGGTTGAAGTTTCAATTTTGTTACTAATTATTGATCGTAAGAAAAATATTTGGGTGCATTTGGGTTGCAGAATGTGTAGTTCACCTAATAGTCTAATTACAATTTGTTACCAAATTTTCTTTCTTTTTTTAAATAATATTTTAAAATTTTTTATTTTTATGCAATTAGAAAAAACTGCAAAAAGATAAGATGACTGAAAAAGGAAACCCATTTCACCTTCGTTAAATGCAAGAAATATGAATGAATACAATAAAAGAAGATTAAAAATTTGTCCCTTTAAAATTAAAATTAATGGAATTCAAAGACAATAATAATGGGGAAGAGATATTGTATAATTTGTACCTTTGTTGTTGGTGTTGTTGAAAGGTTGAGGAAAGGGAATCAAATGAAAGTGCTCATGGTGGAAATCAAAAGCCAACACGTAGTTCTTCCGATGAACAATCCAATGAATTCCTCCATTACAAACACAAGAAGAAGAAAACAAAGCATTATAAGAGCTACAAAACAAAGGAAGATTAGGCTTAATCCATCTCCATTCATGTTCACAACACCCCAAACTCAAAACTTTGAATTCCAACGACATGTCCGACATCTCAAGGTTCACATCAATGAATCTCCAAATCTGCAACACCTTAAACACACCATCCACAATATCATAACCAAAATGATACAAAACCTTAACCTTTTTCCTTTTCTCGTCGTCGTTGTCATCGTCTTGGTCGTTTGTGGAGTTATTTTGAGGGAGAGGAAACACCTCTCTTGTGCGAGGGTTTAGGATGATGGCGGGGACATTGGAGCGGTCGGAGTAGAGGTGGTTGGGGAAGTGGAGGAGGATGAGGCCATTTGCGGGTTTGGCAGAGAGAGGGTGGCGGAGAGGGAAGGAGAGGAGGAGGGTCGGGGGAGAGGAGCGGCCGCGGAGGATGGTGGAAATGGGGATGGAGAGGAGGTGGTGGGATGTGGAGGAGGAAGAGATGAGGATGATGACGTGGGAGAGGGAGTTGGGGCCGCGGTGGTGGCGGCGGAGAGAGAGGAAGAGAGGGTGGGAGGTGGAGGAGTTCCATGATTTGGAGACGGAGGAGAAGCGGAGGAGAGATTTGGTGGGGAGTTTTGTGAGGATGTGGAACGTTATGATTTCTTCAGGGAGTTGGGGAAGAAGATTATGATCGTCATCGGAGGACATTATTATTGGTCGAAGTTTTCTATTCTATTTTTTAAGTGTTTGGTTTTTATATGTGTTTGTGTTTGATGGTTACTATGTTGGAACCAATCGTAACAAAGCATAGTTTTAAATGAAATCTTTGATGGAAATGTCTCTCCTATTGATCTAAATTATACTGTGTGTTTCATACCAAATACTATAGTTAAAACGGTTTTTTTTTTCCTTCCTCCCAGCTGTACCTTTTTAACTTTTTTTTTTAGTTGGTGATATATGTTTAAACTAGTTAAATTATATTCCTGTCGACAAAACGTACACTAATTGTAGTTTGTAATAATTTATTTGACTTGCATAAGTTATTATGGTTGCTACAAAGTAGTCACATTGAAATAATGTAATGAGAAAATTTCTAATACTCTCGTAGTACCATACTCTTAGTGTCCATATTATAAATTTGTGGACCCCACATTGATCTCATTGAACCTCATCCTATTTTTAAAAACGCATTGACGTGACACACAATAAGTAGAGGTAGTATAGGAAATTTTCCATACTACCATAATATAAGAAATTTTCCTAATGTTAATGTTTGGTGTGCCACATATTAAAGAAATTTATCATTAAATTTAATTTATATATATAGTAACGTATTATGATAGATGCCAACAAAGTTCTAAATTGGTTAGAGAAGACCGAGATCTATGATGTATGAGTGAGAATAAACAATATATACCATTGTAGAGATATCTGGAGGTTCATACTCCTTTATCAAATTGTATTATACTCATAGTTTAGATTCATAGTTTAGATTGAGTCATGTTGGTGAGATTCTCAATGATTTAAAAAAAAAAAAAAGAAAAAAAGAAAAAACTTAAGATGTGACAAGCAAGTAGAGCTACGTAAATCAAGTGAATTTGAATGGAGAGTACATGTATATATATTTGTTCAAGGAAAAGGAGACTAAGAGTGTAATATTGGGTCAAACATAAGGTATATTGCACAACGTGATCCATGGTTGTGTGCTAATTGGCTTTGCTGTGGGTCTTGATAAAAGAAAACTCTGGTAGATGATCAAGAGTCAAGATGAAAAGAGGCTTTGAAGTGATATTTTGTTCAAGGGGAGAATTGTTAGGTGCAAACAAAGTCCCATATTGGTTTGAAAATAGATGAACAGTTGACTTAATAAACCTACAATTTTAGGTATTTGTCCGAGTAGAGTTAAGAACAAAGCTATACAAGATGGAATTCACTCTTTTTCATCTTTAGGGTAAGTAGATGAATTGTTTTCTTAAGTGCTAACTCCGAGTCTTGAACAATGGGGCCCCTCCCTTCACTGGCCCGATTGTAATTATGAACGATTCATTAGGTAACAAAAATTATCTAATTTTGGATTAATTTGAATGTTAAAATTAAATAAGAGAATTATGAAAAACACTCTAATTATTACATCAATTTAAAGATTAAACATGCTTAATCAAATTAAAATACAGTGAAATAACACTTACTTGTTGTAGCTTCAAGTTTGAGATGAAATCCTCCAAATTTCTATTACGAACTCTTCATGGACCACCGCTAATGTTTTCCTCATTATTCTCGGGCCTTAGAATGAATAGGGGGATCCGAATTGAGAGGAAATAGGAGCAAAAATGTGAAGAACACACACAATTTCGGTTTTGGAGTTAGTGGAACTTTCTTGTAAATTAAGTTTCACTTTATTGTCAACCCTTGTTTCAGTTTTCCTTCTTTTATTTGTAGAGGAGACCATTTAAATCAAATTTACATGTTGATTGACACCAAACATGGTGAATAAGGTGTTGAATTTGAGATTGGAAGATGAAGTTGAAGAAAAGATCTTCACCTCCTACTTCAACATGCAAAGTGGGATTATCCTCAAAATCCAAAATCTCATTTTGAAGTTTCAACTTTAAAATTGATTTCCAAAAACAATTTAAATGGCATATATTAATTTACATAATAATTAATTAACTAATTAATTAATTATATTAAATTAATATTTAATATTAAGTTAATAATTTTTCCACTTTTTTCAACAATTTCAAATTCGATAAATCTCTATTCAACGGAATAATATTTAGATATTATTAATTCTCCAAAATCGTCTAATTCTCAATTAAATGAACAAACTGCAACTTTTGCTCTTTAACTGAATTTGAACATTTCAAATTCTCTCAATATACTGTTCTACGGTTTAGTCCACAAGCTAACAAGGGGACCTAATGAACCTATAGATCATGAGCTCCAATGATCCGAAATTAACCGACTAAACTTTTTAACCTAGTTAATTAATATTCGGTAACTACCAGGTCACTTCACTAAAGCCCCAGTAGCTGCACTCTCCTCACTGTAGATATATTTTTGTCCACTTGATATAACCATGATTAGTAAGTTGATCCTTCACAAGTTGTTCGTAATTACAGTTGGGTCAATATATACTGTTATACCCATGTAATTACCTTTTGTTTCTTAAGTCACATGGATTCTCTAATGAACAATTGGTTTGTAGTCCAACCAACAAACTGAGTCCCTCTCGGGCCAGTGAAAGGGTAGGGTCTTTAAGACCCGGAATCAACACTTAAGGGAACAACTTCTCTACTATCCTTAAATAAAGTTGGAGTGAATCCCATCTTGCAGGACTGTGTCCCCAACTAGCTGCCTGATCTTATCCCTAAAATGGGGGCATATTGGGTTGGCAAATCTGGCCACTCTCTCCCATGCAAATTAAAGGATAATATCAAACAAACAGGACTTCATAGTTAGCTCAAGATTAAGATCGAGTTACCTAGGTCATTAGGTTGAAATAATAAGTTTTAACAGTAAATAGTATCATAAAGTAAAAGTGATTATTTTTTGGTCCAATCTTATACAAACTCATTGCATAGGACACCTCCACTCACATGTCTCCAAATGAACGATTTAGGATCACATCATTTGTACTAAATACAAAGTGGACCGTATCCATAATGTCCCCAAGATAAGGTACCCAACTTTTATCCATATATTATAGACCGTTTTGGCTATTACCTAAACTTGACCCACTTTTATGTCACCACATAGTCTAAGTATTCACCTCATAGTAATGGGATCTTAGTTTATTAGATTTAATAGATGCAATTCACACATTCAATAACCACTTTATTGAATAAATCTCGATAATAATTTTATTGAGAAGAAGTTTCATAATTTACAAACTATGAGTTTTAGGACATAAGACCCAACAAATTAATTGTATGAGATACAATTAAAATAATATATATAGATACATCATGATATAAAGTTAATTTTGAATGAGATTCCAAATTATAATTTATTATATGAGAAAATAATGTATTTGAATAAGATTCAAATATTAAATAATATGAATGAGATTCCTATTATAACTATAGGTTAAATTTAATATGAGCGAGATTTATATTAAAAGTATAGGTTATATGGGAGAAATAAATATTTGGATACGATTCAAATATTATTTATATGAACAAGATTCATATAAAACTAAGGCTAAAATTAGTATGAATGAAATCCATATTGAAATTATAGGTTGTGCGAGAGGATATTATTTGAATATGATTCAAATGAAATTAAATATATGATAATTAATTAATTAATATTTATTTAATTATATATATTAAATTTGATTTAATATATATACTGGAAGAATTATTAAATGAGAGTTAAACTCCGATTTGGTGGAGGGGAGTTGTGTAACTCCTCCTTCAACCAATTCTATCTCTCACATTAAAGAAAAAAATGGTATTGAACGATGGATTGAATTTGGCGTTCTATGTAACTTTTCTCTCTACCACATTAATTCTCTCTCTCAATAAATTTAAAAAAAAAAAAAGAAAAAAAAAGACTTTATAGAACAAATTCTTTATGTGAAGTTGCTCTTCCCTTCTCTAAAGATGAGATTCCACCATTTCGATTATTGTCGGAGAATAGCAAAGAAGGGCCAAGTGATGGTGTCCAGTTCGTGATTGTTCATGAGCGTTCCCAGTTGTTTGTGAGATTGCGGAGAAGGAAGCGTTGAAGAAGGCCCTCAAAGATAAGATTTCTTTCCTTTTAAAAGCATGCTTAATTAGAATGTGTATATATTTCTCTGTGTTTTTTTGTAAGTTCAAAACATAAATTAAAAGCACATGTGTACATGTGCTTTCACACGAGATTCGATCCCTTTCACGTCTATTATCACTTTGATCAACCACAACTCAAAAGCGATGCCATTGAGAATACCTAGATGATCTGAATTTTCGGACCCTCCACCATTTGAAACGTGTGAAAATTAGCTCTTCAGGTACAACTGATTTGAGATGTTCTTTGCTTTTGCTTCAAGCTTCTTCTAAAGATCTTTGGATGTCGAAATTTCATGCACATTCACAATAACATTCTTAGCCAAATTTAGTTTGATTGCACTTGTAGCTCTCAAATCAATTTCCTCCCAATCTTCATCTCTCATGCTAGATTTCTGAAAACCTCAACTGGAATCACCGTTGGGTTCTTTTTGGACCAACACCACCGCTGAACTCTGTAGAAGTACCACTGTTTGGTCTACCCCTCAATGCCTTGTGTAACCTAGATTGTGGTAGCACATCCTTGCTTTGAACTCTTTAGAAGTACCACTTGCTCTTGCAACAACCCAGATTGTATCAACATGTTTCAAGAATTCTTTTCCAGATGTGGAAGTTCAAGTAATACTGCAACCACAAAACATATTTAGAAATTCAGAAACTACAAACCCCAAGCTCTAATACCACTTGTTGAGAAAAAACCTCCCACTGTTACCACAAGAAAAAGTAAAAAAATAACAAAAAAATAAATCATGGACCAAAAAAGTTCCGCTATGTGAAAAATTATTACAATCACACATAAATCTTTCGTCGGTCCCAATTACAAGAGCACCCTCTCAAAAGTGTTATAGCCAGCATACCAAGCTTGAATGACTTCAAATTGAGATTATTTGAAACCAAAGGCATAGGGGTTCATTTTCATAATGTTTGGAGCTCACCACTTCCTTGAACTTTTCTAATGTGGGACGACTTCACTTCCAATATTTTGTCAAAACTCAACAAGAGACTTTTTAGGTGATTTCAAAAGCAAAACCACGACAATTTATATCCAAAATGGACAATATTGTCATACAATTGTGGTGCAGTGGTTCGTTATGTTTATATAATTATGTTAGCATTCTATTTTTCTTAAAGGAAAGATTGAATCTAAAAGTTAATATATATCTTATGTGAATAGTAGTGGTGAAAGTCATTTTAATTTTTTTGATTTTGGAGCCAACCAAGAACCATCGTCGAACCAATCAGTTTTATAAAGAATAAAACCAAACTAATGTCCAATAAAGGATAAAACTAATGGATCTATTTTTAGTCGATTCTGTTTATTATCGATTTCGTTCTTGGTTCTGGGTTTCTTTCCTCCAATTTTTAATTTTTGTTTCTACTTTTGTTTTGAATTGGGCATTTTTACTATTTTTTTTTCAAACTAAAATTGAGCCTATTTCTTTTTTTATTGATTGAAGTAGGACATCTTCGTTTCTTTTATTGGTCGTTTGGTTAATAACAAATATACATGTAACATAATAATTAATACTTTTAAAATCTCATATTCTTGAAATTTCGTGAGATTTTATACTTTAGCTTGAAGATTTTTGCTTATATTTTTTTGTAAGAAAATTGGTGTAAGATTTTGACAAATGAGAGAAAAATGAAAATATCCCTATAGCAAAAGAGAAGTGGATATAGCAAGGAACTTAAATTTTTTTATAAGGCTAATGGGAATAATTTTTAAACTTTTTTTAAGTTGAGAAGTATTTTTAAAACAAAACACTAACGATTTTTATCCAAAACTAACCGTAAAGATAAGAATATTGTGAAACTTTTGAAAGTTAAAGAGTATTTTTAACACAAAGTACAAAGTTTAAAAGTATTTGGAATGTTTTCAAAAATTTTAAAAATAAAAATAAAAACTTGTTGAAAATAATTACAAATATAACAAAATTTTACTTTTTATCTATGATAAATTACAATAGACCCATATAGACATCTATCACTTTACCAAATAGATACAAATAGATGTCTACCTAAGTTTATCACAAATAGGAAGTAAAATTTTGCTATATTTGTAAATAAATTTTCTATTTATAATAATTTTCTTAAAGTATTTTATATAATTTAACATTAGAAAGATACTATATAAAATCAAATTTAGTTTTTTTTTAATAAAATAAAATAAAATGCTAATAAGTGATATCTCATTGTACGAGAATCATTTAAAAAAGTGTAAATGAATGACTGTAAAATGAACACAAAAAAGAGTTATCTTCCCATGGCAATTTCAACACCTATATAAAATCAATCCTAGAGAGTACTATGGATTTCCTTCCAATTAACTAAAAAAATAAATAGGGGCCCATGACCCATCTTCTGACTAATAATAATAATGAATGCTACAATAAGAATCAAATACAACATTTTATAAGTTTCTCTTTCTAGAGTTAAAATTCAGAATGTCATATTACCTAGAACCCTATACCAATCTGATAAGTCATCAATCAGAGTATGGGATGAATTGAATAATAATCACAGGATTCAAAACTATCCTCATCAATTTCATCCAAAAATGATATCAATCAAAATTCCAATAATGCAGAATTGTTGTTTCTCTCCATAATGAGGAACACTTGCAGCAGCTGCATCATTCACTTCCAATTCGCTGAGATGCATAACATTTAGTTTAGAGCAATAAAATTAACCACAACAAAAAAATTGATCAATTAACCACAAAAGAAAAATGAAGTTTTGAATATCATCAACTGTAATGTGGATTTGATCATAAGAATGTTTGAAAACTCAGTAGTAAGAGGCCTTACCCTAAAGAAAACTGCAGCCAACTAACTTTAAGCCTCTTTCCTGGTTATCCTGCAGAGTAAGAGCAAATAACGAATAAGAGATAATAATACAAAGAAATTAGACCAAAGGAAGAGATATTTGTCTATACATTATCAGTAGAGTGATGTGAAAAATAATAATAATCTTCATCTCAAATATTATGCCAAAATTAATTCACTACATTACAATCGGTTTCGATTTGTATTTCACGGTTTTGGATTGTCAATCTCATATAGAAGAAGAAGGCTACAGAAATGTGAAATATCCAAATTTAGTGGCCAAAAGTCTCCTTCTCACCTGAAGCAATAGATTCCCAAGGCAGTGGTGATCTCATGAATGACTGAAGTT
Source organism: Citrullus mucosospermus (assembly GCA_030954485.1). NCBI lineage: Eukaryota > Viridiplantae > Streptophyta > Magnoliopsida > Cucurbitales > Cucurbitaceae > Citrullus > Citrullus mucosospermus. The sequence goes on along the minus strand of CM062055.1, from coordinate 7,981,514 downwards.
GCAAAGTGCAAATAAAGAGCACCTGCGGAAATCCGGAAAAGGCAAAAATCATGAAAAATGCCGCCCGAACTAGAGAGGTGAGAATGAATCAATAACATAATTCAACTATGGTGTAGATGATCAGTAGATATGTATACTTTTCGTGGTATAATACTTTTTTACTTTACGTTTAGAGACAGTATAAGGTTGGTCTGTCTAACAGACCTATCTGATGATTTCATAACACATTAACTGAACTATGAATGTAAAAGAGGGGTGGGACGGGGAGAATTATTAAAAATGGACATACCAGTAAAAAGACAATAACCAAGAACAACCAGACTTTCATCAACTAAAGGTTCCCTGCCATATGGATTTGCAAACTTTATTGTCAGTATAAATGATATAACATTCCATCTTTGCAGACTGTACAATCCATAACCACATACCCGTCGTTAAGCCTTGCTGTGAGAGCGTTTGCAATGGCAAGAGGAAGAAATAATAGTGACTGCATAAATATTTTTTAAAAAAATTATAATCTTGCATCAAACTCTACCTCCATCTAGATAATATGACACAGATGAAATGCTGAAAAGCATCAGCAAATAATGATGAATTTGTCTATGGTATTTTAGTTCATTAAAGTAACATACCATGCACATTCCAGTTTTCAAGCCCTTGGGTTCATCACAAAGGTGGGCTAGAATCATTCTACCCTGCAAAACAGAATGCTTCTATTTTAGTTTTTAGAAATGCTAGAATTCGAGCTCCCAACTCCAACTAATGTTTGTCATCGATGCCATACAATGGTACCCATTCATGGGACATAATGCTGACTCTTTAACATTTGTACAGATCAGAACAACAAGAAAACGGTGATATAGTACTTCATTGAAACCTCCACTTAATAGCAATCACACTTAAAAAACCAACTCAGTCCACCAAATTGATCTCATAGCTTCTAAAGATAGGGAGAAAGATGGTGAGAGAGAACGTCTGTCTTACCACTAAGAATCCAAAAGCAAGTCCAGTTCCAGTTATAACCAGATGCGGATAGCTTCCAATAATGTCAGAAGGTGACAAATAATCCCTAAATGAGAGACATAAATGGTGTAAAGACATATCATGACTACAAATGTACTAGGTGAGGGAAAGGCAAATACAATTGAAATTTACCATGCTAAGACTCCTCCGATAAGTACCACAAATGGGTAAAGCTGTATGAACAATGAAATGAAATCTATATATTATTACAGCATAACATAGATAAACCAAAGTTAATAGACAATGCGATTTTACCATCGCTAATGCTAATAGCATGTTTCCTTTTCTTGCCTGCACAACCTTGTAAACATTGTACACACTGCACAGAAGCATAAGATTATATGGGGGTTTGAGAAGATATTCCACTTAAAAGTCCTCAAAGTTGAAACTGGAACGAGACATGAGTTGACAAAATTCATAAAATTTGTGATTCCATCCCATGAAGAAAAATCATGGAAAAATCTTGGTATTCCACTTACTTTTGATGTGCCACAACTTTGAAAAAGGTAACAAGTTTCACTTTCTTTTAAATCATTTTATATTTAATCTTCTCCAAATATTTGACTTGTTTCTACAGGATAGTCACAAGTATTCCTTTCCAGTATCAGTAATTGATAAGTCTTACAGTTGAGATCACATTAATTGCTTCATATCAATCTGATATTCTCTGTATCCAAAACTATTAATCTGCTTCGCTGATATGTAAACTTTTCTGAACTTAAAAGACAAGTATCACATGCATTTGGATGCCACTTTAAATTTAGAAGGCAGGAAAGACATACTTGAATGCAACTGTAGGAATGACACCGAAAGCTGCCAATAAAATCAGTGCAGCCCTGAATGTAGGGATATCTGAACACAGAAGTTTTTAAAAAATGATCAACTATATGAAGAGTAACTGCTACAGTGAAATGCCATGTGAATGAATAATTGCGATTAAACAAAGAGCCCAAAAATGTATAAGTAGAGGCCTATATTATATATCTGACATGAAACAACAAGAGGAAAAGAAAGAGAATTTTGCCAACACAGGACAGGTTCAAAACAGAGAATAAATATGTCAGTGAATGGTGGAAAACATAACAATATAAGCTTGTCACCCAAACGGATTGAGTTTAAAGAATGTCCCCAGAACAAACTTAACTTGTACAAATATCATGACATAAATATTGTACCATCACATCTGAAAACTGAAACTTATAACGAGGTTACAGATTGAGAACTATTTTTTTCCTTTCTTTAAATATAAGAATACAAGAGCATACATAACAAGGTGAAGCCCGGGGGGCCAAAGCCACGAACTACGAAAAAGAGCTCCAATCCAGCAAAATGAGACCTAGCGAGTACGAAAAGACATAGCCACCAGAGCTCAAAGAGAAGCATAGTATCTGCAAAGAGACCAAACATCACCAAAAGATTTCTCACACCCCCTAAGGATTCTATTGTTTCTCACACCAAAGACCTCACAGAATGGGACAAACCCTAACCTGCCAAGGCAGGTAAAGAAGTAGCTTTGCAATCATCTCCCTACAACTTTGCAAGCTGTCAAGCCTAAAGCTTAAGGCCTCGAAGAAGCAACTCCAGAGTGCCCTAGCAAAATCACATCTCTAGAGTAAATCAAGGCCCTCTGCATTCCTCATGCAGAGAATACAACAAAACAACCCTACCAAAAAAAGAGGGCCGCTTGGCCAAAATCTGATCTAAGGCATTAACTTTTCCATGCATAACTTGCGCACTAAAAGTTTAACCTTCCACACCCAGGGAAAAAAATAGTCAATAAATGAAGAGGAGCTAGCTTAAAAACGAAAAATATGAGCTACAATAGAAGAATCTAGAGGGGCAAAGACTCCAAAGGCATACATCCCTTCCATGAGGGCTGAAGCAAAAGTTGCCATTAAGGATAATAAAGCCAACTCATTCGTCATTTCCCTATCGGTCACCAGACGACAAAAACCCAAGAGAGGTGCCTCATCAATTTTTTCATTTTCTTTCTCAATGGAAGCTGTTGTTTCACAAAAGTATACATATGTGTGTGCGTGCGTGTCTCATCAAGAGAAAAGGTAGAAGCCACAGTATGATTCCTCAAGGAGGACTGATATAAACAGGGAAAGAAGGAACAAGGAACAAAAGTCACCGGAGTCATTTAGCCAATAGACCCCTGTATCAAGCCCTTACATTACCAATGCCTAACCCTTCCATCTCCAATGGCCTCAACACTGCTTACTAACGAGCTGCAAGCCTTTCCCCTCATCAACCTCTTCCCATAAGAGATTCCTCATCAACTTCTCCAACATTTTGCTAAGGACAGAAATATGTAGGAGCTGCTAAGGGTAGCCTGAATAAGGGTAAGTCTCCAACCTTTCGAGAAAAAACTATCTTTCCAAGAAGTGAGCCTTTTACAAATCCTATCAATGGCGTGGTCCCAAAATGTAATCACATTTAGATCGTTTTATGAATGTGGTTCTTTGTACTACTTTTTCTTAGTGCAAAATTAAGCACCAATTTAAACATTTTAGCTTATCTTTTTTAGTTACCAATTGGCAATCTCTTTTGTAATCACCTTTAGGTGTTTAGGGGTATTCCCTTGATTCCATTTACCAATAAAATGTTTCTCTTTAAGAAAAAATAGCAGGATTCTAGAAGGTAAGGCTTCTGAGGTTATAAGCTAGGGAAAGGCCTATATGGGTAGAAGGAAAGGTACCAACCTCATACCCCACCATGGAAGCCTACCTATCCAGCTTAAGACGGTTGCAATTAAGACCCAAAATTTGACATTTGTCTCTATTAATCCTAAGGCCCAAGATAGTCTCCAAAAACGATAAAATCTGATTCAGGTTAAGGAAAGACTCGTCCTTACTTGAACAAAAGGAAACCGTATCACCGGTAGCTTGGAGATGTCACAGAGCAACCACATCTACCAACTTTCTCTACAATGAGAACATGCACAAGCGAATAAATTAAAAATTGTATGCATTTTTTTTCTCATTTTATGAACCAGACCAATTTCCTCTAAATTGTATGAACCAGACAACCCATAAATACATAGAAGCACACAGAACAATATCAATGCAACCCAAAGAGCTAACAGTCAAGTTGAACTAGAATCTTGCATATAATATTAAAGTACAAAGCGAACCAGAAATCACTATAAAAACTGGTCATAGAGAGTTAGAGAGAGAGAGGGAGGATGGATTTCATAGTTAGAAGTACTGAAGGTGTGTATACAATATAAAAAATTTCGTTGATAGTAGATTCAATGTCTTACCATGGAAAATAGGAACCCAACTAAAAATTGGTATGGACTTCCCGAACTGCTGAGCCCACCACCCAGCACCTGGTAGAAGATATATTCAGGACTTGATGAACTTTTCTATCAAGATGGAAGAGAATTGCATATTCAAGGTAGACAAACTGAAATTGTGAAACAAGCAGGAAGAAGAAACATACCCACAAAGGTTGTGAAAAAATGACATAAATAAATCAGCATGAGACCCTCAGTAGGTCCATTTACAACAGGAAGAACTAGAGTATTGGTGAAGAAGCTGTACTCAAAGATGAAAATGGAAGTTAGGTGCCAATTTTTTGTTTCCTTTTTTCCTTTCAAGATAATAAGCAAATTAATCCACCCAAAAAAACATACATATTAGAGAGGATAACAGCTCGAAACCCAATCTTATTAGAATTGCATACTTTACCTACCAAGTTAACAATAGTCCTCGTTTGAATTGGAGAAACAATAAAATCTTGTGTGAAAAGAACATTCTAATTATGATACACAAAGTGTGGAAAAGGGTATATCTCACTTAATGTCTACCCAGCAGCACTTGATCATGATAAAGATGCATAATCAAACATGTATATGTATATATATTAGATAAGAAACAATTTCATTGCAGAATGAAATACACACAATCATACATATTACCAGCCAAAGACAACTATTATACCATCTGTGTAAGTCAAACAAGATCCACCAAGTGGAAAAAGGGGATTCCCTGGAAGCATCAAATTTCTTTGTCTCTTTTTCCTTTTTGTGATAAGAAAAACAGAGATTTTATTTATTTATTTTGATAAGGAACTTTGTGTAATATTAATATAAAGGAAAAGGAAGAGGAAAACCCAGGGGTGGGAGTGGAGGAAACACCTCCTAGAGTACTATCACAGAAAAGCTTTCCAATTTGTAATAGAGAATATAATTACAAAAGAGGTCTTTTTGGTTTAAACAGCACCAAGAGGGCAAGTGTTGTATCCTCTGTATTCAATTTATACTAAAAAATTCTGAGGTTCCTCTCCTTCCAAATTGACAAAAGATTGAAAACAGAGATCTTTTATTAAGCAAGAAGGGTATACCAAAAGGGGGGAGGATGAAGAATCCCCCTCCCAAGCTATGGGATTGTTTAAGTAACGGATACTGTATGGCTATTAAGATAGATGTCTTTAAGAACTAAAATCATGAGAGAAGAGACATTGTCATCACTCATACTAACTTCTATCATATCAAAATAATGAGCTGGTACAGGAAACTTACTGTTCCCATGTTGCACCATAAAAGGGAACAGCTGAAAGTACCCAGAACCAGAAAGAAGATCTTCCACACATGGCGGTGCTCCCAAATGCTAAGGTTTCAAACTGGTATCAACACCAAGAAACAAAAAATATATGAATGCCGGAAGGCCAGGAAAATACAGCAACCATGTGTCATGATCGATGATACATACCGCACATGCAAGTGCATCACATCCTGGAAGACAGAAAGAAGCACAATAACAACATTTTTTTAAAACATTATTCAACAGTAAGGCAATTAAAAGCCGGATAGAAAGGAACAAGGGGAAAATAAAAATAAAATAGTACCGTGGTCAAAAAGTTCTCCTAGTGGACTTGAGGAATTTGTCCTCCGTGCTTGCTTCCCATCAACGGCATCAAAAGTCTTGTAAAACAGGGATAAAGGATTTATAAGGCTATTAGCAACATTGAAATAGTGTCCATGAAATCTCTGGGAGTGGTTCAACTTTCAAGAGAGGACATGCCATCCAAGGAGTACAGCAAAACTTCATATAGAATATTCGAGCATACCTGATAAAGAAATAGGAGCAATCCATGTGCAAAATGAACCCACCTTGGGGGAGCTGAATCCAAATGAGGAGAATATATCTGGACGTGAAAGTGCAATCAAAATAAAAATATGACCAAGAGATCAATAAACCAACAATAAATATATCTAAAAACATGAATAATTGAAAAGAACCATGGTGTGCTAATATAGCAATAAATATATGGCTTTTGTGTGATATTTGCCCATATTCTGTATCAATATATACCCAAGCCATTTTTAATGGAAATAAAAAAACAACAAAAGGGTAAGTGAAAGTATGTAAAAGCACAAAAACTTATAAAACAAAATCTTGGTAGTCTTAGAGCATTTATCATAAGGAATTAGGACCAAACATTGCAAGAGCCTGATAAATCATAATACCAACATGACGCTGTTTGGAGTAAAACTTAAATAAGATCAGTAAAAAGGAGTATTGGATGTTAACTCACATAACCAAGAACTGCTGATGTGACCAAAAATATAAATCCCATAAGTGTTATCTACCATGAGAAAGCCACAAAGGAAAGAAAGTATTATCTCAAAAGTCAAAGCAAAAGATAGAGAATAGCACTCAAAAGGAAACATCAGTTTACCATATTCGGACTGATGAAATCATCCAGGACGCACGTGAAGTGAGAACAGAGAAAAAATAATAAGTCAGCATATTGTCAGAAAGAAAGCTTACTAGAAATAAAATACACGTAATCAGGTTTGAACAATGCAATAGAAGCTATTGACATTTTTAAACGCAAATCATTAGCATATCTTGAAAAAACTGACTTATGAAGTCTCTCTAGTTCACTTCTGAACGCAGGATCGAATAACATGGGGAAAATCTTTTACTGAAACTGCAGAAATCACTACTGATAGAAACAAAGAAGATTTACTTACGGCATCCATAGTGGAAAGAAATTGACGAAGCGACTCCAAAAGGGTTGCAGAACATATTTGGCAACATAAGAGTGATCAACACCACTGTACTTGTATCTGTGCAGTGTTGCAACCCCATGTGCACCAACATACCCCATTTCCTCAAAATACGATCAAAATTGTGTAGCAGAAACCAATCAACTCGCCTGAAATTCTGCTACACCGGAAAGAAATAGTAACTCAACCCAACCAATAAAAGTCTCCGACAGTACAGAATGCAGTATCCAATCAAGGAAAAAGGATGCTACCGTTGAGGAAAATATATAAAAATGAAAACTACATGTATTCCGGGAATTTCAATACCCTAAACAGCCTTAAAGCAATAACCCATTTACGATTCAGAAGCAAAGTGTCCGTTTATGCTTTAGTTAGAGCAATCACTCATAAGAAACGGATGAGCCAATTCATAACAATGTTTACAAGAGTAACTCCCACTGAAAGCATGGATCCAAATGAAAAATCAAACTATCTCGCGTAACTTGAATCGAACACAGTTGAAGAATAACTGATAAGAAATCAGATCGGATGCCACACACAAAGGTAACTACTACAGACAAGAAACCATGGAAAGACAAAACAGTGAACAAAAGAAGGTCACCTGATTTGTAGTCGGAGAGAACAATGGACAGAACGAGAGATCAGGAAATGGAGGAGCCCCGTGGAGGGAGAAAACAAGAGGGAAAAAGAAAAGGAGGAACTTTTATCTCCCGCTCTGCTGGAGAGTCATTTCTCGTACAAAAGGCAAATTATTCTTTCTTTTTCTTTTCTTTTCGGAAATTATTCTTTGGTTAAATTTACAAATCCATTAAAAATTACTTCTTTCCTCAAAGTAACCATTTAATATATAAACTTTAATTTCTATCCATTTAATTAATGTAATTTTAATTTTATAACAACTTAGTCTATAAATTTTATTATATAACAATTTAGTCTTTGTACTTTAAATTTGTAGCGATTTAGTCTCTATCGTAAAAATTAATGGTAAGATTTAATGAGTGTTTTTCATAAATAAACCAATAAACAAATTAGAGACTCAATATTTAATACAAAATCTATATCATAAAATAATAAAAATTGAGGTCTAATTTTGATGATTTTTTTTAACGCGAGGGACTGAATTGTTACAAATTTGAAAGTACAATGATCATATTGTTACATACTAAAGTTTAAGGACTAGAATATTACAAAATTGAAAGCATATAAACTAAAGTTTAGAAACTAAATTGTTGTTTCATGATAGTTTAGGGATCATAAATGTTTTTAACCTATACAAATTTGATCAAATGATTTAGATAAATTTAAAGTCTAGTCCCTGTAACTTGATAAAACAATCATACATAATTTCTATGTAAGAAATATTTATGAATTTCTTATCAAACTATAAAAACTAAATTATAATTATAGAGACTAAATTCTAATTTTGTCCAAATTATAGGACCAAATTTGTAATATAACCTTATTTTTTCAATTTTTTTCCGGGTAACGTATTTGTTACTTTTACATTTACATATTCAACATTCATGATTAATTAACATTTTTAATTATATAGTAAAAAATTCTATGAAACTTAATAATAATCAATAAAATGTTTTTAATATAAATAATAATCCTGTTAATATGTTATTAAAAAAAAAAATACAATGTCTGTTTAATAATCTAAATATATGCTTTTTTTCAATTTTTTTTAATAAAATTTTTAGAAATATTCATTCACATTTTATTGATATTTCTATCCACAATTTTATAAAATTAAAACTTCGATATTTTCATCAGTATGGACATTTTAAATCATTCTCTTATATTAGTGGATCATCATGTGTTACACCCATTATTGTCTTAGTCCACTCTAACCCTACTGAAAAAAATAACTATAGAAAATTGATTTTTAAAAAAAAAAAAATAAGGAAAAGTATATCACACGATAAACTATGGTTGGGAAATTAAATGAGTAGTATAAAGATAGTCCACTCACCCTAAGTATTTTTCTTTACATTATTATTCAACTGTTTCACATAAGATGGAATCTTTGACTTCTTTGACCAATTATTTTTCATGAACAAAAGCTAGTATTAAAATTGACTATTCTGAAATGTTACTATTATATCATCGTATATTATTGTCAAACTGAGTATAATTTGATCCATATAGATATATACTCTCGATTAAGAAGTCGATAAGGTTTGAATCATCTCGTCTTAAAATGTTTCTAAACTAAAACTATTGAAAGTGTGACTCTCAATATCCCTTATGTTACTATAATTTATTAAATGAATATGTAACAATTGACATACGTACATAAGAAATGATTTATTTGATTTAATGTAGCACGCGTTAAGGAAAAGCAAATATACTCAATTGGACCAAGAAAGGTTGTGGGTGCAACATATTCTTACTTGTTTACTTATTTATTTGATGGTATATATTCTCTTCATTTTTAAATAACATATAAGATTTCTTTTATAATTGCACCACTTAACATTGCCATTAACTTATCGTCTAAGATTTCGTGGTTATCATCTTTTCTAGTTCAACAATAACATGTAGAGTTATAAGTTTTGAATCTCATTAATTTCTTAGATGAAAGTATATAATCAAACCAATTGAGATATGTTGAAGTTGACCTCATTTGTTGTCTTAATGTGAGCGTAATGTGAACGTAGGTCTTGCCTTTAGTTCAGATGTTATGCACTCATTCATGTTTTATTTTAATTTGTTATCACACCACTCTTTAAAGGTGAGACAAAGCTACTTTTGCTATGAGCTTTTTTTCTTTCTTTGGGCATTCAACTTATGTGTGTGTGTTAATATATAGCTGATGTAATTCACGAGCTTCAATCAAACTCTTGACCTTTTCAATATGATCAATATTATTGTGTGAATCTAAGTATATAGTTCCTAACCTTCTACAAGTTTTGATTTCTTGTATGATTTTTGTTATTTTCCTTAGATTTTAAAATTAATTAATATAAAAATATAGGAGAGAAAAAATCAATTTGTTCTCTTAATTTTTGGGAGTTGTATAACTTAAAACACGAAATCAATTTGTACTCTTGACAAAGTCGTGATCATGGTGTAGTAGATTTGGAAAGCTCGGAATAAAGTGGGGGTTTTTGAGATAGCAGGTTGATGTTGAGACTATTTAAGGTGCGATTGAAAAGCATATTTTCCGACTCGTGCATTGGTAGTGAGTGTAAAGGAAAGGGGTCGACCCCTTCTATCCACATCCCAACACAGATTTGTTGGCACCACCTGAACCATATACTGATGCAACTTGGAGCCCTACTACTAATTCTGATGTGCTAGGTTAGGTTAGGTGCTTCAAGACCACTTGGGTCATGTATGTTTGGCTGGCTTGCAATTTGTTCCGAGATGTCAAGAGGTGAAGCTTTTTGAAGTTATGGTGATGTGCGAGTCTTGAGAATCTAACTTCCATCCATTTACCAAATATCATAATTAAGTTTGATTACTTGGAGATCATCAATTTGTTGAATGATGTTACTGTTGATTTTCTTGACGTCTCTTCTTTATTGAGAAGGCTAAGGATAGGGGTGATAAGCAGGGGTTGTCCCTTTTTTTCATGTTCTCATAGCCAAAATATGTCAACGCACTGTGTTGTGCGTAAAGCCGTAGATGATTAAGAGTCTTCAATTCTTTCTGCTCCTTATCCTAGATGGTTTATATTGTCTATGTCTTATGTTATTCTTGTGTAGGTGTTTGGTTTTCATTAATCAACTTTTATCTAAAAATTGAAAACATGAAACTAATAATTACACGTTGATTTAAACTTTAAATTTTCATAAATAATTCAGTTGCGACCCCAAAATTGTATGATTTTTGTTAATGCATAATCTTCAACTTACACACTGCTATTTTATCTAATAGAATGACTACATCTCAAACATCTTATTTGACTATCTAATAAGTTTTGACATGTTATTATTCTTAATAACGACTATATCTCACAAGTCTTAATGTTTAATTTAGGTGTGTTCGTCGAAATGAGTTTGGTTGTGGTATTGGCATGTGCTTCGTTTCTAGAGGTTGGTGGTCCAATCCCCCACCTCCACAACTATTGTACTAAACAAAACTTGATGTTCAAAAAACCCGAAGGTTGGATTCAAATAAATGGAAAATTTATGGGTTTGGTTGGTTCATAAATTCACCTAAAATAACTTAAACCAACCCAAATTTATTATTAATTTTAAATAAGTATGTTTATTTAACTTATAATACAAATAAATATACATATATTTAATTTAATTTAATTTCATGATTTTTTTGGATAATTTATTCTTCAATAGCTCTTAAAAATATATTTTTAGTACTTTGAAAAGAAAATTTTTGTAATCTAAACGGAAATCGAGTTGTTAATCTTAGTTAAATATATGAAAATAATTAAATAAAAATTTTACATATTAAAATTTTACTCATTTAGATAAAGAATTTAGAAAGATTTCGGAAAAGCCTATTACATAACTAATATATCGCAAATGTCCTAAAATTTAATAATATTTCACAGCTAGGTTTCAAGAACATTTTTGGACTTTTTTTTTTTTAAGAAAAAAATGTCACTTTTGGATTTAGTATTAATTATGTAAGAATTTTATTTTTTTGAAATATAATTAATTACATTATCTTTCATCAACAATTTTTAAAACATCGAATTGTTTACTTATTAACATCTTCAAATTTTAACTTTGTTTTTGTTATTTATAAATTTTGATTGGTATTCATTTTGCAAAATATTTCAAACTAATATTTTCTTCATTTTAGAAGATCTCATTTATTTTCTTTCATCTTCTTTAATGAAAATCGATCATCTATCCATTAAGATCTCAAGTATATGTTGAATACACTAGTAATAATACTAGAAAATGTAAATATACATCGTATATATCATTGATTATTTTTTTGGTATGTCTTAAAAATATACCAAAAAATATAAATATAAATCACATATGTTGTTCAATATATAAGACGATATGTTGTACAAATTATTTTATTTATGTAATTATTGAATATATCCTAATTTATTTCTAGAAAATTCAATTATATAATGTTGTACAGGTATATTCAAAGCAACTCATTTTTGCCAAACAATTTTAAAACGCATTATTCTTCTAATTCATCCAATTTGAGGTAATTCTAAAGAATGTAGTTCAACTATATTTAAAATAAAGTTTAAAAGTTATATAAGAAAAAAATCACTCTAGAACAATTTCGAGGGAAAATAGGACGATAGGAAGGAAAACAAACAAATGACAAAAAGAAAAAAAAAAAAAAATGATGATGCCAGAATATATATATATATATATATAAAAAGTTGGAGTGGTACAAAATTGATTATATCTTGAATTTTTTTTTAAAAAATTCTACTATACACCTATTTTCCTAAAATTTTTAACACTAAAAAATGTTTAATTTTTTTTTTTTTTCACTTTTTCTCTCTCTTTTTATAAATAATTTTTTTCCATTCTTAAAACATGACAAATTACTACAAAATAAACATATACTAAACACAAATTTTGAATTCATTTTTTGAACACTTAATTACATAATATATATAGATATATATATTCCATTCCTAAACACCAAACACATTCCAAACAAATGAAAATTTTCTACATTGCTTAGCTCTCAATCATGAATACTAAGAAACTTAAAAATTGAACAATATTTTGTTTTTCTTCTTGAGAAATATAACAGATTTTCACCTTACAATTTGAACACTCAATTGCATAACAATTTTATTTACATCCTCAAAGACATGTCATATATATCCCAATAATCCATAACCTCAAATTTTAAACCTCAATTAATTAAGTTCAACCCTAAATGTTAATTAAAAAAAATTCTTATCCTATTTTTTTATCCCATTTGTGAAATATGAATTTTAATTTTATGGTCAATGAGTTTTTTATTTTCTTTTTTCTTTTTTTTTTTGCGAACATTTGATTCTTTACATTTTACACTAATACAATGAAATGATTTTTCTTTTCTTGTGCAAACTTGTTTTTTGCAAACATTTTTTGTGGTTAGTTTTTATGGTTAAGTCTAATTTGCCACTTACTAATGAAATAATAATGTTCACAAAAATGTCTATGTACATGTAAAAAAATGCATATCGACGAATAACACTCAATACATCACAAATTGTTCTCCGACAATTAAACAAATTTTGGATTATAAAATGTAGACTTTGAACTTAAAACTAATGGACCTCAAACTAATTGTTGGAGGAAATGTACAATTAATTTTGGCCCTACAAGAAAGATGACAAACTATAGTTAGATTAGAATGAAGTAAAATGCAAATAAAATTAAAATTAAGCATACTACAATATATCTTCAAAGGTCCAAAATGAATTAGATCAAAACACCAGACTAAACGGAGGCAAAGCAGAGGCATGATCTAAAAAAATATGTATGAAACCACATCAGTGCAACAACTAATTTGTTATAAAAGTGAGGAAAGAAGAGTGTCTTTTCTTTTAGTAACCATCATTCTACATATAAATATTGCATTTAGTGTAGAGAAAATATTATTATTTATATAACCAATTAACGACCCTATGATAACGGCCGTACAATGTATGAGTTGACATGCACAAAAACTAGGGTTATCTTAAGTGTCTCGTTATAGGTGGCATTCGCGAGAGTTGGGTGCCTGAGGTGAATGTTAGTGTTGGTTGTCAGAGGTGGTTGTCTCTAGAGTTGATCACCTAAGGTGGTTTCATCGGAGTTGTCGTTGGAGGTGGTTGCCAGAGCTTGGGGTTGGTTGTGCGAGGGTGGTAGTCTAAGTATGTCTTAGAGAGTTGCTTATGCGAAAGTGGTCATTGGGTCAACAGAGGTGGTTTCCAGAGCCCGTATATGGTCATTGAGTATGTCATGTGGAGTTGCTTGTGCAAAGTGGTCGTCGAAGGTGAGTGCTGAAGCCCAAAGTTGGTTGTTGGAGTTGGTCACGCGAAGGTGGTCATTCAGAGTATGTCGCTAGAGTTGCTTGTGCTTGGTTGTCAGAATCTAGAGTTGGTTGTCAGAGTTGGCCTCGCGAAGATGGTCTTTAGAGTATGTCGTTGTCGGAGCTCTGAGTTGATTGTCACGAAGGTGGTTGTTAGAGTATATCGCGCGGAGTTGCTTTGTGTGAAGGTGGTCATCAAAGTTGGTGAGTTATCGTCGGAAGTGGTTGTTGGAGCCCGAAGTTGGTTGCCAGAGTTGGTCCCGCAGGAAGATGGTTGTCGAAGTGTGATAGTGGTAGTCGCTAACAGTGGCTGATATGGGTGGAGCTAATTGAAAACATTAGAGAAAGGGAAAGTTAGGGTAAGTTGGGGTGAGTTGATAAAAAATAACCAACTCAACTCTACCGGCATTTAAATTTGGTGAGTCAAACATTGAAATGGTAATTTTTACCAACTCAACCCAACTAACGTTGGTGATCCAAACATTCCCCCAGTGTTTTGACTCAACTTTATCACAACTTGGATAATCACTTAGGTAATGATTGGGGCAACATCGATTTTAGACAAAAACCACCACCGACCATTGATGTTTAGAGGAGGTGGGGATGCCATCAGCCAAACGTTCACACAGACGGACAATCAATTTTGATAACATCATCCAGCTGAATAAAAAAAATGGAGGAGAAGAGGAGAGGAATTAAATGAAAATGGAATGGAGAGGAAGAGAGAAAAATGAACAATGGCGAAAATAACTAAAAAAATGAGAAGAAGGAGGAAGATGGCGATGTAAAGAAACGAGAGACAGAGAGAGAGAGAGAGTAAGGGAAGAAAGATGGAAAATTGCTATTTCCAATCTCAAATATTTTTTAGTGGACAGAATGAATCTTTTTTTTTTTTAAAAAAAAAAAATATATATATATATATATATATATCTTTTTCAAAATTCTTTCGAGACAGTTCAACGTAACGAAAATACCATTTTATCTCTCAAAATCTTTACGAAAATTTTTTGCCTTATTTTTTTTTAGAAAAATAATGTAACAAATTAGATTTTAAGTTAGTTAAGATGGTACTAGAAATAGAATTTCGCGTAAGTTTTTGTTTTGTTTTTAGAAAAGTCTAATTTGTAAAAAAAAAAAAAAACTATAAAATTTCCTAGTAAGAATCCTTACAATAAATTTTACCCTAAGTTTTTTTTTTCCTAAAAACAATTTTACAAAATAGATTTTTAGTTAGTCAGGAGTTACGAGAAAATAGAGTTTCCTAGTATGTTTTTATTTTTTTTTTAAAACCTGATTGGTAAAAAGAAAAAAAAACTTTCAATGAAATTATGAGAAATTTTATACTAAATTTTTTTAATTTAATAATTTTATAAATTAGATTTTAAGTTAGTTAAGATTTTATCGAAAAAAAAAAAGAAAAAAATTACTGTAAAATTTCTTTGTAATAATCTTCATAGGAAATTTTACCTATGTTTTTTTTTTTTTTTTAAAACAAATTTTAGAAATCAGATTTTAAGTTAGGATCTTTACCACGAAATAGAATTTCTTGGTAAGTTTTTAATTTTTTAAAAGTCCAATGGGTAAAAAAAAATTCGGTAAAATTTCATGGTAAGAATATTCGTGAGAAATTTTATAGGAAGCTTTTTTTTTTTTTTTTAGTCTAGTTTGTAAAAAAAAGAAAAAGAAAAAGAAAAAGAAAAAAGCTTTACTATAAAAGTTTCTGGTAAGAATCTTTACAAAAAGATTTATAGCATGTTTCTTTTTAAATAATTTTACAACTTAGATTTTAAGTTAGTTATGATTTTTTTTAAAAAAAAATAGCATTTACTGGTAAGTTTTGTTTTAAAGTCTAATTGATAATAAAAAAAAATACAAATTCCGATTTCTTTAAGCTTTAGTTTTTTTTTTTTTTTTTTTTTTTTAACTAATTTCAATTAAACTTGTGGAAATTTCTATTTTCCAATTCTTACGAAAAACTTCACGTAAAAGTTTTTTTAAGGGTTGAAAAAAGAAATTAAAAAAAGATGTTATTTTTGTTCACTTAAAACTTTTTTTTTTTTTTTTTTTTAATATGTGAGTGCCTGATTCCTTAGTCTTTGCCTTTTTTTTTTTTTTTGTTTCCGATACCAACACATGAAATCTATTTTAAGTTAGAAATAACAATTTTCCAAGAAACCTGGGTTGGGAGCATAGGGTAAAATTTCTAGATTTTGACAAGTTCAATATTTAGATAAAGGGCGAATTTCAATTTTCTCCAAAATTCTCGAAAATTTTCAAAATTTTGATGGAAATTTTGATTTTTCTCTTTGTGCAATTGGATATGATTTAGCTCAATGGAAGTTTTTTCAATTTTTGGTCTTGTCTCGATTACTTTTTATTATGAAAATTGCATAGTTTGACACTATAATGTTAATTCCACCTCAAAATTGAATTAAAGTGAGTTTTGTTTTTTTACCATCCAATGATTTTATTTTCAAGAAACCAACATTTGAAAAAAAAAAACATATATTTATTTTTAACTTCATTAAAACCTTTTCCATTGAATTTTCACATTATTTCACCTCAAAATTGAAATTAACGTACATTTTGTTTTTTTTACCATCCAAGGCTTTCATTTCTAATACAGCAAAATTGAAAAAATTACATATATTTATTTTTAACTTCATTCAAACTTTTTCCATTGAATTTTGTATGCAAACATTTTCCTTTATCAATATTTGATATCATTTTGTAATTATTTTTCTATTTCTTTTTTAAATTTATGTTCTCCCATCATCATTTATACATATATTTACAATATACATCTAAGTATTATCTTATTTTATACAAGTGACGATTAAAAACAGTCAATTATGGTCTAATTAAGCCACAATCAAAATTTCATTAATTAATTATAACAATTTTTATCAATCTCCATAAAATTTTTCAACGTTTCCATGGATATTTCCATAAAATCGAGACTTCAAGATTTCTATTGACATTAATATTTCCAACTTTGGTCGGGAGAAAACATTGGTAATGATTGAAAGAGAAAGAGGAGACAAGTGAAATATGGAAAGAGAAACAAGGAAAAAAAAACTATAATTACTAATTAAAAGACAAGAGAGAGAAAATGAAGACATGATGGAGACTTTTTTTTTTTTATAGAAAAAGACTCGATGGAGACTTTTAATTCAACACTTGAACGAGAACCAAGGAATTTTGATAAAGAAAATTCATATATCGGCCGGTCGTTCGGGAATACATTTTTGTTAGATCCTCCGGCCATCAAACTTCGGTTTTTAAAATAAGAAAACCAACACCGACCGCCATTTTTCTAAAACCGCCCACTCCACGTCGGTTTTGGTCGGATTCATCGGTTTTTCAGTCCGATTGGCTCACCGGAGTTGGTTTCATCTTCTAATTTTCTTTGGAAGGCGTTTTGGATTTTTTTTTTTTCTTTTGGCCTTGGCCTTCCATTTGTTAATTTCATCTATCATTTTTTAAAATTTGTTAAGTTCTGGTTTGGATTGTTGAATGAGTTATTTTACGAAAAGAAAATTGGAGTACAAGAATGTATCACAATCTAGTGTGTTGTTCAATTATGTGACATTGATTAAAGCGACATGTATTCATTTGTACTTGTTGTATTGGAAAATTTCTAGTATGATAGGAGTATCATACACGTACACAAACTATTTTGTCAACATGATCTCCTATCCCCATAATATTTGGCTAAAAGAATATACTCTCGTCTAGGTAGTTAAAAGTTCGAATCTCTTATCTCTCATATTATTCAACTAAAAATAAATAGTTGACGTTTTAGTTACATGCTTTATTTTTTTAATGAAAAGAAACACTTCTAATAAGTTAGAAGCAATTATAAATTATAATGATAAATGAAAAGTTTATAATATATTTTAGTTTTATTAAGTATATTCAATGTATCTATAACAATTATACATTAAAAAAAAAAAAAAAAAGGCAAAAACTTGAACAACAACATGGAGAAGATCATGCAAATGAAACAACCAAAATTAAAACTAATGGAAAATCATATTTATTAAACATACTGAGATCATGATTCATATCCAAGTTGTCTATGAACTTCCAATTGATTATTATTATTTATAAAAAAAGATTTTAAAAATTGTGTATCAAACTTGAACCAACATTAGTTGTTAAGATAATAAGTATGATATTTAATTTGAAAGAAGAGGGTAGAAGTTGGATGGGAAAACACTAAATACAATGCTTTTAATTTTGATCCATTTTCTTTAAGACCAAGAAGTTGGAAGGCAGCTGGCCGTTGGAACTCTTTAGAATTTGATTAACAATTAATTTATTGGGAAACAAACATTGATGTGTTCTTCAACAAAAACAAACAAATACAAAAATACAAAACAAAAAAAACCAAAAAAACATTGATGCAAATCTATAATGCTTATATTCTAATACCTTTTATAAAAGTATCGATAACGTTAGTCCGTAATAGTTCGATCTTGACCATTTAATTTTGATACTTTTAAATTTATAACAATTTAGTCTCTGTATTTTATAAATTGTTAATAATATTGTAATTTTTTTTAAAGATTTAATGAAGTTTCTTGCTCATGTAGACCAATGAATTGATCAGAGATCATATTTGTTTGTAACTAGAAAGTCTAAGTCAATATGTATAAAAGATTGACACTTAAATATGCACTTTTTTTTTCAATATGATAGGGACTCAATTGTTACAATTTGTGTAAATATATGGATAAATGGTTACTTATTAGGGCTGTTTTTAAATATAGCAAAATGTCAAGTCTATCACTGATTGACATTGATAGACTACTTTTAGATATCTATCAATTTCTATTGCGGACTATCGCTAATAGACAGTGACATTTTGTTATAATTGTAATTATTTTAAACAGTTTTGCCATTTAAAACCATTATCATACTCATTAAAATTTAGGGGTTCAAATGTTGGTAATTTAAAAGTACATGAATTAAATCATTACTAACTAAGTCCAGATACTAAATTGTTATTCTCGTAAAAGTTCAGAAATAAAAAATATTATCTAATTATTTTTATAAAAGTTCATAGGTTTAAAAAAAGGTTTAATTTAATTACAAAATTGTTATTCTTATAAAAGTATACATTTTGTCGACACATGGGGTTTAAAATCGAAATTCGAATCCGATGTCGATAGTACAAAGTTTATGTTGTTGAGCTATGTCCATTTTAGCTATACACACATATAATATTAATTTTACTACAATAAGAGGTAAGGAGATTTCGAGTTACAAACTTTTTGATTGTCAACATATCCATATACCAGTTAAGCTACACTCGTTTTAGCTATGCATATGTGTAATAAAAACTTATAATCAGTTAAAAAGAATCAATGTTAACATTTAGAATCAATACATACATTCATATAGACACCTATATACACATAGATATATATATATATAGAGGTATTTGAAGTCTGATATGAATGCAAACAGACAGGGTCGTCCCTTAGCTTTTCCAGTTGTCCTTCTCAATAATAAAAACTTAATTATGTATACAATTTTGGTTTCAAGGTTTCTCCTTGGTATAAAATTTTAGCTTTTAAATTTAAGCCTATATTAGAACTTCAATATTTATTTATTTAATTGGCATTTTTACAAAAAGAAAAACTAAACTTTAAAATGGGGCGGCCCCCTAATCCTTTTCTGCCCTGCAAAATTACAAATTTAGCTATTTTAACTCACTTCAAAATCTTTTGTTTTCATTTAGGCCACTTAATCTGAAAAAAAAAATATATTTTTTCTCAGATTTTGGGTCTAATTTTTATTTAATTCATAAATTTCAAAATGTTACACTTTTTGTATTTTATTTCAATTTAGTTTATAAATTTTAAAATGTTACAATTTTAACTTTGAGAATTGAGTTTTGTTTCAAATTTTAGTTCCTAGATTTCAAGATTTACATTTTTAACCCGTAATTTTCACTAAATAATCACTTTTCGTTTTTAATGTTAATGTTTATTAATTAATTTAAAATTATTATAATTAATTAACTCTAACTAATTTTATCAATATTCAAAATTAGATTTAAAATTTCCCAAATTGAAAACCTTAAGGACTAAATTTGAAACAAAACTCAAATTTAAAATTGTAGCATTTTGAAATTTAGGGATTGTACTTAAACTAAATTCAAAACATAAGGACTAAAAGTGCAACGTTTTGAAACTTAAGAAATACTAATATTATACCCAAAACCTAGGGACCAAAAATGTACTTTTCTCTAATAATACTAACTAAATTAAATAAATATAAATTCTTAACCTAGTTGGTTCTTGCATGTTTGTTGTTGTAATCTATTTCCCAATGAAGTGATTGAAACCAGAATGACAAATAGGGATTGTTTGGTAGACAATTCAGATTTTGTTTTATGTTTTCAAATTCATTGAGTTAAACAAATCTGCTAAATTATGTTTTCAAATTCATTAAGTTAAACAAATCTGCATTTGGTAGATGGCCTGAATTCTATATTTATGTGATCTAAATTCTTTAAACATATCATTCATGTTTTTGGAAAAAAAATTTCAATATGTGAAATATTAATACAATTAATCACACAAAATTCTCTCTCCCCAACTCCAAGTACCAAGAAACTCTTTGTCCAAGCATTCTACAACTCACACAACTAAAGTGAAGTACACTTTATCAAAGTATATCAAATTAGAAAGATTTGAAATTAAATCAATATCTAAACGAGTCATCAGTTGCTTAGAACTTTTCCAATGCAGGACAACTAATCTTCTAATATTTTATCAAAATTTAACAAGTTACTTCAAACAGAAGAAGTACACATATATCTCTAAGTCTCACTTATGCTGATCATGTTGGGATGTGTTAATTACAATATTTGAATTCATATAAATATACAGAGAGACATGAATTATTGGGATGTTTTCGAATATACTTACATTCCACTTGATGATGTTGTTGAATGGGAATAAAAATGAATGAAACAGCTGGGGCAGAGGGTAGGTGTGTGGATACCAATAATTTCAAATACCTCCTTAGATCATCTATCTCCAATTTTCTCACAATACAGATGGAGAAATTAATATTTCTCTCTTACTGAAATTTTAGTCTTATCACCTTCCCCTTTTATCTGTTAAGTTTGGAACCTGAAAATTTATTTTAAATGGTTACTTCACTGTTGGTTGATTAACGAAAAGATGATGTAGTATATTGATGATATAATTTTCGAGAGTAAGTGTGAGGGGAAGAGAAAAATAAAATAAAGCAAAACAAAAATATTTCACATGGATGATCTAAATTAATATAAAAATTGCTACTTTACTTTAAAAATGCCACATCAACTATGCTACATTATATTCCGTTAGTTAACTTATGAACAAATCACTTTAGGGACTATTTAAAACAATTTTTCGAACCTCACGGATTAAAAGTGTCCATTTTGAAACTTTAAGGACTAAATAAATACCTACCTCAAAGCTCAGAGGACAAAAACTGTGTTTTGCCCTTGAATTAAATACTATTTTTAATATGTTATAATTCAAGTTTAGTTACTTCCTCATGTCCTTTTAAAAATTTATACGCACAAAATAAAATTTTGAGTTGTTTTCAAATATAACAGTATGTCATTGATAAATAATGATGGACACTGATAGACTATTATCATTATCACTAACTATCAATGATAGACACTGATAGATGTCTATTTGTGTCTATTACTATCTATCACTGATAGACAATGACATTTTGCTATATTTGAAAATATTTCCAATAAGTTTGTCATTTAAAATAATTACTCTATTTTTTTTTTTTTTAAGATTAGAATTTTGTTACGCACACCATTTATTTATTTACTTATTATAATTTTTTAAGAATATAGCATTTATTTGTGTGAAGATTTGATTTTGATTTTGATTTTTTTTTTTTTTTTAATCTTTGAGAGAAAATAAAAATGTCTTACGTTATATTGACTTGTTAAGCAATAGTTACTGCAAAATTAAAACTGTATCGTTTTTAAAAGGTCAAACGTTTACAAATAACCCAACACAACACTAGGTCTAAATGAATATGGGTCTCGTATACTATTCCGTTTGAGATTTGAGTGTAATTATAATTAGATTGCATTATAAACTACATAATGGAACTACTTTTGATTGTATTTACCAACATATGATATCGTTAATAGAAAAGTGTTTATTTTACTATAATAGCCTCTCAAAATTTTTAAAAATTTAATACCCAAACCTAATATTTTAAAAAAGAAATATTAATTATTTTAATTTTATTAATCTAATTCATGTAGTTTTATTTCTTCAAAATAATATATTTTTAACTAATACAATACTTTAACCGATATTTCTAAATAATTATATATATTTTTTAAACAAAAATATTTAATTATATTATATAAGGATATTTTTAAATATAGGAAAATGAACCAAAATATTTATAACTATAGCAAGATGTTATTGTCTATTTGTGATAGACCGCTAGATAGACACAAACAGTAGCATATCGTAGTCTATCGCAAATAAACTGTGATATTTTGCTATTATTTGTAAATATTTTAAGTAGTTTTGTCATTTAAAATAATTTTTCTATTAGATAATATAATTTTCCTATTATATTCATTATCTATATAATATAATTAAAGATTGTATTTGCTAGGTTTGCGGGATAGTAAATGAGACTAGGGTTCAACTTACATAAAACTTGTAAAACTTGTACTCAAAGTTTGAGCGAAATTCCTCTAGAGATTGTATAAATAATAATAATAAAATAATTAATTAAAACAATACTTCATGTCAATGCTAGTTTGGAGGAGAAGAAAAACAAAGTTATAATTAAGAGCTTATAATTTTATTCACAATAAATAAATAAATATATATATATCAAAATTTAAAAGGTATTGTCATGTAAAACAATTACCCAAATGTAAACTTTCCCCTAAAAATAATAATAATAATAAATAAATACATGTCAATGTTAAGTTATGTCTAGTTATGTCTGTGTTAGCTATAGATAAATCATCCTAAATCTAATCTCACTATAATTAGTCTAAGAAGATTATCTCCAAAATTTCTGTAAAAAATTAATTTATTCAATTTTTGAGATATCAATATGTGATTAAATCCTTCAACATATGTAAATATTTTTCTATGTGTATCATTTATTTCAACAAAAAGAATAGTATTCCAAACTGGACCAAATAACACACAAAAAAAAAAAAAACTTAAAAAGTTGAGACAAGTTGTGCTCATTCTCGTTATAATTATTTGAAGGAAGACAAAATTACCATAAAAAAAAAAAAAAAAAAAAAAAAACCTTGAATAGACATTAAAAACATCAATTTTTGCAACTTGACAACTTGTTAAAAGCAATAAATATGTCCCCCAACTTAATGGAACCTTTTAAAGTGTTAGTATGTTACGCTATCAAAAAAGAACTCCACCATTGATATTAATAGTATATAGTACGAGTAATATTTAGCTTGGTTCAATGCATTTATTTTATTTTTAATCGTACCATATTATTCTTTTTAAGAAAATTAACTTATTTCCCTAGCTACCATTCATTTACAGCAAACAAAATATTATATTTTAAAATCATTACTTAAAAAATTATAAATTATAAATTATAAAAAACATAATTTTTCATAGTAGATATTTTAGGTGTTGTACCTAAAACAAAATAATTTACTATTTATCAAACATTGTTATCATCGTGGTACAAGTTTAAAGATGAAATTTATTTTTCTAAAACCAAAGTTACTAGCCATTATTTTCAAAGCCACAAAAATTTCAAACTAAACATGAGTCTATTTTGATTTATATAACTAAATTAGTATTAATTTATCTAATATCATAACTAATTTTTTTTAATTTAAAATTAAAATTTATTAAGTACTATTAATATTTTTTTAATTTAGTATTGATTTACCAAACACAGTAACTAAATTGTATTTTTTTAATTGCTAATGCGGATTGATCACAACACTTTACTTTTTAATTTATTCACTCTAAAGAACGGTTACTTATTAATGATTGTTAATTCTAGTCATAAATTGGTTATATAAAAAAAGTTAAAATTGTTTAAAAATCAGAAATTTTCCATCTTTTTTTACCAAAATCACACCTTTTTCATTTTTCTATATTTGGTGAAAGTTATTTTCAGTCATAAATTAGTGAAACAAAAAATTATCATAAATTTTGGTAAATTTGAAAAAATTCATTTTCCCACCGAATATGCACAATTTACCACTATTTGCTACTATTTCCGTGTCAAGAAAAGTCCAATTTATTTGGGGCAACGTATGATTTGACCCTTAAAACACAACCAAATAACAAGCAATACTAGTACAAATATTACCCTTACATATAAAATACAACTAAATTTTACTATCTTCTACCTGAAATATAAGTATACCCACATTTTAAAATAGGTAAAAGTCAAATGTTTCAACTAATTATAGCCTATGAATTAATAGGGTAACCATACTATATCTATCTTTATGCATTTTTCACAAAAAAAAAAAAAAATATATATATATATATATACATATATATATTATTTAAAAATACATTATTTTTGAAAGAAGAAAAATAATCACATGAATTCTTATAATTAGACACTTAGAGTACGCTTAATGGTGTGTTTGGAATGAGTAAATGAGGTGAGATATGAACTCAACTCATTGTTTGGGAGGCTAACTTTGTATGTCACCGACATTTTATACCATGTCACCAATAGTGCACTAAGCCTTCATCACCACCGATGCCTCGTTGCTCAACTCTGCCAACCACCTCCGACAGCCGATTCCAACAACATTTAGCCACCACTATTGGTGGTCAACTCTTGCGACCACTCCGCCAATTTTGATGACCATTATTTTAAATTATGACTACTATAGATTTTGGCTTTGTTGAAACGCAAATTTTTTGTTTTGTTGATGCTCGTGACATAAAACTCTCAATAAAACTTTAATTTAAAGCTTAAAAATAATTGTTAATTTAAAAATACATATAAAATATCAATAAATGTTTAGATTTAAGTTGACGCACAAAATTATCAGTAAAAACACATTTGTTAGCATAAAAGTATGTAAATTTCATCAAAACATTGAATTTCTCATTTTTTTTTATTAGTTTGTAATGTTTTATAGTCATTCTTTATAATCATTTAACATTAACAAAATCACTTTTATCATGTAAGAAATCAAATAAACTTGTATGTAAAAACACTTTTAAGAAAAAATTGTCAAACACATGAGTGTTTTTATTTTAAAAAGTTTTTATTAGAAATGTTAAAATGAAAAGAACTTAACTAAAAACATCACATGCACAAATTTGTAAAATGATTGTTTAAATTAAAAAAAAAAAAGAATAAATGAAATGCAAAATCAAAAGTAAACCCTAAACCCCTTCCCAAAACTCCCTAACACTACATGTGTGCTTAACACACAATAAAATAAAGTGCAATCTACAATTTATTTAAAAAATATATGTAGAATTATTAAATAAAAAAATTTCCAAACAAAAATAATATTATAAAAACATATTATTTATGTAAAAAGAAACTGCACCAGATATTCCGATAAACTCAACACCCAAAACACAGATATATGAACTCTACAAACATATTAACTTCATATGAATTTATAGTATTTTTATATTTTTAATATAGGGTAATAGGAAGGGTAAAATAAACATTATATATATATATGTATGTAAGAGGTAGAGGAAAGTATAGGTGAGAGTTGAAATGAGAGGCATTTAGTGGAGGAATAATGAGGAAGATGAAGTGTGTGGGAGTTTCTAGTAGTTGTTCATTGTTGGCGGTGGTTTTGTGTGTGGTGGTGGCGGTGGAAGCCGCCATTGAAGCAGTGGAGCTTCCCGGTGGGGTTTTTGGGCCTGAAAGCATCGCCTTTGACTGCCGTGGAGAAGGCCCCTACGCCGGCGTCTCCGATGGCAGAATCCTCAAGTGGAAAGGTCCCGACTTGGGTTGGACTCAATTTGCTTTTACCTCACCCAACAGGTATACGCATTTTACACAACCAAATTTTTTTTCCCATTTTAATAACAACAATTATTAGTGTGGTGTGAAGAAGAAAGGAGGCAACACTTATTTAAACTTATATAAAAAAGTTTGTTTAATTTTACCACCAACATGTCAAGGGGGTGTTTGGGGGATCGTAATGGAATGAGGTTGTAATGTAATGTAATCCAAAATTAATGTTTGGATTTAGCGTTTTGGGTTGATTTGTAATACAAAACTCATTTAGTTTCGATAGTTTTCAACACTACCCTATTTCCTACCGTTTTCACTCTTCAAGATCTCATTTTCCTTTTTTCCTCGAGTCCTCACGCATTCCAATATTTCTTTGATTCCCAGTAATCCTATTACATTTCAGCTCTCCACACCAACCCCAAAAGTAATTGTCAAAATTATATTTATCATTTTAAAAATTATTCTAAAGTACGATTTTAATCACTCAAAATTAGTCTAGCATCAAATTTTACCTTTTCTAAATGTAATATTTTCATATCATCAAAATTAGTTTTGAGGAATTAAAAATGACATTAACGTTAGTTTACAAAGGATGGAATGTTTAAGAATATTTACTAACTGTTTATTTTTTATTTTTTATTTTTTAAAGTTTTCTAATAATTTCCATCACTATTAACATTTTGTTGATATTTTCACCTATATTTCCGTAAAATTGATATCTTGACATTTTCAATTTTTTAGTCAACGTCCACATGTTACACCATAGTTCTAAAAAAAGGAAAAAATGAAAAAGAAAGATTAAGAAGAAGAACACAACAAATTATCATAAATACAAAAAAAATTAAATTATTTACAAATATATAAAAATTTTAATATTTATCAACGATAACTTCTATGACTCATAGACAATAAAATTTTTTTATAATTGTAAATAGTTTGACTGATTTTGCTATATTAAAAAATAGTGGTAAGAAGAGTAAAATTTATTTTCTAACATTTTCCTTATTTACCCTGCAATAATTGTTGATATCTCATATCATAAGAGGCCATAATTAGGTTTCTACAGAAAGAGGCAAAGCTTTTCCAGTACAAACTTTCTGACTTCTTCCAATTTGAAAAAGTTAGATAATAGACACAAAAGACATCTTTATTTATTCTTTTTTTTTTTTTTTAATTATAAAATTACTACAAATTTCTATCACTTTCGACATGGTTTCTACTACTTTGTGAAAGTCAACAAGTCATTCCTTGCTAAATTATCTTTTGATTAACTATTTGAAAACTCCAACCTATTTATTTCTATTCTTACTCGATCTTAAACTCTAATATATAGTTAACATAATTAGCAAAAATAGAAAACTGTAATAAGAAAAATTTGTGAGTTTTATGTAAATTATAATTAAGGATCAACTTGAAACAAAGTCCAAATTACAAGAATTTAATTGAAAATGACAAGAAGCGACAAGGAGAGAAATATCACCGTTATCTCATTAAGATTGTGTGGTCCCTCAATGGGAGATCCTCAACATAGTGTGAGAACGATTTTATGGGTTATGATACTTTATTAGATAACATGGAGTTTTATCTCAAAATCAATTGACGATAAGAAGATTAACTGAATTTGAATAGACATGCTCTAACACCATGCAAAATCATTGATTGACCCAAAAATTTAGGACAATTATACGACACAACTTTAATCCTAAAAGACCCAATTAAATTCAAACATGAAGATGAATAGGATGTTAAAAGGAATAATTGGAAGTTGACAATGATGGATATTTTCTTTTTTGGAAATTTTCAGGGAATTAGGAAAAGATTGCGATGGACAACCCCAAACGGAGGCAGCATGTGGAAGGCCATTAGGGCTAAAATTTCACCCTTCAACTTGTGAGCTTTACATAGCAGATGCTTATTTCGGCCTTCTGGTTGTAGGACCTCAGGGCGGGTTGGCTCGCCAGCTGGCTGCTTCCGCCCAAGGCGTCCCACTCCGCTTCACTAATGCTCTCGATATCGACTCTCGTAACGGTGTTGTTTATTTCACCGATAGTAGTATCTTGTTTCAAAGAAGGTAATCTAATCTAATCCCATCTCCGTTGTTAAATTTTTGTTTCTTAGTACTTCATTTTTTGTTAAAAAAAAATTTACCCTTAAATTACAATTTAAAACTTCAAATTAATCGATGCAGTAATTAAAATCCTAAATTAATCGATGCAGTAATTAAAATCCCACTCCGATTCAATTTCCCACAGAAAATCTAATTGGATTAACTATTAGGGAGAAAATGTTGGGAAGAAAGAGAGAGAGGAAAAAAAAAAAAAAAGAAAGAAATATCCTAAATTTAATTTTGGTTAGAACAAATATTATACTTCCTTTGATTATTTATTTATTATTATTATTTTTTTTTCTAGAATTACTTCCTTTGATCTTTAAACATAGAAATATTTTGTTTTAGTTGTACTACTTTCAATTATTATGTCGATGAGAGATGTGAATTTAAATAATTTATTTTAAAAATTAATAACTCGGATTAAAAATGAGGATGAGCTTTGCTGCAAGCAAAGTTAAAAAGTAAAATATTGAAAAATTAACAATTAAAGTAGAATAACAATGTCAAAGTTTGCCCAAACGAACTTATGTCAATAATAATTAATATGATTTTCCATTCTAGGAGGTGGAAGGTTCAATTTACATTCTCACAATTGTTGTAATTGTTGTATTAAAAAAATAAATGTAAAATTTAGTAATCAAAATTGTTTGATTTCTTTTTAAAATTTTTTTTAGGGTTTGTTTTCAAATGTAGCAAAATGAGCCAAAATATTTAAAGATATAACAAAATATCATAAACACTAAAAGACTATTATCATTATTACTGTCTATCTAATAATGTCTTTTAATGTCTACATTGTCTATCATTGATAAACAGTAACATTTCGTTATATTTAAAAATATTTTCAACAGTTTTATCATTTTAAAAAATTAATCTTTTTTATTATTTAAAATAACTAGAATTTGTGTGTCATTAAAAGAAAACCCGAAGTAGAATTTAAATTTTCCTCAACTTCAAATTTCCATGAAGAAAAACAAATTTACTTGCATGAGTTTCATATTTGTTGTTTTTTTTTTTTTTTTCCGTCTCTCTCTCTGAGCTATGAGTTTATATGACAATGATATATTTTAATATTCCTAAAATTAAATAAGTAGCCTTTAATTCTCTTTTTTTTTCTTTTATTAAAGTTGAAAATTTTTCAGGATTGTTTTCAAATATAGAAAAATAAACTAAAATATTTATAAATATAGTAAAAATTTACTTTGTCTATTTGCGATAGACCGTGATAGATTACTATTTGTAGATAGATTACTATTTGTGTCACAATAGACACAGATAATAGTCTAATCGTGATTTATCTCAATCTATCACATATAAACTATGATATTTTACTATTACTTATAAATATTTTTGAACAATTTTATCATTTAAATTAATTCTCCTTTTCTCAAATAAAAAAGTCTCCACAAAATGTGATGGACACAAGGAAAAATAGGGTGGAGCTGGATGTGCTATTTATTTTAATACAAGAGAGAGTGGAGTGTTTTGAAGTACAAAATTTTTGTTCCTAACACATTATATACATTAGTAAAGCTAAAGCTGGCACAATTATTATGTTCATTATATTAAATTCTATATAATAGCATATAACAAAAATACAATATATTGCTTTGGTAATAAATTGTGTATGTATATTACTTTTTAAATAAATATCCATTTCATCTCTTTGAACAAAAATTTAAAATTATTTTACGTTTACAATTTTGGTTATAAAACTATGAACCAAAAACTGTATATTACAATTTTGAATCGTCCTATAAAGTACCAAAAAAAAAAGTCAAGTCTTGACATTAGAAGTACAAAAGTGATCCACCACAATTTGCTATGTACATAAATACTTTAATGTGTTACAACTTACAAGAAACAACAATAAAGTACAACATATTAATTAAAATTGATATTCATTTGGTCATTAAATTTTAATCCATTTTATTTTTTTTAGTACAATAAAATACACCATATTAAAATGAATATTCATTTGGTCATTAAATTTTAATTAATTTATTTATTTTAGTACAACAACTATAGGATGAAGAATTAAACCTTCAATCGATCATATAGCTAAACTCACCTGAACAACCCATTTTAAATAAATTCGAAAAATAGTAATGTGGCATTGGAAAAATCAATCTCTATGAGATATCTTTGTTTAAATGCTAAGTATCACCATACCCTACCACAATTATAAAACTTAATTGTCTTGTCTAACCTTTTTTGGAAAACAAATTCAACCTAACCCTATACAGAATACTTTGAATTGAATATGTAGGTTGTGTTTTCAGTATTAAAAAAATGCCAACTCAGAGAAACAATATTTATAGATTTTACCCAAAAAAAAAAAAATTAAATTAAGTTCAATGACTTGAAATATTTTTAAATATAGCAAAATCAATAAAAAAATATTTTGGCTCATTTTGTTACTTCTAAAAACAACACAAAAATTATTTTATACAATAATACAATTGAATAAAAATACCGTTAAAATTTTGAATTCTTTAGAGATCATAAAATTAAAAATTAGGATAATTATAATGAGTAGTAATTTTAGGGATAATAATCAAATGTATAACAATATTTTAAAAAAATTGCAAATATAACAAAGTCTATCGCTATAGACTCTGCTATATTTTTAATATTTGAAAATTAAAATGATAATAAATATTATTTGTTAATGAATTTTGTTGGGGAAAGGGTTTGGGTGTTGTCGATAATGAACGGAGACAAGACAGGGAGGCTACTGAAATACGATCCACACACCAAAAACGTCACCGTATTGCTCAAAGGCCTCGCTTTCCCAAACGGCGTCGCTTTGAACGCCGATTCCTCCTTCCTTCTACTGGCCGAAACCGGCACTCTCCGGGTCTTAAAGTTCTGGTTAAAGGTAAATCAATATCTTATCTCTCTGCTTTATTTTATATATATATATTTGCTAAATAATTATTTTTTTCTCCATTAGACTCCAAATTTAGAATACGTTTGGAATACATTTTATTTTGAAGTGTTTAATTTAAAAAAAAAAGTCATTTTGAAAGAAATATAAATATTTTATGACCACTCAAATTAGATTTTGAAAGTCAATGGTGTTTTTATTTTAAACAATTCTTATAAAAAATATTTAAATGAAAATAAATTTTTGAAAAATATTTGTATTTTAAGTTAATCCAATTTGACCCTTAGTTTCACAGCTAAATTAAGTTAAATAAGGACAAGTTTAGTCCACAAACTTGTCAAGTTTGTGTGATCTAGAAGGTTCTTGAACTCTATAAAATATTTTATTGGTTCCTCAACATTTGATTTTGTGTCTAATAGGATTTTAACATATTCATAATTTTTTAAAATTAACTAATTTATTTGATAGGAAAAATTGAATTTTAGATGTAATAGAATACATTAAGGTCTTAATTTTCAACTTTGTGTTGGATAGGTTTATGATTTTTTAAAAAAAAAATGTACAATGGTAATTCAACAATCTGTTTGCAAATTTAAAAGAATAAAAATTCAAATATTTATTAAACAAATAATTATAAATTTTAAATACTTTCTAAAGTTCGAAGATGTAGTTGAAAATTCTGCTGGAGCATAAAATTTAAAGGCAGTGAAAATTGAATAGAGGGTAAAAAAATTGCAACAATTTAATTAGTCTATAGTTCAATTTAATGTTATTGAAACTTGCACTAAAATGAAGATGTGGATTCCAACTTATCAAGGTTCCGTGTTGTAACTATTTTATTTTTTGTTTTTATATTTGAAAATTAAGCCTATAGACACTACTTCCACCCTCAAATTTATTCATTTGTTATCTATTTTTTATCAATGGTTTAAAAAATCAAGTCAAAATTTGAAAAAAAAAAAAGCTTTTAAAAACTTGCTTTTGTTTTTGGAATTTAGCAAAGAGTTTAACTATTGTACTTAAAAGAGAAATGCTAATCAAGGTAAAAAATGTGGAGAAAATAGACTTAATTTTAAAAAACAAAGACAAAAAAACAAAATAGTTACCAAAGTAGTCCTAAGTTTACAAAGAAAAATGATGTTTATTTTTCTTTTTAAATGAAGCTAATAAGTAATTGTATAATATAAATTAAATGGTATAGTATTGGTTAGGTGTAGCTTAGGCAACACCCAATTTTTTTCTCTCTAATAAGTATGTCTCATTGTAGGACATTGAAACTTAGACCAAAGTCAAACAAGTGACTATTAAAAGAAATAAGATTATATGAATTCGATGCTTTTTATCGTTATTACACTTAAATGGTATATTTAATAATATAATTCATATATTCTTAAACAAAAGGGTCCCAAAACTCACAGCGTGGAGGTATTTGCACAACTCGAACGGTTTCCAGACAACATAAAAAGGACCGATAAGGGTGACTTTTGGATCGCCATGAACACCGGAAGAGGGAAGCTCGAAACTCAAACATGGAAGGGGCTCGACCAGGAAGCGACATTTCAGCATGGCGAGGTGAAGATCCCGTGGAGTCAGGCCGATCCGGTGGCGGTGAAGTTGGACGAGAGGGGGGAAGTGAAGGGGATGGTTGATGGGGGAGAGGGGCAAGCACTGGAGTCAGTGAGTGAGGTTGAAGAAAGTAAAGGAAGGCTGTGGATTGGTTCTGCTGTCAAACCATATGTTGGTTTAATCATCAATGGATAGAACATAGAGTACATGGGCATTGAAAAACAAAATGAATTGGATCAAACTTTATTTTGTGGTAAAATATTGTATGAAGTTCTTGCAATTAAAAGATTGTGTTTTCTTTAGTTTGTAACAAAAACCCAACTTGTAAATTAAAGGGGGGTTTATAGTTCAAAAAGTGATTTCATATACTATATCTTCGTATTGTCATCTCTCCCTCACGAAGGTGAAGAAAGACGTACCTCATAATCTATATATGTTACGTGAGTTATTCATTTCATTGTCAATTGATTTTAAAATGAAACTTCATATTTATCTGATTGATATATATGATATCAACATTGGTGTAGCTCAAAGGAAATAATTAACCTATCTTGAAGGGGATATTGAGGATCCTACGTGGGAAAAATGAAGAAATCTCATAGTCGAGATTTGCAAATTTGTCTAAGTTTATTTCCTAAAAATGTGAATGGTCTTTAGTGTTATGGAATTTTTCGTATGGATGACCCATTCACACGTATATTTATGTTTAATGACCCATCCACACTCTCGTTTTAACTTTTAAACGAGACACTAATTTTGAGTTGTTTTACTAATTGTGTCAAATTAGTGTGAAAAACATATATGAAGGAATTTTAAAAATTGTGTATTAAATTTTCTAAATCTCAAGTTTCGCGTATAAATACCCTACTTACCTCATTCTTAAATCATGATTTTGTATCTTCAATCTTCTCTTCTCTCTACTTTTTCATATTTATCTTTTTTGCTTTTTTAACATCAATTGATCAAAAGAGAGATGTTATAATAAGTTATGGAGTTTTAAGCTCAACTTTTCAAAACAATAGTTTGAGTTACACAATGTTTCAATTGGATTGTAGTACCTTGAAGGAGTACAAACTAAAGAATATCTATTGCATTAGTGATTGATATAAATAAATACATTACACACTGCAAAGGACTTGAATCTCCTTACAAAGAGTGAGATATCTACGTCTCAACCTAATTGTTTACATATTTGTTTCTCAATATATGCTATAATTTTCTCGGTTAAATTTACAAGAGTTAGTTTGAAATAAACTTCAAACTTTTTAAGGATTAAAATGAAATATTTCATAGTTTAAAGATATATTTGAAAACAATTTTAGAGTTCAAAAGTTTTTTTTTTCTTATAAAAAAAGGTATGTTGAGAGAATGCAGGTAGTGTATTCAACAAGAGTAGTAATTCAAAGACGTGCTTGTAGAGAAGTTGGAAAGATAGAGTCGCAACATAAAATTCGGACAAAGAACCTCATGCTTTTCTACATAACTTATATGCTTCTACTTTTACTAACTTCATATTCAAGGGGACATCAAAGTCTTCGACTCAATGGTAATTGATATGATCTTTTCTTTTAAGGGTTGAATATTCGACCTCCTCATCAATTGTTTCTTTTCGTTCTTGTTCGTCCTCTAATTCCTCTACACATGCTCTATATGGTACAAATGCCCATATCTATGAGCGATGATGATGAGGGACCAAAACCTTAGAATAATAAGACAGTGTAGGAAGATACCAAGAACTAGGGACCAATATCAAATCATCACCATAAGCGTTGGTATGTCTTATTTGACGTTGTGTGGTGAACCTCAGGTACATCTCGATGCAATTGTTCCTCTATTGGAGTGTCTTGCTCTCGAGCACGTCATTTATGTCTAGTATTAGGAGGAGGTGCAATAGGTATATATGTTATACATATAATGCATCTAGCTACTTCATGTTTGTGTACCATTGTTGCAGAAGCTAAGAATTGAGAAGTTGAGTTGAGGTGAGAAAGTGAGAGGAGAATGAGGTTATAATGTTATAGTTGAGGTGAGAAAGCGAGAGGAGAATGAGGTTATAATGTTATGTATATAGAAGAAGACCGTCTCTTACTAAATATTTAAACCATAGTAAATGTGGCAAATAGATAGTAAATGTTGCATATATCTAATCTAGGTAGGTTGAATGACACATTATTTTTTAATGGTAAGTTGTCCCTTAAACATGGGCAACTGCATCATCTCTTTTAGATGGTTGCATGTCATCTCTTGAAGATCAAACATGTATCAAGGTAAATATATTTTAATTTTTTGACGGTCAAAGATCTGCCGCCTAATAAAAACTATAATATTTTTATATATAATTTCCAAAACACTATGTTTTAATTATTTTTGAAACTAGCATTTTTTTTTTAAAAATAAGTTACCATTTCTATTTTTCTAAAAAATACATAATGTAAAATTTTTAGGGTTGTAACAAAGATGAGTCAAAATATTTACAAATAACAAAATATTATTGTCTATCAGTGATATTCAGTGACGATATTTTGCTATTTAAAAATATTTTTGGCAGTTTGTCATTTAAAACAATTATTTTTTTTATAAGAAACTTTTTTTCTTTTTCTTTTTTCTAAGTTTAAATTCTTATCAGAAACGGATTAATAAGTCAATAAAAAGATTAACATAAAAATAATTTAAAATACTATCATGATATTAAGTAAATTTTAATTGGGGTTTCAAATATTTCAAAATAAATCAATTTATTTACAACTATAGCTAAATATCATTATCTATCAGTGATAAACATTGATAAACATCTAATCAGTGTCACATAGATGTCTATAAGTGACAGTGATATTTTGCTATATTTGAAAATATTTCCAACAATTTTGTCATTTAAAATAATTATCCTTTTAATTGTGCTTTTGAGCATTACTCAATTGGCTAAAACGAGATATATCATTGACCAAAAGGTTAGATCAAACCTTCAATCTCACATGTTGTTAAACTAAAAAGAAAAAAAAATCCATTTTAATTTAAAAATAAATTTAGAAATTGATTATTCATAATTCTAAATCGAAGGGTGTTGAGTTCAAACTCCACTCTAGCTAGTAAAGGCAAATTTATGAGTTGGGTCTACATTGGTGGCCCAATCATATAATGTTGAGATAAATCCCATAGTAATTGGTTAGTTGAGCAAATAAATTATTATTATTTTTTCTATAAAGAATCTACAATGGTTTGTAAGGTTTGGTTTTCAAGTGTAGACACTATAAAGAATCTTGTAATGAAGGCCAAATTCCACTAGGGTGTCATATTCTAGTGTTATGTATTAACAAAGCCATTTTTGACCCAAACATATTAAAATAAAGAATCATGTATCCTATTCATAGGTGAAATATTCTTCTTCACAAAGTCAATTTGGTTGCATTCCACTTCATTTATGCCCTCACTTCTTTCCTTTTCATGTTTTTCTAAAGCATCCTTTACCATTGGTTGCATTCCATTTTTGTTAACTAAAAGTTCCATTAGTTCAAATTGCTAAGTTAGACATAATTCTATTAGTTAAGACGTATTTTTTAATAAAATTAAAAGAAGAAGTGGGGATTTTAAATAGTAAAATTTTATATTGCTAATATTTTAATAGATAATTATGAAATGGGGTTTCTTTGTTCCTTTTAACTTATATACATACATTGAATAATATTGTTTTGAAGAATCTCCTCTTCAAGAGGACCTTTTACCGAATACACTAAATTTTGTCTCTACATTACATTATCTCGAAATTATCTCTCCAAAAGATTAATTATGATATAGTTAACGTGATTTTAGCTTAGTTAAATTAACATGTGTGTACTTTTTTTTTTGAAGTCCGAGGTTCAATTTTTCAATCTTCATAATTCTTGTACTCGAGAAAAAAAAAGAATGGAATGTTTGTAATTTGTTATGGTCTAAAAGGTTTCTTCGATAAGAGATGATAGAAGAGGTAGTGTGAAATGAATTACATTATTAGGGATGTGAAAGTATTTTTCCAAAAAAATTAAGTACCATATGAAGTTATCTTGTTTACTAATGATTGTGGATGAAATTGACAAACAAATGAGCCGAAAGGTGAGAGTGGACTTAAAAAGTTTAAATAAGTTCATAGCCAATTAATCATTGAGTCAATAAATTGATTATTCTAACTAAGAAATCAACAGTGATTTTCTCTTTTAGGTTTGGGTATCAACACTAATTGTCTTGATCAAAAATTCAAACTCCTCTACTGTTGAAAAAAAGAAAGTATTTTTTGCTAAAGTTTTTCTTCTCTTTCTCGCGACATTATTTGAACTTCAGATTTTTTTTATATACTCTTAGAATGCAATTCTGTGTCTAATAAGCATATAAGCTTTTAAAAAATGTCTAATAAGACTATGAAATTTCAATTTTGTGTCTCATGTCTTTGATATATACAAAATTTTATAAAAGTTTCATGGGTGGATTATGTTTTACTTTCTGATTTATCTAATTCTTAAGTTTTCGAGTTCTTTTTTACTGTTATACACAAGAAGAAAAGAAAAGAATCCAAAAACCTATCGGATTCAAAATTGAAACTTTAAAGACTTTACATATTTACAATAAATTTTATCAAAATTATTTGAGTCAAGAGTCAAGCTCTTGGATACGTCCTGTTTCTTTTCTTTTTTTTTTTTTTTTGGCTTTTAAAAAACTTGACTGTTATTCCATATGATCGTAAGATTATGGTTCAATTGAAAATTGAAATTTAGGGAGTTACCTTACATTATACTATCAAACGTGTTGACAAAAATAGATTATAATAAATTGGGGTGACATAATTTAACTACCTTGGATTGAATTAATAGACGAGAAGTCAAACTAACCCGAACAAAGCTCAAGTAGCATAATACTAGTATTACCAACTTCGAAATTAAAGTTTTGATTCCTAAAGAAAAAGTCAAAATTTATGTTTGAAAGAAAATATGGGTTAAGAATGTTGAGAAAGAGACCTCATTTAGGCAATCGCCAAGACTTTGATGACTACTCATTTGAGGTAATAAGAATAAATTTTTAAAAACTTATTAGATATGAATTCAAAAATTTAGAGGCATACTGGACACTTTTTAAAGTTCATGGATCTATTAGCTAAGAAACCTAAGAAATTGAAAGTTTGAGGACCTATTATATATATATTTTTAATTCGAGGACTAATTTGACACAAACCTAAAGATTCAATGACTAGACTTATAATAACATCTACTATAGATCCAAAATCAAAACCAAAAACCCAATAGATCCATATATCAATCCTTTGACAGAATCGCTACCGATCCAAAAACCCATCAATAAAACGTAAAATAAATCCAAATTACTATGTGGGTAGGAGATAGAGAGAACCTAATGGTTGGATTTGGGTTGATGCCCTGTGTCACCACCATACAAACCACCAGAGTAGAGAGTATATTAACAATAGACATTGTTGCCCATTGGCCAAGTAAAGGGCCGAGGGAGAGAAGTGTCATATTACAATCTAGGAAGACTGTGCATCATTTAACAAACCAAAAGGAGTGTTTAAGAAAGCCAAATTGAGGCACAAACAAGATCAGAATAGATAGTGTCATCAATGTTGTCAAAGAAAAGCTCAGTGGGATCAAATGGGACCTCGAGCATGACCTTAGAAGAGGGAGTTGCATCAAGAGTTTCAACAAGCGGTTTATTCTATCTTTCTAAATTGGCTATAGATCTATTTGAATTGATTTTTTAAAGTTTTTAAAAGCTTTCTTTTTCAGCATCCAGAAACAATTTTTTAAGCACTTGGACAATTAATCCAAACACCTTATATAGAAAATTTCTAACTTGACATGCAATTTCTTAAACTGAGGCCATACTTTCTGTTCTTAACTCTTCCTTTTAGTTTTTTTCCCTCTCTACAATTAGAAATCAAACTGATAATAGATTTTCAATTTCTCCCACCTCAAAAACTCAAAGCGGATAGATTAATGGTCAATCCAAGCATAACTAAGTATAAATAAAAACAACAATTATCATTTCAAAAGTTGATGGTTCAATCTCCACTTCTGCAACTATTGAACTCAAAGACAATAGATTAATGAAAAAAAAAACCCACTAATCCCAACACGTTTTTGGATCAAGTGCCTATAATCCCAGAGCCCTAATGAAAGAACATGTATGATTACCAAGTAATCAAATTTAATAGAAAAAGTGATGATGGATATGATTAAAAAGTTGAGAAGAAGCAGTAGAGGCCAAAATTCAGATGGGTTAAGAACATCAAAGTCAACCCAATCCATATAATAATGGGACCAACATTGCACGTGTAGCTCAATAACATTGTACTGCACATATCATACAATCCTGGATTCGATATTGCCATTAAGGGCCTTCACTTTTCCTATTTACTCTACAAAAAGATTAAGAGAAAAAAACAAATTTACAGAGGACTTTTTGACCAAGTGTCTGTGGAATGGGTAAGACACAAAAAGAATTTTGCTTTCATTATTTTTCCCAATGACCTAATGTTCAAGAAGATGGCTGAGAAATGATTTCACCAAACATATCATGAGAAGCTATTCTCTCGAGATTCCAACCTTTCATAATTGATTAGGGGAAAGCAAAAGCTAAAAGAATAACAAAAAGTTATACTTTCAAAAGTTGCAATGTTACCCATTTCAAATCTATCTATAGAATAGAAAACCTAGAAATGAAAATTGGATCACCGCATCGTTCTAAGCCAGAATTGACTTTCTTTTCCAATTCTAATACTAATGGAAATCAACCCATCTGTTTTCAACCATGTTTAAATAATAGAGTATCCAAGTTTTGGTTATTGTGGGTTCTGTCTTTTACATATTCCCTTTTTTCTTCTTGCCTTTTTGTAAAGAAGTGGAGTGGCAGACATCTTGATTCTTTTGTGTCTTTTTAGAGCCATTCTTTTGGCAGTTGGGGCCTCAAGGAATGTTTTGAGTTAGCGCGTGAGACAGCAAGCGGCTCTAGCAATGTAAATATATCAACTTCACAAGTCAAAACCAAAGCTAACAAATTATTTGGCTTGAGTTTAGCTGGGTCGAATCTTTTTCCTAACTTTATTTCCATCAACCTCTTTAACATCCAACTTTTTCTTCATCGAAAAAGCTGTTTATTTTGTTCATCTTGTCATTTGATGAACCTGCGGTTTCTAGTTTAATGGAAATTAGGGGGAAAAATGGGTTACTGTTTTGTCTGGCTTTGCTTTGGTTATGGGCTTTTCCAAGTGAGGCTTCAACAAACAAAGATTTTAACCCTGAGGGTAATTGTTTTCTTCAGTTTCAAACTTGGGTAAAGTTTAGGGAGAAGAATTTGATGAATTTTGATTTTTTTTCAGTTCAAGCTTTGATGGGGATCAAAGCTGCTTTGAAGGATCCTCATTCTGTTCTGACTTGGGATGACAATGCTGTGGATGCATGCACTTGGAATTTCATCACTTGCTCTCCCGATAAACTAGTCATTGGCATGTAAGTTTAATTCCAAAAACAA
Organism: Citrullus mucosospermus; assembly: GCA_030954485.1. Classification (NCBI taxonomy): domain Eukaryota; kingdom Viridiplantae; phylum Streptophyta; class Magnoliopsida; order Cucurbitales; family Cucurbitaceae; genus Citrullus; species Citrullus mucosospermus. The sequence goes on along the minus strand of CM062055.1, from coordinate 7,941,428 downwards.
TAAACAAATACAAAAATCTCCAAGGTGTGCATCATACAATGCTTTGTTTTTATGTTGTCTCATTTCAGAGGAGCTCCAAGCCAAAACTTTTCTGGTACACTCTCACCAAGTATTGCAAATTTGACAAACCTCCAATTTCTGTAAGTCTTCTCACAACCAGAAGAACACACAATCATGACTTGTAAATTTTCTGTTTGAGTTAATTCTTGAATTTGTTTCTATTTTACTGGTAGGCTTCTTCAGAATAACAATATATCAGGAAAAATCCCCAATGAGATTAGCAAGATACCTAAACTTCGCACACTTGATCTTTCAAACAACTTGTTCTCTGGAGAAATTCCCAGCTCTTTCTCCAATATGAAAAGCCTTCAATACCTGTGAGTAGAATTAAAGATATAATTGCATCCACTTCCTATATGATAGAAATTCTAACCAGGAGTTTTGGGATTGGTATCAGGAGACTCAACAATAACACCTTTTCAGGGCCAATCCCAGCATCACTGGCTAACATGACCCAGCTTGCCCTGCTGTAAGAAATTCTACTCTCTTTGGTGTTTGAGTTTAATTTTCTTCAACAAACATTTATGAAGATATGTTTGAATAATTGTTTCAAGCTCCCAAACAGCTCATTAATCTTCAGCTTATTGATATTTTAGTTGATTAAAAGTGAGTGAATGTTTTTGATTCCATTGTTTTAGGGACTTGTCCTATAATAATTTGAGCAGTCCTGTGCCCAGACTGCTGGCTAAGACATTTAAGTAAGTTATTACAGACAGGGTTTGAACTTTTCATATTCTCGTTTTCGATTAGTTTTGGTTAATTGTTACTATTGACTGCTTCATTGGTTTACAGCTTTACCGGAAACTCTTTGATATGTTCCCCTGGAATTAAGGAAGTATGCTATGGAACAACTCCATTGCCACTTTCTTTTGTTGTTACTAATTCCACATGTAATTCTCTTTCCCATCCTGCCTTCCTCCCAACTCTTTTTACTGCTTGAAATTTTCTGTTTCTTTTTAATTCTTTATCCACATAAAGTTCAACATTCATCTCCAAACTTTACTCCTTGGATCATTCATTCATCCACTTTTTGCTAAATCCCTCAACCAGATCATCTCTAAGCTGTTGTACATCTTTAGATATCGAGCATGATACTTCTCCCAAAGATAGTAACTCGAGTTTTGTTTTTGACTTCTTTAGATTCTCAACCTCCTAGGAGACACAAAGGCCAGAGAATTGCCTTAGTCATTGGTCTCAGCTTGCTCTGCATCTGTCTGTTCACTCTTGCATATGGTTTCTTTTTCTGGCGGAAGCATAGGCACAACCAGCAAATATTCTTTGAAGCTAATGGTAAGTAACTAACAACTATCACAGCATAATCATTGGAGAAAAGGTAGCCTTCCATCATAATTAACGAACTGCTGAATGTTTTTCTAGATTGGCATCGGGAAGAACATAGCCTAGGGAACATAAAGAGGTTCCAGTTCAGAGAACTTCAGAATGCTACCCACAATTTCAGCAGTAAAAACTTGGTTGGAAAAGGTGGTTTTGGAAATGTATACAGAGGATATCTACAAGATGGCACCATTATAGCTGTAAAGAGACTCAAAGATGGGAATGCTGTGAGAGGAGAGATCCAATTTCAGACTGAAGTGGAAATGATAAGCTTGGCAGTGCATAGGAACCTACTCAGATTATATGGTTTCTGTATGACAGAAACTGAGAGGCTTTTGGTCTATCCATACATGTCGAATGGCAGTGTCGCTACCCGTCTTAAAGGTAATCGAGCCTTGACATGCTGGATGAATTTGATCTCCATTATGTACTAATTCAATGTATTTGTTCAAACTATTCTTTTGAAATGCAGCAAAACCAGCTCTGGATTGGGGTACAAGGAAGAGAATTGCCTTGGGAGCTGCTAGGGGTTTGTTATACCTACACGAACAGTGTGATCCAAAAATAATTCACAGGGATGTGAAAGCTGCAAATATACTGCTTGATGATTTCTGTGAGGCAGTGGTGGGTGATTTTGGGCTGGCAAAGCTGTTAGATCACAGAGACTCACATGTCACTACTGCAGTGAGGGGAACTGTTGGGCACATTGCACCAGAGTATCTATCAACAGGCCAATCCTCTGAGAAAACAGATGTTTTCGGGTTTGGAATTCTACTACTTGAGCTCATATCAGGTCAAAGAGCTCTTGAATTTGGAAAAGCAGCAAACCAAAAGGGTGCAATACTGGACTGGGTAAGCTAAAATATGTGGCATATCTAGCACTAGCAGCTACCTAAATTTCAAACCTGCAGGATCAGTTTAACAAATTACTATACTTGCAGGTAAAGAAGATACACCAAGAAAAGAAGCTTGAAATGCTTGTTGACAAAGACTTGAAAAGTAATTATGACCCGATTGAACTTGAAGAAATTGTTCGAGTCGCTCTCTTGTGCATTCAATATCTTCCAAGCCACAGGCCTAAGATGTCTGAAGTGGTCAGGATGCTAGAAGGAGATGGGCTTGCAGAGAAATGGGAAGCTTCCCAAAGGGCAGAAGCAAGCAGGAGCAGAGCCAATGAGTTCTCCTCTTCAGAACGTTACTCTGATCTTACTGATGACTCTTCATTGTTTGCTCAAGCAATAGAGCTCTCGGGACCGAGATAAAAACAACTTGCGAAGCACTGGAAACAATATTGAACTAGCCAATGACCAGAAAATGAGAGCAGTACGCTGGGGATCATTCTCAAAATAAGCAAACTCTGAACAACATAATATTGGAGTTATAAAAGATAATGGCTAACCTTGTAACCAATGATCATTCCTTCAAGAGCACTCCCTTGTGTTCTTGAAGAATGATCTTTTAGGTGATTTTTCTATTTTTGGCTGCATTCTATGTCGTGAGCTTGTAAAATATGGGTCCTTTTCTAGCTATGGTTTTCTTTAGTTCTCGATTAAGATGGCCAGTTGACCAAGGCACACAATTTGTAAAATAACAATGGTCTATAATACCTTTGTGTTATTGTACTTGCAAATCTCAAATTAAAAGTAAAATTTTTTAAATAATAATTAAAAAAAAAAAAATGCAAAAGCAAGAGGGACATGGTTCCGCACAAATGATTGGTTCAACTATGAATCATGAAGAATTGTAATCAATCGACTTGTCTTGAGTTGATTTCATTTTATATTAATGTGATGCATTCACGTATATATGATTTTAAGTTTCAACAAGACTTAGGCAAACTTACAAAAATCCCAGGACATCATGAAATCTTCTCTCGGTACGTACTTTATTAATTGATACAAAATCCAGTTACATTGATACAAAATCCAGTTTCATGATTAAATCCTGAGAGAAATATTCACACAAGATAAATATTTACAGAAGTCCAAGCATATGATTAAGTCTTAGCGTGGTATGTACTTGATTGATTGATATAAGAACCAGCTACAATAATTCAACCGAGAGAATTATCCAAACGAGAAAGAAATTTACAAGAACTCAAGTTCATGGTTAAGAACCTTGGTTTGCACCTTTGTTTTTAATATACACCATTGCTAGGACAAACTCATAGGCATCTCAATTAACCTCAAAGTACAACCACTTGATCTTACAACATTGGTTGCCAAGCAACCATGGGGTACTAATCCATTCCCTCCAAGTTTATGTACTTTCTCACTAGCCCCATAATTATCATAGCTTGGTATGAAGATAGAAATTTACTCCAGAAAAAGAAATCCAAGTAAATGACGAAGTCTTACCGGGTTTGAGCCATTGGTTTAAAATAATAAACAGAGAGGTTTTAGTGCAAGTATTAATAGAATAATTATCATCTCAAATAAAGAGCTGAATGTATCATTGGTATTAGCTAGCTAACAGGCCAACACTAAAAGAATTACACAAACGCCTTCCATAGCCCATAACAGTCAGCATAAACCTTAGGAAATGGTCTTTACGAACCAATGGTTAAATTCCATCCCCCTCAATAAATGACCTTGTGCATTACCATCTATTTCTACATTTTCTGGGGCACAGTGAAAAGGAAAGAAGAAACACTCTGCACCATACAAGGATTATATAATAGTAATCTCACAACCCAACTCTTTCAGGTGTATAAATCCAGGTCCTTAATCCGGTTCACATACTCATCCCCATTATTACTTTCAGTACAAAATTCTAATATAGGTTGCAATAGCGCATTTTGGTGAAGTAAAGATTTGAGCAGAGATATCACCTCGCTTCCATATTCTGGCCATGAAACACAGAGGGCTCCCTTGATATTCTTCATCTGACAACGTCCAAGCAAAGCAGCAGCCAAACCATCTACAACACTTCCTGATGGATAGTAATCCAGGCCTTTTAACATTAGGGAACTGCCATTACCCTCATCTTCACTCTTTCTTTCGGAAGAGGTCTCCAGCTTGAAAGCAAAAGTCTCATCAGGTGAGAGCTTCCCCCGAAAATTTTGGCTCTTAAGACCATCTAAGATCATAACCCTCTCAGGAATAATTTTATTATTGAGTAGTAGCTTTGCAATAAGGAGAGATCTCTCTGCAGGAACAGAAAACTGAACGGAGACAAGAATAATTAGTTCATTATCTTGATCAATGGAGTAAATGTTGCAAGATTTGTCATCGACTGAAGGCTGGATATGGTTTCCAGAGAAAGGAATTTCAGGTAGGATGAGACTTCCAATAAGGGTTTTAGCAGATAAATGATGGAAAAGAAGCAGAGAAGGGGAAGAAATGGCAATGACAAGCAGAGAGGGGCGGAGAGGTTCATTAGGCTTAGAATTGGATAACAACAGAAATGGGGAAGGAAGAGATGGTGATGGAGGAACGAAATTATTAAGATCATCTTGGAAAAACCTTGAAGGAGGGGGAATCTCCGTTAGAATATCTTCCATTTTGTTCCTGTCAAAAAAGCTATGCTATAGAAGTGAATAACCATTGCAGGTATCGCATCTTCAACAAAAATTAACATTCTTCAACTCCTCATCAGTTTACAAATAATCAGAATCACACCCGTTCAATCAGCAAAATCACGACAAGCATTTTCTTTCAACAGCAAATAACCAGCAAAAACATCAAGCTAACTAAACAAAAATTCTCACCCTAATAAATCTTACATATAAACAGATTTCAAAGCGGATAATCCTCCTACTTCAAAATTAAGCTCCTCAACACGAAAAGTAAAGTGAACCCAGATTCAGAACTCCACATAATGTTTGCAACAAGAAATCGAACTCAATCGCAAATTTCCAGAAGTAAAAACGAGTCTTAACATTATATATGTTTTTCGCTACAGTTGCTTACTCAGACAGATTAACGAAATGCGTATCGGAAACTAAAGATCTAAATTGACCTAGAAGAAAGAGAAAGGGAGAGGAGGAGAAGATAGAGGTACTAACCGGAAAAGGGGCCGTCGTCGGGGAGATGCGATTCTGCAACTGGAAACTCACGGTGCTTTGAAGTTCTTTGTTTGTTGTAAACTTGTGAAGGGAAGGGAACTGCCTTTTTAGGTTTCTTTTTACACAAGTTAAATGAATGCGCCACTCCTCCTATTCTACAACAATCATGTGTTAAATTTTTGTCCCCGGGCGAATGTCCAATCAAAATTTCTATTTTTCATGAGTACGAGATCGACACGAGCTAGAGATTTGACATTTTTAATTATATCGTAAAAAAATTCATAAAGCGTGTCAATGAACATAATTCACATGCCAATGAGCATAGTAACCGAATATTTTTTGGATTTTACTTAACTATAAAGACCAAATTAAGATTGAAAGAATCAAGCTAAACTCAAACTATCTATATTAGGTGAACAAATTAATAATTTAGGCCTCATTTGGTAATTATTTAGTTTTTCGTTATTCTTTTTTAAAATTAAGCCTAAAACACCCCTTTCACCATTATGGAGGTGTTTGGGAGGAATTTCGAGTGGGTAGAGTATGTTTAGGACTCCAATTATAATAGTTGATGTTTTTAACTATTTTTTTTTTAGAAATGTTTTTAACTATTATAATCTATAATTAACTACAATATTATTATTTCCAATCCTTTGTTGTTATGGTATTTACTATTTGTTACAATGTTTACTATTTTCTAGTAATCCTCTCTTTTTAGTGTTTACTATTTCCTATCTTACTAAAATAGTTTCTACCATAAACATTGATTATTATAATCCACGGACTATAATAAATAATGCAGTGTCCCAAACACCCCTTAAATATCTTGCTTTGTAATTTACTTTCTACTAAAGTTTTAAAAAACTAAGCTAAGTCTTGAAAAAAAAAAATTTGAAAACTAGTTTTTTGTTTTGTGGAATTTGGCTAAGCATTTAACTCTTTTACAAATATGAGAATCATTATAAAAAATTGAGATAAAATAGACTTAATTTTTAAAAATAGAAAACCAAATGGTTACTAAACGAAGCATTAGCTTTTCTTCTCCTAAACTTTCAAATACTCCCTCCCGAATTTTAAACCTTAAATTAATTAACAAAATTATTTTGGTTAAAACCTAAATATATAATTAATAACAAAATATACTTTTGGTCAAGTAAATTGAGGTAATGGTATATTTAGCCCTTAAGATTCCAAAGTCCTCCGAATTAAATATATATATATATATATATATATATATATATATATATATATATATATATATATATATTAAATGATTTTTGAGCTTGTTGGACCCTTAAGCGTTAACTTATTAACAAAATGATATGATGATAAGGACGTGACATGATGCCTTTTATGTTATAACAATAACTTTAATTTATGTGTCATTTTTATTTTCTCTTGTCTTCTCTATTTCTCTTCTAATTCACTTTTCACTTTCATAGTCAATAGCTACGTGGTCATGTGTTGGGATTTTAACATGGCTAAAATCACTTTCGTCATTTTCAAAATCGCCGTGAGACATTTTTTTAATCATTCAAAATTAATTTTGATGATATAAAAATTGCATAAAAATATAAAATTGAAAACTAAATTAATTTTGAGGGATTAAAAATGTGTTTTAGAGTAATTTTAAAAATGACAAAAGTGATTTTGAAAATTTTAAAATCACTCCCAAATATGCACTAAAAATGAAACCCTAAGCACAAATAACAAAGATGAAGTTCTTCATCTCTTAGAAACCCTCAACACCAACCACTAGAGTCGCTTGGATGTTGATTTCTCTTTCTCGTTCTCTTTTTTAATAAGTCAAAACATGACTACATTTGATTCATGTTCTTTCTTTTTAACATAAACATGTTATCATTTTTTGTTTCATGTTCTTTAAGTTAAAGAGCTATTTGAAACTTAGTTCAAAATTAAATATCCAAAATTTTTATGTTATATTTAGTTTTAGATGTTTAATATGTATTTTATAAGTAAGAATGAAAGAATGATATTTATATATGTGTTGAAAAAAATTAGAAACAAAAACAAAAAGCAAGAAACCTAGATATAATTATTATTATTATTATTATTATTATTATTATTTTTTTTTTTTGTTGAGGTGAGAAGAAACGACAAAAAGTCAAAACCAGTTACACTCTCACTTCCTCGTCATGGATGAGAGGGAGAATACAAGTAAGAAAGACATGTTTCCAGAAATAAAGAGCAACCCTATGAGGATGCCAATGATCTTTGATCTAACAAATTATGCCTCTATATGAGGTATTTGAACGGAAGCTTTTGACTTTTTCCTCTCCGTTCTTTAGTTCTCCATCTTTAACTTTGGCATCAAAGTCTTTTTTGTGTGTGCATGTCTTGTTGCTATCACATGAAGTTCATTTTTTACCGTCCTAATTTTGGCATCAACAAGAAACAAAATTTGTTAGCAAATGTATTTATTTTCCAAAAATTGGAAACACAAAACATGATGTTGCCAAATCATCCCATAGCTTTTAGAGAAATTTAATGCATATGAAATTGCCATCTACCTGAGGAAGAAGTGTAACGAACTAACACAAAAGTGGAAGTTGTGGAATAAATTGGTCGACTCATTCATGAATTACATCCTTTTTCCTTTCACGTTCCTTCATCAAATAGTTAGCTCACTTCATTTTGAATTCAAAAGAGTAATCAACTTTTAGGTGAGTCAATTCATATATGCTTATTACTTCTCAAGTTTGGTAAAAACAAATTAGTCAATGTATTACCAAAGAAAGTCCAAGAATTTCTTCTAATGAGCTAGAGGGAAAAGGAAAATTTTTAAAATATGTTATCTAAAAATCTTTGTTTCCCACAATTTTTTTTTTCTTAAAAACAGAAACTATCTTGAAATTAGTTTTCATTACACACTACCCTTTAATTCCAATCATTGTTCAATCTATTTCTAAAGAATCTCAATCTAAAATTGTAGAAATAATTTAACAAGTTCAAGTTCAAGCTCTTGTTTTTGTTTTGTTTGTACAGGAAGTTATGTAGTTTCACATTAATAAAAGAAAGATAAAACATAATCTTGGGAATCTGGAAATCAACTTGCTAAACACACAGCAGATGGGTTGGTAGGAGCTAACATTGAAAGAGAAAATTTAGTTGTTCAGTGTTAAGAGAGTGTCTGCTCATCTTTGTAGTCAATGAAATTGTTTGTTTGGTATATTAACAAAAAGAAGATGAAAGTTCAGTAAATGAGAAAGAATAAATAATCAAGTCAAGTGTGAAATTTTCAGTTCAACAGGTATTCTTGTACCTTAGTTTCAAGCTAACATCTCTGCAAAAGAATCAAGGGCAAAACGAGAAGAAAAGTTTGGACCAGTGGTTGTAAAGGCCAAAACCTCAATATCAAGATTTAAATTCCTCTTTAACTGCCAACCCTTCTCCATCTTGCATCCTTCTCTTACCCAGAATGTATTTGATGACATGATACACGGTTCGTTCAACTACACAACGCCACGAGAAGATTCCCAGACCAAAATATTCGTTTTGGCAAGAACCACATTGTATGACTAATCTCTCTATCTCATCTGCCCAGAAAACAACACGGGAACTCACTAGCAACCCAAGTGATAAGATAAACCAAAAACTACCAATTACATCCCTATAATTTGCCTATTTTGCAAAGAATGTAACTAATATTCTAATAGAATTATACATTACATACCCACACTTAGATCAAAGATGACAAATTTTAGTGCAAAACCCCAGCATTATCACCCTTAAAACCCACATAGAGGTAGAAAAAGTAATTTTGATAAGAAATATAATTATTTCAATATATAAATGAATTTTAAGTTATTAACATTAGAACTAAGTCCATAACTATATGCTAGTATTCAGTGCTTAAATGCAATCATAGTCCTATGCAGCAGATGCTACTTTCTGTTTCTTGTAGGGTCATCCAAATAGTTTAAGCATTTATACCAAACCTTTCAAGTATATAACAGTATGTTCTGCATTGATTGCTCCTTGTCAATCTTCATGCTCTTCCTCACCCTCAGAATCTGCACAGCCATACAAAAGGTAAGAGAGACAGAACAAAAGCTCTAGTCAACTTCTTTCGGTATCACTATATAATAAGCTGAGGGTGCCAATAAACAGTTAAGTCAAACCTTGATCTCTACCATATACGTAAAAATGAAGCTAAATACCAAACGCATTTACAGTGGGTGGATATAATCACCTGAACGAACATCTTCACTAATCTGTCCTCTAGCTTGGATTTGTTTAACAAGCATTCGGTAAATTAACACCCACCAATATATGTGAAGAACTAAAAGGCAGAATAGAAGAGTATTGAACACATAATAGTAGATTGGTCCATCAACTGGATGTTTGTCCTTGTCCAATACAAGGAGAACTTCATAGCTGAAATAAAATGGGGAAAAAAATTAAACAATATTTAAGAGAGTGAGAGAGAAATGAATTCATAGGACATCATGTAACTTATTCCTCTCAACAGTTAAGATATGAGACCAAAATCTGACAAACCTTGTGCTCCGAAGGATCCAAAATGGATAGTAGATGAGACGTAACAATAACCAAGACAAAACAAAGACTACAAATGCAATGCTAGCCAATGTCTCAGCGCCACTGTATTTGGACATCTTTCCTATCTCCAGAAACACATCATTTGCATCATGAAGCGCGAGAACCACAGAACCAACACGAGCAAATCTACAAGAACAACGTACAATGTGGGCCTTTTCATAAATTGGACAAATGTTCTGCTAAAGAGAATATTACATCTAGTTGTATTTACACCGCACAATTAGTTTTCAGTGCAATCAGTAATTGAACACAACAGACAGGTCAAACCCAACACATTTCATTCTTTTGGTAATTAGTACCATCCAAGTCATAAAGGTAGTAGTAATACTAGACATCATGTAAAATAGTACAAAGCTTTAAAGAAAGAAAAGAATAAGAAGTACCTAAAAATGTAGGAAAGTACGATGAGAATGAGAGTTGCCACATGGTGGCTCATGGACACCCCAAAGTCTGACCGTCTTGTTTCCCAAAAAATCAAGGCAAATATGGAGTACGTATAGAATCCAGCCACAAACATATATAATCCTTTCAATTTCAACCTGAAACATGCAAGTTATAACTTTACGAAGTGTCCTAAATAATAAATTCTTGGTCAAAACACAAGTTTAGTCCTGGTACTCTTGCTCTTGTAACACTAACACTTGTCCTTATATGTCTTTTTATTACGATTGCAGTTTGTATGTTAAAAGATATAATGATTGAATCCTTGACATTAAAAATATCGTTGTAAAAGAGACACATATGAATGGAAAAATAATTGAACTACCTCAGATTGTGAATTACAGATGGGACATAGTTTTTAACCTACAATTCTTAAAGGAATGATATCACCCATAAATATTGCATAATAGTGGACTTAATGGCAGACACGGAACCATCACAGGTAACAGATAACAACTCTAAGACTCTTACTTAGCTCTTTGGTCAGGCCAGATCTCTTCTCCTGGTCCTACCCAAAAATGTTTTGTGCTAGTAAACCAAGGCTCGTTATATGTAACCGATAGAGCCAACAGTTCTGCAGAAAGATAGTAAATACATTTCCAGGCTGACTCCTTAAATTTTCTTATCTTCTTTCGTTTCTCGTCTGTATTCACATCCTTCAGTTGAGAGCCTTTTCCAAATATCAGTCTTCTTCCCACTTTCTGTAAGATAAGTTCGTTACCATAGAAAGTTAGGAGCTACCCAGCTACAGTACAGGGAAATTTTTAAAAGAAAAGGAGGGATGCCAACAAGGCAAAAGCATTCTCATCTACACATCATTGATCGAATGCAAAGATAAAAAAGAAAGCAAGTCATGAAAAATTGGTTAGAATCTTTATTGGTCCACTAAATTATTGAAAAATGGGTTAGACAATCAAGTAACTCCTCAAAATTTCACACACATGCACGTGAAAAATTCATGCCCATTTTAAAAGTCTCCAATGTGCATGAAATTTCAGAGTTGATCATCATAAATAGTAGACAGTAGTAGTCATAACACATCAAGTTAGTGAATTTCACACAATTGAGTGCCCTACAAAATTCTCACTTGAACTATAAAGAACAGAACCACAAACACTTCATATAATCACCACCGAAATAATGTTCAAGCATCAAATTCTCAAAAAGTTGGCATCTCCAAAAGGCACAAGCACATGATCAAACAAGGTCTTGAGTCAAAGCAGGCAACGACAATCAACTTCACAATCACAATAAATATAACAACACATTGAAATTGAAGAGACCTGCATTGAGCCCAAAAGACATTCTTTCTTGTCAACAGCACATGAAACTCACACTCGGTTCAAAACGAAGGAGTAATTAGATACTATCAACACCGATTGGCACTGTTTGCTACAAACAGGAATGACTGGTTTCTACCATATTCCTAACAAGTTTGATGAAACATTACACAACACTAAAGAATTGGGCGTATCATTCTACTAGTATAATCAAGAGCATACTGAAGAGAAAAAAATGAACAAGAAATACCAAAGCTATTGGTCCAAAGTTGGTCAAAGACTAAGGAAAATAATGGAGAGAAAAGAGTAAGAAGTGAGAGAAGAGAACAAAGAAGCGGATTATAAAACGAATGCATGACGAATTGCTTCCTAACAGCTGTGGCACAAAGAAAGCCCAAAGAACAAAATATTGTCAGCCTGTTATAAATCCTCTCCACTACCAAACCAACCAAGACTCTGACACCACATTTAATAGAAACTGCGGATAACATATACGACCAAAACCTTCCTTGTTTTCGGCCTTCCCGAATACAACAAGTATCTAAATTAAAACTTGGGTAGTGAATGAAATGGTGATTAAACCAGCGTTTTATTCCAATTAATCAACACGGCTTAAAAGTTAAAACCCAAATGTCAATTATGCAAAGCAGATGTCAACATGAAAAAAAGAAAAAAAAAAGAAAAAAAAAAAAGAAAGAATCATTCAATGAACAGCCAATAGCTAACCGGGTCAACGGTCAATTAAATCTCAATTCAACCATGGAAATCAGCTAAACCAATCCAAAGATTGAAAGATACAAAAGTGGAACACGAAAGGAAGTGAAAGGGGGAAAAGGGAAATACCTCAAAGACAAATCTGTCGAGGAAAAACCGAACAGTGGGAAAGAGAAGCGCAAAAAAGGGAAGAAAAGAGAAATCCTCATAAGAAGGGAAAGATTCATGTTCCCAATCGATTGACCTGAAAGAATCAATGAAACCCATCTGAGATTTTGGGTTTTTTGATCGAGTGGAGAAGAAAGAAGGCGGTGAAGGGATCGGAAATCAACAGAGTGACTCGTCGTATCTCCCTTCCTGTAAATTCTCTCTTCCCACGGAGTTGTGTTTTGTGTTTGTGTGTGCGTTGGCAGAGACTTTCATTCGGCCACGAGCTACTAAAGTTGTGGGCTGTGGTGGGTCAAACCTTCGTGTTAGGCAAAGTGCAAATTTTTAATTTCCATTGGATGAAATACTTTCCCAAACTGTCCATTCCTCTCTAAGATTATCAACCTCATTCTACCCACCAATTTCTACTTCAACCAACAATTAAACCCCCTGACATTTAACATGTAATTAGCATCTTCTTTATGGATTAGTTATGTTCGAGTGCAAATTAAATTTAGCTTTAGTTCAATGGTAATTGATATCATCTTACTCCCTAGAAGTTAGAAAGTTTCATCTCTTATCTCTACCATTATTGTACTAAAAAGAACCAAACACACCAAATGTTAAGGTACTAAACTTATAACAATTAGAGAAAAGTGAAAGTTTTAAGATAATTTGTTTTAGTTCCATAAGTGTGGGTTAATGATTGGATAATTGACCTTTAAGATAATAATTTAATTTGTATATTATCCACTAAAATATGTTGGACTAACAAATTTAAGGTAGATTTTCTTTTTTCTATAGAAATTTAAGGTGGAAATTTAAGAACAAATCATCACCTTATTCGTTTTTTCTATAGCAATTCTCCCTTCTTTTGAGGTTGGAAAGATTGAGTCTATGCCCCAAATTTTTTAGACTAAAGAAAAAAAAAATGGATTGATTTGGCCAAGTTCATAGGTAAAAGTATAATTTTCTCTCCTCCCATTAATAGTCTATCAGTAAGAATATTTTTATTTGTGCAATTATCCAAACCAAGTTTGTTTATTTTGCAAAAATGATCATAATTATGTGTGGTAATTAAGTGTTTCTTAGTTGAAATCATCATACTCCATTTGTACTCAAGAAAGCTTGATTTTATTATTTTATCTTAGATATTAAATCAATTATTCTATGCTTTTAAACTTGAATTAATAATTAAGTTAGAATCTTCTCAAAATCAAATTAGAAAATTGTCCATGAACCAAAAAATAATAAAATAAAATAAAATAATTGTGTCACATAAATCCCTAAACCCAATCATACAAATACTCAAACCTGGTCACATAAAAAATATTAAAACTTGTAGGGAAAAAAAGAGTTAAAACCAAGCAACAAAATACTATTAAACACATCATATGAGTCTTAATTGACATGAACTTGTACTATATCTTACCCCTATTTTATATAGAAAAAAAACCATATATTATTAAAAGATACAAACCCACAAAAAATAGTCTCATCTGAGTATAAAATGTTCATAATAAATCCCATTTTTTCAATATGAACCTCGTTAATTAAATTTCAAATTTAATTTAGTTCTCCAAGTTTAAGTTTGTGTCTTAAAAGGTACTGGAAAAGGATAAGGTTAAATAGAATTTTGGTCCCTTCAACATAATAATAACAATATTTTTAGTTATTGAATTTTATTTTGTAACGATTTAGAGAAGGGAGTGATCAAATCACTCGAAAAATGATTTTCATCATTCAAAATCAATCTTAATAGTTTGAATAAAATGTAAAATTAAACATTAAATTGATTTTGAGTGATTTTAAAAAGAGACAGTTGCAAATATAGCAATCAAATCCAAAATATTTGTAGATATAGTATAATACAAAAGAGTTTGTATATATAGCAAATTTTAGATTATGTTTTTGAAGTTTATTAGTGATAAATCATTTCAATAGTAGGGGTCTATCTATAGACCATATCGCTCATAGGAGTCTATCATTAGTAGATTTTTCTAATATTTGCAATTTTTTTTTAAAAATGTTGTTATATTCTTTTAGAAACATGACAAAAGTAATTTTAACAATTTAAAAAATCACTCTCAAACATGTATTAGTCTTTTACTTTAAGCATTTTAGATTTTAATATGTAATTGTATTTCTATACCTTTTAAATTTGTGACAATTTAGCCCCTATCATGATAATTGAAGGAGTTAGGAACATAAATATAGAAGCAATTAGGATTTAAAGCACTCTAACTACATCAATTTTAAAGATTAAACACGTTTGTTCTCAAAACTGAAAAACAGAGGTTTTATTACTTACTTATTGTAGCTTAAAATTGAAACGATTTACTCCACGATTTTGATCATGAACACTTCGTGGACCACCACAAGTATCTTCCTTGTTATTCTCTAGCCTTAGAACGGATTGTGGGGTCCAAATTGTGATGAATTTGGAGCAAATTTGTGAGTAAATAATTTTTTGGAGAGTTTGTGAGTTAATGAGAATTTTCAACAAAATTCCACAAGATAATCAACTCTTGATCAATCTTTCTTTCCTCTATATAAAGAGGAGGAAGACATGCAAATCTGATTTACATGCGTAATGACACCAAATTTGCTAATTAACTAGGGGATTGGGAGGTGGAAGAAGGTGGGTTAAGGATGAACCTAAAACACCCACCTCTTACTCCATGCAAAAGTGGGAAAATCCAACAAAAAATTCTAACATTGAATTTTCAATTTTCTATTTCTTTTTTAAATTAATTTTAAATAATAATAATTTAATATAAAATTAATTCAAATAATAATTAATTATATTAAATTAATATTAAATATTAAATTAATAATTTTTCCACTTATCCTGACAATTTCCGATCCGATGAATCTCTATTCATCAAATTAATATTTAAATCATATTTAAATATTACTAACTCTTCATTTTCGTTTAATTCATAATTAAAACGAACAATCTAAAAAACTTACTTCTTAAACAAATTTGAACGTTTTCAAATCCTTTCATCAAATTGTTTTAAGGTTTAGTCCATAAGCTAACAAGGGGACCTAATGGACTTACAGATCATGAGCTCCAATGATGAAATTATCCGGCTAAATTCTTTAACCTAGATAATTAATATTCGTTAACTATTGGGACATTCCACGTACTATAGCCCAGTAGGTGCACTCTCCTCACTGTAGATATATTTTTGTCCACCTGATATAACCATAATTAGTAAGTCAATCATTCACAAGTTGTTCATAATTACAGCTGGGTCAAAATTACTATTTTACCCCTATAATTACATCTTGTTACTTAAGTCCCATTTATCTTCTAATGAACAATTGGTTTGTGGTCCAAGCATCAAATCGAGTCCCTCTTGGGCCAATGAGAGGGTGGGGTCCCTTGTTCAAAACATGGAGTCAGTACTTAAGGGAACAACTTCTGTACTAACCTAGAATTAGGTAGGAGTGAATTCTATCTTGCAAGACTATGCCCCCAACTATTTACCTGGTCTTATCCCTAAAATGGTAAGCTTATTGAGTTGACGAACTCAGGCTACTCTCACCCATGCAGATTAAAGGATAATCCCAAATAAACAGGAGTTCATTGTTAGCTCAAGATTAAGATCGAATTACCTAGGTCATCATATTGAAATAATCAGTCTTATTAGTAAACGGTGTTATAAAGTAAAAGTGATTATTTCATGGTCCGATCGTATGCAAACTCATTACATAGAATTCACCTACTCTTATGTCTCAACATGAACGATATAGGATCACATCGTTTGTATCAAATACAAAGTAGGTTGCATCCATAATGTCTCCAGGATAAGATACCTAACTTTATTCCTTTACTATAAACCGTTTTGACTATTACCTAAACTTGATCTACTGTTATGTCTACCCATAAAGTCTAAGTGTTCAAACTATAGCAAGTGGTTCTTAGTTTATTGGATTTAATAAAGTCAATTCACATATTCAATAATTTCGAATAAACCTCGACAACAACTTTAGTGAGAATATGTTCCAAAGTTTACAAACCACGAGTTTTAGGACATAAAACCCAACATAAATCTCATCAAAATTAAGTGTCAATTTTTATTACATAACAACTTAGTGTTTATAGTTTATAAATAAATTTAATC
Source organism: Citrullus mucosospermus (assembly GCA_030954485.1). NCBI lineage: Eukaryota > Viridiplantae > Streptophyta > Magnoliopsida > Cucurbitales > Cucurbitaceae > Citrullus > Citrullus mucosospermus. The sequence goes on along the minus strand of CM062055.1, from coordinate 7,924,731 downwards.
TCTAATCAGCATATCAATCTACAAGGGTAAGAATTTTCATGAAATCTTAATAATATTTTTCATGATAGAGACTCCAGCGTAGTAATTTTCATGAAATCTTAATAATACAATAAAATAAAATGCATGGATTAAATTATCACTTTTTGGAGTTATACAGTGTCACGCATTATAATTAAAGAACTAAATTGTTTCATAAATAAAAAGTATTTTTTAAAAGAATAATTAGGATTCAGGATGGAGATCATCATCTCCATCCTGAAACCTAATTATATACATATACATTGTTTGCCATGGTTGTTGTGATGTTTCTTTTTCTATTTGTGCCAGTGAGAGTCAAAGGAAAAAAAAAAACCATTTTGGTGTAGTTGTAATGGATTGTTATGGAGAAATTGCAGTTGGAGCTTGTGTTGTTAAATAAATCGCAAATTATTTGATTTTTTATCTCCACCTTTTCAATTGTATGGATTATTATTATTGAAAAATTTTATATACTGTTTAGAAACATAAACCTGAAGGGTATGGATATGGAAGAGTGCATGAAGTTTACATGTGTGTTCATAATCGCTTATCTTGTTATTTATGAGTTTATTTTATTTCATATAAACATATACTTTTGGTGTTACATGAATTAGTGTGAGAATGGGCGTGTTTCTTGCTGTAGCGGCTCGAGAAGGAGAGATCCCGGGTTTAGAAGGCTTCAAGGTTAAGAACATATTGTTTTCTAAGTCATCTTGTCCCATCATCATTTAGTTAATTAAATATCATAATTTTATTATTAAGTACCTTTTAAACCTATTCAAACTCATGACTAAAATAACCAATTTGAAATATTAGGGATTAAATACACAGAACTTATGGATCAAGAAAGTATTTTTATCTTATTTTTATAGGAGGGCATTCAAGAATTTATTTTCTTTAAATTAGATAATTTCTCTTCTAAATTCCCACCTTCAGATCTGTTTATTACACGCATTAAAGTGAGGCAAAATTATTCTCAAACAAACTTTAATGCACGCAATAAAAATATATCAACTAGAAATCACTATCAAATGGAATCAATCGCAACGTAAAATGGCTCCAAATCCCTAACAATAAAGCGACTACTTTGTTAGATACCCAGCTAGGAATTAGGATTTGGATTAGTTGGGCAGTTTTTGCTTGCAAAAGGGTTTCTGAAAAACAGAGATGTTTATTCCCCCAAGTACGATTGAAGGATGAAAGAAGAATCAAAACGCGATTTGGGTTAGAATCTTCAACTGGAATATGTTCCCTCTTTCGATTTTGAGAATCCAAAATGAAGATTTGAGGACAGCGATAATAATCTTGGTAGAACTAAAACCAAGTTGAAGGAAGCAAGGAATTTGATGCTCAGGTAAAAAAGAGAAAATCACTCGAGTTCAATTGCAGATGGTTCTGTGTAGATGACTGCTTTTTTCATGATTTTATCTCTTGATTTTAATATAGTTTTGTAGATATTTTACCACTATCACCACCACTTCCACTACCATTTTGTGTAATTGGTTCTTTTTTTTCTATGTTCTTGGAAAGTTTACTTGTTTTTCACTGCACTTGCTACAGAACTCTGTCTTCATTTGATTTGTTGGTTTCCTGTTACTTCATTAATCTATTGAATAGTTTTCAACTGCTTTGGCCCACCAGGCGTTTGACAAAAGTTCCCACAGAGAACCAAGGTGTTTATTGAACTGATTTTGGAAGTATATTGGTTGGTTAAATATCAATTTATACCTTAAATTACTTTGGAGTTGTATCAATTTACTCTAAATAATTTGGAAGTGTGTCAATTTACACTTGACTTCAAATTCCACGTGACCAATATTGTGTGAAACTTATAATTTGGGTCAATTAAATTCTTAAATTTTTATTTGCTAGTCAATTTAGCCCATTTATTATGGTTATATTTGAAAATCAACCACGCATTAATTCTCAAACGTGTGTTGACTTCTTCAAATGTCGGTTTTACAAAAATAGATGAATAGAGAAAAATGCATGAACGGTTCTTAGAGGAAATTATGAATAAGAGTCAAAATCAATTTACGAAAGCTTCGAGGTTTAATTGATACAATTATAAGTATCAAACGAGGTTTTTTCAAATGGAATGTAACGGAGGGTGTAAATTGATACACTTACAAAAGTTCATAGTCTAAATTAATACAATTATTAGTTTAGGATTTAAATTGATATTTTTCCAATTTGTTATTTCTTCAATTTACACTGCTGATTAAAGGGTAAAGGCTTATTACAAACGTTCTAAAACAGAGAGAAACTGAAAGGGACTAAGTGAGAAAATAGCTATGATCTTAGTGAAACAGGGGAAGGGAACCTCTCTACTCGTTAGATTGGCTTGAGGATTCAGCCATGAGATCAAAGGTATTGCAGGGGGCTTCCTCCAGCTCTCTCAAGTGAGTTATGTAAGGACTGCCCATTTGAATGTCAGTGATCATCCGACGAAAATCCGACGCCTCTTCTTTGAGCTTGACATTCTCTTGAAGAAGCTGTTGTTGAGAATCTGTTAACTTACTCAACTTCTCCATAAGACTATGATTCTCCATACGAAGACGAACCACCAGTGACCAAAGTTCATCAAGATGCTTCTGTTTCCTCATCCGGGACCTTCGCGCCGATTCCCGATTCGATATCATTCTCCTCCGCTTCCTCTCGTCGATGACAACTCCAAGTTTGTGGTTCAGATCATCACCATCATCAGAAGTAGAGGTTGAATTACCAGGTATATAAGACAATAATTCATTGATATTGAGATTTTGAATCATGCCATAATTTTCAGGTGCTGCAAAATGGGTTCCTGAGATTTCCATACTCAAATGATAAGCAATTTGAAGGGGTTTACAAGGAGATTGCTGAGCTGATAGGGGAGCAGAAAACATAAGATAAAGAGGTTTATAGGATGAGAACAAAAGAAAGAGCTTCAAATTATTGAAAATGACATCACCAAATTGTGATATGCATATTCTTTTTTCACCCCACCAACATCTGCATCCTTGTATAAAATTCATCAGAAAAGTGGTGTTTGAATTAAATATTGTGTGTGGCATGGAAAGTTTATGGTTTGTTCTGCATTTTATAAATGCTTCAAGAATCCACTTCTATCAAACATGAATATTTTATCAAAGGAATGAAAGGTTGTGTATTGTGGATAATCATTTGATCATATCACTCCTACTCCTACTTTAATTTTAGGCATTAGTTGGGCCTCTCAGATGCTGCTACATATACAAACATGTAGATGACTCAGAATCTAGGTGACATAAATTCTGATAAATTTATTTGGTGCTTTTATTTCTGAAATATTTACATGTATGTTATTTTTTATTAAAAGAAATTACAAATACAAATACTGTATTCGTTATATCTTTTTATAGTCATCGTTATTGAGAGAATTGAAGGTTTTAAAGGGAGGATTTTAAACCTTTAAATCAAATTATTTGTAACATCTATAGACTAAGTTGTATCTATAACTATTCAAGAACGATTATGAAGGGATCTATGAATAGGAGAATATAAAAGTACCTGAATTCAAAATATAGAGCATGTTCGGTGTTCTAATAATGTTATGGCCCATTCTGGTATTTAAGGCATTGAAAGAGTAAGCTTCTTCTCTTTTCTGTTCTCCTGACCTTGAGTGGTTTGTTTCACTTGTGTCTCTTGATGTAATTCGATAGTTCGATCTTCTTGTTGTTTGTTTTCTAAAAGAATAAAATTAAAATTAAATAATAAAATAAAATAGATAATTGAGTGAGCTATGAACAACTCATATACGTTAAGGGCAAATCTCTCTATTTGCTTGAAAATAGAGGACTTAAAAGAGAAGTAGTCTATTGAGGACTATAAATCCAATTAGATACCATTCATCTTATGTACTTAATGAGCCACACTTTAAAATCAGAAGTATGTAAGCCTATTATTAAAACACGTAAGACAAGTTTAGCTTAAGGAGTAGGAGTGAAGAGAGTGCACTTGTTAGCTCTACTCCTTGTTTGGCTAAAGGAGTTTGTGAGCCCCACGACCAAAATATATTAATTTCATGACTTATGAGCTCTTTACATTATGGACTCTGCGGCTAAACAACTTCACTCCTTGTCCAAAATGTCCATAACATTCTTATCTAATAGTTCAAATATAACCCACTAATTGAGTTTAGTTTGACGATAATTGATATGACTTTCATTTCAAAGATTGTACTAAAAAATAAAAAATACTCACGGGGTTTTTAACCACTTATAAATTAATTGTTAAATTAATTCCAAACAATTACTTAATTTATATGCTAAAACTAAGCTAAACACAAAGGAGTTCTACTCTCGCTATAGGATGAACAGTTCATTCTTTAACAAAAACATTTCGTTTTTGAAACTTTATGGACCAAAATCGAATCCTTAACCCAAATCGAACAAACAAGAAAAACATATTGATTTAACTAAAAATGAAAAAGAAAATAAAAAAATTCAACTCAAAGAGATGGCTTAAAAGTACAAAGTACAAGTGAATGACCAAATCTTGCTTCAAATTCTTAGCAACTTGATAACATCATTGAAAACACTAGGAGAAGATTTGGATTTAAAGCTTAAAAGGGGTTTCACAAAAACATGATCACAAACACATTCTAATCTCATAAAGCTCTCTACTAGTGAGGTTTGCCAATAATGAGTATATGATACAGTCCCCAAATCAGCAGAAGCAGAGCAGAAGCCATGGAAGCCATAGAATACAAGGCACAAAATTTTGCTAAGTTTTGCCTTTGAGGAACCAAAAGAGCACTCAAAGCACCTGAAAAAGCAAAGACAATTGAGATAACAAAGGCATCAATGGCAGAAGAGGGAAGGCCATGAAAAATCACAGTCCCCACTGCACTGCCTGCAAATAACACAAGGATTGTAAGACTGTTCAAAGACAAAAACAATATTGATTTTAAGATTATTGTTGGAAGAGTGAAAGAAGTTGATAGTTTGGTCTTTGCAATTTGGTTTGACAATCTCATAATTTCCTTCCTCTCTTCTAGTTTGCATACCATCTTCCATAGAAGAAAAGGAGGGAAATGGTGAAGAGAAGTTTTCAAGAGCTGTTTGTACTGTTATTTTTACACTTTGAAACATTTGTTTTATAGAAGGAAACAAAGGAAGTTTCTTGGAAATTTATGTGAAGGTCACAATTGCAACTTCTTGAGCAAAGTACAAGAAGAAAAAAACAAGAGAAGATAAGAAAAGAAGGAAAAAGCTACTTCTTGGGTAAGTATTTGAATGGAAGTGGGGTTGCTCTTACTTTTGACTTTGGCAGCCTAATGTTATTTTAAAAGTTAGATGTACCTTTTTTTTGGGTGATATTTTTATTTTTAGGAAAATGAATGAGATACTTCCTCTGATATTTTTAAGGGAATTTTGTTTAACTGGGCATAATTAAAATGGGTGATGATATTAGTGTGTGCATATTTTATATATATATATATAACTTTGTTTAAGGATAGTTTAATAAGGTCTCATTTGGTAACTGTTTGGTTTTTTATTTTTGAAAATTAAGTCTATTTACTCTCGATTTCTTATCATGATTTTTATCTCTCTTAAGCAAAAGAGTTAAACTTGTACCAAATTTCAAAAACAAGAACAGATTTTTAGAAACTACCTTTTTTAATTTTCAAACTTGGCTTGATTTTTGAAACATTAGTAAAAAGTATATAAAAGAAACATAAGAAATTTAGGAAGTGGTGTTTATAAACTTAATTTTCAAAAACTAAAAACCAAAAACCAAATTATTACTAGACGAATATCTTCACTTTTATATGGTTTATTTGATCCTTTTTAACATTTCGTCCAAGAATTTAGAAGTTCTAATTCTTCCATCTCATTCACCCTTCAATAGCCAAGTAAATACCATGAAAGTGCAATTAAGTGAAGATAGTGTGTGAAAGTGAAGCAATAGTCAAACAAAGAATGAGGCAAAAAAATCCCTTTACCTTTTCTAAGAAACTTCTAATAACTTGTAGTAGAATCACATAACACACTATTGAAGAAAGGAACCAATATTAAATTGGTCCAAGGGAAACCCCTTGAGAGTGTATTGAGAAAACTCTCTTTTTTTCTTTTCTTTTGTTTTTTTTTTTTCTTTTTTTTTTTTGTGGTTTTAATCTTTGTTTTCCAATGGCTTCAACTTCACACCAAACCTCTTTAGATATGAATGCACTTTCCTCCTCCTTTAGCCCTACAATCAACCAAAGAAACTATGGAATCAGCATTTTCTCCACACCATCAGATTGTTTACCAATTTGCATTACAATGCTACAAAGCCCTCAAGCAACACCCAGTAGTAGCCCTCAAAATCTTGGCAAGACAATTCTTGGGCTTACTTTTCAAGCAATTTTGGCCTTGTTCATCAGCTCACCAACTTCTTCTCCTCCATTTTTGACTCATCTTTTTGGTGCTGCTGTTTTGATTAGCTTTGCAGTTTCATTTGCTGCTCTTTTCCTTCAAAACTCGTTCCCGAGAATCGCCCATTTGTTCGAAAAGATCGGTGCGCTTTTTGCTGCCATTGGTGTGTGTATCATAGCAAGTTTTCTTCTAGTCCATCAGAACTTTGCTTGGATATGTTGGTTGGCATGTGCCTTCTCCTTCATTGTCTTTGGTCTATCATTTAAGTAACTCTTTTTTCTTTTTTATAACATAAAAAGGGCATTTCTTTGCACATCCATTAGACATTTTGTTTTGAACTGATGATTTAGTACAGTCTCTAATAAGCTGATCTTTCTTGAGTTTTTTCTATGACACATACATATAAAATACTCTGAATCTATTAGCCTTTTTCTCTCTTATCAATTCTGGAAACATATTCAAACTGTTGTGTTCTTTCTCTTGCATGGAAACTATTATTATTGTTTAACCAACTTAGATAAAAATAACTTGAAATTACTAATTTTAAGATATATTGGATGTACAAAGACTAAATTTGAGCATTTCGTAAGGATTAAAATAAAATGAAACCAAACTGGAAGAATCAATAACAATCATTACAAATAGATTCATAATTCTCTTGTTGTAATGTAACAATAACTGTAATGGTAGCAGTATCTTCTAGTGGGACCTACTTAATTTTTGAATGCAATCGGTTGATCACCCTCAGCTCCACAATCGAATCGTATTTGTTGATTGTGGACTTGACTGTGGGCTCACATTTCATTACAATTACAGAATACAGGTCAACAACAACAAACGCAATCAATCAAATGAAGACCCACTTTTTAGATTACCATTGATGGATTATGTTGCCCTTAAAATAAACCAACGTTGATTGACCGATGAACAATAACTAATTGTCGTGTTCCAACTTAATAATTCAAGTTTTTAATCGAACTTATGTGCCAATTCAAATCAAACCATTCTAACATTTCCTTAAAGTTGGGTCATGGTGAACTCAACCACTACAACAAATTACACATTCAATGACTCATGAATAGTGCCAAAAATAGAGGAGAAAGTGAAAAAAGAGTCATTAAATCCAAAATCACGCGTTTTTGTGGGGAGAAAACGGAAATTTTCGGATTTGGCGGAATACATGACTGTTTTTACGTGTCATTGATTTATGACTGAAAAAACAGTCATTGAATGTGATTTTCGGATTTTGACTAATTTTATTTGTCACCAAATTATGACTAAAATTAAAAGTCATTAAATTATGACAATTTTTTCAAGTCATTAAAATTTTGCTACTCTCACAAAAAATTGATCAAGTTTTTTTTTTCAATTTAATTTATTTAACGTATATTTTTTATTTCTTCACAAAATTAGTTATGTAAAATACAATTATATAACTTTTTATCTCAATTTTTAAATATATTATTTTAAAATTTATTAATATTATTTAGGGTTTTATATAAAATCCTAAATAATATTAATAAAGTTATTTTGATTTGGCGCGCCTCTTCACAGTCCCATCTCCTTCACTATTTCAAACTCACGTCGACGGCCTCCCTCACGCCCGTCTCAGACCACCATTGCTGGAGTGTCGCTTTCCCCTCGTCTCTCGGTCTCCCTCTCCAGTCGACATCCGGTAGCCTTTCAGTCTCCCTGGCGTCTCGCTGTCCTCATCTCTCGGTCTCCCTCTCCAATCGAAGCTTATGTCGCCTCTGGGTCTCTCCAGCGTCTCGCTCTCCTCTCGCCTATCGGTCTCCCTGGCATCTCGCTTTCCTCTCGCCTCTCGCTCTCCCTTTCCACTCGCTATCATCTCGCCTATTGGTCTCCCTCTCCACTAGCTTTCCTCTCGCCTCTCGCTCTCCCTCTCCACTCGCTCTCCTCTCGCCTCTCGCTCTCCCGCTCCACTCGCCTTCCTCTAGCCTCTCGCTCTCCCTCTCCACTCACTCTCCTCTCGCCTATCGCTCTCCCTCTCCACTCGCTCTAGCTCCTCTCGCTCTCCCCCTCCACTCTAACTCCTCTCGGCTCTCGCTCTCCCTCTCCATTCTCGTGAGTCTAGCCTCTCGATCTCCATCCTCAGGTGAGTCCAGCATCTATTCTTCATTAAATTTCAAACTGCAAATAGCAATTACATGTTTTTCTGTTCGTTTATTTGTTGACTGGTTTGTTGTTTGTGTTCTTAATTCAGGGCTTCACTTTCGCTTGTGCATTGGTTAACATTGTTCCTGTGATTACTTTCCTACTTGCTCTTCTATTTCGGTAAGTTCGGTCTTTTGATTCTCACTTTATTATCACTTCTCTAGTTTTCGGAGGAAGAAATGTGTTTGTTGATAGGATAGTGAATTGATTTTGATTTTGTAATTTGTGGAATAGTATATATATGTCACTTTGTATCCACTCTGTATGACGATCTGAGGTTGGAACTATCACTTACGTTTATTGGTGCAGAAAGAGTCGTTACCAAATGAAGATCTAACTAAGCGATGCGTTTTATGGAAAAGGGCTCGGATGGATCGAGAGGGAAAAATTCCAGACAAGCAAACACAAGAAGTGGTGGATCGTATAGTAAGTATTTGTTGACTACCTATATTTCATTGCATTATCCTTAAATATTGATTTTTTCTTTTCAATAGGATGAAATGTTGGTCACTCATAATGTCGAAAGTGACAACACATCTACGGGTGGAGATATCCTATCACAAGCGTTGGGGAGCAAAGATCCTCCAGGAGTAGTTAGAGGATTGGGTAAGTTTATCATGCCCAGTAAATATTTTCATACACCAAGACAAGTGAAGAAGGAAGACAAAGCTACATTTGATGCGGATGAGAAGGCGAAGATGACTGCACGTATAAAAGAGTTGGAAGAAGAACTTAAAAAACAAAAAAAATCTAACCAAATGTTCAAACAAGGATGGTTCTTCAGAAGACATTAAAGAAGAAGATGGTGAACCTGTTTCCAGCAATGAGAAGGTCGAATGTGCCATCTATTCATCGTACTTAATGTGTTAATGTAGATGTTAAATATTTAATACCATAGAATTTTTTTACAGGTGAAGAAAGGATTATTGGACCAAAATAAGACTTCACGGAGAGGAAAAAAGGACGGTTCTCCAGGTGATATTGAAGAAAGTGGTGAAGCAGAAAATAAGAATGACCAGGTTAATGTGTTTCAATTCATATTCTAAGTAGTTTTTCATAAACTTCACAATAACAAATTAACCACCTAAATGAAATTTTTAATCTAGGCGAAGTCAAAATTGTTGAAGCACACGAGAAGTTCTCAATATGTTAAAGTGAAGGTTGAAAAAGAAGAGGTTTTATGTCTATCTTATAGCTCAAATTATTGGTTGTAATATGCATTGAAAATAATATATGTAATGTAAGTTCATTTATTCCCTACAGGTGGATGAACATAAACAACAGAACTCAAGCAAATCTGTCGCCCCACAGCCCATTAAGGTAGGTTTTTCACTTTAATTTAGTATATATTCTACATAATATACGTTAGTAAATATTAACAGTTACATTTCAACTTACTCATGGTAGGATGGAACTTCTTGTTTGTTGGCAATCGGATCTAAAAATAATGTCGTCGGAGCGGGGACTATATTTGACTATGATGTTAATAGTAATAATGTGAAGGTTTCACTTGACGTAGTTGTTCATGGTGATTGTTCTGTCCCAATACCAACAAAAGGAGAAGAAAATTTGTTATCTCAAGAAGTAGGCTCACACTTGCTATGGCCACGGGATCTTGTCATAATTGATAATGAAAAGGTAACATTTTCCATCCTTGTTGGTTTTTATTCTATATAAGTAATTTTTGTTCTCATGTTACACTATTTGTTAATAGGAGGAGGGAAAAAATCCAAGTAAAAGTTTAGGAGTTCTATCAATGACGCCCATTCAAAGTTCACCAGTTGCTTTACGCTGTTTAGTCCGTGAACTTGAATATATTGGATCATCAATTCAAATCACTGTACTGATGGAAGTATTCGGAATCCAACGCAAGTGCTGCATTTTGGTTGAGGTCTTACGAGATTTTTGTCACATGCGCCCAATATGCACTCCTTGTATTGATGCATATATGATGTAAGTAATCTTAATATATCATGGTTTAGTATTAAAATATATATATTCAATACTGTATAAAGTTTTATTGATATTACAGGTACTTATACAAACTAATGAAGAAATCAAATACTTTGAGTTTGTATAAGTTTCTAGATGCTGGTTCCATCTCAATCTCAACCAACAAAGAATCTCGGGCTCAATTGTTGTCCTCGAGAATGACAGGATTAGATAATCAACTTCTTATCTTCCCTTACAATTCTGGGTATGTTGTATAAAATGCATTATACTATATTTTGTGCACTATATAATTTTATTTTTTGTCATTCTTTAAATTTGTAGGAATCATTGGACTTTGATCATTATTGATCATTCAAAAAGTAGCATATTTTAGACGGACCCTTTTAAAAAATCGACTCGACCAAGATATCATCAATGTAATAGGCATGTACGTATGTTATAGCTAGCATTTCACAACTTTAACTAGTATGAATACATAAAGAAACATGTTACATTTAAAGCCATTTGTAGGTCTTTCAAGATTGTTGACCCTAAGAAGAAAAAGCTTAATTGGAAATCAATTAAGGTATGTTATTTCGTACATGACATAGTTTATCCAATAAACATGTACAAAATTGACTTAACATGTGTTTTGCATTTGATACAAACAGTGCCCTAAGCAATCCGGTGTGGTCGAATGTGGATATTATGTCATGCGATACATGCGTGAGATAATATTATCAAGAACCACATCAATTTTAGATATAGTACGTATTACAAATTCATACAAATTGAAGTTACGTATTTAGTTCTTCGAGTTTATTTGGCTTTCTTTGTTTATAGATGAAAGTTGCGCCACCTACATACTCACAAGATGACATTGACATGGTACGAATTGAGTGGGCAGAGTATGTGGGATCGCACATGTTCTTCACATAGGTTTTGTGGCAGTAACAGTTGTTGGAGTATGGAGAAAACAGAACTTTTTTTTTGTGGATGGAGTACTTATATTTTGTTACTCAATATAGAATTGAATGCATTTGCGAAATATATTTTGTGGAGTTGAAGCATGAATTAAACTGGTATGGGTATGAGAGTTAAATGTCGTCGTTTTGTTTGGAGGTATTGTAGAATTCTGGTGTGTTTGATCTGTTATATAACTCCATTACTAGTTTTATATTAATATTTATATGTTTTGTTTGGAAAAGGTTGGCATGACACATGATATTGTCTATGGTTGGGTAACATCACAAGTGATTTTTTGCAATCGAATCGGAGAAAAAACTTTCAAAATGATTGTTAGCAAAAAGGTAAAATGGGGGTGATGGAAATGTCGTAATTGTTGGATTTGTATTATGTTGATCTTCTTATTAAACTTTATAATTTTGGTTGACTCTTACTCTTCTATATTTATCTTATTTGTAGTTCGTATTTCAATATTTTGAGGACAATGTTATGTGGAAGAAGTAGGTCGGAGGAAGAAGTTTTGAAGTTGCAGTCTTTTTTGGTGCTTAAGAGGTATATATCATTTAACCTAGAATTATTTGTTTATTTCAATTAGTTTATGTTGTTAAGACCTCAGTTCAAATATTGGCTCACATTACTAGATTTAGGTAGGCTTAATTTCTTTTTATAGTTATTAGAATTATTTCCAAATAGTTATTGGCATCGATTGACACTGAATTTGTCTATGTTGTGGAAAAGTCCCTAATAGTTATTACAATCGTTTCAAAATAGTTATTGGCATTGATAGACGTTGAAAGTGTCTATGTTGTGGATAGTAAGACTTATGTGAGTATTTAAATTATACATTTGTTTTGCTCCTACTGTATTATGTTCACTTGCCCCCCCCCCTTCCTCCCCTCCTCATCCTCATTCTCGTCCTCCTCCTCCTCCTCAACGAAGCAGTTTTTCAATTAACCCTTATTCTTTCTAGTAGAGTAGTGTATAAGTTAAATTTGGAGTTTATTCATGTTATTAAGGTTAAAAAGTGAGATTATAATGTGATATAGTATATATTTATGTGGCTATATTATGATCGTATGCATAATTTTTTTGAAAGTGTTCATCGAAGCTTACTTGTATTGAGTCAAATTCTAAAATGAATGTTTTTTTTTATAAGGTTCCTGGACGATGCCATTGAAGCAAGGAAGCCCACCAACCAAGATATTTAAATAGGTGTTGTATATATATTTTTTGGTAGTATGCCAACACTTAGTTGTAAGTACTGAATTTGTAAATAATGTACCTAGAATTTGATTACTAGCTACTTTCCTTGTATTAACAATTAGAACTATATTATTATATATGAAAGTTACTTTTTATATTTGCGGACATATTTTGTGTTGAAACTGAAGGAAACACAGGTGTAATAACGTGTATCGTGGTAATGGTTTCTATGATATCTGACAAAAGTCATGGAATGTATGTAATTAAATGACTTTAAAAAAAATGTCATAGTTAATGTATTATTGACACTTTAAATGTGTCATTATTTGTTTTGCGATGACAGAAGTGTAATGTCAACGTAACTCTTTATTTGACAGAAAAAAGTCAACATTTTGATTTTTTAATGACTGTATAAAATTGTCATATAAATAGTTTCGGTGACTTAGAATAAATGTCAATATATATTTATTGTTGACTGTGACTAAAAGTCATGAAACTGTCAATGATGACTGATTTCTCATGTGTCATCTATACACTTTAAATGATGAACGATTAAATGACTAAAAAAAAAGAGTCAACAAATGTGGTAATGACTGTTTTTTAGAGTCATAGAAGCCTATTTTTGTTGTAGTGAACCTTTATTAAATTGATCGAAGATGGCTTAATTTCTCTTGGTTGGGTGTATATTTGTTGTTGTTATTATAGAAAAGAGAATTGGAGAAGTTGTATACTTTATTCAATCACTTCTCATTATAAATACCAATTTTAATTAACTGTTTAAAAATAACTCAGCTAACAGTACAAAATCAGCAACGTAACAAACTAGAATCTTGTAATAATTCAAAACAATTAAAAACATTTACTTGCAACTTGAGTTAACTAATAATATCACTCCAACATTCTCAGCAACTTTCATCACCTCCGCAAGTTCTGAGTTAGGAATTCTATGACAAGTTCCTAATTACAAGAGGCGATTATGGATCGTCTCTTGAATTCCCTCCCCCTGTCATCTTGTCCTAAAAGGATTAGAAACGACTAGAGTAAGATCACAACTATAATAGCTTGAGAATTCTTCTTGAAAGAAACATAAGAATTGTGAGAGTGTTCAAAGACACAAACAGAATGGAGTTTTAAGATTATTGTTGGGAAGAGTGAAAGTTAATGCAATTTGGTGTCATTTCCCTTTCTTTCTTCTCTAATTTGCATTCCCATTCAGTGGAGAAAGCTTGATGATCAGGTCATTATTGGTATTTTCCACTAAATTCAAATTTTGTTTTTTTTATAGATGGCAAGAAAGGCAGCTTCTTGGAAATTAAGGAAGGCCAACTCAAACTTGTTCCCCAAGTTCTCCAAATGGTAAACTGTTGTGGGAGATTTCTCAAAAGGGATAAACTATAAAGTTGGATGTGGCCCATCACATGGGACCTGTCCTTTTCTCTAATCAAATCACTTCCTTTTCCTTTTAATTCGACCCATTGCAAGGATTAAATATATATCAAACTATTTACAAATATAGAAAAATTTAACTCTTTATCAATTTGAAAACAACTATTTATTTGTGGTATTTATAAAGTTAAAAAAGTACTCGATTGATTGAATTACAAGTTTATGTCTAATTTATCTTAATTTGTAGTATTTTAAAAAGCTTTCATGCAGTTAATTTAGCATTAAATAAATCTATAACATACTTATCTAAAGTTTGATAAAATAAATTTGGCTAATTTACATATACTTCGTCTGTTTAAGTTAGAGGTTAGATTCCATATATTAAGAAATTGATAATTTTAATTAAGTAGTAAAAAAAAAAACTGACAAGAAATAACTTTAATTAAATGATTATGATTAAGCAAAAATTAGTTAATTCAACAAAAAGAAACTTTTATGATAAGAAACTTCATTGGAAGAAACCAAGCACTTTAGACCAACTACTTGATTTTAAAGTTTTAGTTTTTTTTGAAAATTAAACCAATAAACATTCCTTCCATCTCTTTATTTTTTCTCCTTTTTTTATTTACTTTTTACCCATGTTTTCAAAAATCAAACTAATTTTGAAAACTAGAAAAAAGAAACAAAAAGTTTGTTTTAACCTTCCCTAATTTGTATTTATTTAGTCTCTAACTTTCAAAAGTATCTTATAAGTTTCTCTAATAGATCTCTAATTTTCAATTTTATATCTACTAAATCTTGATAAACTTACAAGTTCTAACAAATAACTTATTTATTAGCTATACATTTAAATTTATGTCTAAATAAACCATAAACGTACAATTTTGGGTCACATAATTCAAGAACGGAATTTGTAATTTAACCATCATTTTTCTTATTCTAGATGTGAGAATAAGAATTCCAACATAATATAATCCATAGTATAAAGTTTTCGTCAAATTTTTATCGATATTTTCATGTTTCCAATGTCACTCATGTAAATATAACATAAATAATGAATATATTAACTTGTTTAAAAATCATAAAATACCATGGGTCTTGTGAATGACAACAACTGCGATGAATTTGGGCATGGAACTTTCGTTAACTTGCAAGCAAGATCGGTGGCTTTGGTGAAGGAGTTTGCTACTTGTTTAAAGATAAGATAAATTGTGGGTTTCACATAAATTTGTGAGTGAAATCTGGTGGGATTGTACCAAAAAAATCTCTATATTTTAGAGAAGATGAAGAAGGCAAAGATAATGAAGTATAAATGAGGATTTGTAGAGAGGATGAAGATGAAGAGAAGTAAAGAGTCGTGGAGAGAGAAGGATAATGTAGAAAATAAGAAGTGAAGAACTTCTAAACCTATTTTTTAAAAGTATGTGATTAAAATAGTCTTATGGAAACTTAGGGATGAAATGCACCTATTCTTAAAAAATTTGGAGACTAAAAAGAAACTTTTCCCTATAAAAAACAACCACTTCCACCATACTATTAAATTTATTCATGTTTTCATGGATTCAATATCTACATAAGAAATAAATCAAATTTTCCATTATATCATACAAAAATCCACTAAACATAAAATATCAACAAAACTTATTTGCTAAATTAAATTTATTTTTTGAATTTTATGTTTTTATAATTTTTCAAAAATATCAATCGATATCCACCTTTTAATCGAATATTTCCACGAAGGTCGAAATTTTAAACCTGACCCCACAAACAACTCCTGTAGCTCTTTATTATTTTCCATTCGTCATCCAATCAAGTGAGGCACAGTCAATACCACCAAATAGGCAGTGGGTCATGTTTATTGTACGAAAAAGAAGCAATAGTAAAAAGAACTTCGACTCCCAAAAGTGATCAAAATTTCTAGGAAATTTAATAAAAAACTTGTAGGAGAATCACTGAAACTTCTCTCTCTAAATTCTAGAATAATCCATACAATATAAAAAGGAAACTGCAAGACTGAATCAGTCCAAGGAAACCACTAGAGAGTATTGAGCAAATCATTTTTGTTTCCCAATGGCAGCAAATACTCCACATGAAACCTCCCTAGATATGAATGAACTCTATTCCTTCATCACTGCAATCACAAAGAGAAATCCTGGAATAAGCAGTTGTACCTGGGGAGCATCAGATTGCCTGCCAATTTACATCAAAATGCAGAGGCCCTCTTCTTCACCAGTCAACAGCCCTCCTCAGCTTGGGAAGATCTTTCTTAGTCTAACTTTTCAGGCCATTTTAGCCTTGTTTTTCAGCTTATCTTCTTCATCTCCTCCATTTCCTACAGTTCTTTTTGGGGCTGTTATGTTGATTGGCTTTGCAGTTTCATTTGCTGGAGTTCTCCTTCAAAATGCATTCCCAAAAATTGCACTTCTGTTAGAAAAGTTAGGTGCTCTATTTGCTGCAATTGGTATCTGCATCATAGCAAGTCTTCTAGTCCATCCAAACCTTGCTTGGATATGTTGGTTGGCATGTGGCTTCTTCCTGCTAGCCTTCATTATATCATTCAAGTGAATTTGACAGAATGTGTATCCCAATTGTCCAAGTGTACAGAGGATGCACTTCTGTAGAATCCATGCCCATGTGTTTTGATCTCTTTTACCGTCTCTGATTCTTGACCTGGTGTGGTTCATCACCAAGACAACATCAGCTCCAATTTACCTGAAAAATCATGTTATTCTACAACTTAAAATGACATGATAACTCTGCCTGTGTCATGCATTAAGCATCATTTCTTCTACGCAGCCGGTCCCAAGCCCGGACAAAGGAGGAGGGTAGTGTCATCAGACCATTGGATCTTGAGCTTGTTCTAAAAGACAGAGGCTTAAAGTATAGGTGGCCATATTTTCATCAAAGTAGAGTAGTACTAAAGATGGCAGCATCAAGAAAGATGGCTCTCTCATTGGTGCAGACTGAGACAGAGAACCACATATTGCTGAAGCTTAGTCATCCTAAGATATAAATTAAAATCTTGTCGAAGAAAAAAAAAAGGTTTACATATGTTTGAGTTGTGCAATTAATAGTGGAATGGGCATGTTATGTTGTAATATTGTTAGAAAAAATATCTATAAACTATGCTGTTATTCATACAACCTGGGTGACGCACAAACATAAGAACTACAACAAAGACAATAATAAATCAAGGTTTACAAGAACACCCGTCCATAACAAGAAAGAAACTCTCAGAGGTTGCAAAGAGAAGAAGTGTTCACTTGAAACGTGCAGACTGCAAGTGAGAAAACAGATTGGCAAATAAAAGGAGAATTTCATTATTTCCTCACCAGTTCTACCTCAGCCATTTCATGCAAATAACAGA
Source organism: Citrullus mucosospermus (assembly GCA_030954485.1). Taxonomy (NCBI): domain Eukaryota; kingdom Viridiplantae; phylum Streptophyta; class Magnoliopsida; order Cucurbitales; family Cucurbitaceae; genus Citrullus; species Citrullus mucosospermus. The sequence continues at coordinate 7,907,307 of CM062055.1, read as the reverse complement.
GGCAACAAAGAAAAGGAAAGGAAAGACTTTAATATCGCACAATGCTCGTATGGTCTGAGATACAAGTTCCCTGCAGACCATGAATTTTAGTGCTACCGGTATTGCTTGCTTACTTTCCCTAAATTATTTGAAAAGATCCAAATGGATAGTCGTCAACTTACCCAATCAAGCTATATATAATAAAAATATAAAGAAAGAAACAGGTAATTCGAAAGACAAGAAAAATGGATATGATAATTTCACCTCCAAACTGAAACACCAATAATATATATAATATGATGGAAAACAGCAAAACAGCAAAGCAATCAGAGAACTTTGAAGACCATAATGATATAAGTTCCACATCAGTTTCAGATAACAAAGTTTTCACTTGAAACGTGCAGACTGCAAGTGAGAAAACAGATTGGCCTAGCTTCTCTTACAACAAGTTAACCAATTCAATACAAAATGCTACTCCTATTATAGAGCAGACCCTCTTGTCGAGGTTCAAATCATATCTGCATCGATTCACTTATCCCCAAAGAATACCAAAGCCACATTTTCCCTTCAATTCAAATTCAGGAGATATAGCAACAAAATGCAATGTCAAAAAACATCAGGCCAACAGCAATCAGAGAACTTTGAAGGCATTGCACAATATGAGTTAGGCACATCATAGATTCACCTCAAAAATACCTCATCATTTTGAATGGCCATTTTTACATTCTTTAGAGTCAAGTTGAGACAACCCCATGAAAAGAGAACAGAACATTTTGAAAATTCACATTTTGAAGACGACCTTATGATTGTTTCTTTGGCCAAACAGGGTTTGAGCTGGAGAAAATCTTCCCCCAGAACCATAGATGTAAAAGCCAAAATGAATGTAGCACCACAAGTATACCCTTTTCTCGATTTTCCTTGCAACTAAACTCGGAGAAGCAAGGGGCTATTTGGTGCATCAATCATGCAGGGGAAGGAAATCTAGAATGGAAAATCAAATGCTTACGCTAATTGGTAAGTAATGCGCCGGTTACCAGAGAATCGATTTAAGGAAATGATCTCCAGATTAGCCAATGGACGAAGCTGCACTTTAGGTTTTGCTGATTGTGAACCGACTTATCGGCTTTATACAAGTTTGAGGGATTAGGGTTTTATCCTCGATTCCTTGTTTATTCGGGATAAAATAAAGATAGAAATAGCAAAAAGTTTTATTAAAATTAGGCTTGTAGCACATATTTTAGGATTTTACAAAAATGGCAAAATTCTTAAGTCTAGTCCAATTTCGATGATGGATTAAATAGAAAAAATCAAAAATACATATTTAAATCACCTTACGCTCTCTTCTTCTTCGCGTAACTTAGGGTTTGATTTCTTCTCCTCTTTCACGGCAGTTTCTTCCTTCTTCACAACAGTTTCTTCCTTCTTCAACGTTGATTTGTTACTCCTTCGACACCAATTTCTTGGCTTCTTCTAACTTTTTCAACTCAATTTCTTCTTCTCCCACCTATTTTGATTTCCTCAAAAAAAATACCCACTGGCCACTCGAAAATCGTGAATGAGAGAAGGTGAGGACAAAATTAAAGCAAAAAAGAAAATCGAAATCAAACCTAAATACAGAAGAAATCAAGAATATGGCTTCAAGAAATCTTCAACTAACCAAATCAAAATTGTGCGCAATCTTGAACTTCAAATCTTGGAGAATATCGAAGAACCGGGGATATTCTAGGGTTGAATATTGATGAAGATGTTGCAGAGAAACTAACAACTTGTCGAAGAAAGAAAACTAGTTGAAGCTGATTTTACTCGTTTGAAGGGATTAGGGTATTTTTGGAATATGAAAGAATCAAATAAAATGATTTTTATCTATATATATTATTTTAGACAAATTTTAACAATGCAATATTTTAAAAATTGATGACATGAATGCTAATATATAATCAAAATTTGCTACACAATGCAATTCCATGTAAAATAATAGCTAGTGGCATAGATAATTTTGGGGTAAAAAGAGGTGAAATGTAGATTGGATAGGTTCATAGATAATTGGATTAGAAAATAGACTCATGCTTAGGCTAGCATTTTGCTAAATGGTATCATGCCCTTTTCCAATTTGACTCCTAACACAAAACCAGAGAACAAAAGAAGTAAAAAATGACAGAAATGAAAACGACCTTAGCTTAGGAGGGTTGAAGGTGACCAAGAATTAGGGATGTCTCCAGTCAAACTCTAGGCTCATTCAGGGAAAGACAAGTCTTGGGACCAAGCTCAAAAAGTGGTCTTGGTGAGATTAACCCTCAAAAAGTGGACCAAGACAAGTTTTGTAATTAATCTTAGGGTTTAGGGTTTCAGGGTTTAGGGTTTAGGGTTCATGTACGATGAGCATGGGGATGGCCCAAGCAAGCTCCATTCCTTTTTGTGTGAGGTAAAAGGAAAAGACTTTCACCCTATATTAACTCCATATAAAATACATTATATATTATTACTTGAAGAAAGTAACTTCATTCTCACCCTCCAAATTCATGGCTTAATGTACTCTTTCACCCTTTAATTTAAGTATCCAAGTGTGTGTGACAAAGCATTGCATCGGCATGGAGAACTCTCTCTTTTGTAGATTATCATTTCTCCCTAAACCTACAAATTTACCATTAAATGCATAGAAAGCTTTGGTGTATTACATTGTTTGGATTTTGCCACCATTGGCAAATATGGTATATAAAGTTAATATTTAAATTTTCAATTTAATTGAAACAAGCATATAGCATTATTTGTAGATGTGTGTATATATATATTTTGAAAAATTTTGGTTGAAATCTCGAAATTTTGATTGGGGGAGAATTTTGTTTTTCCCCCAATTTCATATTGAAATGTCAAACTTCCATTGAAATTTCGAGTTTTATTTATTTATTTAGTAATTAGCTATGCTAGTTTGATAGAATTTTTTTCTCTTTTACCATAAAAAATTCTTATTTATATTTAACTTCATTCAAAACTTTCTTTTTCATTGAATTTTTATATCATTTCACATCCAAAATTGAATTAATGTGAGTTTGTTTATTTTACCATTCAAAGTGTTCATTTTCAAGAAATCAAAATTGAAAAAAATAACATATTTATTTTTAACTTCATTCAAATCTTTTCCATTGAATTTTCACACCATTTCACTCCAAACTTAAATTAATGTGAGTTTTGCTTTTCTTACTAAGTTTTCATGAAAAAAAAAAAGAAAAAAAACCTTTGAATAAATAAAATAAAAATCCATAATTTATCCTATAAATACCTCTACCAAATCATTTCTTCCACACCCTTCAAAATCTCAAATTGTCTAGTATTCCTCTATTTTCTCTCAAACTCTATCTACAAGTTTGATTTTTTTTTTTTCTTTTTTGCATTATGTGGTGTAATGTTTTCTGTATTCCTTTTATGTTTATGTTGTGATTTTTATATTCTTATTATGTTATGTAGTTTAATGGTATGATTTTTTATTTTTGTATCCACTTTGTTTTATAGTAAATGACTTATAATTATTTTGTACACAAATATTTTATGTATTTTAATTTTGTAATTAATTATTGATATTATTTTGTAATTATTTTTTTATTTTTTTTTTAAAATGTTTGCTCTCGTATCAACATTTACATAGATATTTTACAATATACATCTAAATATTGTCTTATTTTATAAAAATGATGATTAAAAATAGACAATTATAGACTAATTTAGCAACAATCAAAAGTTTCATTAACTAGTTATAACAATTTTCTTTGTGCGTTACCTATAAATTCGATTCAAAATAACATTTTTTACCTTAGAATGAATCATGAAAGTTATTTAAACTAAAAAAATTATGGAATTGATATGGTAGTTGACATATAAAAAAATTTGTGCTTTATATTATTTGCACAACTATATAAAAGATTAAGATCACTCCTACCATTTATTTCATCTCAAAACATATTGTTAAAATTGTGTACATAATTATTTTTTACACACAAATTGCAACATAAATTTAGGTAAATGATATCATAAATAATGTCATATAGGACTTCTAAGTGTTATACTTTAACCATCACATCAATTTTCATTTTAAAAGAAGTATCTAATAATTCTTTTTTCGAACAAATTTCAATATTCAAAAGTAAAAATGCAATTTTTCAAGTCTAAGCATATAATTAAAACTACTCCAAAATTGAAAAAATATTTTGTATAATTTAACCAACCTAATAGTTATAGGTAAGAAGTAAGTTTTTTTTATTTCAACCAAAAAAAAAGGCATTTCTTTTTCTTTCCTTCTGTTTTTTTAGGTTAATTATAACATAGTACATTGTCTCAGTGGGCGAAACAGGAGATGGAATAATGGTAAGTAGGGCAAATAAATAAATAATGATTGAATACTTTGGAATGATTGAAATGACTCGTATTGAACCACACGAACCTTTACTTGAACAATTTCAACTCCCATTATCATCTAACATACACCATTCTCTTTCTTTTCAATTCTAATTTAGGCAACATTTATCAATTTATAATGAAAATTAGAATATTCATAATGAAATTTAATTGATCAATAAATTGTAATAGGCTTGAATCGCAAACATAATTGAATTATCTTTGATCACGTTTACTCAGATTATGAATTTGTCCCATTTTATTGTTACAATTGTCGTTATTGCTTGGTCCAACATGATTTTAATACTCTTATTGCTTGGTCCAACATGATTTTCATACTTTTACAGTAACAGTAGTATTAATAATGGTAATGGTAGTAGGTTCCACATAATTTTTATCTACAATCAAATTGAAAACCTTCAATTTCTCAATTAGATTATGCAATTTGATTACAAATTTGGAAGCAGACCCCACAATTCATTACGATGGCAGAATACAGGTAAACAACAACAAACTTGATCAATTTGGCCCTACATTTTACTTTAGCATTGATGGATCACATTTTAGTTGGGGTAAGCGTGGTCTTAGTCAATGACATTTAATTTTGTACAATTGAAAAAAAAAAAATTGTTCTCTCTATTTTATTAGGACAAACTTAAATTTTATCTTTTTTAGTTCATTGTAAAGGGTGGGTATATATATAGTAGAAAGAGAGAGGAAAAAAAATGTTCAACTCAAATAACAACATCCAATCAAGGAGACCAATTGAAGCTCAAATTCCAACAGAGACCCAAGTAGAATCCAAATATATGTTTAAATCCAAATACAAGAATTTATATTCACATTTGAGCAAGGAAGATAATCTAACACAATCTCACTACAAGTGGAAAGACACCAGCACAACCTAAAACATATCTATTTGACAACAACAATGGAATACCATGGGTCAATGTGCAATGTGCAGTTACCTTGGATTATCTCCTAACATGTTTCTCTTTTTGAATCCAAAGGCCATGAAAATTTTAACCACAAAGGACCCTAGAATGTGGAAGACTATGGGTAAAAGAATACAATGATACTAAAATAAGTAAAGATAAAAGTGACAAAATAATAAGAATAATACACACAAAAACTTTGCATCTGGCCACCTTCACAACCGTAGGTTTCGAGACATTGGCAGCATTTTAACTTATGGATACAGAAGTACCTTTAGCCCAACACTTGAGTGTTCTTTCAGATGCTTTAGTAATCTGGTGCCCGAAAAGAAAAAAAGTTGTAAGATTAGAAGCAAACATCATAGAATCAAACATTCTTCAGTTGAGCAAGTGGTTGCTGTTGTACATAATCATGAAGCAATTCAATTTGATTCACAAGAAAGAGTACCTGCCTCTTGGACCGCTTTCTTGTGAAGACTCAATAAAAGTTTTATCAGACATTATTGAGCCAGTATATTTACATCATTCTTTGGAGCTGACCGTTCCTTCTCATCGTAGTCTCCTCTGTCACATGTGACTACAGATGCACCCTCTCTTACATTTTTCAATTTCTCAATCAAAACTTTGTTATCATTTGTCAAAATGGATAGCTGCACAAGCAAATAGAGTTTGGACGATATGACTTTTCTGGAGTTCTTGAGAATTATTCATCTATTAGACTACCTATATATATAAATCTACGTACAGAAAAATCAGAAGGTTTTTAAAATATGTGCTTCCTGTATGTAGAAAAAATTATTCTAACCAAAACTAAAGTACTTAAGCTAATTTTATCTGTTCATCAGGACCAAGCTTTAATATCATGATAAATAAAAAATTGCATCCAAGTGATTTAAGTTAATGAAATGCAGGGTAGCAACAGTTTTATCAAAAGAGATCACTGGAGTCAAAGTGTTGCAATGGAAAATTAACAATGTGTACAATCTGTTCATTCTTCAGCCTTAGACAGATGAAACAGTTTGGTCATAGCAACATTCAAAAGAGAACTCAAAAAATTCAAGCAAGTGTTTAGTAGATCATAATGATGAGCCCAGCCAACTGAGAATCCTTAGGTAGTCAAATTTAAAAAGATCAAGTGATTTTGTAAAGCAATACCTGGCGCTGAATCCGATCCCTTTCAACAGCTAGTTGGAGCACCATGTCCATGATAAACTTAGAACTCAAGTTAATTTCGTTCGCATTCGTATACTTTTCACCATTGGTTTGATCCAATGCTTTCTCTAAGAACTCCACTCGAGCTTTGAGGGAAGTAAGTTCTTTATTGAGTTCGAAGTTGGTTTCAGACAAGATAATGCAATGCTCCTCTGCACTATCAGTCTTACTTTCAGCTTTAGAAACTTTGGATTTAAGATCCTCAATGAGAGTTTCCATGTCCCATATTGCAGAATATAACATGTTTTGTTGCTCCTGACTTGCTTCTGATGATGATTTTGCATGCTTCAATTGAATCTCTAGTTCCCTCAACTGCTTTTCAAGTGAACCAACTTTTTTCTCTTTGTTGCTTGCACTATCTTTAAGAAAACTCACCTCTTCAGTAAGTTCCAAGTTCGTCTCTTGCAGCTGTGTAAGCTTGGCTTCAACACTCTCTGCTCTATTTTCTGACATGCAGATGCTTTCTTTCAGTGACTCAACAAGATTTTCCATTTCAATAAGCTGATCTTGACTTGCTTCATTTTCGTCATATGCACTTTTCAGATCAAGCCTAGATTCTTTAAGCTGTTCCTCAAGAGACTTCACTTCTTCCCTCAATTTATCTAGTTCAGCATTCTTGGCAATTAGTAGTTCAGCATTCCTTTCCTCAAGCTTCTGTATGGCCAATTCTTTTGTTTTAAGCTGCTCCGTCCAATCATGACATTTAGTTTTGATCTCGTTTTCACGCTGAAATGAACCATGCAGATTGAATTGGACGACCTGGAGGCGGCCAACTAATTCCTTTGAAATCCCCATAAGAATCTCAACACCGTTGTCTGCCTCTAAAAACCTACCCCAAACAACTTCTGCAGCTTCTTCCATTCTCAAAGCAACTTGTTCGGTATAGTGTAGCTTCATTCTGAGCTCTTCTTCCCGTTGCTTTGATTCAGACAACTTCTTCTCGAGATCCAGCTCCCTTGCAAGTGATTTTTCTAGCATCCTTAGAATATGCCTTTGTTGTTCAGTCATTGTATTTGATTTCCCATTTATGTTGAGAACTTGATCATTTCGTGACGACATCACAGGATCCTCCAATCTCCCTGTCACAAAGGCAGAGTAATCAGAATTACAAAATAGTTAATTCATCATCATCTAAGTTCAATATTAACTGAACAAAAAAAAAAAAAAAAAAAAACACGAACAATTTCCACTGCTTAAAACAATTCTCTGCAATTTGGTCAACTGCATCTTCACTTCTAAAATCTGCTGTTGGGATTGAACTAGTGATTTTTCGGAATCAATCAACTTTTCTTCTACCACATTGAACACCTCACTTGAGTGTCTGCAAGAAGATACCATTCCACGGGCATCGACTATTTCTGCTTCGAGTGTATCCATGAAACTGTCCAGCTCTCTTACCTCAGAGTCCAAAAATCCAGACAAAACATCAAATGCCAACACCTTCCCAAACGAATCATCGGGGATATAATCATTCTCCAAGTCCAAAGCCTCAAAATCATTCTCCTGAGCCAGAAGGCACATCAAAAGCACATGAAGATTCATCAACTTCTCCGAGGAAAACGCCAAGTCCAATTCTAATTTTGTCAGAGTTTTTATAGTATTCTCCATTTCTTGCATTTCAAGTCTTTGAGATTCTTTATTGCAAGCATTCTCATCCATCATCCCCAAGCTCAATCTTACTAAAACCTGGTAAATTGGAAAGCATCACAAATAGTACTCTTATAACCATAAACTCCATACTCTTAGTTAGTTAGCCATTTTAAGACCTGCAGTTCCAGAAACGATGCCAAAACACGAAAGTCATGGCAACCAAGACTGAAAACCTAATTCAGGAACTAAAATCTCATTCAAAACAACCAAGTAGCATAAGAGAACCAATCCAATGGAACCAAAAGAAGCACTGCATTGAGAACAAAATCCATCCAATACAAAATTACTCCCAAATCGATTCAGAAACCAGAATTTTCGGGAAAAAAAAAGTAGCTTACCTTGAAGAAAAAGAAAATTCTGGATGCGTCGGGTTTGTCTGTCGGTAAGACAAAAAGGAACGAAGACTTCAGCAGAGCTTAACGACCACCGGCTTCCATTTCAGCCGTAAGAATCAACCATTGGCGAGTCAAAATCGCTAACGTGAGCCGGGAGAGTATTATACATCAGGATTCAGCCAGGCGTAAAGGAACTGATCAAGGATCGGCTGTCGATTGCAGCCTTGGGGGGCGCACGATAGCTTGATTTACTGTAGAAAGGCGAATGATTGAGAGCCATAAAGATGAACACGTGAAGCCAAAGCTAAAGGCTGAGTTACTTTCTTTGTGGCTTCCGTGAAAATACAAATGTTGGTTCAAGAGGACGAATAATATATGGTAGGTCAAAGTTTGACCTTTTAGGTAAAAATAATTAGGACTTTAAATCTCCACTGGATCGTATCAAGTTTATCAATTTTATAAACAAGTGCATAGTTGACAAACATCGGTTGAGTGTATCAAGCTGAGGGCATTTATAACATTTTACATCTTTTATATCTGGACTGAGTTTCGTTTTTTATATTTTTGCAAACAAAAACATGTGGGCAATGTGCCCTTTTAATTATTTTAGGGGTCATTTGGTTCAAGGTTTTAAATATGCTGGGAATAAATGATACCTGGGAATAGGATGTGTCAGAATAAGATGTTTGGAATCAAAGATAGTTGTGTTTGGTTGTGCAGGAAATGTTATCAACGGGCTCTCTCTTGCTCTCTCTAACTCTATCTCTCTTGCTCTTGCTCTCTCTCGCTCTCCCTGGTGCGTCACTACCAAATTTATACAAATATATATATATATATATATATATATATATATATATATATATATATATATATATATATATATATTTGTAAATGAGGATGAAGAAGAGGGGAAGTAAAGATAGAAAATAGTGAGAGCGAGATAGATACCTAGGAACGAATGTAAAACCCTTGATTCTCAATGAGTTTGGAATGCCCCCACTTGTGTTAATTAAAGTATGCTTGGGAAATATATTTTCCAAGGTAAATAAAGAAAACCCACCAACCAAACATGTGATTTGTAAGCCTATGCCCATTCCCACCCTCTATACCCACCAACCAAACGACCCCTTAGATTTAAGGTCAATCTGAACATAATTTAATTGGTTAAGATGTAATACCCTTAGATAGAAAAAAGATATTTAACTTTGGAGATCGTGTTTAATAAGTTTATGAACCACAATATGAAGTGTTTGTTAAATCTTCAAATTTCCTATTTTCTATTTGAAATTTTATAAAGGTAAGATTATCAATTCCATCTCTAAATTTTGAACTATGTGTATATTTAATCCATAAACTTTTCCAAATCCACACATAATGAAGTGAATGTTTTTGCAACGATGGAAAATGAAATGGACGCAGGGGACTGAGACAAGAAAGTCATCCATCACCCTAGCTACGTCTCGGGGACATCTTTACTTCTCTCTCATCTCTATCTTCTTTTAGGTCTTCTTGTCCCTCCCCTCTCTCATTCAAACATTTTTCTCTTCAACTGCAAACCAAAATATTTTACTTTTTCTTACTCTCACCTCTATCTTCTACTTTTTCTTCACCACTCCTCTCCTACTTCTCGTTAATCTTTCCTCTCTCACCCACCATGGTTTCACCACCCACAACTCAAAATGTTAACATATCCAACATGTAGATCTCAAAAAGTTAAACAAAATGAATTTTTTTTTTTTTTTAATTCATAAATTAAATGGTAAGATTTTGAAGGGACAAAATAGATATTTGCCTAAATTTCAGACACCAAACTAGCATTTACTCCACACTTATTTTACTATCATAAATAATGGAATCTTGGTATAGTAATAATGACCAAATCCATACTATAAAAACACAAATCTTTGAAATAAAGAAACATTAGATTAAAACAAAATGGGAGGAAGAAATTGACAATAATGAACAATATTTAAAAATTTTATGTTTTGATGTGACAGCAACTATCATCCATACAATAATACAACTGTCATTTATTTAAATTACAAGATATAATGTATTAATTTGTAACCAAGGGGAATATAGAGAATTGTTTGTGTATGTTTTTCTTTCTCTCTCTTATCATTTTATTTTTATTGGGTTTTCAACATCATTCATTCAATTTATTTATTTTTTAAATAAACCTATCAATTATTAAGGACTAGGGTAGGGTATGAATTTTGATTTAGTGGTAGAAAAATCTCTATGTAATAATATTGTTTCACCAACTTTTTGGATTGGAGAGGGTGCAATTTGACCTGTCACAGCAGAAAGGTTTAGATATAGTGCTGGATATTAATTTTTGTATTGTAATGGACAAACATATAATAATATATTCATGAACTTTACTCAATGGGTCTAAATTATTATTATTATTTTTTTTTTTTATAGTTTGGATAATCAATCCAATTTATAAACGCTAAGTTTATTACTACAACTTTTGCATATATTATTTTAGATTAAAATATTATTTTGGTTTATATACTTTGTAGTTTGTTCAAAATTAGTTTATGTATTTTTAATTATCTAATTTTAATCCTTATACTTTCAATAAATATTAAGTTTACTTCCTAATGCTAGTTTATTGTTGTTTTTTTAAAAAAAAAAAAATTGGACAATTAAAAGTACATAAACTAAAATTGAACAAATTACAAAGTATGATTTTTTTTTTTTTGATATCCGTGAGTGTCTAGGTCAGTTTACGCGCACCTCGACTAATCTCACGGGAAAACTCGCCTGATCCTACAACATTTGGATGTCAAGAAAACTCGTAGGATATTAAATCCTAGACTAATGACCACAATGGATTGAATCCATGATCTCAGGATATTAAATCTTAGACTAGTGGTCACCATGGATTGAACTTATAACCTCTTAGTCATTTATTGAAACTATGTCTCTTTTTTTTTTTTTTTACCCAAAGTATGGAAATTAAATAGTATTTTAACATTTTTTTTTTACCATCAATAGTGTCGGTGCCAACAATCTAAAAACATTAACTTTACTATTATTGATGGCCATAAAACGTCAACTTATATATATTTATTGACAATTTTTAACCATCAACGATGTTAAATCTAACATTTTTAACTGTTAATTTTATTTTTAAACGGACAACACTTTATTATTTCACTAATTTTGTGACGATCAACACATGTTGATATTGACATTTTTCTTACCATCAAGCGTAATACAAATCCATCAACAATGTCATGTTATTGATGCTCTTGTAACTGTTGACTATGACATCAACAAATTTTTTTAGTGGCATTTTTAGCCACCAACTACTATAATAATGCTATCCGCGTTGTTTTGCCTGTTGCCTATACACATTTGGAACCTCAAGTTTGTACTTACTCAATAATTGGCTATCATCTTTTTCTTACTCTTTAATATTTTTCTACATATTCTTAAGAAGGAAATAAAAACGTACTAAAATTTCAGATTTTACCCTTCAAACAAAACATAAAAATGTTATGAAATAAAGTCGGTTTTTAGTTCAACCCTCGTGATAAATGATTTTTGAACCGTTAGTTGAATAACGAAAAATGATGTAGATATTAGGTTATTGATTGTATATGGGTGAATTGGTACATTTAGTAATTTAATATATTTTTTCGTGAGGTAGCTTATTTGAGATAATTGTATAAAAACCTAAAAAATAAGTCCAAAATAGTTTTTGCCTCACTTTTTTAAATTTAATATCAGTCTGTCCATACTTAAATCATCATCAACCAAAATTACAAAATTGCCCTTAATTTTCTTTTTCCCTCTCCCTCTTCTAAATTTCATTTCTCCCATTACCCCAACCATTCTTCATTTTCTACTTTCTTCATTTACGGACCCTTGGAAACGTTGCAATGAGGATTTGAGTTGTAGATGCGTCGTTGTGGGCCATCAAAACGTTGTAGTGGGTTTAGGATTTTTCGCTCGTAACTCAATTATAAAAAAAGGGTATAATTTATTTTAAGCCCAAAGTTTGGGTCATCCCTACGACAAACTTTTTTTTTTCTTTTTTTTTTGGAAGTTTTAGATATTTAACTTTAGTTCACAAGTGAAATTTCACAAATATACTAAAATTGTAATATATTTTATATCTAAATTTTGTCCTAATTTTTGGACAAATATAACCTCAATACTTATTCTCTTATTAAAGTTTTGAATTTCTACATTTAATATTAATTAAAAAATCAACCAGAAATTCAATTAAATATTTAAAAATTTTGTATTATCGATTAATATTGTATATCTTGTAATTAATGTGGGATATTATTTAATGAATATTATTTTATTCTCACTTATATGATATTTATCCCTTCGACTTAGAATATTTTTTATGTTAAGTTTTTTTTGCATTTTGGATTATATTATTTAAGGAATATTATTTTATTCTTTCACTTATATGGTATTTATGTATATATACAATGTATATTTCAAATATATACAATGTTATTTCAAATATGTATGAGGTTTATTTCAAATGTATTTAGAACAAATACAAATTTAAGGTTTTATATAATATATATCTCATATATTAATGTTAGTCTCGTTTCTATTTAGATATATATTCCACAGATTTTGTTATATATACACATATATATTATACCAAGATAGATGATATTTTCCAATTATTTGAAATATATCCATATAAATTTGAAATTAAAAACAAAATGTATAAATAAATCTCATATATACTATGTATTATAACCTACATGACTTTTATGTGTGAGTTATTAATGATTGTTAGAAGTGTGAATATGATTTTTTTTTCTTTCCATATGTGTCTTTTCTTATTTCTATTTTTTTTTCCTTATTATTATTTTCAAAATGTTTGAAATTCTATTTTTTTTTTCATATGAATATGGAAAAAATCATTTAAGGCGTGTAAATACGATTTTTTTTTTCCATATGTGGCTTTTCTTATTTCTATTTTTTCTTATTATTATTTTTCAAAATCTTTGAAATTCGTGGAGGGTGATATAGACATTTGAGCTAGATTTTTGTGTAATATTTTTATCTCATTAAGTTATTTATGAAAAAAAAAAAGGAGTTTAAGACAATTTTGTAATTAAACTTGTATAATTAGGTTATAGGTGTAGAAAACCTTTTTTTTTTTTTTTTTTTTGTATGAATAGTCAATTTTAGAACATCCAAATGAAATCTAACCCATATTTTAAAAAATATGTTTTTTAACCTTCTACTTCCATCACACAATATTGAATCACCAAAATAGAATATTGTGTATCCGATCTCACGCTGGCTCCTTTGAGTTTAGGATTTTTTACTCTCAACTCTATCTATTTTCTCTCATTCTCGCTCCTTTGACTTTAAGTTCTTTTTGGCTCTCACTTTCTCTATTTACTCTCGATCTTTGCTCTATAGTACTAAGAGCAAGAGTCGAAAGCCTAACAAACGTACGCAATAAAATAGTTTCAATAATTTTGGGCAACGATCATGAAGCAAAACTATTAAAAAAAATATAAAAACTTTGAAATTTAAAAAGTGGGTCAAACTCCATTTCTAGCCCAAAATTTGAGTGATCGGTACAATTATCTCAAAATTTTCTTCTGCTCAATGGCGGTTCGTTTCGATATTCCATAAACCGATCGAAACGCCCGAATCAGTCCAATGTAGAAGCCATCAACAGCCACCTGCGGAAGACTGGGACACCGAAGATCTCAAACTTTCCGAGCATCTATGGGACTCAAGTAACCTGAACATGCCGTCCAAGTTTTTAAACCCACAAGTATAAATCGTGGATAGCGCTTGATTTACTGCTCGGTTGATTGCACAATCCTATGATCCCCGACATTGCTACCCAAATCATTAGATTTCAGAGCCCAGGAAGACTATTTGCGTCATGGATCCTTTTATGTTTGAAGAAATACCTCAATACAGCAAAGTTTACTGTAATGCAGAGGAGCGACTATGCAGGTAATGAAGAAGTTGTTCGAAATAGTAACTAGTTATTGATATCACATATTGGCTCGTCTATTCTCCCTACAAATAGTGGCTTGATTAACCTGGAAAGAGAATTTTGTGTGCCTAATATTGCAAGAAAGTTACTGTATCAAGAGTTGCTCGTGATAATAACATATTTGTGGAGTTTCATACGGTTTATGTTCTCTTTTTTTTAGTTTGTGATGTCAATATTTAGTCGGCTTCTGGAGCTTCTTGCCATTTCCAGTTTTTTAATATCCATATGTGGGCCAATTTATGCTCACCTCGACTAATCTCACGAGACAACTCGTCCGACCCTACAACATTTGGGTGTCAAGAAAACTTGTAAGATATTAAATCTAGGTAAGTGGATACCATAAATTGAACCCATGACCTCTTTTAGCCATATATTGAAACTATGTTTACTCTTTTACCACTAGGCCAACTCATGATGTTGTCATTTTTATAGTTAGTTTCTTGTGCTTATAACCCATCTGATGTTGTTACACGCTTTGTGGGTCCTATAATTTGATATCTATACTATGTATTGGAATGTCTTGAATCTCTAACAATGAACTACTTCGAAGTCCTTTTGTAACTACTCTATAGGAAACATATTACTTAGTTGGTCTCCTTTTTTTTTAAAATGGGTTTTTTGTGGGCTTGGTTTCTTGTATGTCCTTGTATTCTTTCATTTTTTTTCTCAATGAAAGTTGTTGGTTCTATAACAAAAAAAAAGCAACTCACGTTTGTTGTTTATTTTCAATTAATCTATTTCCACTTTGTATGCCTTTAAATAGCAGTAGTGAGTACAATAATATTATAATACAAAATCTTTGGCATCCTTAGTTTCTTGTTTGGGCTGCTAGGATACTTCCTAACAAGAACACACTCAAGAACGCTAGAATATGGAAATATATGAAAATATGAGAAAATTTGCGATAATGTCATAAGAACAAGTAACAAGGTAACTACAAACTTTTCGAGAGGGTCAGACTCTCCTAAATTCCCAACTAAGGAAATCCCACTAAATGCTTCACTCCTTGCTCCTATCCCATTCCCTCCATTTATAACTAAAATCCCTAACAAACCTACTTTCCAATTACTAATATGCCCCTTCTAATAACAATACTAATATTCTCCTAATAATCTTATTATTTATCTAACTAGGGGCCTAACATTGTCCTAAGAAACAATCACAAAGTTTGTCTTCAGAATCTGAATTTTTGAAATGTTATGTTCTTGTCTTAACTTGACTCGAATTTCAGTCTTGTTTATTTTGTAAAGAATGTAAAATGGTCATTCAAGATGATGAGGCCTTTTGTGGTGAACCTATAAAGTGGCTGACCCATATTATGCAATGCCTTCAAAGTTCTCTGATTGTTGTTTCCCGATGTTTGACATTAAAATTTATTGCCTTCCATCCGAAATTAGAGGTGAAAAGTCATTTTGATAATCTTCAAGGATAAGTGAATTGATGCAAATATGTAAACAATCTTGTTTACAGTAGAATGATAGGCCCCCAGTTACAAAATTTTATACATGTAAGCGGGTGTGGAGAGGTGTGGATACATGAGAGGGCATGTTGTTAGTTAGGAGGGGTGCAGGGAGGATGTTGGGTATTGGCAAAATGTTAAAAGAGTAGTTGTCTCACATATGAAAGGTTCAAAAAAATGATGGACTCTAAACACTACAAAAGGAGCCTATGTTTTTTTGTTTCAAATCATTCCGGTTAGAAATACTTTAAGCTTGGGTGTGCTACTTCTAGTTAAATTTCCTTTTATATTCTCTAGTTTTAGAGTGAAAATAAGGAGTGTGAGTAGTACGAAAGTTTTGAGAGAGTGTTTTTGTAATTGGGATTGGGGAGATTCTGTGTGATTATAATAATTCTTCACATGGTAGATTTCTTTCTGGTGGACCATGGTCTTTTCTCAGGTTTAGAATTTTTCTACGTTAATTATTGTGTTCCCAATTTTGCTTGTTGACAAATAAACTTGAGAGTCTGAGACTAGGGAGAGGAAAGGAAGCTCCAACGCTTGTTGATAAACAAACTTGAGAGGGCCTATCAACCAACTCGCTTAATATCATTATTAAGTTAGATTTTACTTTTGAGACGGTCAATCCTAGAACCAATTAAAATTTGATTTTCTTTGTTTTTAAAATGATTGTGGATGTTTATATGGATGAATAATGTTTCTTTTTCCTATTTATCATTCATGCTTATTTAGGCAGCCTCTACATGAGTGTAAACTCGATCTTTGTTGTCTGGATTGTGGATCATTCTAGTCTTCTAAAGTTCTCTAATTGCTCTGCTTTTTGCTGCTGTTTTGCATCATAGGATGTATATGATTGGGATTTATATTTGAAGGTAAGATTATCATATTCATTTTTCTTATTTTTTTTAATCTATTTCTTTCTTCTGATCAATGTTTAATGGGTTAATATCTATATCAGTTTGGATATTTCCTAATCATTTTGGGGAAATGATAAATACTGGTAGCCCTAAAATTCATGGTCTATGGGGAACTTGTTGTTGGGTTTTGGCAAAATGTCAAAAATGCAATTACCCCACATCTGAAAGTTTAAGCACTATTAAAGGAGTCTATTCTTTGGTTTTTAATCATCCCAATTTGAAGTACTTTAAGCTTGATATACTAGCTCAGTTATGAGAGTGGTATAATCCCTTGAGAGAGTGTTATTGTGATTGGGGCCAAGATGAGATTCCTTTGTGACTGTAATAATTTTTCACATAGTGAAAATTTTATGGTTCGTGTTTTTTTCTCCGGTTTGGAGTTTGTTCATGTTAAGTCTTGTGTTCCCAATTTTATTGTTTTCTTTTAATTTTTCTGGTAGTAGTGGGAGGTTTTTCCCCACACTTGTATCTTAGGCCATACAAGCATTGTGCAACGTAAATCTCTCCTTTTCTTGTTATTCATTTCCTCGGTTATTTGCATTTGGTTTAGAGTTGGAGCTGGGGAGGAAATATTGGAATTCTCTTTTATTTGCTAATAAGGTTTAGAGCGAACACTTTTCTTTTTAAGCCTCTGGAGAATTTCTTTCCTGCTGATGTTCTTGTAAAAATTGATTTCATTTTCATTTTCCATTATAGATCCCATGTAATATAGATAACAACATAGTTTATATTTCTTTGCTAACAATATAACAACATCGCCATTCCAATTCCACTTCTAATTACACAACCAAATAGGTATTTTCTGTAGGATGACTAAGCTTCAGCCAATAGGTGGTTCCTCAATATTAGTATGCACCATAGGACGAACCCATCTTTCTTGATGCTGGCATCTTTATTTGTTAGATGATAATAATGCCTAACTACACAACTTACTGAGTCTGTCTTATAGAACAAGCTAAAAAACCAATGATCTGATGATACTACCCTTTAAATGATAGAATAAAAGCCATCAAGGACAAGCCACATGCCAGCCAAGAGATCCAGGCAAAGTTCTGATGGATTAGAAGAAGACTTGCTATGATGCACACACCAATTGCAGCGATAAGAGCACCGATCTTTCCAAACAAAAGTGCGATTCTCGGGAATGCATTTTGAAGGAAAAGTCCAGCAAATGAAACTGCAAAGCTAATCAAGACTGCAGCACCAAAGAGATGTGTCAAAAATGGAGGGGATGAACTGGGTGTGCTAATGAACAAGGCTAAAACTGCCTGAAAAGTAAGGCCAAGAATTGTCTTCCCAAGATTATTCTGAGTCTCAGAGCTGTTGGCTGGTGGAGGCCTCTGCATTATGATACAAATTGGTAAGCTGTTGATTCCAGGATTTCTTTCATTAATTGCTGTGATGAAGGAATGAAATTCATTCATATTTAGGGAAATTTGCTGTGAACTTGATTCCATTGGGAACAATAGAAATAAAAATATCTCAAACGAGTTATGTTGAACTGATTCAGTCTTGCAGTGTTGCAGTTCCTTTTTACGTGGAGGGATGGAATGTTCTAGAATCTAGAGAGAGAAGTTTTTTTAAGTATTCTGCAAGAAGTTGGTGGAAATTTCATAGAAATTGTATAAGGAATGATGTTTTGATCACTTTTTTGAGTCAAAGTTCTTTGCAATAAAAATTCTCTTGGTTACTGTAACATGATCTGCTGTGCTTTCTGGGTATTGACTTCATTGCAGGGAGAATGGAAAAGGTAGGGTGTGTTTGGTTAGTTGTTTGATAATAGAAATTTGAAAACAAAATTGAAAATTAGAGTTTTGTTTTATATTTATTTATTTATTTTGGGTTTAGTAGGAGATTCAGAAATTGGTTCTAAGTCATAAAACTTGTTTTTTTTAACGCAATGAATGTATTTTATAGGGCGGAGGAATGAAATCTTAAGAAAATTTATACCAATTAATACTGAACTAAGCTCAATTTAAGTTGGCTAGACCATACAAATAGTTGTTTTAGATTATAAGTTTTATTATTTTACAATACTATATGATTATAGTATTATGATGACTTTAATTTAATGTATTTTACCAAATCTGTTCACCTTTAGACACGGTTAGAGTCGAAAGTTGTAAACAACTTCTAAATCCATAGTGCATTGAAATTCCCTACATACTATATACAACCTTCGTACTCATACAATATACTAATTTTAGGGCCACTTGCACTAATGACAAAATATAAAATGAAAATTAAGCCTATAGTCTAACAATTTAAAGAGTGCAGGAATGGCAAAATTAACAAGTCCAACCCAATTGAAATAGTTGGATGACCAAAATAGTCTTATAGTTTAAAATTCAATCATCTGATTACCATCTAATTACTAATGATATTGATTGTTGTCTGTTTGTTATTTGATATATATTGTTATTCGATTGTTATCTTATATTGATCGTTAATGATACTGAGTTGCTATTTGACTGTTGTTTGATTGTTATCTTATACTAATTGTTAATGATAATAATTTGATAATTGACTATTATTAGATTGCTATTTGATATTGATTGTCATCTGATTGCCAATGATATTGATTGTTATTTGATTGTTGTCTTATTGTTATATGATATTGGTCACCAATGATACAGATTGCCATTTGATTGTTGTTTGACTACAATATGATATTGGTTGTCAATGATATCGATTGACATTCATCTTATATTGATTTCTATCTAATTGTTGTTGAGACTAAAAACTGTGATTGTTATCTAATTGGCATATTAAGTAGGTCGTGATTGTTATCTAATTACTATTTAATACTAAGTAGTTTGTAATTTCTATTCCATTGGTATGTGATGTTAAATAATTTGTGATTTTAATAAGAATATTCAAATCTCAAGTTAAAAAAAAAAAAAAAAAAAAAAAAAAAACTCCAACACAATTACAATGCGATTCTGCAAGTAATGAAAATAGAATTATGTTTGTAATTATTGTAGGGCAATCTACAACCTAGCTTCCAGAGACTAAGGATGGCAAAAAAACCCGTGGGACTTTGACCCGAATCGCCGGTTTGACCGAGGACGGGGTCAAACTGGGGTCATTACCCAGGTACCCGTCCGGGGATAGCTGCCCTGGCCCCGACCTCGATTAATCCCGACGCTGTGATTAATAATATATAATATTATATCAAATAAATAAATGTAAAAACAAACCATCTCGCCATCTCGCTTAGTGTCGTACTCTCGCTCTCTCTCAAATACTTGCGAGGAATAGGCCCCTGCGGGACCAGGGGACGGAGAATCCCAACCCCCATTCTCGTCTAAAATAGGGGGGATGGGACTCCACCTGTTCCGCCCAATTGCCAACCCTACCAGAGACACAATACAAAATACATAATTAGACAAACAAAGAGTGTGAGAAAACAACGCTAAATGGCATTTATAATGCAAAATGAAACATAAGTGTGTGGGCTTTATTCCTTTATAAAAATAATACCACTAATTTCATTTAATTGATTTACTTTCTTTTATTTAACAATCAATGCAGTTGAAAAAGCCAACAGTTAATCGATGCACTCTCAACAAACCATTAAGGCCAATTCAAAAGTTTTTTTTTTTTAGTATCATACTATTTCTACAATTAATAGATCCACTCTCTCCACATTCTATAAAACATTTTTTTTCTTTTAATATTTTCATTATTTAATAAAGAAGTATTGTTTTTCTGTATACCAATTTGACTTTAATTCAAGATATATTTCAATCTTATATATATACTACATTTGATAAAGTCACGTACGTTTTTTTAGTTAGGTTTAAGCAATAATATTTTTTCTATTTCACATCAAAAGTCACACTAGTAAAATCTCACCAATTGATATTGAAATTAGAACTATAATTGATACATTTTTATAATAATAGTCTAAACTATTTTTATCTTTAAAAAAAAATCCATCAATATTTTGTAATTATTATTTTAAACTCACATATGAATCACATTTGTCCCAACAATGTTGCAAACAATATAATTCTTAAAAATTAAAATGAATATAGTTCTATAAATTAATAAATGGCATTCTAAAGCTAATCTAAAGTTATGCATATGTAATGCATCACAATAATTGTGGGGAAAAAGAAAAAAAAGGCAACATTTTGCTTCTAATAAACTAGTGTTTCCAAGGCGGATATCTTATTAATTTTGACTTCAACTCTGAGAGTATCATTATGAAGAAAGTGTTTGGTTGGTTTCATCAGATCATTCAATGTCATGAACTCCGAGAATCCCGAGCTCCATTGTTTAACACCATACCCACATCTATCTGCAACAAAACAAAAACAATAATAATATATATATATATATATAATGATTTAGTTTGCATAAATTAAGGTAAAAATTAATTACTTGTTTTTCTCTTTGTTTCAACTCCAAGTTGGCTCAAGACAGCCATCTCATATTCAACATAAACTTGAAAATTTTGAGGAAGCTCCCTGAAACTTTGAAGGTGGAGGTACAAGGACAAACATCCACCTGCCTTTTTGCAGCAAAATCCTCTTGGATATAGGAGTATTTTCCTAAAGGAATTCATCATATATATATATAGATTACACTAAATATATATATAGGTTAAATTATATAAAAAAAAATGTCTTTTGAATTTTGTCATTTGTTTAAAATGTACCACGATACTTTCAAAAATTGTAATATTACTCTTTAACTTTCATAAATATTTCAAAAATATCCTTAGAACAATAAATCTTTAGAATTTTGCACAAAAATTGAGATATGAAATAATAAAATTGCGTAAGAATGACCCTATAAGGAAAATTTAAATCAAAGACATCATGTTAGATTATCTCGAAATTCCAAAAGAAAGTTGATGGGCAATATTGTCATTTTAGAAGTATAGATATTTTTTTGAACAAATGGCAAAGCTAAATGATATTTGCTATAATTAAAATAAAAATTTAAAAAAAAGTCTCTTAGCTTCGTCATTTGTTTAAAAAATACCCTAATGACTTTCAAAAGTTGCAACTTTCATAAACATTTTTAAAATACCCTTAGAATAGAAATACTTTAGAATAATTTTGCACAAAAATTGAGATATGAAACTATGAAAATTTAGATCACAACATAATTTTAATTATCACAACACAATTCCAAATCTTTGAAATTCCAAAAGAAAGTTGAGAAGTAATATTACAATTTTAAAAGTAGTAAAGAGAATATTATTGAAACAAATAACAAAATTGAGAGATATTTGTTATAATTTAGCTGCATAATTGTATAATTGTATAATAATAATAATAATAAAAAGTTTTTTACATACCAATTGTAGCCCTGGACGGTAAAAGGTTGAGATTCGTAATGATCCTTATTTAGTAGAGAAAAGTTGGTGAATTTCCATGAATGATAGTAATTTGTTGGTTGTTTGATCAAGGAAAGAATCTCCCCTTTCTTCCCATCATTCTTATTATTAAAGTCCATAACAAAAATGTCAACTCAAAATGCACAACAATCATTAACCAAAAATCCATTTGAAGCTCCATATAAATTGAATAGTGAAATCAACTTATTAAATCCCCACTCTTTCTTCATTACAAAGCGTTTTACCTTTCTATTTGCATGTCAATTACCGTCGAGTCAAAATTCGAAACTAAAGCTATAATAAATCAATTTGAGAATATATTACCTTGTATGCTCCAATACTTGTCTTTGAGATTACCATAAACAAGAAATGTAATCATAACATTAATCTCTAAACCATATGATGAAATGTCATCTTCAGCTGATACCAAATAAAGGGATATATGACGATCATATTCGTCATTTGATGTTGATGTTGTGACATCTCCATTCGGATACAAAGCTAATTTCCTACAATTAATATAAAATCAAATTATATACATTTAAATAATATTTAATGAAGAATATATATTAAACCCACCATTTAAAACCTCCTGCTTTGAAGATTTGGATTCATATCTATAAGGATAGGAAGTTGCAAGTGCAGCCATGAGCAATGAAAAAGATTGGATCTTTAATGTATAATGGAGTGGTTTTTCATCTCTGTACCTTACAACTGATCAAGATTAAAATAACCCAATGAATAAAAATAGAGGGAAAATTTGGGAAAGAAATAAATAAAAAGTAGTGTTTTGTTAATAAATAAATAAATAAATAAATATATACCAGAAGAAGTGTTTCTTAAAGAAATTGTGTTGTTGTTTCCCATTTCTTGTTTTCTCAATGGAAAAGTTTCTGAATTGAGAGTGAAGTTATATGGAAAAGGAATAAATAATGCTCATCCCTCCACACTTTTTATTTATTTTGGTTTTTTTTTTTTTTTCACTTAGATTTGATTTTTGGTTTTGACTCTTTCATTTCAAAATTTACTTTCAAATCGGTTTGATTTTCATAGATATTCACCATTTAATTAATCAGATATTATACAAGTTTTTAAAGAAAAAAAAAACTAAAGATGAATAATCCATAAACTTTCAATTTTAAAAATTGAACCCTCAAAATTATATATATAAATGTTAAAATTGAGTTAAATCTGGCCATTAAATTTGTATAATTGTATAAATTGTAACATTTGTATAAATTTAAGACGCTCGATTTTTGTTATTTGTGGGTTCAATTTCTATAATTAATGTAAACTTGAGGGTCCAATTTTAACACTTGAAAAAGTTTACGATCTTATATTTATTTATTTTTTTCAAGCTATGGTTATGGTTAAATTAATGGGATATATATCTTAACCAATTGGCTATGGTTGAGTTGGTGAGATCTAATTTAATTATATTAGACTATTCATAATTATAATATGTATATATAAATAAGGATGGAATTTTATACAAATTACTATTTTTGACTAGGATAAAAAGTTTTTTTTTTTTTTTTTTAAATTAATTTGCTAACTTTTGTAAATTTAATGAATTGA
The DNA here is from genome assembly GCA_030954485.1 of Citrullus mucosospermus. NCBI lineage: Eukaryota > Viridiplantae > Streptophyta > Magnoliopsida > Cucurbitales > Cucurbitaceae > Citrullus > Citrullus mucosospermus. Next base: position 7,883,490 of record CM062055.1, on the reverse strand, counting down.
TAGGAGAGATAGGTTAAAGGGTTAAAGCAGCCTATCACACGGTCCAATGTTTGACCTATGTGTGTTGTAGGGTGTGGGTTCCAATTATCAAAAACCTAGTGGCTTCTTTCTTTAGCGTAAAATTCATAACTTATTAAAACATTTAAAAACTATACTCTTTTTGTAACTAACATTTTATAAATCTAAGATATTTGGGGGAAATAACTTTTTAATCCCTACATTTTTTTTTGTCTAATTTCTATTTCATTCTTAGGTTTTAAAATGTTATACATTTAGTTTTTAAATTCTGAGCTTGTTAGGTTTCAAAATATTACAATTTTAACATTGACATTTGAGTTTTGTTTCAATTTAATCTGTAGATTTCAAGATTTACATTTTTAACTTTGATTTTTCACTAAATACTCATTTTTCATTTTTATAACACATGTTAATAAATTTAAAATAATTAACTTGATCATAATTAATTAAGTTTCACTATTTTTCATCACTTTTAAAATAAAATTTAAAAATTTTACTTCATAATTATTTTAAATCAATTTATAGACATTGATGTCAATGATGAAAGTGAATTTTTAACGAAAAATTGAAGTTAAAAAAGTAAAATCCTAATATCTAGGGACCAAATTGAAACAAAACTCAAATCTCAAGGATAAAATTGTAACATTTTGAAACTTGGAGATTAAATTGAAACAAAAATCAAAACTGAACGTGAAATTCTAGTCTATATATAGAGACCAAATTGAAACAAAACTCAAACTAGTCTATATATAGATATAAACTAGTATGTAACCATATGAACATGAAATTCTATACCTAATAAATAATTAAAACTAAACTAAAATATTTACAAATATAGCTAATTTTTACTATTTATCTGCAATAGACTGAGATAGACTAATATATGTGTCTATTTGTGTTATGATAGACACGGATATTAGTCTATCAAGGTCTATTGCAGATAGATTGTGATATTTTCATCAATTTTGTCATTTAAAATAATTTCCCAAAAAATTAATAAACTTTTACGAATTTTTACATGGATTAATATTAGTTCAAAAAGTAATTATCCATTTTTAAAAACAATAGTTGAATGAGAAATTTCGGCCAATCACAAGTTCCACATCATCGCAATGAAAGCAATCAATTAAGAATTATTGTGTCTATAAATTAAAATTTGGAGACAAATAAAGGGCAAAATATAAAAAGTCTCATGTATCACCATTTGATTGAGTTCAATGGTGATTAAGTTTGCATCACGATCGATAAAATTTGGCTAGTATCTCAATTGGGCCTAAAATTGTGAATTGGCTGATGGAGCAATATAAGTTGTTTGGGCCCAAAGTCCAATCAAATTCAAGCTTACGATAGAAATTTAGGTCAAAGAAAAGATTAGGCCTAGCCTAACTTTAGCCAAGACCCAAACCCATCCCAAAAGCAATTGGGTCCAATCCCATATAAGACTCATGAGGACTTTGTAAATAGAGGTATTATTCTTCATTTTAAAGGGATTGGAAGAACTGAAGACTGAAACTCTAAACCTCTAAAACTCTGAAATTGCTATGATGATCTAAAGAATATAAGTCTCTTGAAACTTTGGGGATCAGAAAATTAAAACTCTGAAGTTTTGAAGAGCATAACTCGAGACGCGCCAAAAATCAACTTTTGCACTTTTGAAGATCTAGACACTAAAGCTCAGAAGACTTTTAGGAGATCAGAAGACTCTCTAAAGCTTTTGAAGTCATAAGCTCCAGATTAGACAATAGAAGTCGAACTAGAGAAAATTATAAAGAAATTCCAGTAAGCAGAATAATCTTTAAACTCTTGAGGATCAACCACATCTTTGAAGACAAAAGACACTTACAAGATCAGACAACTTGCAAACTCATCAATTATAACTTCGAGAACAAGTTGTAAAGCCTCAGACAAGTTTATTTTTCGAGAGAAAACATCAAATGACCGTTTATTATAAATTGTACTCATTATACTAAACCAATATAAATACAAAGTTCATTTATCAATTTTTTTTTATTTTAAAATCTCGTCTAACAACAACGTTATTTAAAATATAATATTGAATGAGGACTAAATTTAAAATTCATTAAAGTATATGGACCAAATTTAAGATTTGTTAAAAGTATAGAGACTAAAATAATATATGTCGAGACATATTAGACATGAAAGTGAAAATAATCTAGAGTTCTAGTAGACATTTTTAAAATTGATCAATTATATATAAGACAAAAAAAAAAGTTGATAAATTAAATTTGTAACTAAATAATAATTTATCGATATGGAATTTTTTTAAAAAAGTTAAAAATAAATATACAATTTTATAGTTGTATATATTAAATGGAAAAATAGTTTTAAAAAATAGTTTAATTTTATTTTTATACAAAAATATAAAACAACAAAAGTCATCAAAGTATTTTGGTTTTTCAAAAAACACGATTATCAAACATGTTATTGATTTTAATTTTTCAAAACTAGACAACCAAAACAATTACTATACCTACATAATTTTGGTTTTTTGTTTTTAAAAACTAGAAAATCAAAACACACTAACCGAACATGTATGATCTTTGTTATGTAAATTGGAAAAAAATCAAATAATTATAAACAAACTGAAATTAGCTAAGAACAAAAACCAAATATTTATCACACTGTAACATTTTTAATTGTCAAATCTTATTAATGAATTCTTATAAATCTTAAGTTAAAATGGTCGAATTTTTCTAAGTAATTTATTGGATGCTCCCCAAAGGGACTTTTTAAAGTAATTTATAACCATTTTGATATCGATGTATAATTAAGGCCTCATTTAGTAATTATATGATTTTTTTGTTTTTAGTTTTTGAAACTTAAGCCTGCAAACACATCTTATACCTCTAAATTTATTGTTTAATTATATATTTTCTACCAATATTTTAAAAAATCAAGTGAAAAGCAAAAATAAAATAAATAAAAAAAGTAGTTTAAAATTTTTATTCTTATTTTTAGAATTTGGCTAAGAATTCAATTCTTGTACTAAAAAAAGATGAAAACTATTGCAAGAAATTTAGAGTAAATAGACTTAATTTTCAAAAACCAAAGCCCAAACACCAAGGCTTGTTTTGTAATCATTTTGTATTTGTCTTCTAGTTTTTTTAAAAAATTAAACCTATTTCCTCTCAATTTCTTGTAATAGTTTAATTTGCATTTTTTTCTTAAGTAACAAAGATGATTTCTTAGCCAAAAATCCAAAAACAAAAACTAGACTAAAAAATCTAAACAAAGATGATTTGGTTTTTAAAAATATTGGTAAAAAAAATAATAAATCAAAAAATTTAAAAATAAAAAGAGTATTTATAGACTGAATTTTCAAAAACAAAAAACAAAACGGTTACTAGAACCTTAAACAACAATAAATTGGCCGTGAAGAGAATCAATGTTGTTGTAGATCCGTATGAATTTTAAATTCCTTTGATTAGGGTATTCTGACAAATCTTAGGTTTCATTAATTTTTTCCCCCTTCAATCATACATAAAAATAAGCTAGATTAGAGATTATTATAATACATAAATATTACTATATTATTATACTCCCTTTCAAGTTTCTGCTGCATTTAATTATTTTTATTTTCTATTTATAAAAAAACAAAGTTTGAGAAGCATCTACTCAAATTTGACAAACATTTACATGACATGATCTATCACCAAATAAATAATTGCTAAATGCTAAATGCTAAATGCAGGCAGTTTATGGATTTTCTTTTTTCCAAAAATAAAATATTTTAGTTAAGTATTTACAAAAGTAAAACTATTCCCTTCATTATTAAGATTTCGAGTATAATCTCCTTAAATTTACTTCACACAACTCAACTTTTTAAGACATTATAATCTTGAAAAAATATATATTATTAAGTTTATCTTGGTTAATCTTATAATACATTTACACTAAAATTTTATATTTAAATATAAAATAAGAGAAATATATGTATGTTTTGTTTTCGGGAAAAATAAGTTAAATTGATTCTAAGGGATTTTATGTAGAACCAAGGTTTAAAATATCAATGTCAATAGAAATATCAAGGTCTAATTTTACAAAAATTTCGATGAACATTTATAAAAAAATAATATATAAAACAAAAAATTAAAAAAAAAATTAGTAAATAAACATTTCATGATTTTCAAACAAGTTAACATGTCTATTGTTTATATTATATTTATATTAGTTACATTTTATTTTGATGCTTATTTTCTGTGTTTTATTGATTTTTCTACGATATAATGAAAATATCAATCTACTTCTCATGTCGATGTGGAACCCACGAAAATGTAGAAATATTAACATCTCGATAAAAATTTAATACCATGCGTAAAATATAGTCGAGGCCAAAGATAAAAGAAAAATAATGGGGGAAAAATTATATTAAGCAAATAAATATTAAATATCTTTTAAAAAGAATTATATTCTATCCACACGCGCACATGCACACGCGTATGCATTAGCTAAACAAAAAATTATAATTAATAATAAGTAGGAAGATATTAAATATTAAATATTTTATTAAAAAAAAAGAAAAAAAAAACCAACAATATTTTATCTACACATATATCTACATACTCACGCACCCACTATAATTGCAATTGTTTATCATTTAGGTTGTAAATCATTTAGTTTTTAATTTTTGGTTTCTAAAAGTTATTTATATTTCTTCCAAGTTTCTTCTAATAATTTGCATGACGTTGAAAAAAATTGAAATCTTATTCAAATTTAAAAAATAAAAATAATTTTTTTTTTAAAATTTCTTTTTTTAATTTTTAAAATTTGACTTAGTTTTTAAAAATATTAGTAAAATAAAAATAGTAATAACGAACCAAGAAGTTTAGAGGTGGAATTGATGTTATAGCCTTAATTTTAAAAAACTAAAAATCAAATGGTTATTAAATGAGATGTACAAAGATGATTAGATAAACATTTTACGGGGCAAAAAAAAAAAAAAAAGATGAATAAGAATTTTTATTTATTTATTTATTGTTATGAAACATAGCTTCATTTATAGGAAAGATTGCTACCATCCAGAACCTCACTAGAAATAATAGAATAGAGTCAGTTAAGAAACTCAACGTCCCACCAACCCTTTCTAATATTGGCCAAAACTCGACCAGCTAAAGTATGAGCAACCACGTTAGCCTCTCTAACAATAAAATTTAGGCCCAAAGAGTGGATTTTGTTCAATAAATCTCTCATTTCTCCCCAAATGACCCCATAAGGGAGTTATCCAAGCTATTAGCATGAATAACTTTCATCAAAGTTTGTGAAACAGATTTCCACTCAACAACAAGCGAATCCCCCTTCCCCCACCATCTTTAACCCATGAAGAAGAGTCAAACCTTAATCCGCTGATAAAAACATCAAATCCCCCATCAATTACATCACAGAACGCCACGATCGGATCTTCACAAATTAGTTATCATATGGTTAATTTTAATTACAAAAATATGAATATTAATTTTTGAAGAAATTATATATACACACATTTGAATATTATTAACATTCAAATTTCATTTAGTATGAGGCAAGTTGTAAAAACTACTACCCCTAAAATATAGTGATAGCTAGTTACAATTATACCCTCAAATTTTTCATTGTAAAAAATCAGTGTTCAAACTTATATAAGTGTTAAAATTGGACCCTCAAACTTACAATAGTAAAAGAAATTGAAACCTCAAATGTTAAAAACTTATTTGAGGGTTTAATTTTTACCATTTGGGGTCCAAATTTTAATACTTGTATAAGTTTGAGAGCTCAATTTTTACAATTAAAAAATTGATGGTGTAATTGTAATTATCACCATACTTTAGAGGTGGTTTTTGCAATTTGCCTTTTAAATTTTAAAATTTACATTTTGACTTTTCAATTGCACGAAAAACTAAAATATTATTATTATTATTATTGTTGTTATTATCATCATCATCATCATCATTATGGAATTAAACCAAAAGAAAATTAACGTTTACCTATAAAATATGGAGTTGTTTTCAAATATAGGAAAATGAACCAAAATATTTTAAAATATAGAAAATTTTTACTATTTATCTATGATATACCGCGATAGACTACTATATGTGTTCATCTGTGTCATGACACACATAGATAGCAGTTTATCACGATCTATCGTAGATAGACGGTAATATTGTGCTATTATTTGTAAATATTTTAAATAATTTTCCTAAACTATGTGTTTCAATTTTTTTCATAAATTTTTAAAGCGCAATCACACATGTGACAATTTCAAAAATTTCCATAAAAATAGAATGTTGAAGACTCAAAAGTCTATTGATAATAGACAAATTGATTCTATCCATTATGATATACTTATCATTAATTGGAGTTGATAGACCTATCAATGATTGAGCTCAATTAGCAATAAACATATCATTGATGGAGTTCTAAGGATGGTATAAGTGTCCATTATTGATTATTTACAAGTTCATTAGTAATTTTTATTTTATATATATATAGATCATCAAAGAATATATAAGTGATATTTGACTTTAATAGTACATCCTTGTATGTTCATTTTTTTTAGGTTTATTATTGATTATATATTATCAATAAATAATGTTGTTTTATTTTTTGGAGGTCTATCACTAATAAATTATATCAATAAAATTAAAAACGGTATATCAATGTAATTTGAAATTTCATCAATTATTGATATATCAATAAATTAAAAATAATAATAATAAATTTGTAATATTTAACTTTTATTTTCTATCTTTAATAATTCTATAATAAGACTATCATTGATATATCATATTAATAAATTGATAAAAAAAGGTATATTGGTAATATTTGATTTTGTTATCTATTCATAATTATTTTCACTTTTTTACTATTAAGCTTTTCATTAAGAATCCTTAAAGAAAAGAAGTTTACATTAATAATCATATCAAGAAAATGAAAAGAAAAAAAAAAGTATGAGTACTATTTCATTTAGTTCTCCAACTAATAATTGCTTACATGCTTATTTGTTGATTAAGTCTACCACTAATATATCTTATGAATAAAAAAAAAAAAAGTTGTATATTTATGATATTTAACTTTCATTTCAATGGTGATAGTTAAGAAGCTCATTATTAATTATTTTATCACTAATATTAATATGATTAAAAAGGTATCAATGATATTTGACTTCTTTTTTCCAATCTTTTTTTGCAAGTTCATAATGATAAACGTAATATCAATAACAAAAAAGTTGAGATAACAAACAATAGTAAATTATTCGTAATTATGGGATGTATTAATCTCTATCATAGGATGTATTAATCATTTACTGACAATAGACATAAAAATAATTTATCAGCAATAAATATAAAATTAATCTATTGTATAAATGATCTACGAGTGATAGATGACTATCACTAATAAACTATCAAAAAGTTATTTTAGTGTTGAACAAAGGTAAAAAGAAAATCATATAAAAATAGTTAAATATGGGTGTACAATTATTTTTCAATAAGGCCTATATTTACAAGTATTTATTTGTGTGACCTATTGCAAATATGCCAACTAAATTTTTAATTTTATCAAATTGGACCTTAAATATTGTGAAGTGTTGCATCTTTCTGCCCTAAATTTCATAACCTCTTGCAATTTCTACCTCCTAATAAGCTTTTTATGTGAAGAATTGTGGGGAAGCAACTACTTTCAATTAACTACACAATAGAGGTTAATTTTTGCTGACATCTATGAATTTTGAGAGATTTTTTTTAGCTGTCCCTCATGTGCATTGATTTAATTTTATGCAATAGTTGACTTGACCTATAATTAGTAAGTTTTGGTAAATTTTTACCTTTTAATAATATTAATATTTAAAATTAGTGGTTAACATGGCGACATTTAAATACAATACCAAAAAAAAATCACTTAAGCCCAAAAACGTCACTAAAAATATTACCAACGCCTACTCCTGCATCGCTAAATACACAATTGCGTCCACGTAGTCAATAGTTTTAGTAATGCATTCACTAGAACTCAACTTTTATTGACACGTGTGCGTTACTAAAACCTCATCTTTAGCAACACGCTACTTGTCGTTATTCGTGTTATACACTAACGTAGTAATATTGTCACTAAAAGTTAAGTTTGAACGACGTATAAACTGTTGCTAAATATGAGTTTTTGATTATTTCAAGTTTCTTTTACGACAGAGGTAAGTGTTGCTAAAATTATTTTATTAGTTAAAAAAAATAATATCCAATTTAATATGTAAACATGTTATAAAATTTAATATATAATAAATATTTTGAACAAATTAACAATTGACTAGTCATTTTACATTTAAACAAAAAATTATAAATGAAGATACACATTTCAAACATCAACATTGTCATTGAAACAAAATGAAATAATACCAAGTTGTTCACAAATTTGCATGAGCTCAAATTATATCAACCGAAATGAGTACAACCACCAGCTATATCATAAGTTTACATAAAACAATAATTCCAACGTAAGATCTTTGAAGCATAAGAGGTCAATTTTTTAAACAAATCTACAAAATACAAACCCAAATTCTTTAAATTTCCATCTAAATTGAACTCTGTGAAATCCCGTATTGGAAACTATTAACACCTATATAAAAGGTAAAATTTGCAACACTTAACTAAACTTGAACTAAAATGGGATAAAATTGAAGATTTTCAATCAATAAAAATTGATTGTTTTCCCTTATTATTAAAATATCTATAAAAGCTAATTTACATAAGAAAGTAGAGCTTTTTCTGAGGTGGTTGTTGATTCCAATTGAGGTACTTAATATGAATGTCTCATTTATTATAAAAAAAAAAAAAAAAAAAAAGGTTTAGTAAAATAATGAATATCATTAAAACTAATTTAACAATAAATTTCCAACGCTTAAAAATTTACCAAGTAGACCCACTCTCTTACCAATAAACTATAATATATAATGGACCTATGGAGAAGACTTTCTTACATCACAACTTTGCCCTCACCTTTTTAGTACATTCCCATTTTACCCTTCAGTATTTCAATTATTTCATTCCATATTAGTTAGGTATTTGAAAAGTTTTCGTTAATATTATTTATGTAAATTTTCAACTATTTGCCATTACATATTTTTATAAGCTCCTACTTTGTCCTCATGAAACTTGGATCACATCAATTTGAATTTGTTTGATCAAGATATAATGCAACTAATCGGGTCAACGTGTCTATTGAGAGTAGCAATATGGTTGTTTACATGCACTTGATTGATATGGTATGTCTGAAACATTACGATCTAATTGTTAAGATATATTTCTGTGAAATATGTACATAACTTTGCATAGAAAATCATCTTGATTGGTTGCGTATTCGAAAAGTTTTTAATTCACATTATTTACATAGATTTTCAATATTCTTAATTTTTTTGTAAAAAAAGATAAACATAAGATTTATAAATACGTGCACCAATGTGAGTCATGGGTAGTTTACTTAAATTTTGCAATTATTTTCGTATCAATATCTTTAGATTTTTTAAAAAATAGAAATTTACTTCTCCATTTACCGAATGGTATACGCATTTGACTTTTGACCATTTGCAGAAATGTACTCACTCAAAATATATGTGTGTGTGAATTGAGTTAAAATTAAAAAAATAAATAAAAATAAATAAATCTCGGAGTCACTGAATTGGTTATTATAGTATAGTTTTTAAGGTATAGACTATTTTAATTTGGTTATAGTAGTCTATATTTAGGTCATACTATTTTAGTTTGCATTACAAGTGAGGAGAAAGAATGATTATTAAATAGTAAGCACTCTTAAAAATAAAGATTTTTCAAATAAAACATATCAAAATTAGACATAAAAAAAAGAAATATAAATTAAAGTTGATAGAGAAAATTGTTGGTTGAGAAAAAAAGAATAAGTGTGTGTTTGGAATATATTTTCAAGTGTTTAATTTGAAAAATAAGTTATTTTAAAAAAAAATTTGAGTGTATGGCAACCACTAAAAATGAATTTTGATTGTATTTTAAACCGTTTTTATCAAATAATTTAAATAAAAATGAATTTTTTTAAAAACATTTTTTTTTACGTCAATCTAAACAGACTCTAAACGATTGTTTAAAATTAAGGTGGACCCATGTAAAAAAGTTACAATAATAGTGACACATGTCACTCATAGAAGGAGGAAATATAGAACATCTTTCTATACAATAAATTTTCTCATAAATTTTCTCATAGCTTATGATAATTGGAAACTTCAACTATTAGATACTCAAATATTGAAGGGAGTATAATAGGCTACTCTTCCTTAAATTTCAAAGATTTACATGGATGCATTAATAATTGAGCAAGTATTGAAATCAATGAAATAAGTAGAAGAATGCAAGTTAATTCTTGCTGTTGTACACAACTTTGAACTTTACACTTTGAACCTTTGACATTTATTTTTCCCAAAAAATAATGGCCTGCAACAAATTATAGTTCTTGAATGGTCTCTTCACTCTATTACAACACAGTTAAATCCATTAATGAAGTTAGATAGATATTGGTTGGTGCATTTGATTTGATCCAAAATAAATAAATAAATTGTTGAGAGGAAGTGAACTCAAACATGGTACTCAGATTCCTATACTATTAATGTTCATTGAAACTAAAAGCATGAGAAAGAAATTCAAGTGTGAAAAGGAGTAAGATTTTTTGTATTTGGTTCTTGACCAAAAAACCCCTCCATTAAAGATCTCTTATTACAGCTCTCTTCTTTCAGGACCCAATTAAAAAAATAGGAAGAAATCCCAAATGAGAGTTGGCATTGTCAGTTGCTAGCTCAAACACAGGAATAATTATAAGCTTAAAGTAATAGCAATGGCAGATTAATTTAAAAAAAAGGAAAAAAAAAGAAAAAAAAAAAAAAAGCAAAAGAATTGTTTATGTATAGCTTCAGTAAATAATTAGAGAGGGAAGTGTATTAATAAAGTTGATGATAAAGAATTGTGAATGAAGAAAAGCTTTAATTAGATGGGTTTGCTGTGCTTTTTGCTTTTAATTAATTTTTTCAGTAGAAGTGGCGGTGGTTAATCATCAAGGACACTCTTTTTCATGTAAGCGTGGGTATAAATGCAGCTTCCCTTTGCTGGACTCTTTCTTTCTCCCTTTCACTCTTCTTCAAATTCCATTTTACCCTCTTCTCTTTTCTTTTCACTTTTTTCCTTCTCTCTCTCTCATTCTCTCTTTCTTCTTGTTGTTCTTCCTTTTTTTTTTTTTTTTCTTTCTTTTCTTTTCTCTCTCTCTCTCAATTACAGGGTTCAGCTCTGCATTTTGTCTGAGTTCCTGTATGTGGCAGTGTTTTTGCAGAGGTGACTGCCAACAGAGGGAAAAATGAAGGTGGGGGCTCTAAATTCAAGCTCTAATTTCAACTAAAAGTTTAGGGAAAGTGGAATAGAATCTGGGAAATGGGTATATCTTCTTTGTCATTTTTAACTCTGCTTAGACCTGGTTTTCTTATTTCTCTGACTAGGGTTTTCAAGTTACTGTACCCACTGTGTGTTTTTTTCCCCCCTATTTTTAGTGTTGATTTTGAATTACCCTTTCATGGGTTTCTGCTTCTTTGCGTTTTTTAGCTCAATAGTTGAAATGGGTTGTTGTCTTCTGAATGGATTCTTTTGGGAACTGTTGCCAAAATTAACATGCTCTGATAGTGTGGCTATCGGTTACTTTGAAAACCATTCTGAAATTGCGGATGGTTTCTTGGGTCTTCAGTTTTGAAATGTGTTGCCATTGTGTTGTTTGTTTTCTCTTGTGTTCTAACTTGCCATTTTGGGCTCTGGGAGTTGGATGATTTTGAAATCTACTTTGACTTTCTCTGCAGATGCTTGTTTCTTGTTGGAAAGAAATTGAGGGAAGGTGAGTGAGGATTTTCTTTTTCTGATAGTATGAATGGGAAGGATGAATTTGAAGTTGAGAATAGGACGAGTGATCCTATGAGTATCTCCTCCGGCTGGCAATTTGCTGCTGCTGCTAATCTCACTAATGAGTCTGTTGGATTCGTTTCTACCGGGAATCCTTCTGTTGTTAGCAATGGGGATCTAGGTGTTTCTTCTTGTCCTTCGACTTCAATGTCTAACTTATTTACTTCAACACTTTTGAACCATCATACCGAATCGCAAAACTCGGGATTCTGCACCACTTTTAATGAACAAAACAGCATAGTTGCTTCTAATACGACTGTAGTTGATGGGGAGGGTCTGAATTCTTTGAGATCTAATGGTGATACTAGAACGCTGGGTATGGATTGGAATCAACAAAATCCATGGATGAAAGGAATTTTCTCAGGAAATGTTCCTGGAATATTTCCAGCTAATTTGTCTCAACTTCCAGCTGATTCGGCATTCATCGAACGTGCAGCAAGGTTCTCCTGCTTCAATAGCGGAGTTTTTGGGGCTCCGCCTACTGGTCCATTTGGCATTTCAGACTCTATAGGCATTCATTCTGGGAGTGGATTTGGAAGGCAAGAAGTTATTTCAAGAAATGGAGCCTCCAAAGATGTTTCTTTACCCATGGAGCTTGAGGCTAAAGAAAAGAGTCCATCTAAGAATGAGAAAGATAGCGAAATGTCCCAAGACAGGACTAAACAGGGTTGTGTTGGTGAGTCTGGCAATGATTCTGATGAGGCGGGGTTTAGTGGTGGTCAAGACGAGCGGGGCACGTTGGGAGGTGCCATCACAGAACCATCTACTGAAGGACTGTGCTTCAAGAAAAGGAAAAGGGGTGAGCAGGTAAACTATTATAATGTTTTCTCTCTCTTGTATGTGTGATATTGAGGTGAGATGAAGGTTAGCTTTATTTCTTAGACTTGAATATTTGAATTGGTTAGAATGTGGGACTTGGACAAGTTAAAGAAGCTCCACAACAAATCAATGAAACTGCAAAGAATGGAGCATTCAATCAGCAGAAGGGAGATCAAAACCCAAGTTCTACTACTAATAAGCCCGCTGGGAAGCAAGGAAAACAAGATTCTCAACCATCAGATGCTCCCAAAGAAGAATACATTCACGTTAGAGCTCGAAGAGGACAGGCAACAAACAGCCATAGTCTTGCTGAAAGGGTTAAGATTTACATTTCACTTCTTTTTTCTAGTTGTCTAAAAACAAATTTAATATAGGGAAATGATTTTTGTGGAAATAATGAACTGCCTTTACAGGTTAGAAGAGAAAAGATAAGTGAAAGAATGAGGCTCCTTCAGGACCTTGTGCCTGGGTGTAGTAAGGTTTGTGAGTCTAATTCGTGAACCGTTCAGTTCGTGTACTTGTCTCTTTGTCCTGAAAAGCTACTTTCTCAGGTCACTGGCAAAGCTGTAATGCTCGATGAAATCATTAACTATGTACAGTCACTGCAACGGCAAGTTGAGGTAACGGAAAAAGAAACCATACTTCCCTTTCAATGAACTATGCTGCCATATTTCCATATTCCCAACAGGTTCTTCACAAACCGTCCAGCTCAGCATAAGAGCTTCCGTTCCTTTGATTTTGCTCATGGTTTCTAATTGAATTAATACCTTCAACAATCTTATTTGGTCTATTTTGTATATGATTTCTGATTCCCACAATACTCTGGACTTTCTTTGGTATGTGTTAAATTATATCTTGACCCGTCCTATGCAGTTTTTGTCAATGAAACTTGCAACGGTTAATCCCAGGCTGGATTTTAACATCGAAGAGCTCCTCGCAAAAGAAGTAGGCCAACTACTGGAATCTAATGCTGTATGAAACAATTTGTACATTTATTGTTCGGAGTCATAATCATTCTTTCCCTATCTCTGCACAGATCATTCAATCAAAGGCTGGTCCATCTTTGTTCGGTTTTCCTCCTGATCTGCCTGTGCCTTACCTCCCGCAGCATCCGTCTCACCATGGACTTATTCCGCCTTGTCTTCCTAACATGGGGAGTTCTCCGGACCTGCTACGAAGAACAATTAATTCTCAGCTGACATCACTTGTTGGTGGATTCAAGGAGCCTGTTCAGGTTTTCTTCAAGCATCCTGAGCTAAATTACCTTGCTTGTACTCCTACTACTTAATAATCTCTCGAAAATGCTCAAACCATATTTTGTGTTAGTTTTGGGTAAACGTGATGTTTTTCTGTGCCTAATTCAGATTGACTTGCCCCTATAAATTTTGGAACTCAGAAATTTTTGTTGACATGAAAACTCGTCAATACAACGAAATGCTTCTGTTCTTCCTGTACTTACTCTGATACGACATACATTTGGCTTTTGCAGCTACCAAACCGATGGGAGAATGAACTCCACAATGTTGTTCCGATGAACTTTGATGTGACCGCACCTTCCAGTGGCCAAGATGTTGATGGTACAATTTGTTCAAGTTCACCCATATGTTCTTTTCCCTTGCAACAATTGATAAATCTAAATGTTGAAAGTTAATCCTTAAGTTGGCTACATCTGACTTTCTCAGGTTCTACTCCACAATGCAACACCAGAGCAGAACTCTAAGCTTGCTTTTGAGCACTTAGCCTTTACATGATTCAAAGTTGTATAGGGTAAATTAGCATGTGCATCCTATAGAGAATAATGCAACTTTCATTTCTACCGAGTCCCATGGCGGATTTCGCCAACAAGCTTGTAAACATGGAAAAGGATGAGAAATCAGACTTTAGTCTTGGCATGAAGATATATGTAGGGATGAGAATCCAGAACAGTTTAACACATTTTCCATATGTTTCAATGCAAGAGTTGAGAATAATACAAGGCAAAGATTTGCTGCCCAAAACAATGGATCAGAAAAGAGGCTGCTGTCTTCAACAAGATTATGAAAGAAATCAGATGAATTATATTTTGAGATTGAGATATGATTTAAACTGTGCTTGGTTTTGCACTTCCCCATTAAAATTTAAGATCTAGCACTTTGTATGTGAACTCTAGTCTTCGAATATATATATGTTGGTTTCTTCTTCCTTCTACTTCTCTCTTTTTTTCTTCTCCATCCAATTGGGTCTATCTTTACAATGTTCAAACAAAGACGTGTTGAGGCTGAGACAATTGAAACTGTAAGATTTTATTTGCACTATTGTCAAGAATTGTGGACCTTTTGCATTTTTATACCCACTGCATAGGGATTTAATCATCAAAATCTAGTCTAGCCATATATTCCAACATATCTATGAATTATGACTTTGCCCAGTAAAATGAATCCCCTACTGCTCCGTGCTTGCCATACACCATATTTCTTTCTTCCACAAGATTGTCAAAAAGCTTCTACAATCTAGCCAAGGTTCACTTAATCCTCTAATCCTGCCATGGATCGTTCTCTGCCCTCACCTCCGAAGGCTCAATCACTTGCACTTCCGGTGCTTCAGCACTGTCGGATTCAGCAGCATCTTCAGCATCAACATTGTCTTCTAATCTACCCCATCTGCCTCCGAGGGCCATTGCCATCATCTCGTATATCTTGTTTCCCAACTCAGCTGGGCTATCAGGCTGCATTCAGATGAGCAGTGAGAAGACTGTGTGAGACACCAATCAAAATTCATGAACACTTGAAAATAATCAATTTAATTGAATTTTCCCTTACAGAGAATCCACTGGATATCAATGCTGTCTCATATAAAAGATCAACGGCTCTTGTAGCATCGCTGCTATCCGGTGAGTTTTTGCAAGCAGCCTGTAAGCAGGACACTACGAGTCAACATACTTCTAAAATGTGTCATATGTGAACTAACATTCTACTTTCTTGGGGTATAAATAAAATCCTCACTCAAGCCACCTAATCTATCAATTATATGAGTAAGAGAATCGCACCACACAAAGCAATCAATTTCCAGACGTTGACAACATACTTGGTTTGTGTAGCAATCTTTGATAACAATTTGGCTTGATCTTAGGGGGAGAAAAAAATGTAACCCCGATGTCATATCCTAACTAAATTGAAATGAATGGAAATCCGCTAGATTAGACTAACAAATGCCTATTCCAACTCAAAATATAGGGATCATTTAGAAGTCTTACATTTAGATCCTTGATGATCGGATGGTCGGGATTGATCTCCAAAATTCTCCTTCCTCTCATGAACTCCAAACTTGAAGTATCCCCAAGAGCCTGTGCCTTCATCAACCTGGAGTTGGGGGGAAAATGTCAATTAACATTGTCACAAGTGAACCCACAAATTTTTGTTTCCAGTAAAAGATCGAGGCGTTTAAATGGTTGGAGCTTTTGGACTTGTTTAATTATGATCAAATAGTTAAAACCTAAATCTATAAGAACTATTGATGATCGTTCATTACAATTTCATAAGTAACAGAAGAGATGCCAAATTATGAGAAGGAAACCCATCCGTCCACATGTAGATTAGATATGTTGAGCATTAATGTCCAAAACTAACCTTTCCATATTTGCAGACCATCCAAACTTGCCAGAAACTAGGACACATGGAGAAGAGCTTAAGCGCTTTGAGATTTGGACTTTTGCTACCTTGTCACCTAGTTGTTGCTTAATCCAGTCACAGAGGAGGTTGAAATCTTGCTTAGTTTCTCTTTCTTGGACTTCATCCTCATCACCTGGTACAAGAACGCAATTATTAGTAAATTTCAGAAGTAGACCTGCTTTTCACTGGAATAAAATAAAATTCTCTGCTGGTTAGCTAATTTCCAAACCAAATAATAGGGAGGAAAGAACAAACCCAGCTCTAAATCTTCCTTGCTAATATCAACAAATTTCTTCTCTTTGTATGTCTGTAAGTTCTGGATAGCAACTTCATCGATAGGTTCAATCAAGTAAAGAACCTAATCAAAAGAAAACAAACCCAACATTAAATCTAGAATATGGCTGGTCAAAGACAAGCAACATTCATTAACGATGCATTTCATCAAACCATGACAACCAAAGATGGGAAGTCGGACAAGATTACACCCAACTCAACCCAGCAGTTAGACAAGGAAAGCTTCCAACCGACATTCGTCAAAGAGATATCATGGTAGAAAGTGTGCATCTTGTTCACTATCTTACAAAAATCTTACTTCTTCATCCAATTCATCCCACTATGAGCTCTAGAAGCATTCTCTTTAACTCTAAAACTTATTCTCCTCTGAGAAAGTTTATCAGCGTAGAACATATTTAGCATAATTGCATCACTGACAATGACCTAAAATAACTAATACCCAAACTGTGCGAGAGTTTCACACCATAGAAGCAGTTTAGCATCAAGTATATGATGCGAAAAATTTACCTCAATATCTTTTTGAAGCAACTTCTCCAAAAATGGAGCACTCTTGGCACTCTTTAAGCTGTCAGTCGCCAAGTAGTAAATTGCCTTCTGACTCTCACCCATGTTCTCTACATAATCATCCAAGCTCTTCAGCTCCTCTTCGCTTTTGGAGGTGTAAAAACGCAATAATGGTGTGATGCGCTTGTGATTTCCAGTATCCTCAATGCATCCCAATTTTAAGAACCGGCCAAAATTCTCCCAGAATTTCTTGTAATCCTAAAGTTGAGATTTTCTTTTTCCAGATTACACAGTACTAAAAAATGAAACATGAGTCACATTTGGCTTTAAAGCTACAAACCTCTTTATTTTCA
Source organism: Citrullus mucosospermus (assembly GCA_030954485.1). Classification (NCBI taxonomy): domain Eukaryota; kingdom Viridiplantae; phylum Streptophyta; class Magnoliopsida; order Cucurbitales; family Cucurbitaceae; genus Citrullus; species Citrullus mucosospermus. The sequence goes on along the minus strand of CM062055.1, from coordinate 7,865,913 downwards.
CTTTCAGAGATGTCTTGAATCATGTCAAATGCTTTTCTGACAAGTCTCTTCCTCATAATTCTCACCTGGAAAATATTTTATAGGAGCAGAATCGTCAAGCATATTGATAATTTGCAACAACAAATTGCCAGTAAAGTTAATCTGCTATCAAAATAAAAATGGAATCTCACAGTTGATGGGGAATGTTTTGAAAAAAAAAAAAAAAAAAAAAAATCTCTTTTGAATTGTGGTTACCAATACACGAGCCTATTAGTCACATTAAAATCCCCATGTTTATTAAGTTCGATCCCTAGTGCCAACTATTAAGAACATTAAGGGAGTGTTTGGGCCCCCAACTTCAAGTGAGTGAAGTGAGCTATTATAGCTCCCTCCATGTTTGAAGCTCTAACTATAATAGTTGGTGTTTCCAACTATTATAACCTACAACTAACTATAGTATTACTATTTCAAATCTCTCTATATTACAGTGTATACTATTTTTCACTCATCCTCTCTTTCCCTCTTTGGTTATAGTGTTAACTATATCTTACCCAGACTAAAATAAACTGCACCCCAAACACAAACTATCATAACTCAAACTATAAGTTTGCACCCCAAATACAGACTATTATAGCTCACAAACTATAATAACCAACTCAGCACCCCAAACACCCTTCTAATATCCTACAAATTTCTCAATGCCATTATTTATAGAGTCAAGGAGGAATGTTATGCCACCCTTGTAGGACCCACTAGCTAACCTAATAAGGATGGCCACAGGAGTGAGTTTGTGAGAATTTGCAAGTTTGAGGATATTGCAATTGCAAGGACAGAACCAGTAGAAATGAACCAACAATAATATATAAGTCAATGTGGTGCTATCCTTCCATGGCTTATTCCAAAAAATAAATACAAATTTTGCACAAGATAATGGAGCTAATAAATCATATCTTCAGCCGGGCGGAAAGTAAAAGACCAAAGATATATTTTTGAACTACACAACCGTGAAATGGGTATACACCTACTTAGAAAATCGTAGGGGGAAGGTGAAGGAAATAAGATATGTTATGTTTATGCCTATGGAACAACATTGAAACGTAAACAAAAAAAAGTTGAAACATATGGATCTTGGGGTTTCAGGCTTATATAGGAATGAACAGAAAACCAGAGAGGATGTAAGAGAACACATCATTGTGCATGTTTACTGCATAAAAAACAGCTGAAAGCCAAAGGTAGTATAGCCCTTCATAAGAAACTAATGTGTCATGTTCAAAAAACACTTACAATTCGGCTTTCTTGGAGAATTTCTCGAGAAACATTTAAGGGGAGGTCATCAGAATCTACCACACCTTTCACAAAGCTCAAATATCGAGGAAACTGCAAAGCATATGTAAGATTTAGTTCCACCATTCAAAGAAACTCAAGTTAAGATATAACTGTTCTGCATGAGAAATTCGCATTCATTTTTTTATTGAACCCAACACCTGAAAGAAAATAACATGTGCTTTCCAGGTAGGTTGTAGAAAAGACCCACAAGTTCAATTGTTATGTAAACTTTGGATAAAAATGAAAAGTTGAAATCCAAAATATGAAGAGTTAGAAATGTTTCAAAATCAGATGAGTCTCACAGAAACATCATATATACATTATAAATTAAATATACTCACCAGCTCACCATCAAAATCATCAGAGATGAAGACACGTTTAACATACAAGCGAATATTCTTTGTTTTAGGATTCACAACATCCTCATTATTCAGAGGTCCCATTCCAGGAATATAAAGGACACTCCTGAATTCCACTTCACCCTGCAGTGATAGGCATGAAATTAGTACTCCTACGCTTTAATAAAGAATAATATTATACTAATTAAACTAAAGGACTGACTATACCTCGGTGGTGAAGTGAGTATATGCAAGTGGCTCTAAAAACTCATTAAATGTCTTCTTATAGAATTCATTGTACTCATCCCTCTCAACTTCTTTTGGATTCCGCATCTGCACAAGCAAATCAAGAGAATAAGGTAAAAGAATGATTGCTACAAAGTATTTAACAATTATAAACAAAAATCATTATTCAAGTTCAGCGTGAACCATATATAACACAGATATCACTTCAACTCACCCAGATTGGCTTTGTTTCATTAGCCAATTCCCAGTCCCAATACTTTTCGGTTTTTGTCTTCTTTTTTTTCTCACCCTGAAAAACAGGAAACCCCATTAATTGCTTTGATCTTGGAGAATAGGGAAATTTTCCAAACTAAGATTTACAAGTGGGTTACCTCTGGTTTTGGTTCTTCTCCTTCTTTTGGTTCTTCTTCTTCTTCCACCTGCCCCAGAGCTCCATTCAGTATCAATAGTAATAGACATCATGATAATTAAAAATGATACACAAACCAATTCATCCTAAGTGATAATCACATCAAGAAAGTGATAGACTAGAATAAAACTCAAAGAATGCATCAAAGATAAAATAAATAATCAAAATTAGAGAGTTATAAAATCAGTTTGGATAAAACTTTTAACACAGTGGAAATCTGAAAGGTTAAACTCGTTTAATAAAAAAAACACAACCAACCAACCAATTTTCCTTGCACATCAGCAATCGGAATATATATCGATATGCCCGAAGCCTTTTACACGGAATGTTCATACAAAACAAGTGTAAATGCATAGCATTCCTACCTCAACAGTTCTTGATTTCTCTTGCCATGTGTAGATGGGGAAGGAAACGAACTGTGAGTAATTCTTGACCAAACCTTGTATTCTAGTTGGATCAGAGAATTCATACTTGTCATCTTCCTGCAATATGAGAATAAGACTATAAAATCATTGAATAACATCAGAGATGGTTGTCTAATGGCATCACCATCACTTGCCACTTGCCACTAAAACAATGCAAATCATGAACGCCTAATCTACTATCTATAATAAAAAAAATTAAAAAAAAAAAAAAAAACTTTAAAAAATAATAATAATAAAATTTTTTTTTTTCAATACTGTTACTTTTCTTTTCTTTTTTAAGGGAAAAAAAAAAGAGACAATTTAAAAACATTAAATGAATTGATCCAAAAGATACAAAAAGGGGTCCCTTTATAATAGGGGGAATACAAAAGATTTATGCAACTTGTAACAAAGGAAATATAGCAATCTTGCAGCAATCAGCATATTCATCCAAATTCGGAGTTTCTTAGCAGTTCCAACAAGGCCATGAGAAGAGTTCTGAAACGTGGTGTGATAGAAGAGATAAATAAGATTGCATACCCTTAAGTAGAGGGTGATCTGTGTTCCCCGCTGTAGAAGTTTTTCAGGATCAGTTTCTTCCCTAATAACATACGAACTACTATCAGCTACTGCTTCCCAAACATATTGTTTATCTGATTTTGGGCTCTTAGTGGATACAACAACCTGATTGCAAACAATCACGTAATTGCAGAACATAGGCATAATGAGAATCTTAGCAGAAAAGAAATTTGAATCAAGCTTGATTCAATTAGGAAACAGTTATTTTGTCAAAGCAAAATGTAACTCTACCTTTTCAGCAACAAGGAAAGCCGAATAGAACCCAACACCAAATTGACCGATCAAGCTGTTATCTGCTCCAGCATCCTTATTTTCCTGATAGAATTGTTATGTTTAAATATTTAATTTCAAATTCATTGAGCATAAAAACCTCAAAGGAACTTAAGATGTGCGTAATATCATAATGAAATTAGTATAAATGGATGGGGAGAAAACCTTCAAGGCTTTCAAGAATCTTGAAGTGCCACTCTGAGCAATAGTTCCAAGACAGTCAATGAGCTCCTCTTTAGTCATTCCAATACCAGTATCCCTAAAAACACAAACAACCCAATTTTAATATAACTAATTCAGTCAGCACCGAAATGTAAAACTGTGAAAGATCTAAGAAACTTTTCATACGTTATGGTGATAGTACCACTGTCTGCATCAGGTTTGATACGTATTTCAAGGTCGCCAGCATCTCCAAGTAGAGAGGGCTCGGTCACGCTCAAGAATCTTAGCTTGTCTAAAGCGTCACTCGCATTACTGGAGAACGATTTTAAAAAAAGAATAAGATTAACATAAAGATCAAAAGAAATAATGAACCACATTCAATAGAAATCCCACTTCAATGCATGGACATTTTCTTGCGTCCTTAAGATAATGCTATATAAATTATAATACAAGAATTTCTATGAAATTATTAAGGATACTAATAAGATGATAAAATGTCCGGTAAAGAAATGAGATAAAACCAGAAGATCAGAGGACCCATCTTTTTCGCCACAGAGAAAGATATGAATGGAATTACAGAATCAGTACATATTGAACGTCATTACCTCACTAGCTCCCGAAGAAACACCTCCTTGTGGCTATAAAGGCTGTGAACAATCAAATCCAGGAGGCGACTAACCTGCACTCATTATATATGTTCCCACCATCAGACGAAAACCCATGACTAAACATACCATAAGCTTGATGATGCCACCTCAAAAACCAGACATGTTTGGAAATTGACGTTTCAAGAAATACAAAGTCAAGAAATTCAAAACCCATAAACAGGATTTCGTATTCCGTAAAGTTATCGGTGACGAGAAATCCTAATCTTTTGACAACTTAGAAAAATACCACATTTCCCAAGTCATCTCTATGTTTCGGCGACAGAAACCCTCAATTATTTAACAGGATAAACATTACATTACCCTTCTCACTGCTCAGAAATCACGGAAAATTCAAAGACCCACCTCGGCTTGGTACTCAAACTTCTCACCAGGAGTCTCAGCAGCTTCTTTCTCGGCGACGGCCGCCTCACACCTGACCGAAATCCGATTGCTCCTCGTCTCAACCTTCCATTTCAACCCAGCACAAGAAAAGCCCTTTCTAAGGCCATTTTGGGGCAGAAAAGCAGTTGTCAAGCTCAAGCGCGTACCACTGCTTGGTAGAGGGTGAGAGAAAGAGGAAGGGAGTGAAGAAAGAGCAAGAGTGGATAAACTTCTGGTGAGAGCTGGAGCCATGAAGCGGTTTGAAAAGATAAGAGTAGCGGAGAAATGGCAAAAGGCGAATTCCAGTAAACCCTTGCGGGTTGGGGTGAGGGTTTAAGGGGATGGCGTAGAGGGTTCTAGAAAGAGCACAACAATTTGGGAGTTTTTGTTTTGATTTGGAGTTGGAGCTTTGTGCTTCAAAATGTATGGCTCATATTCTTCCATTTCACCAAAATTCAAAACAATGATAATGAAATTTTATTACACAAATATTGCAAATTAATTGCTTTTTCTTGGAAGTAATGGTTACTTCTCAACTGGGCATGTACATGTAATATTAACTTATTGTAAAATAAAATAAAATAAACTAAATAGCTATCAAACTAAATTTAAAGAAAAAAAAAAATCAATCCCTATCAAGATGTTATCTACATAAAAATAAAAAAAACCAAATCCATCATAATTAAAGACATTACTCATATGAAAAAAAGAGGAAAAAAAAGGGTGCACGATCCCACAGCCCCTACAATCGTAGCACTCTAGGCACTCAATTGTATAGCACCCCGAGCACACATGCGATCACATGTGTCTGTCGTTTTTTTCTTATTCATCTTCTTTATCATGCGCTTTGCACAATTGTAAATATCATATCTTCTTCCACACGCATTTGTTTTAGCAAAATGATTGCTCGTTTTAAAATGTTTTTTCATGTTCTTTTTAACCATGTTTATATACTGAAATTTTAAAGGATTCCATCTTTTTATGGCCTTGAAAACATCTTCGATAAGCTCAAACTTTGAAATGTGATAATTGTAAGTTAAGTTAGTGAAATTGAGCGATTTTTTTTTATTTATTCAATGTAATTTTTCGAAATCTAGGTGGTAGCAAGTCATGAATGAGAAAAAAAGTGTTGTAATCAAAGTTGGAAATAGGAGAAGAGGGAGAGAAGAAGTCTGAGTATAGATTAATAATGTACTATTGATATACTATTGGCGTACATAAAATGAATTTTTAATGACTACTGAATAATATTAATATATCTATGTTATATTTTAAATAAACTTTGAATAAGTGTTGATAAACTTTTTTTTCTAGGAGAAACAAAAGCACGCACATCCTACAAAACTATATCAAGGGATAATAACGAAACAAACCATTCCAAGTAGAGAGAAAGGAGAAAAGCGGAAGCATTTTCTTCCACTGCCCTTTTTCCAATGGAATGAGTTAGGAAGTTGTGACGACTCTTAACATGGAAGTAGGAAACAGACCTCAAGACAAGCGTAAGGGATTTAATCTCCTCAATGAAAAAGGAAACTTCAAAGGAGTCAAGAGACTTGTCATTAAGGAGATGAACAACCTCAAGACAATTCGATTTAACCATGATGTCCGTAACATTGGTCGACAGAATGTTATCCAGATTGTCATTGATGATCATCGATTCAAGAACCTTTATCTCGTAATATTTAAGGGGTTTAAAAAAAAAGTTAACCAAGCAAACACGACTCATGTGGTCTCGAAGAACCCAACTCAAGCCTCAAACTCTTCTTGTAAGACTCCATGTCATGTTAATATTAAGCTTCCACCAGCTCCTTGTAGGAGGGAACCAACGAATGACGTCTTGCTTCTGAGGATAAAATTGCTCCGCCACAATTTCTTTCCCACACAACCCCTCACCTATGAGTACCTCCTCAACAATGATACCTTTCAGTTGACACACGTATATGTCATTGTTAGTAGGAATACTTCGAAAATCCCATTGGGGTAAGAATTCCCCATGAAAAATTTACGAGAATCGAGTTTCACGGGAGAAATTTTTTCTAATTTGGTGTTTTTAAACAAAAACCAGTTAACTTAAATCTCTACCATGGACAAATTTTAATTAAATAGTTAATTTTCTCACTAAATTTTTTTTATATGATTAGCTCTACATGGCAATTTGAAGTTAAAAAGAAACTACTCTAATTTTCTAGTAAAAGGAAATAATTCAATCAACTTATTCATATATATAATATGAACTTAATTCAACTATGTTCATTATTTTGTACTATTAAACAATAAAATTTGAAATTTAAATATAATATTTATATAATAATAAAATAACACAAGATTAAATTATTATAAGAAATAAATGGCTAGTGGGACAGAGACGACTTGTACTTGTCCCCATTTAGCCTACGAGAGATTTTTTTCCCATTCTCTCCTAAACGAAGAAAATGGACATCTCTACCTCTGCTCAATGATCCATAACCAATGAACCATATTGCTTCATGGCGTCCTATCATCAAAATGGATATCTACATTAGACTTACAAAAACGAGCCCAAATATTTTCTGTTACTTGACATTTCCACATGATATAGGATGAAATCTCAATATTCAACCTGAACAAACCATACAAGAGATGAGACTAAACACCTTTATTGAACATATTAGCCTTACAAGGGATAAGATCATAGATAATTTTTCAACACCAAATTTTAGCTTTTGGATGAGCAGACCTTCCAAAAGGCTTTTCATAGCTATTTCAAGCAAAAAATTTCAAAATATTTAGTATTGCATTTTGCATGAACTCTGAATTAGTACTAACATACAATTAAAATATCAATGTTATACTTTTAAGTATCATATTTGGTATATCATTAATATCATTGATATGTTATTATTATTATTATTTGTTTTCTAAATCAGGTATATCAATCATCTAATATACAAATATGAAATATTTGGTATATAATTAATATATTAAATTAAAATGTAACTCATATACCATTCAAATCATATCAAAATTTTAAAAATAGAATAAATTAACTGATATACTTTATATTTGGTATATCAGTTGACAAAATTAATGCATTTAAAATATACCATCAAAATAGAATTTTAAAAAGATAATACAACAAAACCAAAACCTAAATCAAAACATAAAAATTAAACTAATCTAATAAAAATAATTTAAAAATAAATTTCATCCTCTTTTAATTTCATCCATTAAACCCTAAACTCAATGTTGCAATTTCTAATGCCTATTCAATTTTGACTAAGTCACCCACTAATTATAACAAAAAGTAGCATAACAATCTCTACAAACTCAGTCATTTCAATGATATCAACTAAATTTAAGTTAGATTATTGAACAAATTAACTGCCAATATGAGCATAACTTAAATGGTAAAAACTTGCATTATCTAACTTCGAAGTATAAGGTTAAATTCCTCAACTCAAACATTGTGAAAAAAAAAAGAATAATAAATTAACTCAGACATAACTTTATCAAAACTTATAAATTTTTATGTAGTTTTCTTTTAAACTATATCAATTTTGTGCAATACATAGATTTTATAAATCATGGAAAGCGTAAAAGATTACGTTTTAATTTAAATTAAAAAGCAATTGCAAATATAGTAATTACACCCGAAATATTAACAAATATAGCATAATGCAAAAGAATTTGCAAACATAGCAAAATTTAGATCCAACTTTTGGAGTCTATCAGTTATAGACTATACCGTTGATAGACTCCTATTAACGATATAGTCTATTATTTTACTATATTTTCAATTTTTAAAAAATGCTTAATTATTAACTCTAAAAGTGATACCCATTACAATTATTCTAAATTAAAAGTTTAATCTCCAAACATTGAAATTTGTATCTATTTAATTATGGACTTTCAAAAGTTTATATAACAAGTCTCCAATGAATTCAAAAGTTCTAAAAATCGATGGATCTATTGCAGATAAATTTGAATATGTCTAATGAAACTATAAGTTTAAGTTTTCAATTGTGTCTAATAAATTTGTATGAATTTAAAAAAAATAAAAAATTCCAAAACTAAATTTATAATTTTGAAAGTTCAAATACCAAATAGACATAAAACTCAAAGTTAATGGATTAAATTCTGAAAGCTTATCGGTGATAAAATTGTAACTCATTTTCGAGTTTAAAATTAAAATTACACCACTATGTTTAAGGGGCAGAAATTGAATATTCAAAGTAAAAATTGATATTAACAAGTTTAATAGTAAAAATTAACTTTTTTTTTTTTTAGTTTTTTTTCTTTCCCTCTTGTACATTCTTTTACTTCATAAATCATCAATAAATCATGCTCCATCCATCGTTGAAATTTCATGAATGTTATTATCTTAATACTTGAGTTTTGGGTTAAAATAAATAAATTACTTGAGATGGATGAAGCGTATAAGTGCAATCCAGTTAGAAAACAAAATATTTTATTGATGATATGGAATGTTGCAAAATATACAAGAGATCCTATCAAAGAGACCACAAAAAAGCTCTAGTTAGCTTCAAGATCATAAGACTATAATTGGTAAATGGACAACATAGTTTAAACCAACAAAGAATCATTGTAAGAACAAAATCCATGAATGAATTGTTGAAGATGTGGTTGCTCTTTCAATCCATATCAACCAAACGTTATGAAACAAGATACGTAGTATTCAACTTGTATCCACCAAGAAACCTACTCTAATAATCCAACCATTCTTGAAAGGATGTCTGGCCCCAAGTGTCCAATTAGGTCTTCATATCGCTTCGGAGAGTCATTGACCATTTGAAAGCCTTTAGGATGGTGCATCTACACTCATGAGAGAAACTGTATGCAACAAAGAAAAGTGCTCTTGGACATAGTTACAATTTATGCATAGAACACATCCTAGGAGCCGTTAGACCATCGAATTCATGGACAATGACAAAGGGCCTGCTTGGAGTGACTTTTCAAAGTGCTAAGTTGGAAAGTCATTCCAAATCGGCCTCATGGAAAAATCTTTTATCTTTCTTTAGGTATTCGTCCTCCCAAATGCTTTTGTAGAGGGGTTGTAACAACCAACCTATTGACCCTAAACTTTTAATAGAGAGAATAAACCTTAAAACTGCCCGATGGATCCAAAGGCCACAGGCAACTATTCTTCCTTGCTGCGAGAGTGTATACTGTAAGCGTGTTAAAAGGAACCCCTTCTTCCATTTCCTCCTCAATCAACTATATATTCATCCATGTGTTTTCTCAGCCTTCATTCCTATCTGGTAAAAAGAAAGGGTCAATTCAATTGCAAATACTACTATAGCTTAAAACGAATGCATAACTTCATCATGAAAGTATCCAATGCCACAAAGGCAATTAATCAATGCATTTAATTCATGATGTGTCCTGTCTCCCATGCTAAAAACGTACAGCCCATCCTTGAGTTCAATCCAGCTACAACCTGGTGTCTTCTTAATGTTTTGTTCCTTCATTGTTCGTCTAACCTCCAATGCTTCTTCATATCGACCTATGACTCCATACATGTTAGACATCAATATATAACTACCACTACCACAATGTTTAGGTTCAAGTCGCGTTATCTTTTCTCCAACGACTTTTCCCAACTCTGCATTCCCATGAAGTCGACACGCTCCCAATAATGCCATCCACAAAACAAGGTTGTCTTGAAAAGGTATCCTTTGAGCCAGCTCATAAGCTTCCTCTATACGTCCAGCTCGACCGAGCATATCGATTATACAAGTATAATGCTCAATAGTTGGAACCACGCCAAATTCAAGTTCCATTCGAGTTAAAAACGAGCGCCCTTGATGTACAAAGCCTGCATGACTACAAGCAGATAAAACTCCAACAAATGTAATAGCATCTGGTTTAATTTGGGCCTCACACATATGATGAAACATATCCAATGCCTCTTTACCATATCCATGAATTGCATAACCCATAATCATGATGTTCCAAGATGCGACATCCTTATTGCTCATTAGATCAAATACTATGTCGGCATTTTTCATGCATCCGCACTTCGCATACATGTCCATAACAGCATTGTTTAATAATACATCATCACCGTTTTCATTTTTTCCCAATCCATTAACAATCATATGTCCATGAATTTCTCTGCCATGCATGAGAGCAGCCAAGTGAGAACAAGCTGGAAGTACAGCAGTGATGGTAACCACATCAGGTAGAACCCTAGAACCTAACATCTTGCCAAAAAGTCTCAAGGTACCATCATGATCACCACATTGCTCATGAGCAGATATAATTGAATTCCATGAAAATAAATCCTTCCCATTTATCATATCAAAAATCATCAAAGCATCTTCAATATGCTTGCATTTCCCATACATATCAATCAGTGCATTTGAAACTGCAACACATGAACTATAACCCATTTTTGTTACAATTCCATGAATAGCTCTCCCATTGTTAATCTCTCCCATTAGAGTAAAAATAGACAAAATGCCAGTCATTGTAAATCTACAAGGTGAAATCCCTTCTTCACCCATTTTCTTAAAAAACACTACCGCTTTGTTGAGTCGACCAATTTGGGTGTAACCATTGATCATTGCATTCCAGAGCACAACATCTCTCTCTGGTAACTCTTCAAAAACTTTCTCCGCGTCCTCCACTACATCAACCTTCAAGTAAGTATTGACAAGAGCACTACCAACAAACACATCCAACTCCAATCCCATTTTAAATAAACAACCATGAATTTTCCTAACCTCCATGAACTCACAACAAGCTCTAACTACACATGGAAAAGTGAATTTATCAGGCATTATACCCACTGACCTCATTCTCTTATAAAACTGAAACCCGTGTGCTGCAAGCCCATTTGCAACAAATCCAGCAATTATTGCATTGTATGCAAACACATTACGCTCATGATATGGATCATGGAAAACTAAAACAGCCTGTTCCATTTGATTGCATTTAGAGTACATGTTGATCAAGCTAGTAATGGATGAAGGCAAATGAATAAATCCAGAAGTGATCATTAAGGAATGTAGCTGTTTTCCTTCAGTGAGATTCTTGTGGTTGGCATATGATTGGAGAAAAAAATTGCAGGTGGCTACATCATAGTGTATTTGAAAAACTAGAAGTCTGGAGGGTAAACTGAAAAACGGAGAAGAGAATAAGTGGTGCTTCTTACCAATGATTTTTGAGAGGATGGTCTTTTTGCTCATTTGATTCATATAAGCCAGTGTGTGAAAATTACAAAGGTCATCTATCAACGATGTCATGAAAAATCCACCGTGCAATTCTTAATTTTGGCATTATCACCTACAATCACAACATACCAGAAATATTTAGATATGAGCATGCTCACACAGATTTCCACATGTGAATACATGTTAAAAAAAGAAAGAATTGCAATGGCATCAAACAAGAATAACTGGAGCAAAATTTCTTAAAAACTGAGGACACTTTCCATTATAGATAAGCCTTTATTATTTGGAATCTGAAAGCAATTAAAAAACACAGCTCACCAAATCAAACATGAATAATAGGGGAAACATTCAAATAAATGAAAAGGATAGAGCAAATCAAGTCAGAAAAATCTTGGGAAAAAACAGCAGGCAGCAAGCCATCCTTTTGTTTTCTCCTCTTCTCTTGTAGTTTTAGAAACAGTAGCCTTGAATAATAGTAAAGAAAGCTTACACAAGAGGGGTGACAAGACAGTGATGGCCGGATGGGTAAGTTTCCAATTGGTACAAATTAAAAGGCTCACACACACGAAAATGGCTCTAATGTGTGGGTTAGTTTCAATTTACCCTTAAAACGTTTTAGAATTTTCACTCATTTTGATACGGGATAGCACCAAATTCATGCCAATGAGATATAAACATACAAGATTTTGAAATTTTTTTCCTTCCATTTCTGTTAACATGGACAAACGAATAGCAGGGAGCTCCAATCATAAGTGCAGAGCAAAAAGAAAACCTAACTTTTATTAGGGTTCTACAAGTGGAAGCCGAATGAAACAAGGGTTTTTTTGTGTGTTCCAACTGCAGTGAACCCAATTGAATACGAAACATGCGCAAAAAATAACAGGAAAACTCAGTTATCCTCGCTTCTGTACTTATAATATACCAGTAAGAAAAAGGAGAAAAATCAACATTACTCAAAGAAATAAGGAAAAAAAACAGCATATAAGAGATGAAGAAGACAATGAGGAGTGATCAGAGTTGAGAGAAGTCCCATTAAAACACCAGAAATCGCAGAACTGAAAGCAAATAAAGTTAAAAATCAAACTGAAACTGGCATGGGGAACTAGTAGAAGAAGTGAGAAAGAGAAGCCTCACCGCCTCCACTGGTGGCCGGATCGAAAATGAATTGTGGGTGCTCATTCTCCAATTTATCTTCCTTGTAGCGAAAACCATGGCTTCGTCGACATTCGACTGCTTGTGGCGTAAATTTCGTTGCTTTGGGTTTAAAATGAATGAAATTGAGTAATTATTTAATAAAAAATTATCACAAAAAACTCCTTAAAATATTTACGGACACATCTAGATAGATTACAATAAATTATTAAAGAAGACACATATACTAGTTTATCATATTATTTTTTTTTTGTGATATTTTGTTATTATTTGTAAATATTTTGTAATATTACTATTTAAAATAATTTCTCTAGTTCTAATAAGGTTCAATATTGAAGTTTCTGTATTTATAATAGTAATTAAAAATATTTTTATGTTTACAACTTTGCACCTCAAACACAAATTTTTTAACTCCAATATATTAACTCTAGATAAGTCAGTACCTAAACCTTTATAATTTGATTATGTGTTTATGTACTATTGACAATGCTTATAAATTGAGCAAAATTATTTTAAAGTAATTGACTTTTAGTGTACTAAATAATCAAAATTAGAGATGTGCGCAAGACGGAGTGGACTTGGAGATTACTTCCCCGCTCTCCATTTTATTCTCCATTCCTGTGAAATTCTCTACCGGAATTGAGGTGGGATTGTCCACATGGATTTTGAGGGAATTGGGTTACTGTTGAAATTTTTTATTTTATTTTATTATTATTTTTTTTAAATCAATCGACTCAAAATCACCGAAAATTTTAATGGAATAATTAAAATTCTCATTAACATTTTTTTTTCTTTTTTAATATGATTAGTTCTACACGTTCAGAACAGAAGAGGAATTAAATTTTTTCATTTACTGGAAAATTTTCCACCCCATTTGGGGGTGTATCCTTGTAGTAAATTTTGGTAAGTTAATTGTTATGGTAAATCTTGGAAATTACCAAATACCAAGATTTTCCCTCAAGGTTAACTTTGATTTTGGATTTTTTTAAGGAAACTTATTAACAAATTTTTGTTTCAAATTAAAATTTCCCGATTAATTTGCCAAGATTTGCCACAAGAATATTTTTTTTGTACAAATTAAATTTTTATTAAATTTATTTAAATTAAATCTAATTTGTAAAATAAAAAAAAAACTTATTAAAAAAATTTCAATAAACATCTTTACGCGAAATTGTCTTTTCAAGGGCTCCTTTCAAATATAGCAAAAGGAGCTAATATATTTAAAAATATAGCAAAATTTTACTAATTTTATATCGCGATATATCTTAAATAGACGCTGTATTTTGCTGTTAATTATAAATATTTTAAGTAGTTCTGACATTTAAAATAATTTACTTTTTTAAGCCAATTCTATTATTTCTAAATTAAAGTTAGTTTAATATTTTTCCCAATTCCATTTCTAATATTTTCCTCGTAAATTTAATTTAGTTTAATTTTTTTCCAATTTCAATTCTAATTAAACTTGAATTTTTCGTAGTGGGATAGTTTAAGTTTTTTTTTTTAAATTTTTATTTACCATTCTTAATTTTGAGTCAAGAAAAAACTTTCACAAATTTCTCATAAAAAATTAAATCTACTGAAAAATTTTTAATTACGAGAAATCTCACTAAAACATTTTTTTCGATTAAAAAAATATAACTATCACAAAGTAGAAACTTGGGGTTATTTTAAACAATAATGTTATTTTTAAAAAAAATTCGAAAAATAGGGTGCTTTAGAAACTAATGACAAAAGTAGGGTGGTTTGGAAAATAATTTGTAAATTGGGGTGGTGAAATCGTGTACCGGGTACACGATTTCAATAAATTTTTTTCGTGGTCATTCTCATGTAAGTAAGTCGTGGACCCGGTCCACGAGTGTTGACCAAACTCGTGGACCCGGTCCACGATTTCGGACAAACTCGTGGACCCGGTCCACGATTTCGCCCATACTCGTGGACCCGGTCCACGAGTGTTGACCAAACTCGTGGACCGGGTCCACGATTTATGCCCCATAAAAATATCATAATCACACCAATTATCATGCTATAATCGCGGGGAAGGAGGAACGAGCAGTTTACGCTTTAGTAGCTACCGTTTCAGCTCTAGTATTCACAGGCTTTCAAGGAATGGAATATTATCAAGCACCCTTCACTATTTCAGATAGTATTTATGGTTCGAGTTTTGATCAAAAAGACTTCTTACCCCCGTTCTTTTCTCATGATACGTCCAAAAACGTCCGGTTTTTTTCCCATGATAAATAAGTTAATTAATTAATTACCCACTTAAATGAAATTTTGCTTATTACTTGTGTTCATCAATTATTGTTTAGTTTCATTGATTCTTAATTTTTAAAAATGTAATGGAAAATCATTAATTCATTTAGTTAAAGATAAAAAGTTAATACAAATCAGAAAATTTAAAATACAAATCAAGTGCCACATGGTGGTCTTCTTCGCGCACGTTGTCCACGACGAGGCACAGGCACTTCAATTTGTTGTTGCTGGTGGATTACATCGTCGATATCCTGTTGGGTGACGACAGATGGAAATTCATGGTGTCCATAATATTCCTGTTGATGGCCAGAACCGGATGCAATGTCTGGTTGTAATATGGGAGGTTCCTGGTCATCGGGTTGCTCTGGAACACCTTCGTCACGTTGTCTGGTTGTCTCTGTCGTCTACGACGAATACGTTTTCGATCAGTATCAGCAACATTGAGCCTCCTTGTATGTTGAATGATTTCTTCAACATTTACCATGTTTTGCTCACACATTGAACTCAACTCTGGTAAATTGTGTTCTAAGGAGTAATTGTGCACATCGTGGACAAAATTATTCTGCACGATAAAAAAAATATATAAGTATAAAAGAATATTCTTAGCATGTAATTGAAAAACACTACATAATAAGATGCTTACCATGCAGTAATAGTAGGCACCGTCAGGTGTAATAAATCTTCTTGTGATAGAGTCGTACCAGGACAAATAATCATTAGACACATCCGACTCGTTTATTATTTCTCCTTGTGCACAGCGGCCATGACGTGCACGCCAAAATGATATATACTCTGCATGAATTTGACGCCAGTTTTGGTCGTGTTTACCTCTTAAATCAATTTGGTGTAGTTGAGGGAGTGTATTACACAATGTCGGTACTGTTTGCCGCATACCGAATTGTCTCAACACTCGATCTGGTTGATGCCACTCTACGATGTGAAAGCATATAAGTGGGCTGACCGTCAACCAAATGTCTTGTCCATCATGACAGTAATCAGGCAACAACGACATAACGTGTGGTGTATATGGCGTCCAATTAATCTGAAACCATGTACAAGAATAATTAGAACCTAAAAACATATGTAATATTCAGTTATATGCAACATATTTATTATTACCTGATTTTTCATCAAACGGTCAAAAATTGAGCGATATACCAGCAACATGTTTGCTGATTGTTCAGATGCAGCTAATACACCGCTCCATCTATCACATGGATATAAAACAATTAAATACTTTGCTAATTGTATTAACAAAGAAATTAATATATACAGAAAGTAATACCTGGCACTGAGTGGACGTCCTATGAAATGTTCGGGAGGTTGTAGTTGGACTTGTGGTGCAACAATGCTAAATCGATCGTAGGCCCATACTTGAAGTAGTATCAGTGGGCCTGCTATATCCAAAGCTTGTGCATGACTGGCTCGACATAATTCTCTGTATAGCCATGCAAGACAAGCACCACCCCACGAATAATTACCAGCTTGCTCAAAACTGGCCAGTAGTGGGAGGAACATTAAGTGCACCAACGTGTTGGACTTGTCAGCAAACAGAAAGCCTCCGATAAGCTGCATAATATATGCTCGTGCATACCTCTGTATACTGACGTCATCGGCATCAGGAGAAAATTCTGTAAACTGAGACGCTAACCACGGGAGACTTAACCTTGAGCCTTTTAAGTCAAGTGGTCGAATGCCTAAGAAATCTTCACAGATCTGTTTCCAATCATGCTGCAACGAACCAGTAACAGGTTCTCCGTCCACTGGTAGTCCAAATTGTACTGCAATGTCCTGCAGCGTAATGGTGCATTCCCCACCAGGCATATGAAATGTGTGGGTCTCCGGTCTCCAGCGCTCTACTAAAGCAGTAATGAGGTGCCAGTCCAACTGTATGAATCCAATTTGTGCAACCCCAATAAAACCGGCCTGTTGTAGATAAGGCACTATACGTTCATCGAACGGTATAGTATGCTGGGAAACTGCCTCTCTTCTCCGACAACATAGTACCACAGTGGATGCATTATCCCATATTGTCTGTGATCGGTGAGTGTTTTGAAGATATAGCTGAACAGGGTTAGATGGACCAGGATCCATATTCAACACTGTTAAATTAAACAAAATTCATTACAATGTTAAATAAACGAAATACATTACAATGTTAAATAAACCAAATTCATTGCAATGTTACAATGTTAAATAACAAATGAAATACATTACAATGTTAAATAACAAATGAAATACATTACAATGTTAAATAAACGTAATACATTACAATGTTTAATAAACAAAATTCATTACAATGTTAAATAAACGAAATACATTGCTTGCTAAACTATGAATGACTCGAAGATGAAGCTCCTAAATTACGGAGTGGACAGGTACGCTTGTTATGCCCTGATCCCTTGCATATCCCACATCGAACTTTCGTGCCTGCCTCGCGCCAATCCATCTCATTATGAATTCGCGAAGTTTTGGGTCTACCATGCTCCCTTAATAAGTTTGCATTAGGATGCACTTCCGTAAATGATAACTCTGGCCAATAGTCAGGGTGCTGTATTGGATGGAAGCGACATTCATAGCATAACTTTAAATGAGACAATTTATAGTATTCATCAATCAGATGCACGTATGACAAACGCATGTAATTACAAATTGCAATTACATGAGAGCATGGAATCTTGAACGACTGCCACTTGTTACAAGAACAAGTCCCCTCTTTCAGGCACACTACTTGTGTGTTTTGGCCTTTGTAGGGAGAAACCATACTGATGCCAGTTCGAACTTCAAAACTTTGTGTTTCCCTGTCAACTGACGTCACTGTATGTGCAGTTGCTCGTTTCTCCCACCTTTTAAGCTTTCTCATGGCATATTCTGTGTACGTGTCCCCACGATCAAGTGCTTCACTTATTTCTTGTCTACGACGTTCAAAGTATAAGATTGTCCGATAAAATGTTAACCTAACAATCGATGTGATCGGTAACATTCTAGCTCCTTTAAATACCCCATTCAAACATTCAGCTGCATTGGTTGTCATCCACCCAAAGCGATACCCATTATCGTGTGATTGCGTCCATTTATTCAAATCTATATCAGAAAAATATTCAAGACACTCAGGGTTCAATTTCTTTAACTCTTTCATGTTTCGAATGAACTTACGTCTTTGGTGTTGATTTCCAGCCCTAAACACCAAATCTTTAAGTTGCTTTGATTTGTATTTGGAATTGAAATTACTCGCAACATGACGTAAACAATAACGATGACATGCTTTAGGTTCAGCCCAACCAATTTCCTCGTTGTTAATTGCTGCAATGATCCCTCTGTGTCTATCCGAAATTAAGCAAATCCCTTCTCGGTCAGTAACATACTCGCGCAATGCCCACAAAAACCATGACCAACTAGATGTATTTTCCCCTTCAACAATAGCAAATGCAAGAGGAAATATATGCCCATTCGAGTCAATAGACAAAGCAGTGAGCAATTTCCCTTTATACTTGCCGTAAAGATGGGTTCCATCTATTTGAATTAAAGGCCTACAGTACTTAAACCCTTCAATTGCAGGACCGAATGCCCAAAAAACACGACCAAATATAGTTTTACCAGGCACATCAGAAGGGAGAAAATGCCAATCTACTCGTGTACCAGGATTGTAGTGCACAGCAGCACTCAACCAGTACGGAAGTTCTGAATACGATTTCTCCCAATCACCGAAGACTGCAACCAAAGCTTTTTTCTTAGCTTCCCACACACGTCTGTATTTGACGTTATATCCGTACTGTTTTTTAAGTGCTTCTTGTAGTACCGCCACAGGCACACTAGGATCAGCTCTAACTAAATTTTGAATTTCAATGCTCATGAAATTAGAATCAAGTTGTGCATTATCTTGTGCCAATTCTGTGTATAAACAACTATGGTTCTCTCCAAGTTTAGTAATTTCAAACATCCCATGGATTTTGCGCCGACATGCACGCAACCTCCACCTACAACCTTCATCCCATTGCTTGCATCGCACATACCAAATATCTTGGTTCGATTCTACCACAGATATTTGGTAGTGTTCAGTCACACAATATTTTTTTACTGCCATTTGTAGGTCTTCTTTCGTATCAAATAACATTCCTTTTTGTATTATACTAGAGTTATCTGTACATTTTTCCCTTTCCTCCAAGGTTGATCCTTGTTCACAAACTGAATCAGTAATTTCCCATTCTATCTGTGTAAATATCTCCGACTGAACCAACTCATTTTCATTTTCTATATTTCCTTCTTCTCCAAACAATTCATCAATTTCTACATCAATGTCACTATCCGCACAATTTCCAGCTTCAATAATAACTAAATCTTCTGGACGAAACGACATATTTAAATTCGTTTACAACTGTAAAGGTTAAAAAGAAAAATTAGTCCAAATCTACCCAAAATTATAAACTCGTGGACCCGGTCCACGAGTTTACTACCCAATATAACTAATTTTCCACCATATTATTTACCAATAATTATTCTTATAACAATAAACGCCGAATAATAATCAATACTAAAACCTTAATTTTTTAAATTTATTCATGCATGCAAAAGGGGTATTTTAAAGAATAATGTTATTCTAAAAAAAAATTCGAAAAATAGGGTATACATATTTAAATTTGTTCATTCATGCAAAACAAAACGTATACATATACAAATTTATTCATTCATGCAAAACAAAACGTATATAACTATTGCATATTTATAAGATAATTAGAAAGGAAAATGTATATGCATACGTATATGGCGGCGGCGGCGGTAGCAACGGTGGTACTGGCGGCGGCGGCAGTGGAGGCGGCGGCGGCGGCGGAACGAAAAGAAGAAGAAAATTGACAGCGACAATGACAAACGAGAACTGAAATAAGAGAAAGGAGAGAAAGGAGGAAAGAAATGAAGAGTGAAAGGAGAGATATGAGGAGAGAAATGAAGAATGAAAAGAGAGAAATGAAGATGGTGGAAATGAGAGAAATGGAAAATGGGAGCTGCCGGTCGGAAATTTAAAGAGTGGAACTCGTGGACCCGGTCCACGATTACCGAAATCGTGGACCCCGTCCACGAGTTCGGTCAATGCATGCCTCTGCATGCCTCTGCATGCAGACTGCCGGTGTCAGCGTACCCTGGAAATCGTGGACCCGGTCCACGATTTCACAACCCCATTCTTCAAAATTCTTTCTCCCCCACCCTATTTTTCCAAATCCTTTCTCCCCCACCCTATTTTTCGAATTCTTTTTTAAAAAACCATTATTTTAAAAAAAAATTCAGAAACTTGCTAAAAACATATAGAAAAATAAAATAGAACATTAAAATTGGATTTGAAAAGTTGTGGTAAATAAAAATAAAATTGGAATCACTTAAATGAGGACAAAATGATATTTTCATTATCTGGCAACATGATTTTAAGAAAGAGGTTAGAAAGAAAAATTTGAGAAAGAAATTAGGTCTTCTAAAATTTTTTTTAGGTTATAAATCACATTTTTCCACCTACATAATTTTAAATTCAAAATTTTGAACATCATTTTGGGGTATCTTGTACAATAAGCCCAATTACAGCACCCTCTTTCTCTCTCGCTCACTTTATTTTCCCTTCCATTCTATTTGTTGCGGCCAGGTGTATCCGTCTCCTCGTTATTCTGTTTATTCCTAAAGTGAAAACGAAAACAGGTTGGGAGCGGTTGATTCGTAGGGGGTTGCGTTTTTGAAGTCCACACCCATCAATCTTGAGGTATTTTAATTTCTTCATCATACATCTACCTTCATTTAAGTTTATTCATGGCAGGGTGATTTAGAATCTGACTTTCATAAGTGTTATTCATTTAACGCTTTAACTTTATTAATTCAAAGCAAGAGTGACTTGAAGTTTGAACTGATTACTGGCACGTTTGAACTGATTATTGGCATATTTGGGAGTAACTCTGCAGTAGTAAAATCACTTTGCAATTTTTTTTCTAATATTCATGAGTGTCCGTACCTGTTTACTCATAGACAACTCACCTGAACTTACTGTATTTGGGTGCAGTATTAAGGTGTCAAAGAAACTCATAAGTTCATAACCTATTCCTTCTAAGTCCATGACCATTTTTTACTACTAAGCTTAATTCATGATGGTTCATATTCAAAAATCAAAACCACTCTAAAACTTGTTTTGATTATTCAAATTTGGTTTGGATGTCGTTAAAATCTAATGTAAAATTAAATATTAAATTGATTTTGAATGATTGAAAGCATGTTTACGAGGAAAATGAAAAAAGTGATTCAAACTAGTTAAAAATTAATATGCCTTGTATCTGTGAGTGGGTGGCAAAGGGATTGGCCAGAATACTTGCTCTATTCATATGGGCCACACATCTGTCGACGAAGGCTCTCTCTTAACTTATTGAAAAGCCATGGCTAATCTGAGGGAGCTTTGTCTCTTAGTGTGCTTTCTGTTAATAGCAGTTGGACGATTCATATTATCTTTTAACTCCAAAACGTATTTTTGTATTCATTTTTATGGTATGTTTTTGTTGATATGTCTGGGGGATTCTCTTTGGGAGATTCATAGTTTGATGTGGCTAGAGCGTCAATGTACCTTAGAAGCTGAAAAGTCTTTAGTCTTTAGATTATGTATTTTTTTGTGTTTGGATGTATTCCCTATTATGAGTTTTGATTCAAATTGATTCACACACACACTCTCTCTCTCCCCTCGTATGCTTCAGGGTCATCTTGAAGAAGTTGAACTTTTAGCTGGAGGGTAGGTTAACGTACTGCTTACTGCTTAGCCTGGTTTTTAAATGGGCAGTTAGTTTTTCTGTTTTTCGTTTTTCCTTTCTTTCTTTCTTTCTCTCTCTCTCTTGCCCTTTGTGTTTTTATTTGTTTAAGCTCAATAAATTCGAACAGTGTGATCGAATCGAATACAGTGTCTACAAAAGATACTTATGTGTATGGTGTTTACATATTCAAATTATAATGTTGTGATGGGAATGCTATTAGTTAGAGGGGTATGTTAGTAATTAAATAGGAAGTTTGTTATGGAATTTGGTTATGGATAAAGGGAGGAGGAACAAGGAAGATAAGCAATATTATTTTCGTGAGTGATTTAGGGCTTGAGAGAATTCTCAAGAGTGTGAGGATCCAAGTAAACACTGATTTAGTTATCTTTTGTCTTTCAATACATTTGGGTTCTTTGAGTTTTCCTTTGCCCTATTGGTAAGTCGTCTTCATGCATTCTAAAATGGTCAAGATTCTATATTATCTTGGATAATTTCATTTCCAGATTCTAACTTTTTCCATGTCTGATGGCTCATATTAGGATTTCGATGAGTTCAATGAGAACAGAGTTGAAAAAGGCTTGGCAGTTTTTATGGTCAACAGAGTTTTGGAGGATGGCCGTGCTGTGGAATCTCTCTATCCTCTATTCTTACTTGCTGCTATTCTCTCAAAGATTTCTTTCTTTCTCTATTAACCACAGATCTGAAACATACTACTCCTATGAAAGAGATTCTCCTTGCACCTCAGAAGCTGTCATGCCCCTTTGCATTATCACCGGTGTAAAGTTGCCTGTGACTTTTATGCTTAATTGAAATTCAATTTGAATCTCTCTTTCTCTCTCTGCACTCACACTTTTAATTCATTTAGCATCTTTGTTTTGAAAGTTGTAGGCTACTTCTGGACTGGGTGCGGCTGCTGCTCTTGCTCTTTCTAAACGTGGTTTCTACGTAGTTCTTGGTTGGTTCCCCAGTCCATTTCATTCATTTTCTCAAGTTCTATTGCAATCTTGGTTTTGATTTACCATTAGAATCTAACAGTAATAATTTAACGCTCATTGCAAATATTATTGGGCCTTGTCTTCATTTCCACAACATTATGTGGCTTATAATACTCCCAGTTCTCATTGTTTACCTTCAAACTATTACTGCCTCGAATTCTCCTTTTGTGGGTTGGACAAGAGATTCTTTAATGAAATTTAAAGGTGTTGAGTGAAGGTAGAACATTTGTGGGACCAACTCTCTACTGGTCCAGAAAAAAGGGGCCTTTACAAATTTCAGTTCTTAATTTGCCCTTCCAGTGAAGAGTTGAATTATTTATCCTTCTTTATACTGTTTTTCACTTTCAAATTCACTTCTTTCGTTTGTCTGAGACTTGTCAACGGCCTTTTCAATTTTAGAATGTTTGTCTTTAACTTGCCATTAGTAGCCAGAGGCACTGACGGTCGAGAACATTTCCAAATTTTTATGGGTAAATGCACCCTTGGCTGGCTTCAGAGAAATTTGGAATGGAAGGGATGGGGACTCTTTATGGATGAGGAAGATAACATTTTTTTTCTCAATGGGTTTAATTGCTTCGATTTGGGTTTTTGACTCTAGAAGTTTTGTAACTACCAAATTCATCCCTCATGGAGACCTTTTTGGTCTCTCTATCTCTCTCTCTCTCTCAAATTGTTTGTGAGATTTCTGCAAGTCATCAATCTTGTATTTTATGGTATCCTTTGAGTATCAAATCTATGGGGTGGGGAAACTGGTTCAGGCTGATGACAAGTGATCCCAAATATTTCTTATAACAATGGTAGCTCCCACAACCTATTCATTAACTGATAAGGTAAGAACGTTTAATGGTATTCTTGGAATTCAATATCATTACTGTAGGAGAAATGTTTAGTCAGTTTCTAAGTCCACTTGAGATGCATTGGGGTCAATCTTTGAGTTCACAACCCAACATTCTACTTTTGCTTTTCGTTTTTGTTGATGTTATGATATTACCAAAGGGGAAGGATAGTCAAGCCTCAAGGCTTGAATTATAAAGAGCTCTTCCTTCCAATGGGACATAAGAGATATAATGCTGTAATTGTTGAAAAGAGAAATATTTTACACCAAGAAAGAATCTAAAGGTAGTTGGATTCTATGAAACATTTGAAGGACTACGCTCTGTTATTGAATACCCTATTATCCTGTTTAATTAAGGAAACCGTAAGAAAGCTCTTACAATTTGGAGCCGAAGAACCTCCTCCTCCACCTCCTCCTGGAAAGGGTGACCACCATAGTTGTTTTTAGGGAATTGCTGACATCTATGGATAGAGCCACATTTTGATTGAAGGAGACAATGAAATTCCAGAAAATTCCCGCACAAAACAACTGAGGAATATGTGACATTGTGATTCTGAATCTTTCTTGCAAGGGAACACCATGTGGAGAAATACACCAAGGGAGTCATTTTGGAGCCCTATCATGAGTGCTTGTGCTTGAGTTGCTAAGCTCCCATAACAAGATGAGATATCCCCGGCAAGCCAAGGGGATTAAAAAAGACTTCCAGTTGGCAACGATATGCAACCAATCTTACTTACAAAACAAACTTGAGTGCCCGTAATATTATCATCTATCTGTGCATGAATTTTTTTAAGGTATTTACCAATAATAAGACTTTGTATTTACGTCATTTCCTTTGCATTAATGTTGTGAAAGCCAATCAAATCGTTCTCCACAAGATTACAGAATAAAGAACTGATGCATGTGTTTTAATATTTTATCTTCTACTTGCAGCTGGACGGTCAAGGCATTTGTTATTGAAGGTTTGCCTCATGAACTGTTTTTATTAGTTTTATCCCTACCTCATTTCATGTGTTTTTCCTCATTTTTGTGACTGCTTAGTGCTTACGTTATTGCAGACAATGTCAGAGATAAAAAAGCAGAATGAAAAAGCCCTTCTTAAAGCTTTTCAAGTCGATCTTCTATCCATTCAGTCAATCTTGGATTTCAAGAATTCCCTTCAGCTTTGGCTCCAAGACTCTAAAATGCATCCTTCAGTACAACTTTTGATTAATAATGCTGGGATATTGGCAACATCTTCTAGATTCACATCGGAAGGCTACGACCAGTTACATCTCTATTCCCTGTCTTTGTTCAAGTGTGTTACTCTTGCAATAATGCAGTGATTGAGACAGTACTGTACTTCGGAACTTAAATATAAACATTGCTTAAAACTAACTGGATCTTTGGTAGGTTCGTATAGTTTTTATTTTCTAATACAAAAAATGTCGGGGGTGAGGGATTAAATCTTTGACTTTGGATTGGTTTAAATATAGTTAATGGGAAAACTGCTGGTTGAAACTTAATACTCTCACGTGTCTCTATGAACTATTGTTCACTATGAGATAATGAACTATTATGTCATCCATTTGGTCCAGCTTTACCATTATTCTAAAACGTACAATTGCTTCTTCATATGCTGAAATTGGGTTCTTCTCTCTGAAGTTTTTGGTTTTATTTTGTCATTTTGATTTTCTGATGTATTATTCTATGTTGTTTTACACCTTATTTCTTCAAGATATTTGCAATGAGCCTTACCTTTATAACTTCTTATATTCCTAGGATGATGGCTACAAATTATATTGGTCCGTTCTTTTTGACTCAAATGTTATTGCCACTCCTGAAGAACAGCCCTTTTCCATCTAGGATAGTGAATGTCTCATCCTTTACGCATAGATGCGGTAAGAATTTTCTGTAAAAGCAATTGTTATAATAATAATAATAATGGCTTCATTGTGTTCTACAGTTTTTGATGTGCAGGTTGACGAGGATACTGTATGTGGAAATTGCTTCAGGGTATTGGATCAATATCCATGTTCTAGTATCTATGAGTATTCTAAATGTGAGCAATTAATGTTTTGAGAAGCAATTTATGATACTATTAATGACTCTGACAAGCATATCCATTTTCTGTTACAGTATGCCTACTGCTGTTCTCCTATGAGCTTCACCGAAAACTTTCCTTAGAGAATGGATCTCATAAATTAACTGTCATGTAAGGAAACTTTTGTCTTATTGCCTTTTTATTATCCTTGTTCCATACTATCCTTAAAGGCTTCTGATACGGTTCTGCTGACTTTTGTTTATATTTGTTTGTTTGTTAAATGTGAATTCTTGAATTTCTGAAGTGTAGCGGATCCTGGAGTTGTCAAAACGAACATCATGAGAGAAGTTCCTGCATATTTAGCTAGGGTAGCATTTACAATATTGAGGCTTTTGAGACTTCTACAACTACCTAAAGATGGTGTCAACTCCATTTTGGATGCTGCCCTTGCATCACCTGTGAGTGAATCTTTTGTGCTTGTGAGAGTGTGTTTCATAGTTCTGTTAAGATCTTCAATTGAATATACTGAACTTTCTTCTGTCAGGAAACATCTGGGGTATACTTTTTCGGTGGAAAGGGTAGGATGGTCAAATCCTCTGCTCGGTCGTACAACACAAAACTTGCCGAGGAGCTTTGGGAAACATCGTCGAATCTGTTTTTGAAATCCCAGATTGCTATTGGGGGAGAAACCAGTTCTTAATTTTGACCATGGGAGTATGTCATTTCAAGTAACTTCCTTTTTTCCACATTATAAAAATTATTAACTTGTGATACAACTTTGTAAGACCCCGGTCAGGGAAATATTATGGTTATTAGTATGGTTATTAGTAGTGGCATATTCGTAATTAGCTAAGGAGTTTGTTAGAGTTATAAATAGAGGGGGAGTGGGTTAGGAGCAAGGAGATCATTTTGGTTGGAATTTCCATGGTGGGAATTTAGGGAGAGAGATAGCATTCTCGAAATGCTATGATATTGTAATTTCATCATTGGGATTGCAATATAATTCTATCTTTAATTGTTATTGTATTTCTTGTGTTCTTGAAGCTTTCTTGTTAGGTGGTAACCTAACAAACTTCTTAGTGAATAATCATTTTTTTAAGTTCATTATTTAGAAAAAGAAACATCTTTAATATTAGGAAAATGGTAACATGTTTCGTATCCACTAAGTTGTGCTTATATTTTGGTGTAATCAACGACTAATGGAAGATTGATCTTGTTTGCATATATACATACTAGGGGTGTGCAACGGTTGGTCGGAGTCGGTTTTTTGACCAAACCGCCAACAAATTGATTATAGTTGGTTTAATAAATGTTCAAACTGATCTCGATTGTCAAGGAGTGAAAACCGGCCTTTGGTTGGTGAGTTTAGTTTGAATTTTTTTAAAAAAATAATATCTGTTTGGAGTTTCTCCAAATCGACACCGACTGAATCCCTCCTATTCTCCGACCCACTGTTTTCGGTTCGATCTGTTTTGATCGATCAACTTGGTTTTTCAGTTTATCATGCTCACTCCTAATATATACATTGTTGTTGTAATAGCGCACATCTCCAAGTTAGAAATGTCAAGATTAAAAACTCCAAAATCTATCGTCTAAAACTCTTCTCATATCTTTTAGGATGAGGTTTTCGAATTAGAAAAAAATGGGAGAAAAATTGGAAAAGCCCCTAATTCCCTCCCTTTTAGGACATATTCCCTCACTTTCACAGCCTTCGTTTTGCTATCTTGTTTTGTTGCAAGTAGGAGTACCCTTTATTATTCTTTCTCAGCAGCACCAATAGCTAACGATCTCCTTTTCCAACAAGCAAAAACACAACTACGACAAAACCTTGGCTAGTAGCGATGGAAAGCAATTACCGGACTATTAATGATTAGTTTGATATGAGATGATACATGCACTAAATATTGGTTATAGATTATGTGTGTTGGATGGATTGTGAATGCATGTTCAAAGGGTTAGAAACATTGAGTTATGAACTGAAGGAAGCAAGTTGAAAACCAGGAGTCTGGGTAAAGAAAAATATCTAGGTTGGAGCTTAGTTGCACCTATCTCTGTGTAGTCCATCTAGTTGTCTAATTAAAATTTGTCACGTGACAGACAATTTTGTTGTTTTTCTTTTTTTCTTTTTGTGTAAATTGAAATTGAATTGTTATTTTTCTACTATGTAATAAATGAGGACTGCATGGAGATAGGTGTCGCTTGCATCTAGGTTGTTACCTAATAATTGCTCTTGGTTAAAATGGTCGAGAGCTGGGTTTTCATTCATTGGGAGTCAAGGCCTTGAGTATTAATGGTTGATATGCCAACATGGCTTTGAGTACAAATGACTAAGAGTCAACATGATGAGTCTAAGTGAAAACTAGTATTGGAGCCCTTGGTTAACGACCAAGGACCCGCACGTTGCAAAGTCATTAGGACCTGGTTCTTAAGTACCAATGATTAAGGACCGATTTAGCAGTTTGGGGCCTTGTGCTCCACGGTATTGGTAATTGGCAGATTTATGTTTTAGTCGAGGAAATATATATTATGTGTTACTTTGTGATATACATGTTGTGAATAAACATCTTAGGGTAGAATTATTGTTATGACATGTTTGTTTTGTATGGGGTCTTCTACTGAGTATTCTCATACTCTGTCCTCTACATTGTGCAGGTGGTGATGTAGACTTCAAGCTTTGTGATGACTTGGAAGAGGCTCAAAGGAAAAACGCCACTAGATTGTTTCCATTTAATTTCTTTTACTAGTTGATAGCAAGTTTAGATTTGACTTTATCTACTTGTTTGATAGAGTAGATGTTGAGACCACTCTTTAGTTTGTTTGGTTGTGTGATTTTTTTTTTTTGAATGATTTGTTGTTG
Source organism: Citrullus mucosospermus (assembly GCA_030954485.1). Lineage (NCBI taxonomy): Eukaryota > Viridiplantae > Streptophyta > Magnoliopsida > Cucurbitales > Cucurbitaceae > Citrullus > Citrullus mucosospermus. The sequence continues at coordinate 7,837,115 of CM062055.1, read as the reverse complement.
CATTACCTACTAAACTTAAATTGGCATTCTAATGATTAGATTATAATTTAAAATGTCATATCATTATTTAAAAATAAAAAATTACTTCCGAAGCCTTTTAAACCTATTCATAAAAACTCAAGTACTAAAAAGTTAAAATTTGAAAATTCAAGGACCAAACATAACTACTATCATTAAAAACTCAATAATGTAAAATATATATTTTGAAAACTCAAAAATCAAATACACATATCCTTCAATATACAAGGATACAAAGTATTTTTCCTCTTCCTTAGCTGGTTCTGTTAACTTGTACTTCATTATCAAATATGCATCTCACTTGACACTTTAATACTTCTAATTCATATTCTTTAGGGACCATTACTCCAAGTTAGATGACTAAAAAAATATATTTTGAAAACTCAAAAATCAAACTCACGTGTTTTTCAAAAGCGAAGGATTAAAATGGTATTTTTACTTGGTATAAAATGCTTTCCTTGGCTAGTTCGATAAATGTCGTACTTCATTATTGATATGCATTTCACTTAACCCTCCAAGTTCTCATCGTGCTGAATTTCTTGCACTGGGATAGGGTCCAGCACTGACTCTTCTGGATCTCCAAAGATCGAAATTGAATTATTCCCCTGTATGAACATCGACTTGATGATGCACAGTAGAGGGGACCGCTTCTCTGGCATGAATGCACAGCCTTCCAAGTAGCAGGTTGAAGGAAGTCGGGATGTCTAGTAACTTGGAATTTTTCCTTAAACCGGATCGGCCTTCACTTGACACTCCAATATTTCTAATTTATATTCTTCAAGGGCCCTTGCTCCCGGTTCTTCCACATTAAAGTAAAGTAGCTCGAATATCCATTGATGGCTAAATGAAACCTAGTGTTGTTATTGCAATCAATACAACAAGAAGTTGACAGAAGTCTTCAAAAGTAACAAAGAACAAAATAATTTCACAATGAACCTCAAGTAATGTACCTAATTACCATCGTTTATTATCATATAGTTTATGTAGCACCATGGTATTAACAAAAGACAACAGTATAGTAAGGTAATAAAACTGGAACCAACTACTAATTAGCTAAGACATTATCTAATAACATATAAGCATAAGATATGAACTATAGTTTCGATTCTCCACCCACATATTGTTTTGTTATATATATATTTATTGTTTATAGTTTTCCATTTTTCCTACATCAACATTGTTCATGTTCTCAATCTCAACGTTACCATAAAGTAGCTTTGCAGTACATAAAAGCTGAAAGAAACTAAAAAGTAACATCAATCAAACAGAGATAGACTAAGACACGGTTAGATAGGCCAAATAGAGGCAAATCACATTATCAATATCAGTATATCCAAAAGTCAATTTGAATCGTAATTCAGTCAGCCGACTTTACAACTATGAACTAAGAAGGAATTTCATTTCCTCTATAACCTGAGGTCCTGAGATGACTATCATGATGTGAAAGGATATTTATAGGACCAAAATCTTTATCCTTGATGGTTAATTTATCAAGTAGATTACTTCCAATTGCGGAGAAACAACAGTCTGAGAAGTGAGTTATCTCCGCATCACACGATGGCGTTCTCGTTTCCGGAAGCGTTCTAGCATGAACTCATCTGTGGCAGCCTGCCTTTGTCCTGCAGCCTCTGTGCCGGTATCAGTTGGTTTAGAGCCAGAACCATCATCTTGCAGACTTCTATCCTTGTATAACTCAGGATGTTCTGCACATTGTTTTTTAATTCCTTGTCAGAAACAGTATAACATCTTTCGAAAGCACAAGAGTACACTTTCCTCCCTTTCACCTGATATCTTAGTTAATGATCTAACAATCCACCTACACACACGTAGAATTTAGATCATAGGCATGCGTTTTCTAACATCAGAACAGTACCACCAGAATCTTACATTTGTGATGCAGAAAATTTGTAAGAAACTAGCATCTTAGGTAGCTAATGACCGAAACTTTAATTATCTCACTTCCAGAGTAAATAACAGAACAATATCATCTCAAAGGGTAAAACAATATGACGATATGAAATACCTCTTCTAAGTTTTTCAGCATAATCCCTGCCACGGTGAAAATAATCAGCACTATAACTTGAGGGGATGCTAAACTCTGATTTCGACCGACCCACAAATCTCTTCTCCTGCAGAAGCTTTTTAGCAGCCTCAGTTTCCTCAATGTTCTTCAACTTGAATCTGTCACAAATAGAGCAATGTGCAGTTGAACACACTTCATAAATTTCAGTGGAAAATACCCACATCCAACACAATTATGACAAATGCTTATATCATACGACACTTCAAATTATTTAGTACCCCCAAACCAGAAGACAAGTTAATAATCAAGGAATCGAAAGCTCCAAGCAAAGCTTAGTTTTTGTGTAACTGTACAAAATAGTAACAGATGCAGTATGATTCCATTTTATCTCCTGCTTGCTCCCCATTGTTCACAATTCACACAAAGTACACAAAAGTGAACATCTTGGGGATCAGTTAATGAAACTCTTTCACAAAGGAAGGGGAAAGGACATACTCAATTGGAAGCTGAACCTCTGCAATTCCTGTAGTCCACTGAGTGGAGCTTTCATTAGAATTTCGTCTTTTCACCTGACAACAATCCAAAAAAGATTAGCGAAAACAAGTTCCAGAATACACAAACCGGATGAATTCTAATATTAATTTCGGTCATTCTAACAAAAGTCTAATGCAGCACTCAGCCGAATAGAAATGAATAGAAGAACTGCATGAGAAAACACAATAACACTAGATTGACTACTCACTCACTTTAAGATGCTCTGGGATTTTGTATAGTTCATCTTCTGCCTGTTTCAAGTCATTCTCAGCTCCTTCTACAGTCTCGACAGTTCTTCCCCTTTTCTTTGCAAGTTCTTGTTCGATATACTTCAACCTGTTAGGAGAACACATCAGAACTCCAACTTATAACATATACTAGAATCAAATCAATCAAATAGAAATGTTTGTTAAGAAACGACATAATTAAGGGGAATAATACATGTTGGGATCTTCAACCATGACGGCAGTTTCCTGAGCAAATGTATCCTGAAGGACCAAATCATCCTTGTCGCCTTCGCCTCCCGCGCTTTCATTCTTATTGCCCCCGCCGCCGCCAATTTTACTATTGGCGTCAGTGGATTTCCTAACAAGACCGCCGCCACTGCTGGCACCGCCAGCACCAGTGGTGGTGGTCTGCGTCGATACTGGGGGAACTGCAGGAATTCCGACCCTCCTCTCTCTCTGTTTCTGCAGAAATTTTACCTCCTCCAATGCCATCCTGTGCTCTTCTTCCTCCTCCTCCGATTTGGTGGTAACGGAGCTTTCCCCGTCTCCTACATCTTCTGAATCATAGCAATTCCTTTTCCGGAAATTCTTCTTTTTCGACTGTCGATTCATCTAATCCTAACAAGACGAAACCCTAGTTTCCTGCTTTCTGAGAATGTGATCTCAATCCAACGACTCCACGTCCATTTTCTTTCTTGTGAAAAAGAAGCATTATTTTAAGAAACATTGATCAAATCTCTTCCTTGAATTTTAGTTTTTGGCTATATTATACTAACCTTAAAAATTTATGAGATGTGTTTTAACTTGTTAAACTTTCATTTTTATATCTAATTAACTTTTTCTATTTTCAATTTCATGTATAAAGGGTCATATAGCAAAATTTTAATTCTGGTTTCGAAGTCTACCCGTGACAGACCATGTCAATAGTAGGGGTCTATCATCATATAAGTCATCTCACTAGTAGGAGTATATCAACGATAAGTCTATCACGGATAGATTTTGCTATATTTGTAAATTTTAAAAAATGTTGTTATTGGGAAAATTGCACGAAATGACCCAAAAACTAAAAACTTATCTATGGATGAACCCCTCCCGAAAACTTTATCATAAGTGACCTTTTGGATACGTGAAATACCAATTTTACCCTCTCAAACTTAAAACAACAAAAAACGCGCCTTCCCATTTTTTCTTTAAAAGTCGCCTCCTACTCGTTGGAATGCTTTTCCGCTTTCGCTTTCTCTCACAACATTTCGCTGTCTCTCTCAAAATTTCCCGCTTTCTCACTGTACGTCCCCATTTTGCCACTTTCAACCTTTTCGCTTTCGCTTTCTCTCTGACCTTTTCGATTTCTCTCTCAACCTTTCCGCTTTTTCTCTAAACCTTTCGCTTTCTCTCTTGACCTTTCGCTTTTCCTAGACATTTCATCTTCGTCTTCTTCTCTTCTTCATCGTCGTTGTCATCTGCTTCATTTGAAAGGTAGGCCCCGTACTAGGTTGAAGATCGCCCACAACAGGCTGAACGATCGTTTAGTATAGATCAAGAGATCGTTGAACTTTGATCAAACGATCTCTTGGCCTAGATTCAACGATCGCCCAATCTAGGTCATACAACTAAGCGATTGTGTAGATTACTAAGCGATAGTTTAGTTCGATACGTGATCGCTTAGTTTACTAAGCGATCGTAGAGTATGGACTAAGCGATCTCGTAGTAATCTACATGATCGCTTAGTAACTTAAACGATCGCTTAGTATTCTACACGATCGCTTAATGTTTAATAAGCGATCGTTTAGGTTTTTTTACTATGTTTAACTGACGTTGTACTGCATTTCAAATCTGTAGGTTGATAATGACAGTATCTGAGGACAAGTACTTCCTAGCCACCGTCTCTTGCATGGTCCACAAAACCAGCTCACTGATCAAGAGCAAACTGACCACTGATCAGATGGAGATGTTCAGGAATACCTCATTTGGTCCATTCCTAGACGTGGACCTGGTGTTCAATGGACAGCTATTCCACCACTTCTTGCTACGGGAGGTGAGGGAGGATAGCACCGACACAATAAGCTTCAACATTTTGGGGAAGAAGGTCACCTTCACCCAAGACGAATTCAATCTCGTAACCGGATTGTGGCCGACGGAAGAAACAATCGATCGAGATACATGCGGCGAGAGACTATGATGTCTCATCCTTGGACCTAGGGACCCGAATGACAAGAAATAAAAGCTGGTCAAGGATGTTGAGGTGGCCTTCGAGAAGACAATATTTACCAACGATCAAGACGCTGTGAAGGTGGCCCTCGCCTTGTACATCGAAACGGTTATGATGGGTAAAGACAAGAAGACACAATTCGACATGAAGATATTTGGGATTGTGGATGACTTCGAAGTCTTTGCGAATTACGACTGGTCATCTGTCTTCTTCAACCGGTTGTTGAGTAGTATGAAGACTATCATGCGCGGAAAGAAAGAGGCGCATGATATCAAGAAGACAGACAACCCAAAGCACATCACCTACTATTGCATCAAGGGATATGTGCTTGCATTCCAGGTACGATTTAGTCCACTTTATGCTTCAACAGTTATATTTCCTTATTTTGCGTAATCCATTGCCTGATCTGATCCGTTTATTTTGTGTTACAGGTCCGGGCATACGAGATATTGTCCACTTCCAGCAAATTCGTGACTACCAAACCAAACAAAATTGCCATTCCACGAATTCTGAGGTGGACCTATTCTCAGCCGCCATCATACAAATCGTTGGAGAGGAATGTCTTCCAACCTAAAGAGGTAACTCATCTCCTATCAAGTCTAAGCGATCGTTTAGATAATCTAAATGATCGTTGATATATGTTTACACGATCGTAGATATATATCAACGATCGTATAGATTAGCTAAACGATCGATGAGTATAAGTATGCGATCGCTTAGTACAATATAAGCGATCGTTTAGCTTATCTAGACGATCGTTTACAGTAATTTACTAACCTTTTTATTGTTGATTTATTGTTTTCATTACAGACGATCGTTCGAATGAGACTTGTGCTCTCACCGGATGAACTAAGATACAAGGAGGATAGAGCTAGGGGGGTTGAGTTGATGTCGTACGTCAACCCTACGTCAATAGATCAGCCGTCGGCTGACACCGATGCAGACCAACGCGAAACCTCTCACGGATTCCTCGAGCAGCCAACCCGAGTTGAACCCCCTCTACCACAAGAACAAGAAAAAGTCAACCAACATGTTATGGAGACCAATCCGAGTTCTCTCCCGGGGCAGTCTAATGGTTAAAGGGGGAAGAAAAGGGGCGCCGAGACATCTGAGAGGCATCCCACCTCCAGAAGGCACAGACACTCAAGGTCGTACAAAATCCTGTCGAAGGAGATATATACGGTTCGCATCGACTTGGCGAACCTGACGACAATGGTTCGTGAGTAGCACGACCATTTAAGCCAGCAGATAGACGACCTGAGGATGTTTATAGAGCGTCTATGCCAGGTTAGATTCCTTCTGTTTGTTTTTGGTTTTTTTTTTTTTTTTTTTTTTTTTTTTCATACTGATTGCATATGAAAAGTTAAGCGATCGCATATAAATGGTATGCGATCGCATACAAATGGTAAGCGATCGCATATGCTAAGGGATCACATACAAATACTATGCGATCACTTACCATTTGTATGCGATCACTTAGCATTTGTTTGCGATCGCTTACCATTTGTATGCGATCGCATACCATTTATACGTCTAACACATGTCTTGTTCGTCTGATTCAGAGTGGAGATGACGATGACATAGAGTACAATGGGGAGAACGAGGGTGGTGAAGCTGACGACCAACCCACCGAAGAAGGGGGTGGCGGGGGTAACGAAAGAGGAGAGACTGAGGAAACGGCGAAGGAAAAAACCACTATCGCCACCAATGAAGAACCCACCCCAATCAACCCCCCACGACGCAGCCACCCTCCATCGAAGAGTTCCCCATTGAAGTGCTCCCCACTCAATCATTCAACATGAGGAGCATGAGAGAATTAACAACGACAGCCGAAATGGCCGAGGTATTTACGTGATTAAATTTCATATACATATTATTTACATATTTATTCTAACACAATTCCATTGTTGTATAGGAACGAAAGGTGATGCTTGATCGTCGGAAGAGATCTAAGCCGAACGAGGTTTTCACCGGAGGATGTGAATAGGCAGAAGAGGGAGCCAACATCCTCCAAACCCGTTCCCCCCTCACAACCTTCCCCACCTTCCCAACCTCCACCGTCCAAATCCCAAACCTCTGAACCTTTCTCCTTCCAAATCTGCTCAACCAATTCCCCAAACCTCCGAACCCTCCAAACCTTCCCAACCACCACCTTCCAAACCTTCCCAACCACCACCTTCCAAACCTTCCAAACATCAACCTTCCCAACCTCCACAACAAACTCCCCAAACCTCCCAACCTCCACTACCAACTCCCGACTCCCAACCTCCACCTCCACCTACCCAACCCCAACCCCCTCCCTAACCTATAGTCCCTGTCCCCAACTTCCCCATCAGATCGGTCCGTGTGTATGACCCCTTGTTCCCGATTCCGGATGTGTTGTGGTCTGCGTATAAGAAGTGGAGGAGCACTCCGAAGATGAAGGACGAGGTTAAGACAGTCACATACGCCTCACGGATCAAATAATTCTTCCGCACACTTGAGAAGAATACATGGGTGATTGGGGACGTAAGTATTTCTTTAAACCTCATATTATCGTTTAGATTTAACTAAACGATCGCATAGATTTATCTAAACGATCGCTTATATAATCCTATGCGATCGCTTATTATTAAACGATTGCATATGATTATATTAACGATCGTTTAGACAAAACTATGCGATCGTTTAGTAAAATCTATGCGATCGTTTATGTTTAGTACCCGATCATTTATGTTTAGTAAGCGATCGCTTATGAATTCATAAACGATCGTTTAGAAATTCAATTATTATTGCTAAACTATTACGTTTTTTTTGTAGAATATGGATATACTAGTGCTCCACGTTCACCGGAAGCTTCATTCCCGCCTCGATTTGTGTTCATATCGATTTACGGTGGTGAACACTACAGTTATGGTATGTACCCTGCATTTATGATATTATAATTTAACCGATTATTATTACTGTTTAACATTTGATTTCCTACAGGATTCCCTCACGAATATTGAAGGAATCTCATGCAATATACAGCCTGATGGTGTGGTCATGCACGATGGGACAGTTGAGCCTTGGACCAACAAGGTTGTACACTCAGGCTTCTGGGCGATACACTTGACGTTCATGGAGTTCGCACACGGTCTGAACGAAAACTACAAGCCTGTGTGGTCGGAGGTGGATTACGTGTTCGGGCCGATCAACATAAATGAGCATTGGCTCATGGCGGCAATCGACCTTCGGGAGTCCACAATATTCGTCTTCGACTCCACGCCAGATTATATATGTGCGGACGTAGTGAACACAAGACTCCAGCTGCTCAACAGGGCCATACCATCCATTTTGATCGCCGCCGAATTCGACACCAACTTTCCAAATTTCAAGTACTGGCCATGGGACGTGAAGCGATCCAGGACAACGCTTCAATGGGGCAAATCCCTCGACTGTGGGATTTTTTCTTGTAAATTTTTAGAATATCTTGTAACGAATACTAATAGAGATAGTTTAAATTTGAACAATATGCTTATATTTAGGAAACAGTATGTAGCCGAATTATGGGCAGACAAATTTTTATGGTAATCAATGAAGTTAGTATTCGTTTATAATTTTGTTTCAATTAGAATTTTCATTTATTATACTATATTAGCGATCGTGAAATTTACACTAAGCGATGACTTAATACTAAGTAATCACTTAAACATATAATAAACAACTATGTGATCGTTTAATTAACTCTAATCAATCGTTTATTTAATTTTAAGCGATCGTTTAATAAACACTATGCGATTGTTTAATAAATACTATGCGATCGTTCAATTAACACTTAACGATCGTTTAATTTAATCTAGACTACTAAACGATCGCCTATGTTAACAATTACGAAGTAAAATAATTACAATTACAATTACATATATACTTAACGATCACCTATGTAAACAATTACAAAGTAAAATAATTACAATTACAATTACATATACACTTAATATAAAGTAATTACAATTAATTTTCCCAATTATATCCCAAAATTGTCTGTACAAAAAAAAATTACAATTACAATTATATGCGTTCTATGCGTTCCATGCATTCTATTCGTCCCATGCGTTCCATGGGTTCCATGTGTTCTATGCGTCCCATTCGTCGCATGTGTCCCATGCGTCCAATGTATCCTATGCGTCCCATGCATCCAAGGCGTCCTTCTCGTTTCATGCATCCCATGCGTCCCATGCGTCCAAGGCGTTATCAGTGGCTGCCGGCATGTTTTTCTGTTGTGTCCTCTCTGACTGCATCGCGTACACTTATGTACTTGTCGTGGCTCCTCACCGGTAGACGGGATTCTAACGGTCTGCCGTCGACCTACACTTGGCACCTTTCACGGTGGTAATATTTCAAAGTCATCAAAATCAGGTCTTTGTCTCCACTCTTGTCGATGGCCAACTGGATATATTGGTTCGGCATAAGCGGCAAGCACGCACTCTACTGTGAACCACTTTGAGCACAACGTTTGAACGTTAATGTTCCGCATGGCTGCCGCAACTACTGCGTGTGAGCATGGAATCTCCATGCAATTGAACTCCATGCACGTACATGTTCGTTAACGGAGGTCAACCAACCCACCGAGATGTCCATCGTCAACACTTAGCACATACATGTCCACTAGAGATACACGATACGTTCTGGACACTGATTCAACCTCTTTAAGGATAGTCATTGCATAGTATGTTACAAGGTTTGTGCATGCCATGACATGTGTACGTCGGACATAGAACCAACTCTGTAACCAACCCCGAATATGCTCCAGAAGCTTCGTAATAGGAAGTTTCCTCACGTCTTTTAATACTCCATTGAGGCATTCTACTATATTTGTTGTCATTTTGTCATACCTACAATGGACTTGGTACACCTGTGCCCACCGATGTAGTCCAATCTTTTCAAGGTAGGCTGTCACCCCGGGACACCTTTGAAGCTTAGACCCATATATTTGAAACTCAGACATCCTGTAGGCCTTGGCTGCTAGGTAGAAATGCGGAATAATGTCCTTATTATTGAACTTATCCATCAAGTTATTCCGAATATGGTATATATACAATGCATGGAATGCCTTTGGGAATATACTTGATACAGCCTTCCCGATGGATATGTGACGATTTGATATGATCACCAAGTTAGGGATGTCTCCGATCGAGGCCTTCAAGTGGGTCATGAACCAAAGCCAGGATGCATCGTTCTCGCCGTCTACAATACCGAACACGATTGGATAATATGTTGTTGTTGCCATCAATACATGTTGCTATCAACAACATACCTTTATATTTCTCGTACAAGTGCGTACCGTCGACAACAATGACAGGACGGATGCAGTTCAAGAATCCCCTAATGCACGGACCGAACGCCATGTAGACGTACTTAAAGTACCGCTGCTCTTCTACTTCAACCTCAAACACCGTGCCTGGATTTGCAAGTTTCAGTGCCTTACCATATGAATTGACAAGCGCATATGATTCTTCTGGCGACCTTGCAAATGTCAGGGCGTACTCCCTTGCACGATAAGCTCGCCCATAGCTTATGTTCACACCATAATCCCGCCGGACATCTTCAATTCTATCCCTTGGACGGTACGTTCGGCCTACTTGATCGTACTTGAACTTGATTAAGTGTCCAATAACCCAACTCTTGGCTTGTTGGTGATTACCAGTCCTCATCTCAAGGGAACATGTATGGGCGCTCGGATACTTCGTCACTTTAAAAGAATCGCTTCCTTTAGCTTCTTCCTATGAACTCTCCACTTGCATCCCTCGACCAAACACCGAACTGTCAGCAAACTCTTCGTGGACTTCTTCACATGGTATCCAAAGTTCTTCTTCAAAGCGAGTATTGATAGTTTAACTGATAGGTCATATCTGGAGAAGAAAATTTGACCTTCCCTTACATCCTCGTCGTTCAAACAATCGTGGGGGACTGTGATGAGGTCTTCGTACGATGGGCCATTTGATGGTCCGGCTATGTCTACAAATGGTTGGGTTAGGACAGTGGGTGGCACTTGGACGGATGGCATTGCCACAGGTGGAGTTGGGATTGTCTGTGGTATTGACCACTGTCCGTGCACGTCGTACGAAGGAATACTTTGACCAGCCCATTCTTCACTTCTGTCATCCCCCAGATTGCATGCTTCAACATTCTCCTCCAATGACCACGTGATGGGAAAATCATATGTTGATACGCTTGGAACTGCTTCAGCCGTTGGATTGCATTCTAGGTGTATGTCATGTACTCCATGCCTCTCGTGAGGTGTAAGTGATACGAACAATGGCATCCGAGATGCATCACTTCCTTCTAGAAAAAAATTAAGATCTTCATCGTCTACTATGTCAATTGGAGGCACTTGGACCAACAGATTATAGCAGCACTTGATGTGTATATCGAACAGGTATGGATCAATGTTCAATCTTTCATGCAGTATGCTAACTAATTCACTACAAGTTATTTCTTTCCTGATTTTCAGACCTTTCATTTGACCTCTAACATAGTTGCATCCGGACTGATCCCATTTCCCACCAAATCGCACAAAGATGCTAAGTAGATTCGTTGACATGCAGAGAAGATAAGTTTTTTGGTTAGAAATGATCTTCAGTCAAGTGTAAATGATCGCCTAGTATCATGTATGCGATCGCCTGGTGATGGACTAATCGATCGCATAGTATCATGTATGCGATCGCCTGGTGATGGATTAAGTAATCGCATTGTATCATGTATGCGATCGTCTGGTGATGGACTAATCGATCGCATAGTATCATGTATGCGATCGCCTGGTGATGGATTACACAATCGCCTAGTAGCATGTATGCGATCGCCTGGTGATGGATTACACAATCGCATAGTACCGCAACAAGCGATCACATACATGATGTGTACGATATAGGAAGATAATTGACCGTTTATATAAAACTATACGATATAGGAAGAGAAACACTTACATTCTCTGTGTTTCTGATTCTAACCCACGATGTTGCTGAAATGAATACTGGACGAAGATAAAAAAAGCGACAGCCGCTGTAACTCTCAGAGAAAAATGGAAGAAGAAGTTAGTGATACTCGCAGAACTCAATGGAATAATAAAAGAATGTGTGAGAGCGACTGTCCATTAGTACCCTTGCATTCAATTTTGTTAGTATAATGGTAGTTGACATTGAATGATTTTGGAAAATGCTGGTGATGAAAGCTTCGGCATTCAATGCAATCAATTTCGGGGGAGAGAGAAAGTTTTGGGCTCATTTACTTTCTGGGGTAAAATTGGTATTTCACGTGTCCAAAAGGTGATAAAGTTTTCGGGAGTGGGTCATCCATAGATAAGTTTTTAGTTTTTGGGTCATTTCGTGCAATTTTCCCTAAAAGTGCTATACAACACAATTACATTTTAATAAATCTATTATATATTTATCATTTTCTTAAAATCGATGATCTTATTGGACACAAAATTAAAAGTTTATTGTTTGTGTGGTATACAACTTTTAATTTTATATCTAAAAGCCTTGAACATGAAAGAGGTAGAATTGACCGTCGGGACAAACCGAGCTTAAATGAACCAAAATGGAGCTTTTGAAGCATCAACCAAGAAAAAGAGATCAAACTTATTAAATTGCCCTTGAGGGTTGGCACTACGTGGCACCAACGCAATATTGGTTACAAAATGGTTATTAATAGAGATGTCCATTTTCCCCACGCAAGCAATGATTCCCTGTTTAGGCGGGGAATGGAGGAGGGAGAGGCGAAAGCTAAATGAGGACGGAGACCGGGAACATTCCCTGCCACCGCCCCTGCTCCGTTAGGTTTTTTTCTTATATTTATTATAATAATTTAATTTTATGTTAGGGAAATTATTTTAAATGACAAAACTACTGAAAATATTTACAAATAATAGCAAAACATCAAATAGACTGCGATAGATCGCAATGACTACTATTTTCGCGAATTGCCAAGTATTTTCGCGAATTGCCAAGATTGTGACAGTTAAGTTGTTTCTTTCGCTTGTCACTTCTTTTAATTGGCAACTCATTGAAATGGACATAAATAATGCTTTCCTCGATGGTGAATTATTTGAAGAGGTGTACATGTCCTTGCCATTGGGATATTATTCACATGCTTAGCCGTCTGCTCAAGCTCCAATGGTTTGTAAATTGCAAAAGTCTATTTATGGACTCAAACAAGTATCCCGTTAGTGGTTCACCAATTTTTCGAGTGTATTAGTTGCCAATGGTTTTACTCAGTCAAAGGCAGATTACTCATTGTGGCCTTGTTAGTACATGTTGACGCTATACTTATTACTGGCCTATTCTCAAGGTTGTATTGTTGCTAATAAAGAGGTTCTTTGTAGTCATTTCTTACTTAAAGATCTAAGTGTTGCCAAATACTTTTTGGGACTTGAACTCTCTCGTTCCACTCAGGGTCTTTATTTATCCCAATGTAAATATTGTTTGCAAGTTATCGAAGATTCAGGGTTATTAGCTGATAAACCATGTGTATCCCCTATGTTACAAAATCTAAAATTGAATGCTGAATCTGACACTTTGTTAGCTCAAGACGATGCTTCTACATATCAACGTTTGATTGGTAGACTTCTTTATCTCCGGATTTCAAGACTTGACATTTTGTTTGTTGTACATTAATTAAGTCAATTTGTAGCACAAGCCCGATCAGTTCACTTCGATGCTGTTCATCACCCTTTATGATATTTAAAAGGGATGACCGGTCAAGGTATATTGATTCGTCCTACAATTTCTTTCTAGTTAAAAGACATTTGTTGATTTTAACTGGGGGTGTTCTCTTGACACAAGAAAATCCGTCACTGATTTTTGTATTTTTCTTGGTAATTCTCTAATCTCTTGGCCGACTAAGAAACAAGCCACTGTATCTCATTTTTTAGTTGAAGTAAAATATCATGCTCTTGCCACTGTTTCAAGTGAGTTAAAGTGGATTACTCATCTCCTTATTGACTTGTTCCTTTTACAGCGCTTGTTTTGGTGTATTGTTATAGTCAAACTGCAATCTCAATAGCTTTGAATCCTACTTTTCATGAAAGGACAAAACATATTGAGGTTGATTGTCATTTTGTGCAGGATATGATAGTTCAAGGTTTTTTAAAGTTGTTACCAATTCAGTCGTCATCCCAGCTTGCTGACATGTTTACTAAAGTCCTGCCTCCTTCTCAGGTGAAGGATTTCATGGTCAAGATGAGAATTTATAATCTCCATAGTCCATCTTGAGGGGGGCGTATTAAATATAATATGAGTTAGTTTTAGTCATACCGAAATATTCCTTTTTTATACTTCCATGTGTAAGTTGTTATTAAGTTATTGATTTATTGCCTTCATTGTATTTATATATGAGAGCTGATTATCTCATAAATGAATAAGATTGAGAGTTTGCATTGACTCCAATATTTGTGTTACATATATATTTCTTAACATGAACATAAGTCAAGTTACATATTAAAGTATGTAATTGTAGACCAAAATTATTCTTTTAACTTTTCTTAAAACAAAATTTATTCCTCATTAAACCATACCTAAATATAAATCGTGATCATCACTTCTTCTTAGGAGCAATCTTGGATTTAATCTCTCCCACCTCATCGGCCCCAATCTGAAAAGTCCGAGCGAGGACGCCGTCATCGACAGCTGGGGAAGAGGAAAACAAGGCGGCGGCAACTGACACAGTTCCGGGGAGCTGGCTGTTGAAGGCGGCGATAACAGAAGCAGGTTTATCCTTGTTGTTCTGCTGGAAATGGAGGAGGCCCTTGGGGAAAACAAAGACTTCGCCTTTTCTTATGGTTTTGGAAATCAGTTTGTTGGCGGTGGTTATGAATCCGACATCAAGTTCGCCATCGAGGACGAAGATGATCTCGGTGGCGCGTGGGTGGATGTGTGGTGGATTCAGGCCACCATCGGGCGAGTAGTCTATTCGAGCGAAGGAAACGCCGAGGGTGTTGAGGCCGGGGATTTTGTCAACATTGGCCAGCGTAACGGCGGATCCGACGGAGTTGTTGATGGCGGCGGGGTTTGCTAGTCCCGCGAAGAAGAAGTCTGAGGCTGTTATGTTGGAATCATCCTTGCATGGGAATCCATTCACTTTTGTCCCTGTTACCAACCATTGGATACTTGGAAGTTTAAAATTAATAACATCTTGCTTATTTCAATTCAGAAAAAGATTATTATTATCATTAAATTTTTTTTTCCGAACATCGATTTTAGAATAATAATTGATGCACTCGGAACCTTTTAAAATTTGGTTAACTTAATCTCAATTTTTGTGTCCTTTAATTAGTTCTCATATTTTAAGAAGATGATAACATTATTCAAGTAATTTTGTTGGATATTCTTCCGTACATAAAATATGGTTGTCAACCCTGTGTTTTATATTAGTTGAACTAGGTTCATATCTACGTTTGTTAGTTTCATTAGTTTAAGTCATGTTTGATAACTATTTAGGCTCCGTTTGGTAACCAGATTTGGTTTTTAGTTTTTTAAAATTTAGCCTATTTTCTCTTCATTTCTTACAATTATTTGCATATGATTTGCATATTTCATAAATACAATGGTTTTATTTTTAACTAAACTTCAAAAACAAAAACAAGTTTTTAAAAACTATATTTTTTTAATTTTCAAAATTTGGCTTGGTTTTTTAAACCATGGTAAAAAGTACATAACATAATGTCTATAGACTTAATTTTCAAAATAAAAACAAAAAACCAAATGGTTACTAAATGATACCTCAATTTTTGGTTTTTTGAAAATTAAGCTAACGAACACTATTTCCATTAATTTTTTTTTAATATTTTGTTATCTACTTTCTATTAATGTTTTTAAAAAACCAAGCTAAATTTTGAAAAAAAAAAAAAACCGTTTTCAAAAGTTTATTTTTATTTTAAAAATTAAATTAGGAATTTAATCGTATTTAAGAAAGTTCATGAGAACTACAAAAGAAAAATTGGATGAAACAAGAGACTAAACCATTTCCTTAGTTTTTAGAGCACTGTATTTTCTTAAACTTGCCCAAAATCAACTAGCACATAAATTATTATTATTATTATTATTATTATTTCTTTTTCCTTTTTGGAGAAAGCACATAAATTGAATTTTAAATAATACAGTCAACCTAAAACATAGACACATAGTTATCAAATAGGCAAAGTTAAACCTTTCAATTTTCTCTTTAATCTTTATTTTAATTTCAAATCTTTTAATTTATTTAAAAGATTGGAAAGTCTTAAACATTAAAACCAAAGACATGGTTGAATATCAACACTACTTATAACCATTTTGTATTAATTCAGTCTACATTCATATATTTAATACCAAAATTAAACTACACCAACAACAAATAATATTGACATTGCCTATAGTATAATAATGCACACACATATGTTAATTATGATTACTTGCAGAAATACCTTTGGAAGTTTCAGCGACACATAAGTCCTGAAGCGAGTCGGGGTCGGAAGCGTGGAAAGCGGGAATTGTCGTAGCTGCAATAAACAAGACTAAGAGCACAACAACTTTTGATGCATCCATTATTTGCTAGATTATGTAACAAAAGAAATATGAAATAGTGCAGAGAAGAGATATATGTTATTTGATCTCCAAAAGGGGGGAAACTATAGTTTATGTATATTATGGTTGAAATAATATAATATATATAATATTAATGTCACCTACTTTAGTTTGCATGGTATGGTAATGCAAAAAGCATTGTAAAAGAGGCTTAGCCTTAAATTCAAAGCAATTGGATTGAAACAGAAAAACAAAAAGCAGATATAATAATTGTGGTTAATTAGTCTGAATCAAAGAAAAAGTTGGGCTAATGACTAATGAGAATTTACCATTTGGCCAAATTGGTCTATCTTTTTATATTTTTTGGTCACTTTGAATTGTGAAAGCAAAGGCTGTGAAATTGGGGGTTGGTTTTGATCAGGTTGGCTGAGGAGTTCCTGTTGTGCTGTTGGATGGGAGGTTGAAATGCCATTGTCTCTTACTTACAAATTGAGAAGTTTAAGGAAATACAATAATAATATGTAAATTTGTTTTAAGATTAATCCACGACCATAAGAATAGATAAGATACTGATTACTATTTCCAAGGTCAATATTTTCATTCTCTATCCACAATTATTGAACTAAATTTATATGTATATGTTTTTTAAAGGATAAATATACTATTTTATTACTTTGGATTGATATGTACAGAGATATTGGTCTATAATGGATGCCTGATGCTAAGACGAAAATTCATGAGAAAAATTTTAGGCCAATCGATGGTTATGTGAATTTTATGCACTATGTCAAGATCATTCGATTTATATCATCTATGGCAGTGGACTTAGAAAGATGCTTCTTGTTTGAGTGTCTTGAATTTGTTATTTGGTACTTTTTGAATGACCAAGTACGGAAAAATTATATGTAATTTATGATTTTGAGCCTAGGGTTTAAAGGGGTACCATATATAAACTCTCTAATTCCATTGCCGTCTCTATATCTGTATTTTTCTTGTATTCCCCCTAATAATACAATTGTTAGAGTCCTTTGTCTATAGACGTAGCTAATACACTATTAATGTGCTATGTAAATTTTTGTGTCATTCTTTATTGTTTACCCATTTTTTGCTTGTTGTTTTCATGTTTGTCATAACATTTCTACTAAGATGAAGACCATGAGGCACTAATATTTGCTTGTGAAGCAAAAGATTAAGAAACCAAATTGGAAGAGAGGAGGATGTAGATTGGAAATGGAGACGTTGGCGGGGTGGGTCTTGTTGGGAGGAAATTACAAGCAATTACAAGAAATTGAAAATGAAGAGATTGAGAAAGGAAAAGGACATAATAAATTACCACATCATTTAGAAGAAATATGAAGTATATTATTGAGAATAATACTTAAATTAAAGTATAACATTGATATTACTTTTTCTTTAAAAAGGGTAAAACATTAGTATTTAGTATTAATTCAAAATAAATTTTAATTAGTGTATCAATAGTATATTATAATTAGTTTAAGGTGCAATACTAAATAATTGATGGATTAGTAGTTTATTGATACTCATTCAAAAATTCATTTCAAATAATAATATAGATGTATCAATATTATATATTATTAGTCATTATAAATTTATTTCATGCACATTATTAATATATCAATAGTATTTCAACACTCATAATCTAAATTCATTTCAAATATAATATTGATGTATCAATAGTATATCAATATTCATTCAAAATATAATTCAAAAGTATATTAGTAGTGTGTACTAGTAATATATTATTATTCATTCAAAATTATCATTAATGCATTAATAGTTTATAGACATTCATTCAAATTAATTTAAAGTATAAATTTAGTGTATCTGTTGTAAAATAAGAACAATAAAAATAATACAAGAACAATGAAAAGAAAAACTAGAGAGAGAAAACTAGTAGTGAAACTAAAGAGAACAATTGAACTCAACTGTGGTGTTTACAACAAAGTCACCATACAACACTGTTCATAGGATATGGAAAGATGTATGTTACACAATATGAAATTCAATAAGAGGTTATGGAATTTGTAACCCATATAGGTTATGAATATCTACTAAATATTACATTCATAATATTCCTCCTTAGATATCCATATTATATAAAAGACATTATAAAAAGAAACTAAATATTTCGTGGTATGGTCTTATACTGTCTCCACATGAACGATTATGATCAAATCGTTTGTAACACTTTACAACTCATTGTAATAATTACAAAATAGGTTGTATTTGTAGTGTTACCAAAATAAGACACCCAACCTTATTCCTATACTACATAGTTATTACTTAAACATGATCTAACCTTGTATGTCAACCACATATATGTTTAAGTTTATATAAAATAACTATGAAATTTTAGTTTATTGGATTAAGTTAATGCAAAAGATAAATAAAATAACTTCTTATTTTATTGAATAAAAATAAAATATATTTACAATTTACAAATCTACGAGATCCCAACAGATTTAGGCCCCACCAGTTCCAACAGAAAATATAGAGACTAAAGTATAATATTTAAATCTATAATATACATATATATTTGTGGAGATATATAGTTCAACTCAACTGTATATACTCTCACCCAAAATGTCAAATCCAATGAGTAAACAAACAAAATTATTCTTAATTTTTGTTTACAGAAATTTATTCCTCACTAACCATGCATATATACTTACATATAAATCGTGATCACTTATTCTTAGGAGCAATCCTCGATTTAATCTCTCCCACCTCATCGGTCCCAATCTGAAATGCTCTAGCAAGGACGTCGTCGTCGATGGCTGGAGAGGAGGAAAATAAGGCGGGGGCAACCGACAGTATTCCGGGCAACTGGCTATTGAAGGCGACGATGGCAGAAGCAGGTTTATCCTTGTTGTTCTGCTGGAAATGGAGTAGGCCTACGGGGAACACAAAGACTTCGCCCTTTTTTATGGTCTTGGAAATCAGTTTGTTGGCGGTGGTTATGAATCCAACGTCCAGTTCGCCATCGAGGACGAAGATGATCTCGGTGGCACGTGGGTGCGTGTGTGGTGGAACCAGACCACCGTTTGGCGAGTAGTCGACTCGGTTGATGGAAATGTTGAGGATGTTGAGGCCGGGGATTTCGTTGCCATCGGCTACCGTCGCGCTGAATCCAACGGAGTTGTTGATGGCGGCAGGGTTTGCTAGTCCGGCGAAGAAGAAGCCTAAGGCTGTTATGTTGGTATCCTCCTTGCATGGGAATCCATTCACTTTTATCCCTATTACCAATTGAAATTTGGAACTATAAAATTAATGATATCTAGCTTATTTCGATCCATTCAGAAAAAGATTATCATTATGCAAAATCGACTTTTAGAATAGTAATTGGTTCTAATTTAGTTAAGCTAATTTCAATCTTGTGTCCATTTAGTTCTCATATTTTAAAGACGTTATTGATCAAGTAATTTTGTTTGATGTTTTTGTAGATCATGGTTGTCAACTTCATTTGTTTAATTACCACATGAGGTGGAAAAATTAAATTGGTAATGTTTTGAATTTGATAGTACATGTTTTATATCAGTTGAGCTATGTTCATATAATTAGTAGTTGCCTACTTCATAAGTTTAGGTCATATGTTTGTTAACTATTTGATTTTTAGTTTTTGGTATTTTTGAAAATTAAGCTAACACTATTTCCACTCATAAATTCTTATATTTTATTATCTATTTTTTACTAATATTTTAAAGATCAAACCATGTTTTAGAAAAAAAATAGTAGTTTTTAATTTTAAAATTAAACTAGGAATTCAATTGTTTTACTTAAATGAACACTATAATAAAATTGGATGAAACAAGCATAAATTTCAAAAACAGAAAACTAAGGCTCCGTTTAGTAACCATTTCGTTATTTGTTTTTGTTTTTAAAAATTAAGCCTATAGACACTGATCCTTCCATCTCCAAATTTCTTCATTTGTTGTCTAGTTTTTACCAATAGTTTAAAAAATCAAGCCAATTTTTGAAAACTAAAAAATGTAGCGTTTAAAAATTTAGTTTTGTTTTTGGAATTTGGCTAAGAATTCTAGCATTGTACCCAAGAAGATGCAAATAATTGTAAGAAATGTAGAAGAAATAGACTTCATTTTCAAAAATAAAAAATAAAAAACAAAATAGTTACCAAATTTGATCTAAATAAAAATAAAATTGTTAACAAATGAGACCTTAGTTTTTAGAACACTAAATCTACTTAAGCTAGCTCAAAACTAACTAGCACAAGTCAACCTAACACATAATTATTAAAGGACAATGACTGAAACCAAAGACATGACTGAAAATCACGCCCTCCTACTTGGAACTAGTCCCGATGGTCAAGTGTATTAGATAACCTTCTAGAGTATATTCTAGAACCTTTCACAGGAAGGAAATCTACATCTACAAAGAAAGAAATAGATGACAGCATCTAAGGGCTTCTTATTGGGTCTAGCTCCACCAACTAAACTAGCATGTAATGTTGCCGGGAGCAATACTATTAAGAATCATTTTGCGTTAATTTAAATTAAACTATACCCAACAACAATACTAACATTGCCTTATAAGTTACAATACTGCACATACATATATGTTAATTATATATGATCATCACTTGCATATATACCTTTGAAAGTATCAGCGACACATAAGTCCTGAAGCGAGTCGGGGTCGGAAGCGCGGAAACCGGGCATGGTTGTAGTTGCAATAAACAACACTAAGAACACAACAACTTTTGATGCATCCATTATTTGCAAGATTATATAACAAAAAGAATATAAAGTAATGCAGAGAAGGGATATATGTTTATTTGATCTCCAAAGAGGGGATTTAATGGTGAAAGGAAGAGAAAGGAACTATAGTTTATTTATATTATGGTTGAAATAATTAATACAATATATATAATATTAATGTCACATTTAAAAGGGGCTTAGCATTAAGTTCAAAGAAATTGAATTGGAACAAATAAAAAACAAAAAAGATATAAAATAATTGTGGTTAAGTAGTTTGAATCAAAGAAAATGTTGGGCTAAAGACTAATGAGAATTTACCATTTGGCCAAATGGTCTTTTGAATGTGACCTACCAACAGGACAACTGACCTTTATTTTTTGGTCACTTCGAATGGTTAAATCAAAAGGCTGTGAAATTGGGGGGTTGGTTTTGATTTTGGTTAGCTGAGGAGTTCTTTATTGTGCTGTTGGAGGGGGAGGTTGAAATGCCATTGTCTCTTACTTATAAATTGAGAAGTTTTAGGAAATCCAATAATAATCTGTAATTTTTTTTAGGATTAATTCAAGTATAACAATATGTTTCGATGGTGAATGTTTCTATCTCCGTCCTACAATTATTGAACTATATATATATATATATATATATATATATATATATATATATATATATATATATATATATATATATATATATGATTTTAAAAGATAAAATATACTATTTTATTAATTTGGATCAATAAGTATTGTGAAATAGGTCTATCATGAAACTCTAGCTAAGATGAAAAATCTGTGAAAAAAGGTTTAGGCCAATTGCTACTTATGTTAATTTTGTGCACCATGTTCAAGATCACACAATGTATATTGATCACGAGACATATATTGATGATAGTGGACTTAGAAAGATGTTTCTTGTTGGAATGCCTTATGAATCTGTTATCTAATACTCAAAATGACCAAGCACAGGAGATTCTGTGTAATGATTTTGAGCTTAAGGTTTAGAGGGCATGCCATATAAAACCCTCTAATTCCATTTGACTCTTTTGCTTCTGTGTACTTGTATTTTTTTCTTGTAATTCCATCTAACAATAAGACTGTTTTTTTCCTTTACTAGTGGACATAGTTAATACACTTTTAGTGAATCACTTGAATCTTTGGCCTCGTTCTTTACTGTTTAGACTTGTTTTGCTTGTCGATTTTGTTACTTTCATAACATTTTTATTGAGGCTAAGACTATGAGCTAGGCAGGCACCAATCATCGATAAAAGTAAATTACTTTAAAAAGACAACTATAACTCTCTTTTGAAGAGTTATCATCTACATATAAGACTCGTTTGTTGCTAGGAGTAGCAAAAGAATTATTGTTGCAATATATCAATAATTAAAACTGTCTATGAGTAGATGAAGAATAATAATAAGTACAAGTACGACATAGTTATTGTTCATGGAGTAAGGTATACAGTTGCTTGACATGAACTAGTTTCACCTAAAGTAGTAAGGCTTTGTAGAAGTAGAACACCAAGGATTTCCATATTAACTTATTTTGTTTTATGCCTATAACTATGATATAAGATTCTTATAACTTTATAATCTATGCACTCATCTTAATAAAGAAGTACCCCATAAACTATGCAAGGACCATAGTTTCAACTACAGGGGCTTCCATAACTTGCTCTGGCTGGTCATTGTCGTCGACTTCTTCACCTTCCCATAACTTTGGCAATGCCTCTTTTATATTGTGGATGCTACCTAAGGCATGGTCGGCTCCGGGGATCAACTCCGAGGTTCCAACCTGTGGTAATGAGTCTCTATCTTTAAGGACCATATTGAAGAAATGATAAATAGCTCAAGTCCTGTCCCTGCAGGCCAAAACAAAAATAATCTACTTACTATAACTGTATGAAGGCCTGCTGCTTTTCCGCTCTCGATGTTCCGAACACTATCATCGAAAAAGATCTGGGAATGGAAAAGGAATAGTTATGAGTGAAGAATTTCTAAAAAGATATTTTGAGATTTTACGTGGTTCACTAATATTGTGTTACCTACGTTTGCAGCCAGAGAGAAGAAATAACAGTTTTATTATTTCGAAGAGAACAAAGTATAAAATATAGAGATAATGTGCCTCTAGGATAAAATGAGACTCTATACTTAGTTATTATAGAGTGTCAAATAACAGATTCAATATATTTTAACAAATAATTTGCAATATGAATGTTGTTAAAAAAATTCATAAGTTAACTGACATAAGGATAACTCCACCTAATTAAGATATTCAAGTTAAATGCAATGAATAAGACATTAATTAAAAAAAAAGACAAAATAGATATAATTTCAGTCATAAAAATGAAAAAAAATATTTAAATATATTAATATATATCTTAAACTTTAGAAGAGGGGTAAATAATTGGTAATAGACGATTTTCAAAGGAAATTATAAGTCCAATAAAATAATTTATCTATGATACAAATATTAATTTAGAATTTTAATTGATATGATATGAGTCAGTTTAGAGAATAAATTTACATAACTCTTAGATAAAAATTTTTAGAAAACTATTCCTAAGGAGATATTTGACCATTAATTAGAGCTAAAGGAAAAATTAAAAATCAAAAGGATATGGGAGAGAGAGACCCACCTTTTATTTATTTATTTATTTTAGAAATATGCAGATGAGAAAATCCAACATTTGACATCAAAATCGGTAGTACAAACTTTATGTTAATAGAGATATGAAAAGTGAAACTACCATAATTTGGTGCATTTCAGATTACACCCATCTTTTTGCTGTCCACCCAAATTTTTAATCATAGTTTGTCACACGATAAAACTTTTATGAGTGGTTTTTTTTTTTTTTTGTTGCAAAAATGCAAAATAAAGACGCTAGTGTCGTCAACACAGAATTAAGTTGGAGCTTTGAGCAATTTTACCACCATTCCATTACAATTTTTTTTAGTAAATTTTGTATTAATATTATAGAGAAAAATACTTAGTGCATTGCGAGGCGTATTTATCTTTGTGCATCTTATCAAATTGCAAAAATTCTTCTTACCTCTTTTTTGAAATATTTAGTTCTCTTTTATGTGTGATGAGAGTGAAATGTACAAAGATAGGTGCAACACAGTATTGTTCTATTATAAATATAAAAATTTGTGAAGGAAAAAAAAATAGTGGTTTGGTTTTGTTACCGTTTTGTTGGGGTGAGTATCAGCAATTTTGATAGCAGCTTGAATGGCTTCAATGGAAGGCTTGCAGAGGATAGTTCCATTGCCATTGCATTTGCTTTCTAATGATGGGTTATTATTGTTATTAAGAGTTTCAAAGCATATGACACCCTCAAAACAGTCTTCCAAATCCAACCTTTGTAGAACTTGAGCTGCGTGGGCTTTGTCAGCGTTAGTGAAGATCTGCATCCAACTTAAACTAATTAGTATCCATGTGTTATTAGATGATATGGGGTTCCATTTTAAAATCGATTGACATTAAGATAAGTAACTCTATCTTAAAAAGAAATGTGAGTGTAAAGATTTAGGCTTTTTTGTTTTGATAAAGAGTGTGAGGTCTCTTGATTTTTTCAATGTGGGATCCTCAACACTCCTCAAGATGGTGTCTTTTTGGATTTACCATCCTTGTATAAGATCCCAAGTAGGAGGTGTTTGGCCCACCGACTTCGATGTTAAATAACTCTAACTCCACCAACTTCAACAATATTCACTATTCAAGTTTGCACATCTATCAATGAACTTCATCTTCTTCCACTCTTTCTTTCTCTCTCCTTCCCTGTAATTTTTTTTTAGCTCTAGACTAAACAAGTCTGCACCTTAAATACAAGTTTTCTAACTTTAACCTACTAACTCCATACTTCATAACACAATTCAATGCCCCAAACAACCCATAAAAAGAATCATTGAGGTTCCATACGTCTCAAAACTAATTGGCAATGAGAATAGTAGGTCATTTTTATCTTATTAACATTTTAAGAGTTCCTTAATTTTTTCAACTTGAGATCCTCAACACGAATACGAGTGATGGGTGGTATTGGTATTAATTATGAAATCTTATGTGATGGTTTTAATTGTGTTGTTTACTACTTTGCTTACAATTTTGCGTTGTGGCATGGAAAGAAGGAGGTTCCTCAAAATGGGATCAGGCTTCAATGCCTCATAAGGTAAAGTAGCGTGCACAAACGCATGAAATTCGTCATCGTCAAACTCATAACCAAGGGCCTGCAAAAAATACCACCCACATCATTAC
The DNA here is from genome assembly GCA_030954485.1 of Citrullus mucosospermus. Lineage (NCBI taxonomy): Eukaryota > Viridiplantae > Streptophyta > Magnoliopsida > Cucurbitales > Cucurbitaceae > Citrullus > Citrullus mucosospermus. The sequence goes on along the minus strand of CM062055.1, from coordinate 7,811,604 downwards.
CTAAATTCAACTTGTTTTCTTTAATTCAAATAAAAATTTATTACATATAGTATAATAAAATACATTACATGAATTAATATATATGTAAAGAGTTTTAGTATTTAATAGGAGAAATTATTTTTTTAATCTTTAAGTTTTGAAAAATATGTGCATTTGGTTCTTGAGTTTTCAAAACACACCTTTTTAATCCTTTAAATTTTTTTAAAATATGTTCATTTAGTTTCTAAGTTTTCAAAATGTATCTTTTTGGTCCTTGAATTTTTAAAAAATAAGTTTAAAAGGTCATTTTATTAATTTATTATTATAGTTTTAAATTAAAAAAAAATTAGTTTCTTAAAAGTTATCTCTTCTGTCCACAAATATTTTTTAAATATATTTTGGTAGTTCAAAGTTTCATATAATTATATAAAATGAAAATAAAAAATAGTTAAAAGCCTTTAAAATCTATTCTTAAAAACGTGGGACTAAAAAGATGCTTTTTGAAAACTCATGGATTAAATGCAATTATTCTAAAAAAAACTCAAACTAAAAAGATATGTTTTGAAAATTGAGGACCAAAATACATAGTAAAAAGGTAGTTTGCCCTATATTTAATACAATTTCAAGCCCAAGAAAAAAAAAATAATAATTATAACAATAAATTAATCCTTGTTGAATGATGTCCACTTACATGAATTAGTTCAAATTAGACTAACTTGTAAATTATCTGACAGACCTTTGTAAATTAAATTTTCAACCATTATAAATTTATTGCACGACATGGAATTTATATTTTTCTTGTCGATTTGATATGAAACAGTGAGGTCAAAATATCAAGCATACCCGTATTTATTTAATTTAGAACTCTTTTTTAAAAATCTTGTCCTTTAAAAATGCATGTGGTTTTTATACCAATCATATGCACAAATAAAATCCAGAAAGAGAGAGAAGATTTTTTTTTTTTTTGAAAATTAATGACAAATATGGATATTTTATTGACTTATTAACTTAATAAAAAGAAATTAAAATCCTACCAAAGTTAATTAAGGAAAAAAATAAGAGATTTAAAAAGAAGAAAAAATGGAAAAAATTAAAAGGATAGTGGAGGATTAAAAAGGAAAAAAATAGTCTTTTATAAAAATGAGAAAAACATTATAGTTGGGATAGAAATATATGAGAGATGAGAGAGGGTTTTTTTAGTACAATAATTAGGAGTTAGGAGATTCAAATCACATATTTCGTAGGTACTATACTCTTGAATGCCAAATGGATTATGCTAGTTTTTGAAATGAGGAAGAGAGTAGATCAATATAAAAGAAGGTAGAGAGATAGAAATATGAAGATACATGTATGGAAAAAAAATTGAAACAAAATTTTGAGAAATTACATCAAACTTGGCTCTAAATATTTTTCTTATTTTGAATTTAAAAGCAAGAAATATGAATGATTATATATATATATATATATATATATATATATATATATATATATATATATATATATATATATATATATATATATAAAAAGTTTATTTCTTACAGAAAAGAAACAAAAACATTATCAAATAAGTCCTTAATAAAAACCTGGTTGACTATTAAAAGCCTCACCTTTAGTCCAGCCATTGTTGTCCCATATTCCATGTACAAGTCCAAGCACATTTGAGGCACTTCATTTTCATCTATATGCAAATACTTCAACATAAACTCTGCATTTATTATTACCAAAACAACAAGAATAACATTAATATATAATATTACTGTAATTTGATGTGCTTTCCTAACTTTATAATTATGCATGTTACCTTCAATTTTCTTACGACATGCTAGGTTTATTCCACAACTTCTAGGGTACAAAGTATCATCCATATCTGTATGCACAATTATCAACTTTATTAAACAAGTCTCTCAACATATTATATATTATTTTATATCATCACCTTTATGCATGTGTATCAAGAGCAATAGAGAGACAAAGAGATAGATGAAAGTTGTAATGTACATTAGATTAAGGTTTCCCGCCACACCCAAAATAATATTGAAAACATCCTTAAATACTACAAAGACTAAAAGATGTCAGGCTAAAAGAGGTCAAATGGGTTTTTACATATAAAAAATTATTAAAAAAAATATATCACACTATAAAACACTATAACAAATAATATTTAATACTCTAGTTATACCAAATAACAAACACTCATATTTGGAGCTTCCATTGGACATTTTAACAACATCCATCTCTTACAAGACTACTCTGTAAAAAAAAAAAAAATACAATAAGATCAAAGAGATGTCGATTAACCCCAGAACCGAACGAGGCCAATCAATGCTCTCGTGTAATAATCGAACAAGTGAGGCAAGAATAAAGACCTCTATGGAAATGGATTAATGTTGGTTCAAAATAACCCATGCTTCTAGTTTATATAGATTTGAAGTTGGTTTGGTGCCCTGTTGATAAAAGAAGATACTAGTTCATGCAAGTAGATATATGATTCCAAAGACCATCAAAATGAACACTATTGGAAAAATATTCCCCAAGCATGCAATGTTTCATATGGTGAAAGGAATGGGCTTAGGGAATAATATAAAAGGAATTTAAACATCACTTTCATACATGTAATTTTGACGTGATAAATATCAAGTGGGTGTCAATAAGGATTCCACATGTACATATGTAGAATAAATTACTTTGTGCATTTGATATTTATAAACATGCAATCTAATTATATAGATTAATAGATTAAGACATTATACCATCAACTAAACGATTAGATGAGTTCAAATCTCTACTTTCACATGTTGTTGAACACTTTTTAACGAAAAGAAAGAATAGGACAATAACGATTAAAATGATATCTAATATGTTAACATACAATTATGATTAGTTTTGTGGGAAGACCATGCACTAGAGGTGGTTAATCATTCATCCTTTGTTAGAATGTGGTCTTGCATTAAATCCACTTAGAAAAGTTGGGAGTCAACCAAATGTGTATGAATGATGAAAATATAATGCAATTTGATGTGGTCATAGTGCAAGTATACATTGTCAATTAGTAAAGTATTGTATCCTATTAGACTAGATGCAATTCAATTTATTTTTTTTAAACAATACTAATAATGCAAATCGAATGGTAATGTGGTGAAGTAAGTGATGCTTTGATTACGTGCAGAGTGAAATGTAAACAACAAGTGATAACAAGGATTTATCGTCAAGTTTCAACTAACAGGCTTTATGCCTTGAGCTATGTGGTCGCAATCACAGCAACAATGACTCAACATGGACAAAAAACTTCTCCTTTTCGATCTTGTTCTCAAGTTCCTTTAGGAGCCTAAGTAGTTCATCCAATATCTTAAAGGTTAGCTAAATCTTAGACCATTTCATGCAATTTCTATATCCTATGGTGTACCTTATCTCTAAGGTTACTTGACATCCTATGTCCAAGCTTTAGTCCCGTATTCCTTTGTATCTTATCATTCTCAGTATTAAGACTCCACTAAGATTTACAACTCAAACTTCTATTTTATAATGACATTTTTCTTTCCAAAGTGTTAAAAAAGTATTTTTAGGAGTTGTTGGAGAATAAATATCTAAAAGAATAGTGGAATTAAATAAAGTAAAATTATCTTAAATGGCAAAACTGCTGAAAATATTTACGACTAATAGCAAAATACATAATTTATCTGTGATAGACCGCGATAGATTGCAGAAAGACAGTGAAATTTTGCTATATTTGTAAATATTTTGGTTTCTTTTGCTATATTTGAAAAGAGCCCTTAAATAAAACTAAAATAAATATATGTATATATAATTGTATCATAAGTAAAAAAATATATATACCTAATAAGTTTGGGTTGGTTTGGGTTGTTTAAGATGAACTCATGAACCAATCCAATCCATAAAAGCCCTACTGGCACATCCAATCAAACTAGCTGATCAGTTTTCTCGGGTCATCGAGTTTTCTAAACGCTCGTAGTTAAAAATAACATGTAAAGTTCTATTTTTACTAAAGAAAAGTATCAAAATATACATATCAAAATCATGTAATTTGTGATATTTATCAATCTATTAAACAATAGATGTCGAAATTAAAAATAGTCAAAAACAAAAATGGTTGTCTTGTGGTTTTACCTTTGCGATTAAGACTAAAACGTTCTCTTGAATGTGCAGATGGTGTACTAAAAACAGATCAAATGGGTCGGCCATTATCTTATCCATAAAGATTAAAGATTGATGTTTATCATACGCTTAAGAGGTATATACAATATGGGTAGAGGTAGTAGTTTTTAAAAGGAAAAAAATAATAATAATAATAATTATCTTCTGGGTTTTATATAGAAAATTAGTACAGGGTGGCAAAATGGTCATTTTGCAAATTTGTCCCCATAATGGACGACCAAATTTGTAAATTTAACAAAATAATTTGCAAATTTGTGATTTTTTAAAAATACATTCATGCACTTATTTAGAATTTTAACATAATTTCCTTTTTACCCTTATATCATCAATTTACCATTTTATTTTATATCACAGATAGATTTCTGTAATCGATTTACTATTTTTACGTTTATAATCTTTTGTAGAATAGTGTCAAATTTGCAACTTCATTTTTATAAATTTTCAAGTAGATTTGCTTTTGTTTTGGATCATATTGCCATTGTTATATTTGTATCCGATACTTTTACATATAATCTTTCCATTCTAGAAACTTTAAAATCTCAAATTTTAAGATAAATTAAAGAGATTTCTTTTTGAAAAATTACAAAAACTACCCTTAAAGTATGGTAGTAGTTGCAATTACATTCTCAAACATTCAATGATAAAAATTGGGTACTTGAACTTCTTCAAATGTTAAAATTAAACCCTCAAACTTGCAATAGCGGTAAAAATTGAGCTCTCGTACTTATACAATTATGTAAGTTTGATGTTCAATTTTAACGCTTGGATAAATTTGAGGGCTCAATTTTTACAATTGAAAGTTTGAGGGTATACTTGTAATAAAAATACTGAGGTACAACTTAAGCAGCTATCTAATATCTAATAAAAAATTGTGATGTGACCATTTTTTATAAAAAAAAATTATTTTATTTTATTTTCAGTGTGTAAAAGAAAGAGGAGGTTTTTCCTCCCTTCCTCAACCCACTCCATAAAGACAATAAAAGAGAGTAGAAAAGAAGTTTATTTGTTTTTGGAAAACATTACAAATTGTTTGGAATCAATAACGTATAAATGAGAGAATTATAATAAGTGGAGATTTTAGTTAGAAAAGCAACATTAGGGTAGCTTCAAGTAGAAGTGAGTAATGTACTGAGTATATTATTAACATTCCAATTATTCGATTCCTCCCATTGATTGAACAAATTGACAAAAGATGTGTAAGCTAAGTTGACAATAAATTAAATGCCTTTCGATTCAATAGGTTCACTTAAATTTCCTATACATACCAACAACTTTGTTAGGTAATATATTATTACGTACAAGTATATGCCTTTTCCTGCGTACTTAAGAATATTTTATTTCTTTCCATAAAAATTAATTCATACTCATCCAAATTTTGAGAGTTATTGAGTTGATTTTTGAAATAAAGGTTAATTCACTAGTCATGATCTGTTGTTATTTGTACAGTTATTCAAAACACGTTAAGAACAAACACAGAGAAAGCAAAGTAAGAACATAATACAGAGTTTGGTAATTTAGTTCAGTGCAATACTACCTACGTCTGGAGGGCAGCGTGCTCAAGAAGGATAACTAGATTACAACGTTGCATTTATCCGTAAAAGAGCAAAGATTATAGTGACACATATAGAGCTTAATTAACTCTTCAAATAACACCACCTAGACTCCCCCTAGATGTGAGACTCCTTCTCACTAGAACTTAGGCTCCCCTAAATTATGTAGATATTAGTGAAGAAACATTCAGGCTCCCCTTAATTGTGAGATTACTTCTCCAATATTTTATATTTCCTTATCCAAGTGAAGACCACTCCACTTGATGAACTTATAGGTTTCCCTACGTTTTTGAATCCCTTCTCTAAAAGTAATGAGGAATAATTTAACAAGAATGTGGAAAAACAATTCACGGTCTACAATAGCATAACCTCTACACTCGACGACAATACACTTGAACTCATTTTCCCACATCTTACACCAACAACAGTGATATTGTAATAAAGATGGCCAACCCTAAGTTGATAACCTCAACCCTTTAAATATCCACATGAAAAGGAAAGAAGCAAACCCTAAATCAATTTGGCAAAACTCGAGAAAAAAAGGAGATAATGAAGGGATTGAATCCCAACAGAAAGCGTGTGATCGCGTTCTTTAATTTCTTGAAAGAATTAAAAATACATAATATATTAAAAGAAGATTGAGCACTATACCTTTGCCAATACGTAACTGCTATGAAAAAAAAAAAAAAAAAAACTTCTCCTCATACCAGTAGTTTTCTCCTTGAAGTCTTCCTTTTTCTACGAGATGTTCCTTGCTATGACTCTAGCAAAACAAGGATCCGACTTGTGAGAACCTCTCTTGAAAGATGTGAGAAGAATAGGGAGAAGTTTTTTTAGAGAAAATCTCTACAAAATGATTGTAGAGATTGTGTTGTGGTAATGTGTTCCATGAGGGCTCCCTAAGGTCCTACTTATAGAACTCTATAGGGTTACTCCTGATCCTATTAAGATAACACTTATGCAAAGATTTTAATTATTATCACCCAAATAAATTAATTCTTCATATTATAAAGTTAAAATTTGAATCACATTCAAATAAGCTTTATAATTAATCATGTATTAGTTTTATCTAATACAATTAATATTTTCCTTCATAAAATTTGAATGTTTCAAATTTTCTTTCAATATATTTGATCCTTGTTGATCTATGGTGAGCTAGCAATGGGACTTTAAGGACGTACAACTTATAAGTTTCAATGTTCTAAGATTAATTAATTAAACTCTTTAATTAAATTAACCTAATTCATTCATTAACTACATGTCAAACCATTGTAGGATAAGTTGTGTCCATAGATATAATCAATATAAGCAAGTCGATCCTTCACGGGTTGTTCTAATTATAGCTGGGTGAAATATCTGTTTTACCCTTATAACCAATTCCTTCGGTAAGATAGTGGGGCGCTTTGTTCAAGTCTAGGAGTCAACACTTAGGGAACTACTCATCTACTCACCATATGTTGGAATGAGTGAATTCCATCTTGTGAAGTTATGTTATTATCTCTCTATTTGATCAAGTCCCCAAATGGTAGACTTATTGAATCGACAACTAGGGCCACTCTCACCCGTGCAAATTAAAAGACAAGCTCTCATAGACAAAAGTTCATAACTCGCTCAAGATTAAAATCCAATCATATATGATCATCCCTATGAAATATTAATCTCATCAATTAACGGATTTACGGAGAGAGATTAATTATTTTGAGGTCTGATCTTATACAAACTTTTTGTATAGGATACCCCACTTCACATGTCCCCACATGAATAATTTAAATCAAACCATTTGTAACTATTATAAAGTGAGTTTTATCTATAGTGTCACCAAGATAAGACACCCAACTTCATCCATGTACTATAACATTATGTCAACTACATACCGTTCAAGATCACATATAATAATCTTGGATTTAAATTTAATATTACATATTTAATAATCAAATGATTTTAGGGTATAAATCTCAACACAGACCAGGTATGGGTGATTGTGAGAGCAAACAGGCTAACAACGTGCCCAGATAAAGCAGGCACAACAGTGGTCTCTACAAACCTGTCAAACAAGGAGTCAATTACCCCCACTGGAACCTTCAACCGTCGTAATTAAGCAACTCAACAATACCATTTCAACATGGGCTTAGGACAATTTACTAATATACTGTTGCCTATTATTTGTTTATTATATTGCTATGTCAAACAAAAACAGTTTACTAATACAAATCAATAATAAACTACTCCTAACAAAAGCCTATTTGCTAACTGACTAATAAACCACTTGCCCCTATTCATATATTTTAGATCACTTTTTGTATGTGTGATATGTGATGTTTTGATAATATAAGAAAGATACATAGATAGATAGGAGAAACCCAAAAACTAAAGGAGAAGTGAGGAGTGTAAAAAAAAAAAGTGTTTTAGAAAAAAAGAAGTCGAAGTTCTTGAATTTTGGGTTAGTTTGCGCAATCTTCCGTAATTCTTCCTACTTATAATTAATCGTTAGTCATTTTATGTTTTTTTTTTTTTTTTCTAGACATTCTTATGATTGAAGAAAGCGTAGTTACACTCTATTTTGTGTTGCCATATGTGAATTTTAGAAGGTTATTACCTAGATTTTCAAAATTAGAAAATGAAGAATTTTTTTCTAACTTAGAAATTTTTTATTTAGATAAAATGTATATTAAATACCAACAAAATCTTTTAAAAATGTGTATTTTTTTAGTTTTCCTACATTTATAATTTTTTATTAAGATAGAATGTATTTTAAATACTTTGTTATAATTAAAAAAATCTGTATTTATTAAAAACCTCCTTTAGATTAAAGTAATACGTCACATCTCTTATATTCATCTTGACAAATAAAATATATTTTGAACACCATCAATATCTAATTTCTCACCTCAAATTTCTTGGTTTTTGTTTGAGTGATAATTGATTAATAATTGAATCAATTCTCACTAAAATCACCTACCTTTCCTAGTTTTTCTAATTTTGAAAAGATTTTGCCATTTTTCAAAATGGAAGGTTTTACTGTTTTTTTCTTTTTTTTTCTTTTTTTTCGCGAGAAGATTGCACAGATAACAGAAAATCAATTGACACAGTCCCAAGCGAAGACGTAGGATTATCGAAGTTATCCGGTGAAATTTCTTGCAGATAACAGCCATGGCCTCCTCAGTCCTAATGAGTGTGTTGGGCACTCTGCCTTCTCTTTCACAGGTTCTCTTCCAACTTCCACTGCGCCTTGAACTTTACTACACCCTTCATATCAGATTCCAAGTATTTTTGTTCCTTGTACCTTGAAATCGACTGATTCCTGTTGATTTTTGTTTAATTTCTTCTTTTTATCCTCCTCTTGTTTATCTATTGGAACCCCAGTTGTATTCATTCTGAATTTGTTTCATCTACAGGGTAAATGTTGCCTACCCTCGTTAAATTCTCCCAAGACCCAACTGATATGTAGTTCCACAAGTTCTCGGTCGATTTCTTTGCAAGTTCAAACTATGAAATCCCCTGTAAGAACATTGACATGGGGATCTCAGCGCTCAAGTTTTCCTATGGGAGAAGGGTCTCCTATGAAGAACAGGAGATTCACTTGTGTGAACTCTACGACAAAAGTAAATAAGTTATTATGTTTGTTTCTTTCTTGGTTCTTAAATTCTGTCAACCGGCTGAAAGAAAAAGGGAAACTGTTCCAACCCATGTTATAAGTTTGGATTGAAATAAAGATTTTCTAGCGGGGTATTTGTGTTGTATATTGTTAGATGATATAATATTAACTTTACCTTCATTCCTATGAACTTGCGCTTTTGAGTCAATTAGTGATTTAAGATGCTATCAGAGCAGATTGTTCAGGAGGTTCTAGGTTCAAACCCTTACAATGTTGTTTCTTCTTTAATTAATATTCATTTCCACCTATTAATCTTCTACATATTTCAAGCCCACAAGTGACCACCTGCTCTCATACCATGTTAAATCACCAATTGACCCAAAAGCTTAAGCTCATGAGTGAAGGAAAATTTAATAATATATCATCTGACATATATATATGTATATATGTATCTATCTTTTCAACTTGGAAGGGATTAGATATTTCAATGTTTGCTGATTGAGTTAAATTTCTTCTTGTTCTTTATTGATTAGGTGCCCAGAATAATTGTCTGTTTTGTTTATCTTAATTGCTTTGTTTTCTCATAATGTAGGATGTAGAGCTGCAAGCAGAAGTCTCAACAAAGTGCTTTCTCGACATAGAAATTGGAGGTGAACCGGTAGGTAGAATCGTGATAGGAATTTTTGGAGATGTTGTTCCAAGAACAGTAGAGAATTTCCGAGCCTTGTGCACAGGCAAGTTGGAATGTCCACCATCTTTTTGAAGTATTAAATTTTCCATTGTATTCATTGATTTATCAATAAAGTAACATGGTGCAGGAGAAAAGGGATATGGATATAAAGGATGCTCCTTCCATAGGGTGATCAAAGATTTTATGATTCAAGGAGGGGACTTCACTAATGGAGATGTACTCTCTCTCTCTCTCTCTCTCTCTCTCTCTCTCTCTCTCTCTCTCTCCCTGAACATATATACACATTTATATAAATATGTGTATATATATTTATATATCCATACTTACAAATGGAGTTTTAGGCTTTCAAGAAAAGATGCCTCCAATCTGATTAAAGCTGTATTGTTGTTGTTTTGGCTGCAGGGAACTGGAGGCATTAGTATCTATGGTTCCAGTTTTCGAGACGAGAATTTTTCATGTATGTCATGTCTATAGTTCTATATAACTGTTTTGCTTCTGGAATGATTAAATTTTTGGTATTAACCTCTGGGTAGGAATACGAAAGGAGATCAAACTAAAACTGCAATGACACTGATAACTTTTTGACCTTGTCTGCAGTGAAGCATGTAGGACCTGGTGTACTTAGCATGGCCAATGCTGGACCTAATACTAATGGAAGCCAATTCTTCATCTGTACTGTAAAGGTAATTCAACTTTTGCATCCTATTCTTTCAGTAGTTAAATTCAACTGCAGATTATCAATTTGAACATGAATGAAATCATTCCTCTTTCAATTTAATCTTTACTTTGCAGTCCTGTTCTGTTTAAGGCATTGAAAAAAAAAATCTAAAGAGCAGTAGTAGGACTTTATAAAGAAACTCAAACAACTATTCATTGCGAGAAAAAATGACTTACTATGAGTATTGGAAGCTGGTTGTTTGTTACATCATTTAGGACAGTCTTGTTGAAAATGAGGTTATGGATGATTGCAAAAGGAATGAGATTGCATTTAAGCTTGCATAAAAGGCCTATTAGTGTATTGCTGATTTTGCATACTATACTCCAGACTCGAGGAATGGAGGACCCTCTTATTCAAAAAGATTTATGATTGGTCATTAGCAAATGATATACACCTAAGAAACGTAGACATTTTAGTTTGGCTAGCGTGTCCATGTCCGACATGTGTTGGACACTTTCGATACTTTGACACATGTTGGATATGTACTTTTAAAATATGTCTTTTTAATAAATGTGGCCATGTCCTAAATTTTAAAAAAATGGTGTATCGCTGTGGCTGTTGTGTCCATGTCTTGTATCCGTGCTTCTTGGATATACACAAGCTATAGATTTAGGAGCATGTGTTCTTAGTAATATGTTTCCAGCAGCTTTGGCAAGGAGATCCTTTTTGTTCAAGTGTTAGCTGTCGAGATCGTTATTTTTCTAATGAAATGCATGTTCTATGGTGAAGGCATTCAAGGTGGGTAGAGGCTTTTTTTTTTCCGTAGTAGTCGTCCTCAGTTTGTAGATGGTGTTTGATTTCTTCTCCTTTGTGTTTTATCTTCTCTATCTTTTCAAAACTCAACGGTTGAGGTTTGGAGACTTTCTTTTTCTAGATCACTTTTCTCTCAATATAACTTTTTCAAATAAAAGAAAATAAAATAAAAAAGAAGATTGGTTTTCCATGTAGTATATGTCAAAATAAGACGAATTTGCCATTCTTGAAGTACTAAGTAGATCATAAAATCTAGAAAGAACTTATATTGGAAGGGTGAACTGATGTTCATATGTTCATTGACTTCTTTAAGCATACTTCACCATAATATTTTTTTACACATAGTTTTTTTCCTTTTTTTCCTCCACATATTTATCAATAATTAATGCATCTACATTTTACATCACCCAGACGCCATGGTTGGACAATCGCCATGTTGTGTTTGGACACGTTATCGAAGGAATGGATGTCGTGCAAAAAATTGAATCACAAGAAACGAGCAGGTTAGATATTCCTCGCCTGCCATGTCGAATTGTTAATTGTGGAGAACTACAGATGATGGTTGATTAGCCTTGTTGTAATGTAACTGTAGCTATTGAGTTCTTTGAGGCTTAGCTATGTATATGATTCATCTTAGTAGTTTTGGGTAGAGTATAGTATGGAATTCTTAATTCTTGAGATTCACATGTTGAGGGATGGTTGGGTTTCTTGTATTCTCTAGTAGCTGGTGTATCTTTTTATCCATTTTTTCCTTAAAAGTTCTCGTTCTATCTGTACATGTGAGGCTCATCCTGTTAGCTACGAGTAGCGAGCGATGCATCATTATTGCAGATATCGGTACTTTAAATTGTTAGCTACAAGTAGATCGAGAATCGGTACATTATAGAAATACAAAGATCTCACAAACCATACATTAACATCAAGCAAGGGTATGAACGTGGAGATGCCATAGAAGTTGGAGTAGATGTCCGAAAGCTCCAACAAATGTTGCTGAAAAATCATGATCTTTCGTTTGAGGAACTTTTTTAGTATAAGATTCTTATAGCTACATAAAATCTATGCATTCATTTTTTGTCATAGGAGTATATCTTTGCTTCTAACATTATAGGGACTCGGAACAACTCTTTCTATTCTTTGATGATGGTTGTCATATCAAGCGAATTAAACACAACATTTGTAAACAGAATCCTAAAACTATAGTGCTGTCTATCTAGGCATTTGCATTAATTTGAATATTTGGAGAACTTATCATGTGACCATATATGGATACATATATGAATGTAGATTATGTTCTAGTGTGAATCTCTTTTAATTAAGTAGAGTAGCTAACGCCTTGATAACTATTTGATTTTTTACTTTTTGTTTTTGAAAATTATGTTTATAAACACTCCTTCTATCCCTACCTTTATTATTTTGTTTTCCACTATTGTCTATGTTTTCAAAGATCATGCCAAATTTTGAAAAAAAAAAAAAAAAATAGAGTAGTTTTTAAAATTTGTTTTTGTTTTTTGAATTTGGTTAAAAATTCAATTATTTTACTTAAGAAAGATGTCAATAGGTAAAAAATTGAGATGAAATAAACTTAAATTTCAAAAATAAAAAAATTAAGATCTCATTTGATAACTATTTAGTTTTTGGTTTCTATTTTTTTTTTTTAAAGTATTTTATGTTTTCTGCTTTTTAAAAATTGAAACAAAAAATATGTTGATAATCATTATTTTTAAAACAAAAAATCAAAATAAGTTTGATGACGTTTTTAGTTTTATATTTTTTTATAAAAATGAAATTAAACTATTTTAACAATAACTTTCCATCATATATAAATAGTTATAAAGTTATATCTTCACTTTTAATTTTTTTAAAGAAAAATATTATATTGATAAAAACATTATCAATACTTAATACTTCATATGCATGGATTAATCACAAATCAAATGAAGAAAAATAACAAAAATAAATATCAATAAAATACAAGAAGGTAATATCATTTGAAATGAAACAATATAAACAAGTATTCTAAACTTAATGAATTTAGACTGTGTCCTTGATATATATATATATATATATATATATATATTTTTTTTTTTTTTTTTCTCTATGGTACTCAATGTGCCATGAACGGTCATCTCCCAAGATAATATGAATTACTAACATGTTAATAAACACTTTAATTACATTACTCGCAAACACTATTATTTGTAAATAATCATGGTTATTATATATAAAATAGATGAGAATTGATCAATGTTATCATTAATAGATGTCTATCAATCTTATATACTATAGAAAAAGTATACTAATGGGTAAAGGGTAAAAAGTGAAGTGTGTAAAAATGTTTACAAATGCATTTAAAATTTTTCTTTTTAGTACAACAAATGGAGATATGGAGATTTGAAATTCTGGTTTCAAAGAAAAGAGTAGTACAAATTACTAAGCTATGCTCACTTTGTCACATGCAAAACATATTTGCAAAATTATAATCACATTGTTAAAATATATATAAAAAAAGGTTAACTAACTTATAAAAATATCCTTAAATTATGGACTTTGTTTCAATGATGCCCAAAATTCTAAAAGTTTCAATTCAACTTTTAAAGTTTGAAGTTTGTTTCAAAACAACTCCAGTAGATCTTCATCGTTAAATACATAGACAAAAAAGTTTGTTATCTACTTCTGTGAACAACCGTAAACACATATATGAAAAAGAACAAAGACACATGGAGTATCTTTGAACCATATTTGTCATCGTCTTCTTTCTTTCAACTTCATGCCCCCAATTTTCTTTTATTTTGTTTATGATTTTTTTTTGTTTTTATTAACCTAACTTCCATATATAAACTTTTTGGTTATCAATTGAATGACAAGAGTATTCAAGGGTTGTTAAGAAAACAAAAGTTCGAACTTCAAGTTTGAGAGTATAGTTGAAACCAATCTCATAGTCATTTGGATATTTTTTATAATTTAACTTGAAAATGATGAATGTGAGAAAGTTAATTGACCAGCGGGAATTTAGAAAAAAAACTACTTTTTAGTCCCAAAGTTTTGAAGAATAGGTGTGTTTGGTAACTTAGTTTTTAAAATATATCTTTTTAGTCTCAAGTTTTCAATAATAAGTTTTAAATATCATTGAAGTCCTTTTTATTTTATTTTAGGTTAAAATACCATTTTGATCCCTATACTTTGCAATTTGTTCAATTTTAGTCCCTATATTTTCAAATGTCCAATTTTAGTCCTTGTACTTTCAATCAATCTTAAATTTAGTCCCTTGGAGTTAATTTTTGTCGAAGTTGATTACATAATCATAATAATTTTAATGCAAAGAAACACAATATGTGAATATGTTTTCAAAATTTATAGTGAAAATGTTAATAAAAATAAAAAGTAATGAAAAAATCCACAATAAACAAGTAGTAGGGACTAAATTTAAGATTTATTGAAAGTATAGGGACTAGAATTGAACATTTAAAAGTATAGGGACTAAAATTGAACAAATTTCAAAGTAAAGGGACCAAAATGATATTTTAACCTTTAGTTTATCATTTTAAATCATGGGCTGGTTGCACAAATAACAATTAGGCTCAAAATAATAAAAGATGTAGCATAAGAAAAAAACATATTAGGGATATAGCACAAAATTAGCACCAGATATCATTGATAGTCATTTTGATAAATGACTAAAAAACTCACTCGCAGCCCACCATTTCGCGCTTCTTCTTCCGATTTTCTTAAATTGAAAGCTATAACTGATAGTAGTTATCAATTGCTATCACTGATAGCTGCTGTCAGTAATAGCTTTCAATTTTAGAAATATTAATACAACCTTGAAATAGTAACTCTTGAAATATTAGCTTTCAATTTGCTATCAATTATTAATGGTTATTATTGATACACTTTCATTAATTGGAATCAAACTTAAAATATTAACACTTAAGACCATTAATGGTTATCAATTATAGACTTTTATAAGTAGTTATCAACTTTCAAAGATTAACATTTAAAGCTATAATTGATGGAAGTCTATCAATGAGAGGTTTATAAGTGACTATCACTGAATATCTACCTAAGTCATATCATCAATATCATTAATAGCATTCATTTAATTGATATATACCTAAGTCCTATCACTGATAGCTTTAATCAGTGGCTATCTATGATAAACTTTCATTAAATGGAATCGACTTCTATATCATTGATATTGTCGATATATGGATATCACCTAGCTTTTATCACTGATAACATGCTATTAAAGATAACTTTTGTCATTCCTTTTTAACTTTTTTTCATTCCTTTTTACCATCAAATAACATGCTATCGTTGTTATTAGTGATAACTTCTAGGCATTCCATTTACACTTTAGTTCGAGATTCAACTTTATTAATTAAATTCACTAAGTTGGCTATCAATGATAGACTTCTATATGTGGTTGTTAATTGTGGAAGAAAATCATCAAAGATTTAAGCTATCAATGATAGAAAATATTAATGGCTATGATAGACTTTCATTAATAACTATCAATTTTGAAAGATTCACACTCAAAGCTACTAGTGGTTATTATTGAGAAACTTTTATCACGATTATCAATAATATACTTTTATCACTAATAGACTTCTACCACTAATATCTACCTAAGTTCATTATCTCACTAATACATAAATATGACTGACATCACTAATATCGCTAATAATTGATATTCCGATACACAAATATTTAGTGAATTCTTTTCTAATATTCAAAAACATGAGTGATAGCCAATGAATTCTTCAATCAATGATAGAATGCTTTGAGTGACTAAGTTATAAGTTTATTAGTGGCTATCACGGATAGATTTATATTATTATGTCATAATAATGAAATCTATCACTGATAGCTACAAATAGATTCTATATGTTTTAGGCTTTAAGTTTTATCTTAAGTATTTACTAATAAGTTAGTATACATTAGTTGATAAAAATCTATAAGTCATAGACTGCTATCGTTGATTGGAGTAGTCTGTTAGTGTAGAAGCCTATCATTGATAGACTATATATAATAGACTTAGTCTATTAGTGATATCATAGGCTATCAGTAATAGAAGCTTTTATTACTGATAGATTTCATACTTTTAAAGTCTTATAAAAAGAAAAAAAAACTATTGACTCATTTGATAACGTTCCCATTTCTAATTTTTTTTAGAAATAAACTTGTTTAATAACTATTCTCGTTTCTTATTTCTAACTTTTAATAAATGTTTCGAAAAGTGGTGCAAATTTGAGGTCTACAAAAAATTAGTTTCTTTCAAATCCATTTCCATTTGCTATTTATATTTATGACTATTTTAAAGAATAATGTTATTTAAAAAAAATCGAAAAATAGGGTGGTTTAGAAACTAATGACAAAAATAGGGTGGTTTGGAAAATAATTTGAAAATTGGGGTGGTGAAATCGTGTACCCGGTATACGATTTCAGTCAAATTCCTACGTGGCGGTCTTTGGCATAAGTAAGTCGTGGACCCGGTCCACGATTCCCACCAAACTCGTGGACCGGGTCCACGAGTTTGCCTTTCCACACAAAGTTGGACTCATCATGCTATAATTGCGGGGAAGGAGGAACGAGCAGTTTACGCTTTAGTAGCTACTGTTTCACTGACTCTAATATTCACAGGCTTTCAAGGAATGGAATATTATCAAGCACCCTTCACTATTTCTGATAGTATTTATGGTTCAAGTTTTGATCAAAAAGACTTCTTATCCCCGTTCTTTTCCCATGATACGTCCAAAATCGTCTGATTTTTTTCCCATGATAAATAAGTTAATTAGTTAATTACCCACTTAAATGAAAATTTGCTTCTTACTTGTGTTCATCAATTATTGTATTAGTTTCATTGATTCTTAATTTTTGAAAATATAATGGAAAATCATTAATTCATTTAGTTAAAGATAAAAAGTTAATACAAATCAGGAAATTTAAAATACAAATCAGGTGCCACATGGTGGTCTTCTTCGCGCACGTTGTCCACGACGAGGCACAGGCACTTCAATTTGTTGTTGCTGGTGGATTACATTGTCGATATCCTGTTGGGTGACGCCAGATGGAAATTCATCGTGTGCATAATATTCTTGTTGATGGCCAGAACCGGATGCAATGTCTGGTTGTAATATGTGAGGTTCCTGGTCATCGGGTTGCTCTGGAACACCTTCGTCACGTTGTCTCTGTCGTCTACGACGAATACGTTTTCGATCAGTGTCAGCAACATTGAGCCTCCTTGTATGTTGAATGATTTCTTCAACATTTACCATGTTTTGCTCACACATTGAACTCAACTCTGGTAAATTGTGTTCTAAGGAGTAACTGTGCATATCGTGGACAAAATTATTCTGCACGATAAAAAAAAAATATAAGTATAAAAGAATATTCTTAGCATGTAATTGAAAAACACTACATAATAAGATGCTTACCATGCAGTAATAGTAGGCACCGTCAGGTGTGATAAATTTTCTTGTGATAGAGTCGTACCAAGACAAATAATCATTAGACACATCCGACTCGTTTATTATTTCTCCTTGTGCACAGCGGCCATGACGTGCACGCCAAAATGATATATACTCTGCATGAATTTGACGCCAGTTTTGGTCGTGTTTACCTCTTAAATCGATTTGATGTAGTTGAGGGAGTGTATTACACAATGTCGGTATTGTTTGCTGCATACCGAATTGTCTCAACACTCGATCTGGTTGATGCCACTCTACGATATGAAAGCATATAAGTGGGTTGACCGTCAACCAAATATCTTCTCCATCATGACAGTAATCAGGCAACAACGACATAACATGTGGTGTATATGGCGTCCAATTGATCTGAAACCATGTACAAGAATAATTAGAACCTAAAAACATATGTAATATTCAGTTATATGCAACATATTTATTATTACCTGATTTTGCATCAAACGGTCAAATATTGAGCGATATACCAGCAACATGTTTGCTAATTGTTCAGATGCAACTAATACACCGCTTTATCTATCACATGGATATAAAACAATTAAATACTTTGCTAATTGTATTGACAAAGAAATTAATATATACAAAAAATAATACCTGGCACTGAGTGGACGTCCTATAAAATGTTCTGGAGGTTGTAATTGGACTTGTGGTGCAACAATGCTAAATCGATCATAGGCCCATACTTGAAGTAGTATCAGTGGGCCTGCTATATCCAAAACTTGTGCATGACTGGCTCGACATAATTCTCTGTACAGCCATGCAAGACAAGCACCACCCCATGAATAATTACCAGCTTGCTCAAAACTGGCCAGTAGTGGGAGGAACATTAAATGCACCAGCATGTTCGACTTGTCTGCAAACAGAAAGCCTCCAATCAGGTGCATGATATATGCTCGTGCATATCTCTGTATACTGACGTCATCGGCATCAGGAGACAATTCTGTAAACTGTGAGGCTAACCACGGGAGACTCAACCTTGAGCCTTTTAAGTCAAGTGGTCGAACGCCTAAGAAATCTTCACAAATCTGTTTCCAATCATGTTGCGTCGACATGATTTTGTATCGACAAGCACGCAACCTCCACCTACAACCTTCATCCCATTGCTTGCATCGCACATACCAAATATCTTGGTTCGATTCTACCACAGATATTTAGTAGTGTTCAGTCACACAATATTTTTTTACTGCCATTTGTAGGTCTTCTTTCGTATCAAATACCATTCTTTTTTGTATTATACTAGAGTTATCTAGACATTTTCCCCTTTCCTCCAAGGTTGATCCTTGTTCACAAACTGAATCAGTAATTTCCCATTCTATCTGTGTAAATATCTCCGACTGAACCAACTCATTTTCATTTTCTATATTTTCTTCTTCTCCAAACAATTCATCAATTTCTACATCAATGTCACTATCCGCACAATTTCCAGCTTCAATAATAACTAAATCTTCTGGACGAAACGACATATTTAAATTCGTTTACAACTGTAAAGGTTAAAAAGAAAAATTAGTCCAAATCTACCCAAAATTATAAACTCGTGGACCCAGTCCACGAGTTTACTACCCAATATAACTAATTTCCCACCACATTATTTACCAATAATTATTCCTACAACAATAAACGTCGAATAACATTCAACACTCAAACCTAAATTTTTTAAATTTATTCATGCATGCAAAACATCTACATATACAAATTTATTCATTCATGCAAAACAAAACGTACATAACTATTGCATACTTATAAGATAATTAGAAAGGAAAATGTATATGCATACGTATACGGCGGCGGCGGTAGGGGCAGTAGGGCGGCGGCGGCTAAACGAAAAGGGAATGATTTGAGAAGAAGAAGAGAAATGACAGCGACAATGAAAAACGAGAAGTGAAATAGGAAAAGGAGAGAAATGAGGAAATAAATGAAGAGTGAACGGAGAGATATAAGGAGAAATGAAGAGTGAAAGGAGAGAAGTGAAGAAGAAGAAGTGAAGAAGAAGAAGCTGAAGAAGTGAAGAAGAAGAAGCTGCCGCAAGGGACTCGTGGACCGGGTCCACGATTACCGAAATCGTGGACCCCGTCCACGAGTTAGGTCAATGCATGCTGTGTATGTTGTCAGCCGCATGCAGGATGGTCGCAGGGTAATCGTGTACCCGGTACACGATTTCCACTGAAATCGTGGACCGGGTCCACGGTTTTGTGAAATCGTGGACCCGGTCCACGATTTCACAACCCTAATTTTGGTATTTCTTTCCCCCCACCCTATTTTTGGAATTATTTTTTAAAAAAACATTATTTAAAAAAAAAAAATTCTTATATTTAACATTTTGTTATGATAATCAAACTTGATGATTGACTTGTTGGTGTTAAGTCACTTATGAATTGTGCATTTTCAAATCCTGAGTTTGAAACTCAATCTTGTAAATTCTTTCTAGTAGGAATTGAGAAGATGAGAAAGAGAGGGAAAGGTTTGGAGAGATGATTAGGGAGATGAAAGCAAAAACCAACAAAAGAAATGAAGAAAAAAAAAGAAAAAAATTGTGCAAGGCAAGACAGAGAAGTTAGAAATCACAAAAATTCAAAAGTCGACAGGTCAACATTTGTCATATTTTAAAGAGGTGTTACATTTTTAGATTTTTTCCCCTATTTTGTTATCTTTTATAGATATCCTTAAATTATTATACAATACATTTAATTAAATAAATAAGTTTTTAAAAAATTATTTTCTAATTTATAATTTTAGATAGTTCATAGGTAAAATGAAAACTATTTATGAGATTTTATCAAAAAAAATAAAAATTAATTTTTAATTTTTAAAATAAAGGTACTAAATTCTAATTTTATAAAATGATAGTAGCAATTTGTAATTTAACCTTTTTAACTTAATATTTTGTTGGGATTCGAAGTTTGAAATTACGTACATATTAATATTGAGACGAAACTGCCATGTTCGTTGCGTTGACAGGTCCTTCGGAAATGTTGTTGTAGATAACACATCCTTCAACTTCACTCTGCATCCTTTCTTCACCATCAATTCTCACTTACCTCTCCGCCATGGCCACCGGCGCCATCCTCCTCACCGACCTCCCTTTCCGGCGCCCTCACCCTCTCACTCTTCTCCGCCACACAAACATTCCCTCTTTCCATCCACTCCACATCTCTCTCCGAAACAATCACCTCCGCCCCAATTTCAGATGTTCAATCGCCGAGGGCTCCACCGCTCTTTCCCCTTCCAAGGCCTCTGGTCAATCCTCCATGGTGGATTGTGTGGTCGTCGGTGGTGGAATTAGCGGCCTCTGCATCGCTCAGGCCCTTGCTACAAAGCACCCCGATGTTGCCCCTAACATCATCGTCACAGAGGCCAAGGATCGCGTTGGAGGCAACATCACTACGGTTGAGAGAGACGGCTATCTCTGGGAAGAAGGGCCTAATAGCTTCCAGCCTTCCGATCCTATTCTCACTATGGTGGTTGGTATCATTCTCGTTACTTATTCCCCGTCTTCTCCATTTTAGGTTGTGTGCTGAATTTCCATCACGTTCACATTGATTTCACTGTCTCTTAAACACTTGTGCTTCTCTAGAGCAGGGGAGCCAGAACTTTTCTAGGAATGACCAAAACTTTAGGTTCTAACTAAATTTGAGGTCAAAATAGAGAGGAAACTTTAAGAATTTTAAATTTCTAAACTAATTTTTATAATCTAAGACGAAGTTTGGAGGGCAATTATCTCCTCTAAATTATTAACCTCAGCTGGCAAACCTTTTCTATTACCCTAATCTAATCATTAATTATGTGACAAGCAAGCCTCTTCTGACCGTACATGTTCTTGGTGATTCTATGCTAAGAGTTTATATATGTAGGTATGGAGGAAGGTGCCTACTCTAAGTTGCGTAGTTTTGTTGATTGTTGTTCCATTGGATGTATGCTTTAACTAAAATTTGTGCAGTGGGTCGATTTTCATATTTGCTACCATCTATTACTGAGGGATGTCTTAGATTTTTATATCTTATCTGTTGCATGAAAGTTTTATATGTATAGTCAGGAAGTGGTTTACTTTGTGTACATTTTTCCTTGGTTTTGTTGATTCTTATACAATGGCAGGTGGATAGTGGCTTGAAAGATGATTTAGTTCTGGGAGACCCGGATGCACCTCGATTTGTATTGTGGAATGGAAAGCTCAGACCAGTGCCTGCGAAGCCTACTGATCTACCTTTCTTTGACCTGATGAGCCTTGGTGGAAAAATCAGAGCAGGCTTTGGTGCACTGGGGATTCGCCCTCCTCCTCCAGTTTGTCTTCTCAATTCTCTCTCTATATTGAAGTACATTGTCACTTTTACTTCCCCATCAATCTCAGAAAAAAAAATATTTATTGTTTTTAGGTTCTCATATATTGTAATACTAACAAAGGTAACAGGGTCGAGAGGAATCAGTTGAAGAATTTGTTCGTCGGAACCTTGGCGATGAAGTTTTTGAACGTTTGATAGAGCCATTTTGTTCCGGTGATTAACCTTATTGAATTAGATCTATATATCTATTTCATCTTGCATATTTTCTTTATCACTGCAATTCCTATTATCTCGGTATCTAATTCACTGTTGCTGGCTAAGATTCTCTATTATTGTGGTTATCGAATTATTCTTTCTTATAAACTGGGACCTTTATGTTTTGTCTTCTTTTAAGTGTAGTGTCTTGTGACTCAATTGATTCACTATATTTGTTCATGCATATTTTATTTATAAAATATCGATGAAATTTGTTTCTTATAAAAAGAAATATTATTTATAGCTATATCCATGTGGAGAATAGAAGTATTTTATTGAATATTTCTCATTCTAGTACATTGTACATATTGTGCACAAGCACTTGTAATTTTAGGAAGAGAGAGTTTACAAGGAAAAGAACACTTCGTATGAGTAGTCCTGTATGTAGAAAGAATAATGATGTTCTCTCCCAATTTCGCTCATTCATTCATTTGTTCTTATCTTCATTAATGCTTAGAAAGGTCCTATGCATTGATTATATGTGGTGAATTGATACAAAAAAAACAAAGGAGAAAGGCAAAGAAGAACTTCCAATTGATTTTAAGAGAGAGAGGAGGCATGGAGATAAAAAAATCTTGAATCAATTCTACTAACTATTATAAGCTTGTGCTCTCTCCAGCATTGTTGTGTGGATTGTGGATCCTCTGTCAAATCCCTTGCTCACTCTAAAAGAACGCATATTTTCCAGGAAGATAAGATCTATTAATTTAAGAGTATTGATTGAAAAATCTCTGATAAAAGGTGGACTTTGTAGCAATTATGATTTTTTTTTTTTAAATGGGAGCAAGAATCCTGGAACTGTTCCTGCAAGGGTTGATTGGAAGAGAGAGGGCTGAAATGGTTTTTAGTTCTTAAATTATAAGCACCATAAAGAAAGAAGTGCTCAATGAGTGAAAAATAAGTTGTTTCTAACGGTTCCTATTTGTTCCTCTCCCACTGTGACCCACTGTGAAGTCTTTTTTTTTTCTTTTTTTTTTTAATCAATGATACAAACTAAAAGTAGTAAACAAACTGAAACCAAAAACCTCAGTACAAGATAATGACCCAAAACAAATCAAACCAACTGTAGGAAATAAGTAACAAAACAGAACAAAACAATTAAATAGGTGAAATAAAAGCATCCCAGCTTCTGATAAATATCTTGAACTGAAGAACCACCAAAGTTCTTAAATCTATTTGTCTCTTAGGGTAAGGGTTTGGCTCTCAAGCTAGACTCTTTTTTATTTTTTATTATTATATTTTTTAAGAAACAAATTCCATTAATGTATAAAATTTACAAAAGCAGGGCTCATGCCCAAACTAGAGTTACAAAATATTTCTCCAATTGGTCAAAAGAGAGGTAAAAGAGTAAGATCTAAAGTATGACGTGCATTTACACCTATTCACGTAAGATCTAGAGTAAGATTTCTCTCAAGCTGGACGTGTGTAATGTAGAGTTAAGAAATGAAGCTTAGGTATGTAGGTTTACTAATTTGAATTCCACTTTTTATGCAACACACTAAATTTGATTAATAGTAAACCAAACCATACCGTGAATTCAAATGTAGATTACTATTATGTTACTAGTAATAATCACAATAGTAATGGCTAAACTATTTTCACTCTTCAGGAAAGTTGTAATAATTTAGTTTCAAGGTTATACCTCTTTGGTGGATTGTTTTACTCGTCAGTTATTGACTTGAAACTGTCTGTTCAGGCGTATACGCTGGTGACCCTTCAAAGCTAAGCATGAAAGCAGCTTTTGGAAAGGTTTGGAGGCTAGAGCAAAATGGTGGTAGTATTATTGGTGGGACTTTCAAAGCAATTCAAGAAAGGAATAAAGCTACCAAGCCACCAAGAGATCCGTAATGATTTAACTTCATGGAGTTTCTCCGTTTTTCTTTCTTATTTCCCTCCTCACCACTTTATGATATATAGCTTGACTGTTAACCAACTTTTTACATTCTAGGCGTCTACCAAAGCCTCAGGGCCAAACTGTCGGATCTTTTAGGAAAGGACTTGCCATGTTGCCAAATGCTATTTCTACTTGGTAAATTCCAATTTAAAAACAAGTTTTCTGATCAGTGTTTTGACTATCAGTCTTTAGATTTATCATTTCTTTAACTTTTTCTATTGATTGTAGCTTGGGCAGTAAAGTAAAATTATCTTGGAAGCTATCTAGTATCAGTAAAGTGGATGATGGAGGTTATAGTTTGACATATGAAACACCAGAAGGACTAGTCTCTATCCTAAGCAGAAGTGTCATCATGACAGTTCCTTCTTACATTGCTGGCACTCTGTTGCGTCCAATCTCGGTAATTTAGTTTCCTGGGACTTGAATATGATTTCTTATATGATTTTTGTCCTTTCAGGAGTATTTTTATGATATTAGTTTTCATATATAGTTCCAGCTTTTTCATTGCTTTTTTTAGTGTTAATAATTGTAACCATACCCTTTTTGCAACCCAAATCACCAGTTGAGTGTATAATAGCTTGGAATTGACATTGTGGAAACATACTTCAACATTGGTCAGGTTGCAAAATAGATGTTTAAGGTTCAGAGGCTCTGGGAGATTTGAGGGGAAGTTATGGGAAGTTGTTAGGAATATATATATATATATATATATATATATATATTGTGGGATAAAAAGGAGAAACCATTTCATAGATGAGATGAAATTATAAAAGAAGGTGGGAAAGCCCAATATCCAAAACAAACAAATGAAGATTGCAAATAATTCTTCTAGCTGGTATAACAATCGCATAAACTACAACTATTGAAAGAAGCATATAATCTTCATCAAGAGAACCACAATAAATATATTAGGAAGAAAGCTTGAAACTCAATTTACTCACTAGTGCAGAATGTATGCATCTCTCGAATTCTGTACAGTTGTGCAACTGATGCGAGAATAGGAAGTCCAGAATTTGTTGGTCAGTTCTGTGTCCAAGTTTGTTTATCTTTGATGATTCCCTTGCCTGCAGGGGAAAGCTGCAGATGCACTTTCAAAATTTTATTATCCACCAGTTGCATCAGTGACCATATCATATCCAAAAGGAGCAATTAGGAAAGAATGCTTGATTGATGGTGAACTAAAGGGGTTTGGTCAATTGCACCCTCGCAGCCAGGGGGTGACAACTTTGGGTAACTCTGCATTCTTTACATTTCATCTGGCATTCTGCCCATAACTTCTGTTGACCTAAATTTTGCTATACATCTTACAGCCCTGGCTGTTGGCCAGTTGGGTAATTAAATTGCATCCAAATTCATGCTTACTTTGTTGCAGGAACTATATACAGCTCATCACTTTTTCCTAATCGAGCACCAGATGGAAGGGTATTGCTCTTGAACTACATTGGAGGGGCTACTAATACTGAAATTCTTTCCAAGGTATTTTTTTTAAACCACAGTTTGGAAATGAGCTTTCTGAATCATATATGAAGTTTTGCTAGGAAACTAGAAAAAGGCTTATTGTTGTATGAAACTAGAAAAAGGCTTATTGTTGTATGCTTAGCAGTGTTGCAATGATGGTGCGATCTTTTAGGAAAGTTTCAACTACCATTTGTAGCTCACTTTTTTAAATGAGAGACTTACATAAATAAGAAAAGAGATCTCTGCCTCAGGACTTTTAGCCACTGAATCAAGCAATCTGCGACAAACTTGGCTACTGCATCTATAATTTTTTCGGAAAAGAAAATATGCGAAGTTGAATCATGTTGATTTTCAAAAGCTGTTAAAAGTAGCTTTTGTATTTGACTGACATATAAATTTGGTGTACTGACAATTTGTTTTTTAATTCGTTTGTTATCCTTTTCATATATTTTCTATAACAAGAGGTTTTCAAATATTATTTTTCACATTTTATCTCCTCTCCTCTCGTCATTTTTATTTTGAAATTAAAATTGTTGTTTCAACCCCCTTGATTGCCTCAACAATAGCTCCTTATTTTTCGTCTAGAATTAGAGTTTTGTCCTTGATCATATTGTATTTGTTCATTGGCCCATTATTAATGTAATTCTCAAACCCTATTACTTATAACCACCTCCAGAGAAAGCAAATGTTGTTAATGGCTAGCAAAAGGGTTGAATCTCCTTCCATGATCCATGCTTATGTCTTCACTGTATTTCTCTGTATGCTTATACATTTTTCTTACGAGAACCTTATGTATGGTAATATCACAAAATTTAGTTTTATTTTTTTTAATTTTAATCTGGGATTGTCAGAAAGCAAGCTTCTTGTAGTAGTAGGCGTGGATTCTGAGCAACTAACGCAGGATCTTTAACACCTTGCTCCTTAAAAGCTTTGCCTTGTCTCTCTTTACCTAAGCTTCAAATAGGTTTCCATCAATGTATAGTGCTTTACTTCAACCACGAGCAGCAGCATCCTTTCAGGTTTCTTCTTTTCTTCTTGTGGATTATTAAGTAAGGAGGAAGCTCATAATTGCACTATCCCAATAGTCATTAACCAAACCATCCAGGTCAAAGATGATACCTGTCTTCTTGTTGAGGGCCAATGATGCCATAATACAACCATTCTGCTTATACAGGAGTCACCAAACAATTCAGATATTTTACCGAAAAACGCCAAACCTCAAAACTTGTATTGCTTTTGTGTTTGTCCATTGACTTAATTTCTGATGGATTTATTACTTCTTGTTGCTCGTATATGGTTGAATACCATTTTAAGTTCCATCTTCTAACCCTACTGTTTCTTTATAGCATTAATTTTATTGTCATCATCTTGTAACTTGCAAGTGCTTTTGTCATAACAGACAGAGAGCGAACTCGTAGAAGTAGTCGATCTGGATTTGAGAAAAATCCTCATAAACCCGAACGCAGAGGATCCTCTGTCAATGAGCGTGAGGGTGTGGCCGCAAGCCATCCCACAGTTCTTGATTGGTCATCTCGATCTTCTGGATACCGCTAAGGCCGGACTGAGAGAGGCTGGAATGGAAGGGCTATTTTTAGGTGGAAACTATGTATGTGGTGTGGCCTTGGGGAGATGTGTGGAGGGTGCCTATGAAGCTGCAGCTGAGGTAGCTGGCTTTCTGTCCAAAAAAGTGTATAAATAAATAGCTGCTTTTTTTAGGCTTTCTAGCATTAGGCAGATGTGGAAACACTGACGAGCTCTTCACGCGGTTGGGTTGTAACTTGTAAGGGATGATAATGTTCCTGTGCAGGTATGGTTTCTTTAGCTTGATTTTTGTCATGTTTTATTGGTAGCAATAGTTGTATTCCTATTTTTACGATGAATCCTAACATGTTGAGTTCTCCAAAAGTTGTTATCGCTTGACTTTCAGTGAACTCCACTGTGTTAAAGTTATAATCATTGTTTAAAGGGAAAATTATCCTAACTTGTGGCAGGATGATTTAAAATATGTATATATTTTGAAGGAGTTGTGAGTTGAATTTGATTGAAAGATGAGAGAGAAAGAGTGGATGGAGAGGGAAGAGAGAGACAGGGGATGAGTGAGAAAGAGGAGAGAAAGAACTCACTAGTTATTAGAGAGGAGTAAAATTTTAAAAATATAATTTTTTTCCAAGTCATTCCGCCACGTTAGCATCTAGTCATTTATGTACGTTCTTCAAAACTTAAGGACTAAAATGACTAATTTCAAAACACCGACCAAACGCACACATCGATCAAAAGGGTAACTTTTTATTTCATAAAAAAGAAGTAAATAAGGCAAATCCAGCTTGTATTATTGTGTTAAATGTGTGGAACCATGAACAAATACATCATTTCATTACAAAGAAAAAAAAGGAGGATTGATAAAACAGACACAAGCGCGAATGAAAGTGAAACTAAAAAGGTTTCTGATTCTGGCAATCCAAGTTGGGGCCAGTATCGACATTGAAGAGCTGTGCATATCTTTCGAAGTAGCCAATTCGGTCGTTGACTCGAGCATCATTGGCAATCCCGCACTCGAGCCCACCATTGATGATGTTGGTGACCAGTCCATATCCTGCTGTTCGGTTTGCTTCTATGTCGGCCTTTGTGGGAACGTATCGCCCGACCATGACGTCGTGGCACGATGGCTTTGGCTTCTGCTCCGTCATCCAGAACCACAGCGCCGTCTTGAAGGCTGTTGTTGGGTCCTCAGCAACTATCTCCGGGTTTTTCAGGCCGTCAAATCCCAGTGCCTTCCCCGCTGGTCCATAGTTGTAGTTCCTGCTCGTGGTTCCATTTCATTTAGAGTTTATAATTTTTAAGGACTTTCTAACGTCTATATACATCCTCGATTTATTCGACAGTTTATAGAAGTTAAACTATAAGTAATTTTGTGTCTATTTGTCCTTCAGCTTTCAGCTTTTAATTTTGTCTTGTATCTTTAATTAGTCCTTCACAAAGTCAAAATTTTATAAAATTTGAGATAAATTTGAATTTTATATCTCAAACTAATCTAATTTTTTAGTTGTCTTTTAATTTTGTGTTTAGTAGATCTATTAAAATTAAAAAAATTAATGAACCAAATTTGTCCTTTGTTTTTGGGATTAAATAGCTACAAACTACAATAGACTAAATTTGTAATTTTTTAATTATACCTACTTATATCTAATAGAAATTTTTTTTGAATAAATTAAAAACACAAAATTAAAAGTTCACTAATAAAATTTATTAATAGACACTTTTTTATTAGACACGAATTTAAAAGGTCAGATTCTACTAAAAATCTTTAACTTCAAAAATTATTAGTTCGTTTAGTGCTTAATTTTTACATTAAAGAAACTTTTAAAAAATAACCATTTTGAACCAGATCTTGTAAGCCCATGCAATACTTGCATGGTATCCTAATTTGTTATTTACTTACCATGACAGTTGAATAGGTCCTCTCCCTTTGTAAGACTTGCCTGGATAGCAAGGCCACTGCTTAACACTAGCATCACAATAGTTGCTTTGTGGACTGATTTCCTCTTTGAAGCACAGCCCCCAAGCAAAAGGTCCATCCGGAGCAGTCGGCCACCCGCCCGTCGTCTCGTGCGAGATCTGAGCCAAAAAAGCCGCCACCTCCCTCTTCCGTGTAGCCAAACACCCTGTTGCACCAAATTTAGGAAACCTCTTCGTTGCTTCAATAAAAGCTTGGTAACTATAGAATCCATTCGCAGGGCACGCGCTATCATCCTTATGCAAAAATAGCGTCTTAAAAAGTTCTTCACTAACTAGAGAAGATATCCGAGATCTCTTCTCCCGATGACGACCATGACCCTCCGTCATCGACGGGAGACTCGTCACAAGGAGGAAGATGAAGGAAAGGAATAAAAATTTGGATGCCATTTCTCTAACTTGGTCTTGACAATGTTGAGATCGAAGCTAGCATTTCTTCTTATATCTACAATATCTATATATATATATTATGAATAACACGTAACATAAGGGGAGAGACATGTGATAAGGTATGGAATTATGATAAATAATTAAGCACAAGCACAAAATGGTTGGAATTTTAGAAAGTCAACGGTCAAAAATTTTGAATTGAGAAGCACTGCATAAAATTAATATAATCAATAATATGTAAATGTATTTGCACTAGTTTCCTGATCCGGGCATTGAGGGTTGACTCATTCGTGATTGGTAATATATATAATGCTTTTGGTATAATCTTTTAATACTTTAATATATATAAGTGGGGGGTTGGATAATGGCACTATATTATATGTATATATTGAGACATCAATCTAGACAACCAAAAGTAGTAGTAGAAATTTTTGATGTACACAACAAAGAGGCAAAGCCAAGGGCCACGCAACGCTATAGAATCTTCAGGGCTGCAGGCCACGAAAGAAAGGACACCCACTAAACTTCCAAATATATATATATATATGTCTTCGAGCTTTAATTTATATTGCTTAACAAGTGATCAAAGATTAGAGAATAAATTGTCAGTTAAATAAAAATTTAATGAACAAAAGTGATTTCTAACCTTCAGTTAATTAGTCAATTTGGAACATAGATTAGTGGAATATAAATTACTCATCTTAAAAGATTGATGGTTCGATAAACATCATTGGTTGACCTAGTGGTAGTTGGAATATCTTAAAAAGTCCAGGGATCATGAGTTCAATCAATGGTGGCTAACTACCTAAAATTTAATATTCTACGAGTTTTTGGACATCCAAATGTTGTAGGATCAGACGGGTTGCTTCGTGAGATTAGTGGAGGCGCGTATAAACTGGTCTGGATACTCACGAATTAAAAAGAAAAAAGAAAAAGAAAGATTAATGATTTGATTTCCTTATCTTCGAATAATGAAGAGAAGTAAAATGGGTAATAAATGAGGTCAAAATTGTCCTTCCTATAATGGAATGAGAGTGGTGGAATTTGGGAAAGTAATGAAATTGCCATATAATTGAAATTAAGTGTTGAGAGAGAGAGTGAGAGATAGAGAGTTGAGAATGAGAGATATAATTCATGGCATTGTAGAGAGGAGACTTTGTTGTTAGCCACTTCCTCTATTTCGGCTGTGTATTTTCAACCGCATCTTACATCCACATTCTTTTAATGTATACTATACACTCAACAAACAAAAGAAAAAAGGGTAAAAAAAAAAAAAAAACAACATTGACAGAGTCAATGTACTTTTGAGAAATTAGAATGTAATAGAATTTCTAGAAATCATAAAAGTATTGAAATGCGTAAACATTTAAGAATAAACGAAAATGAGATCGCTAATCATAAAAACAGTGGGAAATATGATTAAAACTGTAGAAACGGAGTGAGTTTTGTATACAAATCGGGCCCAAAACGCTCAATCCAAACATTCATTTTAGATTACATTACAATAAAAGTCTATCCTATATTAAGGTTCACCAAACACCCCCTAAGACATTAAAACATTCATTAAAATAAGAGAAAATTGAGCATAGCTTAACTCACACGTGGATGTGTTAATAATAATAGATTTGTGGTTGAAATCTTCCTAATCCTACTATAATAATAAAAGAAATTAGACTTTGTGGGAGAATTGTCCAAATTTAGTCTGCACTCAGATTCAAACTCAACCCAAATTCAGTCTGATAAATTCAATTAGACCCAACTTGATAATTTTGATGGGAAATATAAATATACAGAAAATCAATACAACAAATCTAAAAAATCGAATTTTACTAAAGATTTTTTCTTAAAAACAAATTTCCGTAAGTTTTCAGAGACTAAAAATAAACACAAATGTTAGAGAGATCGTAATTGGTAGGAGGGAAAAAAAAAAGTATTTACAAATTTAGTCCTGATTTTTTTTAAATTGCAAATATAGCAAAAGAAAATATAAATTTGAGTGTCGTTTTCTTTATTATTCCAATTTGACCTACAAATTTAGTCCTGATTTTTTTTAAATTGCAAATGTAGTATTCATTCATGCATGCAAATGAATACTATGATCATTCAATTGTGACAAGGTGGAAAAGTTGTTTTTGTTTGTTGTTTCGTTTTAATATGGGAGTGGTTCATTCGATTAGTTTGATTTGGAGGGTCATTTAGGATTTGGCATTATTTTTTTATATATTAAAAAATTATCTAATTTTGATGGTATATCTTAATTCCATTAATTATGATTACTAAAATGTCAAATATAAAGTATATCAGCTAATTAGTTCTATTTTTGAAATTTTCATATGATTTTGATGGCACGTAAGTTACATTTAATTTGGTACATTAATGGTATAATGTATGTATTTTATATTTTTTGTATCAATTTATTAATAAACGAAATTTATAGATAAAGAAAAGCATATCAATGATATTGTTGATATGCCAATTATGAATTAATCATTCAAAATGATATACTTAAATTATAACATTTGGTATTTCAATTTTATATCGGTACTAATTAAAAATACATTTCAAGTCATTAGTATATTAATAGTATATATGCAATACTAAATATTACATTTGTGTATTAATAGTTTATCGACTCTTATTTGAAATTCATTTAAAATTTAACAGTGATGTATATCAATAATATATTAGTAGTCATTAAAAACTCATTTCAAGTATCTAATTGGTGTTGAGTAGTATATCATTACTCATTATTAATCCATTTCAAGTCTAAAATTGATATATCAACAATAGATCAATTACATTTATTTTAAATTAAATTTCAAATATAACATTGGTGTATTAGTAGTATAGCAATGTTAATTTGAAATTCCTTTCAAGTATAACATTGTTGTATCATTATTATAGCAGTACTTATTAAAAATACATCTGTTCTAGTAGATAAACACTCACTTCAAATTCAATTTCAAGTGTAACATTGGTATATCAATAGTTTATCAACATACATTCATAATAGTTACCAACAGGACGAGTTCAACTATTGTAAATTGATGATGATGTACTAGCAAATTAATACTCTAAAACAAATGAATAAGGATTCAAATTAAGTTCATGAATAATAACAAGTGCATGAGCATGCATTAATGGATAAATATGGTATCATGAATGGTAAATTTAATATACCAATTGTATAATTGATCGATTTACAAAATATAAAGTATACCAATTGACTAATATACAAAATATAAAATATATCAATTAACTGGTATATCAAATAGAAAGTATATCAAATATACATGCTAATACACCAAAAAAAATAAAATGGAATAATAAAAAAAATGGGAATTAGAATGAATATCGTTTTGCCATATCAGTAAATTTCATAAAACCATTGCTAAATTTACAATTTTTAATATTTTCTTTCTATTCTTGCAACTATCTCAAATTTTAATTAACCCTAGCTTAAAAATAAAATAAAATAAAATTGTTAGCTTACATTTGATTTTTGGCTAAATTGTAAAATTGTCTCTAAACTTTGCCACTTTTCATACTTACATTGGTTGATCTTCTTGGATGATCGGCCTTTAGGTTTAATGATCTTCTTAGATGATCAGCCTTTGGGCTTGTCAATCTTCTTGGATGATTAGCCTTTTGGTTTGATGATCTTCTTGGAGAATCAACCTTTAGCTTGTTGATCTTCTTGGATGATTGACTTTTGGGCTTGATGATCAATATGTATCGACCTTTGGCTTGTTGATCGATATGGATTGGCCTCTGGCTTGTTGGATCAACCTCTACCTTGTTGATCGATATGGATCGGCCTCTAGCTTGTTGATCGATATGGATCGGCATCTGGCTTGTTGATCGACTTGGATCGACCTCTAGTTTTTTTATTTGCTTGGATGAACTTCTAAAGTTTTTTACTTCAAGAGCTGACTTTATGGAAATCTTCTGAACTCTTGGACGTCTTCTGAGCTTTAGTCTTTAGACCTTTAGGAGAGCGAAAGTTGATAGTTGGAGCTTTAGAGTTCAGTCTTCAGAGCTTCAGTTTTTCCATATTCAGGAAGTTGTAATCTTGAAGTCGATCAGAATTTTAGGGTCTTGAAATCTTCAAAGATTCAATTTTCAAGTTTCATGAGCTTCAATTTTCAAGTCTTCAAAGTTGCAACACTTAGTTCTCAATGCTTCCAACCTCCTCAAATGAAGGGGTAAAGTTTCTATTTATACAGTTTCTACAGGTTTTCATGGGCTTGGGCCCATTTGCTTTTGGGCTTTTGGGCCTAGGCCCAACTACTTAGGATTTGGGCTAAAGTTGAGCTTGGGCCCAGTCTTTTTTTTAGCTCAAATTTTTCACCACGGGCTTCAAATGGGTCGGATTTTGGACCCGAGCAATGTTAATTACTCGGCTCGATCCAATTTATGATTTAAAGCCCAATCAAAACTCTAGCCAAAATTTATCGATCGTGGATCAGACTTAATCATCGTTGAAGTTGATATGCCCACTATTGTAATCCAATGAACGGATTGAAGACACGTGACATTTTTTAATTGATCATGCTTGTCTCCAAGCTTTGATTTTAGGGATACAATAGTCCTTAATTGGCCCAAATTTTGATATAATTGAGTTTGATTGTGATGACATGATACCTTGTGTGGTCGAAATTTCTTTTCCAACCTTACAGTACTTATTAGTGGATAGAGTTGAACCACTAGGAGTCAAACTCAATTTCTCTAAACTAAATTCACAAAAACAATAAAATATGACCGTTGATTGACTAAATAAGGATAGTAAATGAAAAATAAAGACAAATAAAGAATGAAATAAAATCTTACCAAGGTTTTCAATTCAAGGCAATCTCATCCATTAAGTGGGCTTACCAAATCAAATCAATCAAGCATCCAAGCACATAGTACGTTTATGTAGAAAAGTCAGGGATAAGTTTAACTACATAAATCTATTGATTGTAACAAAACATTACAATTAACTCTTATTATCTAATTAACATGGTACAGTTACGTTCTATATCAACTCGACAAAATAACCATGTGCACGATGAGAAGACTAAGACAAAATCAAATTAGAGTGGATAGATCATACACCTAAACAATTTAGTTTCATTTATCCTAGAGTTTATCATGCAAGCTATGTAATCATGGAAAAGCCATAGAAAATACATGCATGAGTCAACTTAGATGCTACTAAAATTAAACAACCATTCAAGATAATTATGGATTTCAAAATCATGCATAACGGTCATACAAGCAATCAATACAATTGAGATGTCAATTCAATCAATGAAAGCTCGTTAAAAAAGAGAGAAAACAAAAAAATAAATAAATAAATAAAAAAGAACAAGAACAAAAGAATACTAAGATGAATAATGATATTCACTATTAAGAACAAAACCTCATGGTCTTACAATTAAACTTGAACTGACCCTTGAATTAGAAACAAGAGCTCTAGTCAAACATTGTGCTATAACTAAAATTTAACTTGGAATTCATAAAAGTTTAATGTTACAACTAAATAGAGGGCGAAAAAAAAAAAAAAAAACGAGTGGTTATTCGCCTATTACGGTCTCCTACACAAAAAAATTATGACTTCAAAATCGAAGAGACAAATTTATAGAAAACATGATTAGTGTCACAACACTATCATGCTTTCCATAGTGATAAAATTGGCCCTACACACATATTTGGTTTAATCTTATAGCGTCTATATGCATCGCCTCAATGCTATCACCTCAATTCTTGGCTTGTTTTTCAATTGTCATGACTTGGTTGTTCCAAATAACTTCAAATTTGATTATGATTCTTCCAAAGCGCTCCAAAATGCCCAAAATCACTCATCTCTGCAAGATGGACAGTAAAGCATGTGAGAGCATTAAATCTAGCCCCAATAAAGGGCATGAAATAGTACATTAAAAGTGCTATCAAGATGTCTACGAGCGGGGCGAGGATGGCTTCCCCATCCCATCTTCCCCCCATTTCATTTGTCATCCCTACAAAATTTCCCATTTAATTTCATGGAGGGGGAGAGGATTTCTTGCGAGCATTGAGTTCCCTACAACATGTTTCTTGGTTTGTTTTTTTTTATATATATAAAAAAAAACAATTAACTTAGAACAAGTTTTAATTAAGTGATTAAATTTTTCACTAATTTTTTTTTATATGATTAATTTGACATGAACTTCAATTCAAACATATTTTTTTTAAAATAAAAAAATTGAAACATATTTATTATATTGGCTACTAAACCATAAAATTTGAAATTTAAACTCCACAGCTGGAGATGTTCACAGGGTGGAGATCCCCTCCAAGAAAAATTCTCTATTTATTTTTTTTCAACTTATTCATTTTCATCAATTTCTAAATATATTCTTAACCAAATAAAATTTTCTATTTTTTTATTTAAAAAAACAATATGAAATTTATTGATAAACCCTAAACAATAATATTTTATATAATTAAAACATTTAATATCATAATTTTTAAAAATTAAAATTTAAATATTAGAATGTCTAAAGTTTTAAATATTACAATATCCATATATCTTAGAAATGTATTAAAATATAAAAAAAAGTTTGCAGGAAAATTATTTTGTCTTTTCCGTCTAATCGAGGAATTTCTAGAGATGTCCATTTAATAGGACTCTGCGAAGACCCGCCCCAAACGGGGCGGAAAATCCTCGAATACATAAGAAACAGGGAGGGAGTGGAAATTTTTTTTTCCCATTTACATATCGGGGCCATTCCCTGTCCCCAGCCTCACCCCGCCTAGATTATATATATATATATGAAGATTTTGTTGGGATAATTATGAATGTTATATAATTATGTAAGTTTAAGACTTTATTTATTTTAATTACTTGTAATATTTAAGATAAAATGTTCTAATTGTTGAATTCTAATTTTTATAAATTATGAAAATTTAGCATTTTAATTATATTTTTTTCAAATTACATATGCATTATTATTTTTATGAAAAAAATTGATAATATTTTATTTGAATAAAAATTGTAAAGAAAATGCTCTAATTAAAGAATTGTTTTAACTAAAAAAAATGGTTAAATTTCTCTAAAAATAAAAATGTTAAAAAAAATGGGTGAACTTTTCCGCGGGAATTTGATCCCTTGCGCAATTCTCGCGGAGAACGGGAACAAGAAGGCTTCCCCGTCTCACCCCTGCCTCATGGGCATCTCTAGGAATTTACATCTCATTCGGGCGGGTCGGGTCTTGCTAGATGGGCATGTCTTTGTGTACCATAACTCCACCCAAATTTCAAATAAAGCCGCGAGTGGGCCGTTGAGAATGCAGTGCTAGTTCGTCTTCGTCCCGTTCCACTACGGTGTCTTCTAAATCGGAGAACGCCGCCGTTATTCCTCTCCAGACTTTGAAGCTTCACTTTCCAGCAAGTTTTCAGTCATGGGAAAGAAGGCTAAATCTTCTGCTCCTGTTGCACTCGTTCAATCCAAACCTAACGAAGAGTATGCCTGCTTTCTTTTTGACTTTCATGCTTTTCGGACCTTTTCCCCCTTCTTCTCCATTCGATTTCTTACCTTGATGTTTTTGCCCTAATTTTTAATGGAATACGTTTTTCGGAATTTGATTAACGCAGTTCCTATGAAGGGGAACGTCTCGATGAGTTGCTACAATCGATTCAGAGGTAAACAATGGTTAAAATATCTAATAATGCACTTCAATCCACCAGTAACCGATCCTTGTTTTTAACAGAGAGATAAAGACAGCAAGATTTCTGAATGCGGAATCCTTGCCGGAAAAAATTTGGCTTAAGGTTTCCTCTAATCCTTATGTTTCAACGTCTTTAGTTTCTCCTTTCCATATCATGTCGATAATGTTTTTTGCTATTAGTTATAAGCTACTTACCTTGAGTGATGGGATTCTCTTTAGAAACAATTCGCAATTGGAGTTAATGAAGTTACTAGAGTCCTTGAACGGATGACACCAAGTGGAGATTCTGCTCGCATAATGAACCCTAATTTTAAGGCGTGTACAGTCAGGCTTCAGGTAGTCTACTCTTGTATTTATGTTGGGCAATGCCATCTTGATCTTGGGTTTAGAGGAATTTGCCGAATGGTTAATTAATAGAATCCTAGCTTTACCCTCCTACGGCAGTGTTGTTGAACTTCACTTTATTATTTCTGGTGGATTGATGGACCCTTCATTAGCTCGAAGCCATAAGTGTTTCTTTATTGGGTTTGTTTCAGTTTTGTGTCAATCTCATGCGTGCAACATGGATGTATTTATAATGTGTGTGTGTCTTTCATGGGAAGAGGCAACCATTTTCAAACATGAGCTACATGTGGAGCTTCCATGAACTTTGCCGCTTTGGTGATAAGCTGGTTTCCTTAAACTTCATAAAGCCCTCATTATTTTCATATAACTGGTGTCAAATGATATCAACAAAATCCTTAATGTCGTTAGCACGGTTACAAGCGTTCATGGGGAGTATGCTATTTTATTGGTATAGCCCATGAGCTGTACTTGGCCACAGTAGAAAACTTCTACAAGAATGACCCATTGTTTTGTATCCTACAGAGTGTTGTCTGTTTGTGAAGTACCCCATCTCAATGCTTGGTACTAGTACAAAGCAAATTTATTGGCCATGACATAGTGTTTCTTGTGTAGCAAGAACTGGGATGAGGCTTTGAACTCCTATTGGTAAGTACTATTTCCTCCCTGGTAACCTTAGTTTCCCACTAAAACATTCCATAGGCTTACCATTCTTAGATAGAACTGCTCCTATCCCTTTAGCAGAAGCATCCATCTGGACTTTATTGATTCCATTACGGATCCTAAGAATAACTGTTTTGTAACAAGCATGCACTTAGAGATATTAAAGTAAAACTTGGTGGAATTTGAAGCAGTTTGTCGCCTAAGTAGACAATTAGGAACTAACCAATGTATGGTCATAATACATGTATCATGAGGCACGTAAAAGTACTTGGAGCATTGATCGAGCTAAAACCTACATGCACCACTTGCCTTACTTATAAAGACTTATCTGAGTCTTAAAAGGCTATTTTTCATTTTCTCTTGGTTTGATTGCTGTGACTGCTTAATTGGCCAACAAGTTTTGGTGGTGGTGTCATTTTGTACAGGGAGTTAATATTTTATGGCAAGCTTCAAACTCTATTTCCAATACCAACTCTTTGTACCTTTCTAGTTCAGCAGTGAATGCCATTGTGAATTCCTTAGGACAGGCATCCTTTCTATGCTTGATATATAACTCTCAAATGTTAATTAAACCCAACTTATCATGCTTTTCCTACTGTCTTTTCTGTATATGGTGTCTAATTAATTCGACATTTCACCTTTTATTTTGTAGGCGATACTGTTAACAGCTAACTGCAACCCTCGATGGCTGACAAACCACGTGCCAAGCTTGGCCATGTCTAGGAAGGTACCATTGATACTCGTGAAAGATAAAGAGGGATCATTAAGGTTAGGTGAACTCGTTAACCTTAAAACAGCAATCGCAATTGGAATAAAGGTAAGGAGGAAATATTAGATCTACGATTCTTTCATGTGTTGTGTTGTGTTCAACTTTTTTTCCTTTTTTTAACAAAGCTGCATGTTTCCAAACGAATTGCAGGCGAATGGAAGCCCTGTTAATCAACTTATTGATGAAATTCTTCAAAGAACAACATGAAAACACGTTTCTTGGGTACGACAAAGTTGTCTGGTGTAGAGCAAAAATGATACGAAATTGAAGCAAATTCTTCCCTCTAGCAGTCTGAAATTTCTAGCTTGCTAATCACATGAAATGGATTGAGTTGATTCATTCTAGATAACGACCACCACTATGGTTGGAAAGATAGTTCATTAGACTTAGTTGGAAATAATGTATGAAAGTATGGTGGTGTATCCTTATAAGTACAATTGGTTTAAGGGTATTCGAACCAGACTTCGTGGTCATTAACATGTCCGTATGTCAATCAGCTATACTTTGCCAATTCTTATGTTATTCATTGATTATTTGAATTGGGGATTATTTATTTTTGAAAAGGGTTATTATTGTTTGTGGCTGATGGAGTTCCGAAAATTCATAATAACATTGTCTTGTACATTCAATTGGAAGTAATAGAGTGATAAGAGGTTGCTTGTGTTTGGTATGCCTTTCGTTGTTTGTGCAAGACATGTCTATATGGGAAATTTGAATTTATATTCCTAGTAAATTCATTTAAAATCAACCCAGCATTATCGAAATAAACAAGTAAAAAATAGAGGTAGAAGAGAATAAAAATTACATATGAATCGTGAATGTTGTCATCACCCCTTTGAATTTGGATCCCTTTGATTCTAGCAACTTCTAATATTTAAGTCAAATTAGATATTTTAAACTTTGTTTGGTAATCTTTTGGTTTTTTTGTTTTTGTTTTTTAAAATTAAGTCTATACATTACTTCCATATCCAAATTTCTTCATTTGTTATTTACCTTTCACTAATAGTTTAAAAATTCAACCCAAATTTTGAGAACTAAAAAAATTAGCTTTTAAAAAGTTTGTTTTTGTTTTTTAAATTTAGTTGAGAATTCAACTATTGTACTTAAAGAACACAAATCATTGTAAGAAATTTCAAAGTATATTAAATGAATTTGTAATTTAAGAATTATGACCAATATTTGATTATCTTGCAATTAAAGAAAACCATCCATGAGGAAATTTCGTATTAACAATTTTCAAACAGAATACTTGAGAAAAATTCAACAATTTCTAAGCCACTTTTCCTTTTAAGTGCAAGCCCTTTAATTATACTTCCGTAATAATCAATTTTCATTTAAATATATGGGACGAAACAGCAATTCAATTTAAACAATCTAATTAATCTAATTAATTCTCATAAAATGCTTTACTTGGTTGAAGTATTCAGGCAACAAATTCCAACCATCCATTTAAACATGCCTACCTCCAAGATCTCAAATATCTGACTATTGACGCAGTACATTAACAATACGTCATAAGACAACTTCAGTGATTTTCAAGAAACATGATTATGTGCTCCCGAAAAAAACAAAATTCCCAAATTGATGTGATGTTATATGCACATTACAAAATATATAATTTAGGAACTCCAAGAGTTGGCCTAGTTTAACAGAACTGAAAACCAAGGTTGAAAGGCAAAACCCATAAATTTTGAAATAAATCCCAAGTATGCAAACAGAGTTTTTAAAAAAATGTTCTATAGTTAAACTTGCTTAGTGAATGCTTTTAGACTGACCATTGGAAATTATGATGAACTCGGATTAAACTGAATCGAATGCCCCCGAACTCAAGAACTCTAAAGCTGATTTCTTGACATTCTGTATCCAGGCAATTTGAAGGAGATAAAAACGAGCTGATAGCTTAGTAGCTTCGGCCCCAATAGCTCCATTTCTTTGCAGGCTTCCCAGATGCAAAACATTTGGTACCTGAGCACAAACATCGTAGTAATTCAAGGAATTGCTAATAAGTTTCCCAAGATGCCACAAGATAAACTCCTATTATCAAAAAGGTAAAATGAATACAGATTGGACACGAATTTAGTAACCTTCTGGAAGGGCGGGCTGCTCAAACGGGGAACATAAGGTTTTTGCTGCTCCCATCTCACCTTTAGTCCTTGTTTTTACATCCTTCTCAACCTCCTGGAGGAACATGACAATGAAACCATCATCCTTTAGAAAAACGAAATATATATATATATATATATACAAAGTAAATAACAGAAGTTGGAATGGAACAGATATATTACATATTTCATATTTCAGAAAAATTCTCTCGATTTATTCCACTACCACAGACTTTAATAGAAACTAAATACTCGAAAACACATTGACTCAAGCCAGTGAGCATCCTAATGAACATTATTTAAGCTGCAGCAGCCAAGATGGCAACAAAATCTTCCTTCCTAGCTACAAAAACAAGCTCCACAAAAAACAAACTCAACAACAAACCAGAATTTTACAGTTAATTCTGCAAATAGATTTCATCATACGAAAGCGTATTGACTACTGGAAAACAATAACTACCAGGATCACTTCAACTAAGCAAATAAAATTATTGTGGCCTCATGAAAATTCAGAACCAAAAAGTAGCCAGTCCACTAGTACAATCAAAATATACATAATAAACAACACAAGTAGAATCAAAACAGCGACAAGAAACACTGAAGCTCTACCTCTTCATCACACCATGGAGCTAATATCATTTTCTTCTGACCGAGTGCTTCAGTAAACTCCTCCCATGTATTAATAACCTGAATGCATGCATCTCGTTTTTCTTTTGCTGCATCAAACAGGCTTTGTTGAATACTTTCTAGCAATTCTTTCACTTGTTCAACCAACGAAGCCCTAGGTATGTCCTTCTTTCCGGAATTATCACGGCGAACTGCACGTACCTAGAAAACAAAGTATATAATTATATATTAGCACCATGTATC
This sequence comes from Citrullus mucosospermus, assembly GCA_030954485.1. Taxonomy (NCBI): domain Eukaryota; kingdom Viridiplantae; phylum Streptophyta; class Magnoliopsida; order Cucurbitales; family Cucurbitaceae; genus Citrullus; species Citrullus mucosospermus. The sequence continues at coordinate 7,769,445 of CM062055.1, read as the reverse complement.
AACACAATCCAAATCATTAACAAGTATTAGCGAGGGGAACACAGTATTTCAGTAGCAGTGAAAATAACATTAGTAAGAGAATATCTAACCTGATTGTTTGCCAAGTCCTTAGGCCCTATTTCAATCCTGAGTGGAACACCTTTCATCTCCCAGTGGGAGTACTTCCATCCAGGAGAATAATTATCCCTAAGGTCTACCTCTGCACGAATTCCTGCTTTGGACAATGTATCCAAAGTGGCAGAACAAGCATCAAAAATTCCTTGAGTGTCTGCATCTTTGTAAGGTACAGGAACTATAATGACTTGAACTGATGCAACTTTGGGAGGCAGCACCAATCCCTTGTCATCACCGTGAACCATAACCATCACACCAATCTGCAAACAGTTTGGAAGGCTAGATTAACAAGAAGCAGAATTTCACTCTGACAATTACCAAAGGCTAAGACAAATGGAAGTATCAAAATATTACCGTTCTGGTACTATAGGCCCACGAATTTTGCCAGACCATAGCTTTCTCCCCCTTTTCATTTTCAAAGTTGATTTCAAACATTTTTGCAAAATTTTGACCCAAGCAATGTGAAGTCGCACCTTGAATTCCACGACCAGTGTTTGGGATAAATGCCTGCATATCACAAAGGAAGAAATGGTTTTTATACAACTTAAAACCAGTATAGATATTGATTCGCCATGCTGAAAGCAGGTCAGAACATTTAGTCAACTTATACCTCAACGCTTGTGGTGTAAAGACCACCAGCAAACTTCTCCATCTCACTCTTCTTGCCCTTGATAACAGGAATCGCTAGGTATTCTTCATATATGCGCCTATACAGTTCCAATATCTCAAGAACCTGAAATACAAGTGACCTTTAGATATTGACCACAGGTACACAAAAGAACTGCATATTTCAGGGTTAGATTGAAGGCTATTTTGGTGATCTCCCTTGGCTTCGTTAAGAATAAGATGGAGATTTAAGCTTCCCTCTCCCCTTTATATTCTTTCAATTGTTTATATAACTTTGTTTTGTACCCAAAGAAGAAAAGGAAAGAGAGAGAAATCAGAAGCATAACAGCTATCATTCATTAGTTCATCTATGAACAATGGAACATGGTTCATCATGCAAAAAATTGATTAAACTTAACATATGGCAAAAAAGAAAAGAAAAAAAAAAAAAAAAAGTAGACGCATAATTCTTTGAAAAGAACCCTAAAGAATTCATGAACAGTCTCCAAACTTAAAGGGAAAAAAACAGTTTTGACGGTTAAAAGTTATCCGATAATATATAAAATCCAAAAATTTATGAGGCAAATGAAAGCTAAATTGCACTATCAAGCTATCCAACTGAAGAAAACGCATGACTCAACCTTGAGTTCAAAGCACGCACTTAAGGATTGTCACTTCAAGAACTGGAGGATGCCAATATAGACCCCCACTCATTCTTTTTGCTTCCAATCAAAGTGAGTTTTGCATGTTTGAATCTCCAAATTGGCTCGAGATAATAAATTTTATAATTATAGTAGCATTGTTTCTGTGGTGAGTGGTGACCCTACATCTCAAAAGTCCTAAAAGATCTACACCTTCACAGTTAACTTAAGACTCCACAGCACTTTCTTGTGACATCAAACAAACCAACAAGTTTATTATGTTCTAAAAAATTCATTATTATTCAAATAGAAATTGAAGTTGAACAGGATGCTTAAATCGACAAACTGCTTTAATTTTTACACAGAAGTCAACCCAAAAGTGAAACTGTATGTCAAAGATAGATTCGACTTCAATTCACTAATCCCAAAAATATTTGGCTCATTTAATCACTGGAAACTGAGAAAAAGATAACTTGGTTTCAAACCCTAAAGCTAACCATAGCAAAAACATTTTTCTAGATCAAAATTTAAAATCCTAGAATTTGATACCTCTGTATCTGCTTCATCCTTAGTAGCAAAAGCAGTATGCCCTTCCTGCCAAAGGAACTCACGACTCCTGCAATCAGTAGTTCATAAAATAAGTCTTCTTCTCCAAATGGTTTAAAATAATTTGGAAACGATGAAGACCTTAAAATTACTTATAAGGTTCAAGAAGATTATATTGACTTGTGCAAAACAGATAATTACTTAAGAACATTGAACAAATTATAAAACACCTAACTGTTAACAGGTTCAACTTGTCCATCAACGTAGTGAAAAGAAAAGAAACAAAAAGATCAGCACAAGCAAAAGTAATTGCCTAATAAATGGTGTGGGATGGCTGAACTCCCATCTCACAACATTGCACCACTGGTTAAGTTTCAAAGGCAGGTCACGGTGACCCCTGATCCACTTAGAATAGTATGGATACATAACAGTCTCACTTGTAGGACGAATTGCAATGGGCACTTCCAAGTCAGACTCCCCAGATTTTGTCACCCAAGCAACCTGCAAATCAATGCCATCTACCAAACCATCAGCATAAAACCACAATTGCACCTTTATCAACTTCAAAATTCAAAATGAATCAACAAAACATAAGAAATGGAAAGATTGCTTAAAAACAAACATAAAATGCCAAGAAAGATTACTCATCATTGAATACATTCTTACTGAACTGCAGTACAAAAGAGGAAGGGGCTGGGTGTCAACAATCTTATCAAGTATAGCTTTTAATAACAAGCAATAAAAATTGATTGCTTGAGGCAAAGCTATGCTGATAAGTAACAGGTATAGGCTAGAGGAACTAACTGGGGACATAGAACCAATACACTGAGAGACACTCAGTACAATCAAAATATCACAAAAATTGAAATGATATTCATAAGCCAATGACCATAACAACCATAACATCACTTAACTGGTATTACACCCAACAACGATAGTAAGCATTTCAAACTTCATCATATAAATGAAACGCCCATTTCTCATAAATTAAAAAATACTGATAATAAATAACTTCAAACAAAGATAGTAAGCATTTTAAATTCAGATGGAGAAGTTTCTCTATTGCTGCATATATCAATAATAAAACATCACCTCAGGAGCAAAACCTTCTATATGATCTTTCTCTCTTTGTAAGACGCCAGGAGATACAAAAAGTGGAAAATAGCAGTTCTTGATTTTCATTTTCTTAATTTCTGCATCAAAAAATACCTGCATGATGACAAATTAAATCTTTGAACTTCAAGACAACAGATTGTAAAACTGACAATAGAAAGAGTAGCATCCTTACTTGCATAGTCTCCCAGACAGATATTGCCCACGGCCTCAGTATATAACAGCCAGAGATATCATAATACTCAATCATTTCTCCACTGACAACCACCTAGACAAACTAGAAAAAGAATTATTCAAGTCACCGAAAAAGCCTGTTCATAATATTACTGGGGAGCTTCCTCCAAAAAGACGTACTTTCAAATTTTTTCCTCCTTTTTGTTAGTTTCACATAATAAACTATTCCATTAACCAATGCCATTTTACAACAAAAAAACAAAAGGCCGAATAGAAGTTCTAAAAATTAATAAAACCTTATGAACCAATAAAAAAACACTTCTCTTCGTAGTTAAAGGAAAACAGTTCGAGCTTCAAGCCGTTTCAAGTAAAAGTGCGATGAGAGAGAAAAAAAACTCAAATCATACTAATAATTTTACACATGGTTTGGTACATGTAATTTGACAGCCTTGGAGTGAAACTACACGGTTTACCTTCCTTCACTACAACAGCCGTCAAACAACATTGTCAAACTCATACGAATAATTTTACCGAACAGAAAAAGTCATTTTCAAATGGATAGAAACAAAAATTAAGCACACCTCAGAATACCACTCTCCAAAATTATCGTCCTTCTTATTAGTGAGACCTAAACCAGTCTCTTTCTTCACCTCCTTCTTTTTCCCGCCTGCAAAAACCAGTAAACAGCAAAGAACTCGTAAACACAAACCAAACTAGGGAGTAGGAAACAACTGCAAAAACAACTACAGTATTAAAGAAACAATATTTACCAGCTTTAGGGTTAGTAGTAGAGCTACCAGGCTTAGGACCGGCCATGTTTTCAGTTTTTAACTTCTGCAGGAGAATCATCGTAGAAAATTCAATCGTAGACAAGAAATGTAACTGCTTTCCAATAATTAAGTAGGCATTGAAGGAAAACTAGCAATCTATCATGTAAGAATGAGCATACCACCCGAAGGAATCGAGGTCAACCCCATAAAATTTGGATTGGGTTGAGTCCTGGTGCCAAATTCGACAAATACCACAACATAAACAAGCAAACACACATCATCAAGCCATACAAACCCACCCCGGCAAGGAAAAAGTAACAAAAAAAAACGAAATAACAAGGCAAAGGTCAAGGACTAAATCTGAACGGCTAAGGATTTCCATGAAAAAGGGGCAACGGTGTATTCAGATTTGACACCCTTCCCAGCAGCACATTAGGAAAAATGGAGAAAACAGAACACGCACACAATATGACATTGTGATGGTTCAGATTAAGAAGACAGAAATAAAGAAAACAAGGAGCATTGAAGAGTTAAGCAAGATGTTGAACATGGTTCAGACCCAGTGAATGAGAGCGTGGATGTGAGGGAGGAAAAAAAAAAAAGAGGAAATGTGCAATTGAAGTAAGAAAAGAGGTAGAAGAAACTGTAAAAGGGATGGACCTCTGCGATTTCAACGAACACCAGAGTTCCCTCGCGGCGGCGATGCACAAGTGGGAGGAGAGGAGGCGCGGACAGTGATGAAATGCAATGAGAGAAGAAGTTCGAGGGTTGAGCGCAGGACAGGACAGACAGGACAAGAGAATTAATCTTTCAAAAAAGTACTTTTACAAAAATGAGAAAAAAAATGGCATTTTGACTTCATCCCGTAGAAAATTGGTTTTTTTTTTTTTAACGGATGCGCCTCCTTTTAGAACCAAATCGAATTTTGACCCACTTTAAATGAATGAAAGTGACCTTCTGTCAGCTACATGTGAAAGTTCAGATTTGTCCTTTACAAACATATATGTGCTTGTCTAGGTCCAGGTTACTTGCTCCTGATCCCCGATTACTCGATACATACTAACTCAATCCTTGATAGTCAGTGGCTTATTAGTCATACTCGTTTATTCAATACACTCGTCACACGTGCTCCAACAGAAATTAAAGCACACTCGATTACTCAATAGTTAGCTTAATGGTTACCAGGCAATATACTCGATCATACAAACATACTCACGCCACTTTTCTCCTGCTTTGTAATTACTACTCGTGTACGAACATACACAATTTGGAGAATTTGCTAACAATTCTTACAATTCTTTGAAATTAAATGCTTGGAAAGTGAATTAATTTTTTATTTTTTTTATTAACAAATAACCCATGCCATATTATTTTCCTCATTTAAAAATAAAATAGAAAATTAAAATCTAACAAGTTATAGTGATGTGGTAAAACAAGGTTAATTTCACAAATAATATAGGTTTTTTAAAAGATGACAAAAATAGGGTGGTGTGAAAAAAATTTCTAAAAATAATATGATAATTAAAAAATATGTCTAGGATTAGATGAAAAGAATTAACAAAAATATATGATAGAATCATGTACGGGGTCCACGAGTTTCATAAGAAAATCGTAGGCTAGGTCCACGATTTATTTCAATTTAAATTTTGTAAAATATCATCTGTCACATAAAACTAGTGGACGGAGTTCCCCAGTCAACCTCTTTTCTTTTTTCTTTTTTTTTTCTTCTTTCCCCTATTTAGTTTTTTATGTTTAATTTTGTTTTTAACTTTAACAATAAAAAGAATTCAACAAATACAACAATAATATTTTTTTGTTGAACACAAAACAATTAAAGAAAGAGAAATAAAGAGAGACTCACGAAATTGCATTATCTTTGTTTCATTTTTTAGATTACCCTAATATCTTTTATTCTCTCTTTCAAAATTAATTAATCAAAATAATTATTATTTCATTTTGAATGTCTCCTCCTTAACGTCAAATTTTTCTCTATTAAGATGAGATTTGCACAATTTAAGTTATTAATAAATTCAAATAGGTAATTGTGTATATCTTTTCTTATCTTTTACTAATTTAATTAATTAATTAATGAGATGTGAGTGATTATTTGTTATAAATTCAAAATATAATATTAATTATTTTTCATATTAGAGCATCTCTTATAAACATAACAAAAAAAAAAAAAAATCCTTCTTAAAAATTGGAGATGATGGCATGAGGGGAAGTGACACACAAAGAAAAATTATAAAACAACTATTGTTTTTGGTAATTTACTAGGCAAGAAAAAAAAATTGTAGACAGGGTCTACGATTTTCTTCCACATCAACATTGATTATAATGGTACACCTATTTTGGAAATTGTAAACTCTTTCTAAAATCAGACAAAAATTCAGCAACGGGTCCACGATTTTGCAAATTTTTTTTCTATTATTTTCTTTTCACCCTATATTTATCATTATTTATTAAAATAATACTAATTGTTTAAAAATTTTGATAAACCAAGTATATTTTATCCATATAGAATATGTGTTAAATACCAAGAAATTTGCGGTTTGGATCTCTTTTTTCATATTGGACATAAAAAAAAAAAAGAAAAAGAAAAAAAACACACAAAATATATTTTTATTATGAAATTTGAAATATATGTCTATTTGTGCTAGGTTTGAAAAAAAAAAAAAAAACTGTAATGATAAAATTTTAAAACATGATTTAAAGAGATGAATTAATTTAGTAGTAGAAAATCAAACATGTAATTATATGAATTGGGCTCGATTCGGTGGGATTCTTCATCAGAGCTGCATAAAGCATTGTAATGGAGAAAGTCGAAAGAGGCAAGAAAAAAACTTGCAGGGAAGTGACTTTGTAATATCATAATCCCTTTTTGGCCTTTTCTTTTCGGTGAAATCTTGAAGTGTTGGAACTGGACGGCAAGCGAGAATGGAGGATGAATCTGCGCGAGCAATTAGGCTTATGAATTTCGTCTCTGAGGAGCAGGTTTTTACTCTTCCCCTCCTTTCCTTTGATTAATTTCATTTTAGATTTTGGATTTCCTTTTTCAAGTCAATGCAAACATGTTGATTTTTGCAGTTGGACGAAGCCAAGAAAACAAGGGGCGAACGAGTTGAGGATGGCACTGCTCAAAGAGACAGACCCCTCTTCGAGGTTCCTCAACGTTTATTCACTTTGACACCCGAATTACTTTCTTTTAGCAGAATGAAAAGGAAAAATTTGTTTTCTTAGATGGGGTAATGAAACATTTAGGTTTTTGGAAGAACCTCCTCACCTTCGGTGTAAACTCATGTCATTGAATATATCCATTATGTACACTGAGTTACAAAAGCATATGAGTTGACCTATTGCAGCTAGCAACTGGTGGGAGATCTTACCGAAAAACATGTCAGCAGGCTTGAGAGGCCTTTCTTATGAAACTTAGGTTTTTGGCTTGAGAGGCTTGGAGTGTCCCTTTGACAATGGGAACTTTGCATTTCATTGTTACTTGATACCCAAACAAATCGATTAATTAAGAGAAGTAACATTAAGTTGTTGAGCTAGAATTATGGATCACTGATAGTTGGTTGGGTTGTTTAACTAAGAGAAGTCCATTTACAAATTTGGATTGGAAGTATTTTCTAGTTTATACAGATTGACATTGAGTCTTATGTCATTATTCTTTGTGAATGGATAGTTTGCTGGTTTCACTTTCTCTTCTATGATGTAAACGTTTAAATGAACTAATGTTATCACGTAATAATTTTTTTCTTGACTTATTTATAACTATATTTTTAATATTAATACTTCAGTCGTTTTTGGTGGCCTAAATCTTTGTAAGGCCTATTTTGTAATCTTTCATCCTTCTCAATGAATGTAGTAATGTACTCTGTTTATCAGCATTTGAATGCATAGAATTAAGCATTTTTTGTTGTTAACTATGTTTCTCTTTATGTTCACAGATTTTAAAGGAAAATAAAGACAAGCGTGACGCTGAGTTTAATGAACGGTTCAAGCACAGTGAGTGCTGAAGTGTAATATCAGTCTTGTTCTTGAGAAGTCATTAATTGTTATTATTATTTTTAATGAAAATACTAGACTTTCATTGAGGAAAAGGATGAAAGAGTACACGATCACACCAAAAGTAACAAGCCCACAAAAAAGGAGCGAACTACAAGAAGTGGCTCCAGCCTAGTAAAATGAGACCTAGTGAGTAATTACAAAAATGCCTAGACAATAGACCAAACATCGCTGTTGGAATTCTCCCTCCCTTGAAGATTCTATTGTCTCTATAGTCCCACAAACTCCAAAATCTAGCACACTCTGCAACATGCCAAAAAAACAGCAATTTCTCACAAAAAAGTGGATGGAGGAGAAGCTCTCTATTGTCTCCTGCACCCCTAAGAAACCACCTTGAGCAAAATTACAACTTCAGAGGATATGATCAAGGTCCTCAATCGTCTTCCTGCAAAGAATACAATATTGGCTCAATCAACAAGGACCCTACACCCGAGATTTGATCCAAGTGCTAGCCCCCCTTCCATATAAAACCTGGCACACAAAGAACTTCACCTTGGGAATTTTTACGTTGCACACCGAGGAGAAAATAGAATCACTAAGCGGGGAGGGATTGTAGAAAGAGTGACAATAAATGTCTTTGGAAGAACGAGGAGTCCAAAGGGCAATCTTCTCCCTCTCAGTTCTAAGGTGAAAATCACACAACAAAGATAAAAGAACCAAGACCGACGTCATCTTTCTATTGGTCAACGAACGACAAAAATCCATAGAAGGAGAAGGTAGAGACTTTGCTAGAGAAAGGATTGATGCCACTGAATGATTCTCGGAAGATAACAACTGGTATAAACAAGGAAACAAGGAGCAGAGAGGTCAATCCCTCAACCACTTATTCCTCCCAAAAATAGGTACCCCCCCCACCTTATGAATAGACTAGAAAAAGAAAAGGAAACTTTACCAAGATATCTTTTGAGTTTTTGGAAGTGAAACCACCTGTCAATACATGAGATGTGATCCATTTTCCTTATCAACCCTCTCTCATAAGAAATCCGTCATCAACTTCTCAAGAGCCTTACATCCATGCCATCATGCAAGGATTAATAAAAATTCATGCTTATTGAGCTCTTTTACTGCAGGACCACCAAAGGCTCTGGACGAGGATGAGACAGAATTTCTGGATAAATTGGAAACAGTGAGACTATTTGTTTTACGCTCATTACCCATTAGCATCTTCTTTTCTTTTCTTCTAATTTTACTGTTAATTGACATGCAGTCAAAGAGAGAATATGAAAGGCAAATGGCTGATGCAGAAAAACAAGAGCTCCGCAGTTTTCAGGTAATTATCCTGCTGTTCCAAATCAAGTGAACTTTCTATGTTACTTGGTTTCTTTTTCAAATTTTTGATATATTGTATGCTAGGGTCAAATTTATGACATCACTTGAAAGCATTGTATGCTAATCAACTGTAATTTCATATGTTAGTATGTGTGGGATTATTGAGCATGCTATTGCTACATTATCTCCTTAATAGTAATGGCAGTCTATAATCCTCATTAATGCACTATACTAAATAGCCGGAAAAATGTGCTCCTACGTGTGCTTTGAGTTTGTGCACAGCTGCAGTTGAGGCACCTTGGTAAGTGCATATCTCCTAAATTCCTGATTGAGTGCTGCAAATTTTCAGAAATAAATGTGGGTTAAAATTAAAAGTGAAAAAGTAAAGAGAGAGTAAGATCAGCTTACAGAAAAGATATATATACGTATATATTGGTTTATCTCTTTCTGTTCGTCCTTTCACCTGAAACACCCTTCTCCCTACCAATTGGCAATGGGTATGGAGCAACATGGAAATGAGACTGAAGACAAAGATTTTATGGCCACAAGTCTAATGACAAGGAATATGGAAAGTGGACCGATGCAGTCTTTAGTGTTATGAGTTCTAATTTTAAGTTGTTGCATGGCTTCTGACCCTTTAATCTTGAGAGATCCATACTACTTGATTTTTGTTTGTTAGTAATAGTTAATATTTTGTCTTTTACTTATGTGCTGATTTTGAGCTTTAGAGAATTTTATTATTGATATTTGTATAGTAGTGGCAAACAGTTGAACCATTATCTTTCTCTATACTCTTGATATATTTTACCTCAGGAGATCATCCTTGTGGGATCTGTGCATTGTAGTTATCTCGAGCAGTAGTTTATTAACAAGTACTGAAAAAATGATGGCAGTCCTTCAGTGAGTTTTTGGTCATATAGGAGGATTTCAAGTGAATCAATTTTCCAATTCGAGTGCAAGTACCCCTTGTTATTAGATTAAATACAGTAGCAGTGAGAAACACTGCACTTAGCCTCCTACTGTTGTGTCTGGAGATCTCCTGTGACCCTTTGTACTTTGACATTCGTATATTATCGATGATAGGCTTGTCTTTTCCCAACAAATTTTAATAACTCATGAAGGCTGCAGAAAAATGGGCAACAAGTTTTTAATCAACTGTCACACTTGTAATTCTGTTTTGGGTTGCCTGTTGTTTTCTTTTCTGCTTAGTGATGTTACTTCTTGTCCACAATGTATATGAGTACTGGGCGCAAGTGCCCACTCTAAATTTCTTCTCAAGCACTGTTTCTTGCTGTTCTTTCAGGCAGCTGTAGCAGCACAGTCTATTTTGTTGAATGAAGTGAGGGAAATAACTCCCCCTGCTCCAGCAGCTCAGGTTGGTTTAGTTCAAATTCTACGCTCATCCAGTAACTTTTGGTGTGAGTGAGTAGCAACATCATGAACAATCAATCAATAATGGTACTAATATGTATTATTACTATTGATTTAGACTGCCTCCAACAGAAAGAACCATATCCATAAAATCTAAATATCAGCTCAAAGAACTCACGGAGATTACAGATTCTTACATTGTTAGGCATTTTATTGGAATGTGAAGTGTGCTAAATGTTGGTGGCTAGCTTGTACACGTGACTGCTATCTAATGTTTTTGTATACTAGGGTGTATGAGTAAATTTATCGGACCGGTCTGTTCTTTTCGGTCAAGATGTGATCAAGCTGCTGTAATGAAGGTTCTGCTAAATTACCACCTAATGTCATCCTCAATTATATGCAGGAAAAACCATCAGTTAGGAGAGAAACTCCGGTCACTCGACCGCCGAGTATGATAATTAGAGTAAAGCCACAAGCAAAGAAAGCTAGGATCGAACCTAGAAGCCCAGAAAAAGCTGGTAGCACAACTGAAATCCCTGATGCCAAAGCAGAGGAGCCTTCAAAATCAGCAAAAACACTTGATTCCAATAGTGATAGGCCGCTTGAAGCTGCTATAACAGGACTAGTTTCGTATAGTGATGAAAGTGAAGATGAAGATTAGACAATTAAGTTAGCTATTAGAATTTCCGAAACAATCACCATGTTGTATTTAATTTTTTGTGTTGAGTTTCTGAAATGATGAATCTTTTCCTGTAGCTTGTCAACATTGATTATATATGTACATCTTCTAACCGTTCATTGTTAAAATATTTTAGACAATCCTGAAGGTTAATTTTTTATGAAATATTTAGAGCCTGGTTTTCCATTGTCGCTAAGTGTTTGAGAATTGACCAAGGCTATACTTATTCATATTCTAGCTGGTTTTTTTTTTTAAAAAAAAAAATTTTAATTTTTTTTAAATAAATAAATTTATTTATTTAAAAACGGGATACTCTTGTTGGAATTGAAATTTGGTTACAGAGTGGGAATGTCATTGACTTTTGCTTATTGGCATGTATAATGGACTTAACTTGCTCACGTAACAACTCTCTTCGACTTGGCTTGCTATCTTGATTTCTGACTTGAATATAGACTTTTGTCTTATTCTTTTTATCGTAAACTTGACTATTGTTATGTACCTCCTCCTTTGGGTAGTTCATAAAGAACGAGGAATTACTCCTTATGGTTATGGTATTGTATTCTTCCATTCACACATTTGTTGTATGTTTGGATGGAATTTCCTTTCGTAGGGTAAAAAACGGGTTGATCATTTTTTATATCTTTTTGATTGGTCGCCTAATATGAGATAACCTATTTGAAACAAAGAGATTTGTGTAATGGCTTGGTATACTTAACTTGGCTTATATGTTCTCAAATTATATTGCATACACCAAAGCCAAATGTCGACCTAAGAAGGATGCTTGCAGGAGAGTTTTGAGAGGTTTTAAGACGCTCGACTGTATGGTAGCTTTCCTCCACAAGTAAAATCGAATTAAGGCATTGTTGAAAGTGCTTTAAATTAAATATTTTTATTTTTTTGTTTGAGTGATTTAATGTGCTAGAACCAAAACAAGTCTATACTATACTAAAAGGGGCTAAGAGAGGAGAATTTTGAACATCCCTCTTTGCCCCTAACATTTTTAATATTGTCTATTTTACCCTCACACTCATGCCCTTCCTCACACCTAATGGAAACTCGAGAATGCTAACATAAGACCCCTTCAAAGTACACCTCGCATACCTTATGGCAAAATCCTAACCATATAATGAGATTTTAATTTTACCTAAAATTTTTTAAACCTTATACCTCTTTCATTTTGAAACCTTTGGAGATAAAACTACCTCTTTTTAAATCACAAATCATCCCAACAAATCACACTTTTGTGCAAATCTACAAATGGGTAATCCCTCTCTTCTAATAAACAAGGTAATCACTAATTTCGTCACTAATTTCTGCTTTTGTTCTTTTAGGAATTTTAATACTTGTGGTGCAAGAACACATATGTTTGTGATGGTTGCTTCTCAAATTTGCTCTCTTTGCAACCATATGATAAGGAGGATTCAATTATGGGATGATACCCAAAATTTAGATGTTAGAGTTGAGATCGTTTACTATATTCATTCTCTCTCCTCTCTTGTCGCTTAGTGAAGAGGCGAGGAGTGAAAGATTGGAGAAACCGACTGTAGGATATGAGAATGTAGCGCAGAGGGGAATATTATTTTCTCATGAAGTCTGATTGTCAGACTTCTTGGAAACCCTTCATCCAGTTAGGGGGAGATAGAGATAGAGATAGAGGAAGAGGAGTTTGAGAAAATATTTAAGGATAAATTATTAAAATTAATTTAATCTTCTGATTTTTTTTTTTAGAATTATATTCTATATCCATTACTATATTATGATTTTTTTTTTAAGAATTATATTCTATATCCATTACTATATTCATATAAATTTTCTTGTATTTGTTGTTGATAGAATAAATTTATGGTTGTATTATATGGTCAAAGTGAGAATCAAGATGTAGAAAAAAAAAAAATAGGGAAGAGAGACATGGAGGAGATAGTTAGGGAAACATAGAGATATGAGGAGGAGGGTTTGAGAACATATTTAAGGAGAAATTACTAAAATTAATTTAATCTTCTAATTTTTCTTTCTTAGAATCTTATTATATATCCGTCACTATATTCATATAATTTTTTGCTGACAGAATAAATTTATGGTTGTAAGATTAACTAATAGAAGGTGATTGGTCTTAAAAATTCATTATTAGACTTTTCAATCAAATACCATGAAAAGATTTTGTACATGTGTGATAAAAAAGTTTTAACATATTAAACAAACTCAATTCTAAAAAAATTAGAATGGAAATCTATTTTAAAAAAATAATATTTTAAATTATTCTATTTCAAATTAGAGAAGTTCGAAAAATAAAATAGAGAAAATAGGGAAGAGAGATATGGACAAGATAATTAGGGAAAAATGGAGATATAGAGAGAGGAGTTTGAGAAATTATTTTTGGAGAAATTATTTAAAATTTTTTGTATCATGTCTTCATTTTACTTCATTGATTACTTTCAAACTTGATGTCTAATATTTATGTTTTAAAATCAATGAGATTATATCCATTCAACTAAATATATTTTACCCTATAAAATTATGTTTAAAAAATTTTAAATTGCACCCAATACATTTCATATTCATTATTATATGTATTATTTTAGCCATTATATATTTCATTAATTTTAAAATTTGTATATATTTACTATCTAAATTAAATTAAAAGTATATGTATTTTATAGTATAATATAAATAGAATATATGGTTATGAATAGAGTGTGATACAATGATGATAGAGCTTCAAACCATAGCCCCAAATCAAATCAAAGAGATTAAATTACATTATTAATCAACAGACACTTCCTTTTCCTAGTTCTTAAGGCCCATGAAGTAGGGCCCACCAGTGGTTGGAAGCCAAGCTCTTCCAAGAAGAAATGGCCCAGCAGTGTATTGCAAAGCTTCATTTCTTCCAATCACTTTGACACCCTTCCATCTTACTCTCCGGTTGGTGTTAGCACCAGGTCCTCTGTTTCCATACTCCAAATACAAACAAGTCTCCAATGCAAAATTGCCAGACCAAGGCATGTATCCAGCCGGCTGAATGAAGTCGCCCAATGTGGTCTCCATGATCACAGTTCTAGCGTACTGCTTCCATGGGCGCCCCAAGTATGTTGGAATCTTGAACCTCTCGGCGAATAGCTTCTGTTCTGGGACGATTCTACAGTTATGGATCACTAGGCCGGTGATTTCTTTTTGCTGGGCGCGACCTTGGGCTGTGACAGTGTTTTGTTGGTTGTCCATGGGGCGACGAACGATGATTAAGGAGTTTTGGATGATGGTGGTTGAATCACCGAAGATGAAGTCCACTGTGCCAGATATGACACAGTTGCGATAGAATTGACGATGGTTTTGTACATAAAGGGTGTCTTGGTGACCGTCCATTCTACAATTGAAGAAGGCAGATCTGTCGGATTGGACTCTAAGGGCTACAGCTTGGTGGCCTTCAGGGCCAGCTGTGTTGCTGAATCCCATGGACTTGCAGAGGAATCCATCTCCTAGGGCAGCTGCGAGAGGTAATTTTTAAATGTAAATATGTTAGTTTGTAGGGATATGAATAACTTTAGATTAAAACAATAATATACCACAAGTTTTTTTGGGTCAGAAGTTATAATTTGAAAATTTAGGACAAAATATTGTTGTGAAAGAAGGGATCAAGAGGGAGTGATTTACAGAAAGAGGCGGTGTTTTGGGTGGTGATGCCATCACGGTTGTTTTTGCGACCAGTGACAATAGTTTTTCTTGGGCCATCTCCATACATAAAAACGTTCTTCATGTCTTTAGTCACAATGATGTATTCATTATAGATCCCTACTTTCACGTAGATTACATATCTTCCCCTTAAGGCCTTTGGGTATGCAGCTAATGCAGCAGCAATGCTCTTGTACTGCCCGCTGCCATCCTTAGCCACCACTGCGTTTGGCCTTGGTCGGGCACCTCCTCTTGCTGCAAGCAACTTCCTGTCTGCCCCCGACAACCATGTCGGGAACCCGTCGCTCCCTACTTCTGTTGTTCCAAGAAGCCTGCGACCACTTGGTTGGACCTGCTAACAAAAAATAAAATACATTGATTAAATATACCACAACCTATCGGCGTAAACTTCTAGAGGGTGTTTGGGGTAAGGAGTGAAGTGGTAAAATCTGAAGACTAGTGAACTCTTAGGGGCCCATAGTGTGAGGAGTTAATAAGACATAAAATTGATGCTTTTTAGTCATGCGGCCATGAACTCCTTGGACTCTTTGAAGGTGGTGTTTGGGGCATTGAGTTGAGTTCTAAAGTTTGGAACTAATATGTTTGAGTTTGAAAGTTTGTGTTTGGAGTGTAGAGTTGTGAAGATGGAGTTCCTTGATAAATTGCAAAAGAGAGAAAGATGAGAAGATGAAGTTTCTCGATAAATGTGCAAACTTCAATAGTGTTTACTATTAAAGTTGGTGGGGTTGAGTTATTTAACACCGACTCATGAAGTTAGTGGGCCAAACACCCTCTTAGGTATTTAGGGTCTAGGGTTCAGGGATTTAACATAACCTTCAATTGCAAGTCGTAGTTTTTGAGCATATTGGAAACTGCACTGACAATGGCAAGAGCATTGCTCGTAAGCTTGCCAGCAACATCGAGATTGTCTTGCATCTTTTGTTTGAGTTGGGGATCGAATTCTTCGAGTCCATCAAGGCAAGATTGCTGATAAGAAATGACGGCGCTGAGCCAATTCTTGATATCAGCAACGCGATCTGCGTCGGTGTGCAAATCAGAGTCCCCAACGGTGGAGTAAGATGCATGCAACTCATCAATGGCGAACTGCAATAAATCCTTGCAATCTTCAACACTCATTTTGATGGTGGCATTGTTAGCAGCCTCCACCATAAGGCTATCAGACAAGTTGTAGCCCTTTGTAATCTCTTCAATAGTGGCAAGAACTGCCGCTCTAACATAGTCTTTTGGGTCATTTGAAGAGGCATTATGAGCAATTTTGCTAAGTGTATTTTTGCATTCTTGTTGATAATCCGTAGTAGAACAAATGGTTGAGATTGCCTTCATCTTTGGGGACATATCCTCCATTGCAGCATTAGAACTATTGCTTTTGTGTACCATGGCGACAACGGCCAGAGCTACACCGACGACAAGAATAAGGGATATTCCCGACACGACCACCTTTCCGACCATTTTATTTTACTTTTTGTTCCCTTCTATATATGGTAATATGGAAAGAGTGTCCTGTAAAAGAGAGTGATCAAATTCTAGATGGAAGAAGCTTTCCCACCATGAAGATGGAGAAAAATGTATGTATTTGGGTTTTTGTAGTGATAAGAAATTGGTTTGCATGAGAAATATTATATAGTGGTGAAGTTTGCTGGAAATAGGAGTTGTTTTTATCAGCAACAGCCTATCCCAAACTAACCTTTATTCTGTTGTACTTATTTTCAAGAGTTAACCATCATATTGTTAAATTTTCTCAACCATAATCACCCCAATTTAACTATTCTATTGTCAAAAGGTTTAAAATAGATATTAGATGTGAACCATTATGTATAGTTGTCATCTAACAACATTCATTTTAGTAATAACAATTTAATGCAAGTTTAAAGTACATCTTATTTTTTTCTCTAAGAACTATAAATACAAGTGTAATTTTTTTTTCCCTTCTCATAACAGTCCAATACGATCGGTTTTACTACTTGAAGGACAACAACGGGATTTGACATGGTCAAAACGAGCTTAGCTAAGTGGTAAGTGACATGACTTTCCATTCCAAAGATGAGAGGTTCAATCTCCCATCCTATAATTGTTGTACTAAAAAGAAAATGAGATTTGACATGAAGAAGATTCTCTATTCTCTATTCTCTATTTTTATTAGTACAACCATTGCAGAGTGGAGGATTGAACCTTAGACTTCGAAGTTGATTGTACAAATTCATGAGGTTGATTGTATAATTTCATAATATCAATATTATGAAATTGATATTGAACATAGAGCACAGTAGCACAAAGGATGATGTAATATAATTCTTTTTAGTTCAAATTATATATTTCAAATATTGTCATTCAAGAAGCAAACTATGTAGTAAGGGTTTTGAACAAAAATTCTCATAAATGTAGTTGTGGCTTTCTTTCTTTTCAATTTTAAAATTTTAAATTTTTAGTAAAGCAAAACATCCATTAAAATCACTTAAACAGCCATGGAATTTAGCTTATATTTTTACATTTTCTAAAAAAAATAATAATTAATTTGTTAAATAATTAGAAGTTCAACTAATTTTAACATTAATTGTATTATTAATAGGTCTTTGTGTGTTTTGAATTTTGACAGGTGTCCAATAAATCATTAAATTATCAATTTTATCAACTTTCAATTTTGCATCTTTTAACAAATTCATTTAACAATTTTTAAAGTTTAGAAATTTATTAGACACCCTATTAAAAGAATAAAAAAACATTACCCTAATTGGTTTGATTCAGTTTTTCTAAAAATAACAAGAACAATATCTAACTGCCAAAATGATTTCATTTTATTTTATAGGCCTATTTGGTAACGATTTCAATTTTTGAAAAAAAAAAAAATTTTTGCTTTTTATTCCTATTTTTAATTGATATTTTCATCTTTGTCAAAAATACACTATAATTCATAGTCAAATTCTAACAAAAAAAAAAAAATTTAAAAAACTACTTATTTTATTTTTCAAAACTTGGTTTGGTTTTTAAAAATATCATAAGAAAGTAGATATCAAAACATAGAAACTTAGGTGAAAGCCATATTTATAAGCCTAATTGCAAATAATTGTGTGTACGAAACAAATAATTTTAACAATTTCAAAATCAATTCCAAACATATTGATGACAAAAATTATAATGGGCTGAATACCTAAAATGTTATATCAAACAATAGTGTTCCCCATCCCCCATATTTCATGTAAAATATTCTCTCCTAATTTCTCCCTTCCATCATCTTTCTTGATAGAGAAACCAGGGAGAGACATTTATATTTCTCTAACTTCTAGACAAAAAGTTTTTTACTTAGTGAGAGGCGAAGTTTGTATTCCTCAAACTTTGTAGACAGATAAATATAGAGAGGATAGAAAGTATGTAGTAAAAAAAATAAAAAAAGAAATGGAAAGGAAAAGCAAGATATAAACGTTTATACACAATTTTCTCAAAATAAATTTACATTTTACTTCATAAAACAAATATCATCATACAATTCATGAAATTTAAAACTTAAAATATAGTTTGAGCAAGACTTAGGTGCATCACGTACTCCTTTTTTTACTACACATAAAATTTTTTTAATAACTTTTTTAAAAAACAAACGGATACATGACAGTTTTTAATTGGATGCAGTAGAAGGTTGAACCATAGATTAGTGTAGCCCAGCTACACCTTAGTTTTTTTTCCACATATATTTTATGCTCTATCTAAAATGTATCCTTCTCACATTTTGAAGTATTTTCAAGATAATTTTTTTTTATAAGTAATGAAAGAGAACTAAGAGAAGAAAAATGAAAGGAAAAAAGAGCTCTAACATTTATTTTTCTAATTTCTAGAATACAATGAAATAGAAATAAATAATTAAAAATGTTGAATCTAGTTTCTTTTGTGGAAGCTCTTGGAGATAACTTCTGTCTAGTGAATGCTAGATTCGATCTTAGTTCCATCTTTCCATCCGAACGCACGACTTTCTTTTTCTACTTTCGTTTGTATAGCTTGGAGTCAAGTTGTCTCAATTTCCATTCACATCACCTATAAATGAGTTTATTGAAATTAATAATTAAAAAAAAAAATATGATCAGTAATTAAAAGCAAGAGGAAGAAGTTACATCCTAGTTCACCACATAATTAATATAAATAATTAAAAGTTTTAATATTTTGTAGTTATATTTATTAGAAAAAGATGAGGTGGCAATAACCTAACGACATGATTTGTGTTTTTTTAACAATAAATTTTTTATTGTTTTATTTTCTCTCTTTACTCTTTTTTTTTTATTGTTTTTGCTTTCTCAAATTTAATAATAATAAAATATAAACATGAATAATCATTAGGAAAAAAGAAGATTGAGCAAAGTTTTTGCATAAAAAATGTATAGAAAATATGTGCATACATTTTTCTTCCAATGATATATTCAATTTGTTGAAATAAATATGTTCAAAAAGTATAAAAATAAAACAAAAATGTGTTTTATTTGTTATTGTTATTATTTTTTAAAGAGAAAAGTTATTTAGAATTATTTAAAATTGGAATAAAAAGTAACCTGTGAAATATAATAATTAAAAAAGTATAAACATGAACAATCATTGAAATAAAACACATTAAAAACAATAACAATATTATTTATAACAGTGTTAACGAAATCTAATTACAACTCATCAATTAGATCGCTTCAAGGACAGGATAGATGAAGATGTCACTGATAATTATTCATTTATTCTAAGAGGTTGGATTTCTTCAACAAAAGTGTAATATTCATGATTTTATGCATACAAAAAGGTAAAAATATACAATTACTAAAACACTTGTTAGATATGCAAGTAAGGATGATATATTTGAAACATAAAATGGTAAACAAGGTCTTTGCATTACTATCATACTTCGTGAGAAGGTAAGGTGTTTAGGCTCCATTTATAATCTCATGTTGCATATTATTTTTTTTTAAATAACAACAATTATAAATGCTACAAAAATATTTTAAAATCAAATGAAAAAGATACATTTATATCTTACAATTATTTATTTATTTATTAATAAAAAAAATAGAATTTCTTAACTTTTCACTCTAATTAATACTCCTAGGATCAATGATTTTGTCACCATTGTCATCACAATCCAAAATGAAATCAAAGAAAAAAAAAAGGTAAAGAAATAAGATGAAGCTATATTTTTTGTGATCAAATGGATGACAAATAGGTCATATTTATAATAGTAGAAATTGAGGAGTTACAAAGCTGGTAGTATTTCAAGTTTTTTTTTTAATGTATAATTTATTCATGTATTAATAGCACATAATAATAAAAAAAAGTGTTACATTTTTTTTTTTTTGAGTAATGAAAAAATGGTAATTCTTTTTTTGGCTTAAAAAAGATGTAACGTGTGGGTGGGTGGTTTTAGAATTAATCAAAGTTAATTTAATTTGCGTGTCTCCGTTATTATTCACAAAAGAAAAAAAAAAATGTGGGTAGGTTCTTTTAAAATAATTTACTACATTAAGTTTTATTGCATGGAAAAAAATGGAAATTTCGAAACGGTTAAAAATAATAAATAATTAATTATATTATAAAATGATTGAGTAATGTGTTAATAATAATTTATAAAATGACATAATTCTAATTAATAAAATTCTAAATGGGCATTTTGGTCCAAAAATGTTTTAAACATATTTTTGCTTTTTTTTAATTAATATAGTATAAATTATAGATACATTTATATTTAATAATATTAATTCAAGTTGAGTTGGGTCGGCCATAAATTTTAAATATGTAACTCAAGATCCAAAGCAACCGAAAAAAAAAACAAAAATTTTAACTCAATCAAATGCAAAATTAAAACTAACCCAACCAATTTAGGTTAAGCAGTTCTAGTTGTTTAGATGGTATTTGAACATTCCGGATGTGACATATTCTTTTTCTTTTTCAATATGAGATCTTTGTTCAGTTGAGAAAAACCTTTACTCTAATCTTGATAAAATTAAAAGTCTATTCCCTCCCTCTAGTGAATCATACATTTGGTAAGGGTTAAAAATAGTAATAAAAATGATATTTGTTGGTAGCGTTGTTGTTGTAAAAAATGAACGCCTTTCTCAAAGTTGTGACCACTAAGGCCCTTTGCAATTGGTTACAAAATAGCAAGTAAGATCTAGGGCATAAATTGTCATAGAATGGAGGAATCAAATAAATTATGTTACATTCTTCATCAATAAACAATTTTCTTTGGTTTTTGGTTTTTTTTTAGCTTTTCAAGCCCAAAAGGTAGGGCCCACCAGTGGCTGGAAGCCAAGCCTTTCCTTGAAGAAAGGGTCCAGCCGTGAATTTCATAGCTTCAGTTTTTGGAATGACTTTAACACCCTTCCATCTTACTCTCCTGTTGGTGTTAGCACCAGGTCCTCTGTTCCCATACTCCAAATACAAACAAGTCTCCAATGCAAAATTTCCAGACCAAGGCATGTATCCATCCGGCTGAATGAAGTCGCCCAATGTGGACTCCATGATCACGGTTCTTGCGTATTGTTTCCATGGGCGCCCCAAGTATGTTGGAATCTTGAACCTCTCAGCGAACAGCTTCTGTTCTGGCACGATTCTGCAGTTGTGGATCACCAGGCCTGAGACTTCTTTTTGGTCCGCCCGACCATTGGCTGTGACGGTGTTTTGTTGGTTGTCCATGGGGCGACGAACGATGATCAAGGAGTTTTGTATGATGGTGGTTGAATCTCCGAAGATGAAATCTACGGTGCCGGATATGACACAATTGCGGTAGAATTGACGTTGGGTTTGAACGTACAGAGTGTCTTGGTACCCATCCATTCTGCAATTAAAGAAGGCGGATCTATCAGATTGGACTCTAAGGGCTACGGCTTGGTGACCTTCGGGGCCAGCTGTGTTACGGAACCCCATTGATTTGCAAAGAAATCCGTCTCCTATGGCAATAAATGAGGCGGTGTCTTGGGTGGTGAAGCCATCACGGTTGCTCTTCCGACCAGTGACAATGGTTTTTTTAGGGCCATCTCCATACATGAAAATGTTCTTCATGTCTTGAGTGACGGTGACGTATTCATCATAGATCCCTGCTTTCACGTAGATTACATATCTTCCCTTTAAGGCCTTTGGGTATGCAGCCAAAGCAGCTCCAATGGTCTTGAACTGTCCGCTACCATCCTTGGCCACTACTGCATTCGGCTTCACTCGAGCGCCTCCTCCTCTTGATGCCAGCAACTTCCTGTCTGCCCCCGACATCCATGTCGGGAACCCGTCGCTCCCTACCTCTATTGTTCCAAGAAGCCTCCGACCACTTGGTTGAACCTGCTAACAAAAACAGAACATATTAGGGTGATGATTCTCGAGTGCACAAGAGATGGGTGTAGTTATTACCTTCAATTGTAATCCGAAGTTTGCAAGAATGTCAGAAACAGCATCGACAATAGCAAGAGCATTACTGGTAAGCTTGCTAGCAACATCAAGACCATCTTGCATCTTCTGTTTAAGCTGGGGATCAAATTCTCCAAGTCCGTCAAGACAAGATTGTTGATAAGAAATGACAGCGGTGAGCCAGTTCTTAATATCAGCGACACGATCGGCATTGGTATGCAAATCCGGATCGCCAACCGTGGAGTAAGATGCCTGCAACTGGGCAATGGCGAATTGCAACAAATCCTTGCAATCCTCAACACCCATTTTGATGCTGGCATTGTTAGCAGCCTCAATCATAAAGCCATCAGTCAAGTTGTACCCCTTTTTAACCTCGTCAATAGTTGCAAGAATTGCGGCTTTAACATACTCTTTTGGATCATCGGAAGAGGAATTATGAGCAACATTGCTAAGTGTATTTTGACATTCTTGTTGGTAATTAGTAGTAGAACAAATGGTTGAAACTGCCTTCATTTTTGGGGAAAGATTCTCTGTTGAAGCATCAGAATTTTTGTTATTGTTAACCACTGCAACAACAGCAAGTGCTACACCAACAACAAGAATAAGGGATATTCCCGACAAGACCACCTTATTCACCATTTTATTTATTTTTTGTTCCCTCCTATATGCTAAAATGAAAAGCTTTCCTCCTGCAAATTATGAGAATGATCAAAACCCAGATGAAAAATGCTTTCCCACCATTAAGATGGGAAAATAAAACTTTTTTTTTTTTTTTTTTTTTTTTTTTTTTTTTTTTTTTTTTTTTTTTTTTTTGCAGGAAGTACTTTTCTCTTTTTTTTTTCCCCTTTTGGGAGGTCTTTGCAATGATATTGAATGGAGGAAGGTGATGAGAAACTGGTTTGCATGGGAGAGATTATATAGTGGTGGAAATTGCCAAAAATAAAGGCTTTCTTTTTTAAGAATGAAGGTAGAAATTTAAGGGGTTTGTTGTTTATATTTAGTGTTTTTGACTAAGTTGGATGTGGAGATTTTGAATTGGAAGGTCAATTCCAAACATACATTTATGCAACAATAGCCACCCCCAATTTAGCCATTATGTTGTTAACACCTCAAATAAACTAGTCTATTATGTTGTTATATTTTGAAAAAGTAATTTAATGTGAACCCTTATAGTTGTAATCTAACAACATTTTACTAATGTTAGTTAATACAAATTAAGATTATATCAAATACCTTGATAAAATTCACTTTTGATACCCTCTTATAACAATATTCAATAGAAGTTTACTATATTTTCAAAATCTCTCTTTCATGCAAAAAAAAAAAAAAAAAATGAGCTACATTGTTACAACCATATCGAATGATTTCTCGAAAATTTTGACTAAACTAAGCTTAAATGCTTTCATCAAATGATGTATGGCCATAGTTATGTAGGTTAGGTCATTATTCCTTCCATAACCCTCCCATTAATATGTAAATCATTGCAATATCTAAATCTATAGCTAACAATTATTTTGGTTTACAGCAATATATATTTAAATTTCTAGCAACAATTTTAGTGGTTTATAAAAAAGGTGGAAAAATATATACATATTGCAATAATATCAACATCCCTGCTAGAAATTGCAATATTCTTAAAAGATCTTTTGTAACAATTTTGTCAAACATTTCATAAAACTCACCCATTGTTATGTACAATAGTTTCTTTTTTTTTCTTTTTTTCTTTTTTTTTTTTTTTGTGCCAATTGCTATAATTCTTAATACCATATTGCAATAATTCAAACCAACATTTGTAACACTTTTATTACTTATATATTTTCAGTACTTATTATTATTGCAAAGGATTCCAATACTTGTTTATTGCACCAACTCCTATTGTTATTTGTTCGATTTGGATATTATCTAAAAGCAAATACATCATGTAAACAAAATATTAGTGTTTAAATAACTGTTGAGGTATTAAATTTGCTTTACAACCATAAATTGAGATGCTAAAATATTATGAAAGATGTTTAGTTGACTTCATGAACTAGATGCAACATTTTGGTGTGTTGTCATTATTCATCTTATTATTATTATTATAATTAAGTTTGCTAATTAGGGTAAGACAAAGTTTTAATGTATTAAAAGGATTATACATATCTTGAAACATAATTGTCATAAACCGTTGCAAATTAATTGTTGCAATGAATTCTTTTTTTTTTTTTAAAAAAAGAAAATGGAGCTAATTAAATGCAAACTGATGAATTGAACAAGTTAGGAGAAAAACAAAATATTTGAGAGGAAAAACATTCTTAATTTATTTTGGATTCCTAATCTGACTAGATTAGGCATTTCCAATTTAATTAGATTATTGGCTGTCAATTTAACTAGATTATACTTAGTTTTTGAGAGTTAAAAGATATTCTTTTAGTTCTTATGATTTATTCATAAAAACTAAACGTTTTATTTATTTATTTATATATATTTAAATTTGCAAGAATCATCCTTTGTACATATTCTGAAGGCTTTTAGTCTTTTTATCCAAGATTAATTATTTGCTTGATTTAAATTTTAGCTCAAAATAGTAAAATTTAGGTTAGATTATGCAATGCATGTCTATTTGTAAATTCTTACACTAGAGTGAAAGTTTTCTTTAAAAGTTGTTTAAAGAAGGGAAAATTGCACAAACCACCCCTACATTATGGAATTTAACAAACTATCATGGTCGATTGTAACAATTAACAAACTACTTAAGGCTAACTGATTGAGTTAATAATTAAATGATGTAATTGTAACAAACCATAGTTTAAGGAGTGATCCAAATTAAAAGCTTAGAAATATAATTGTAACAAACCACATCATTCAAGGGTGGTTTGTACAATATAATTTCCCTAGAAAGTAATAGTTAATGGTATGATTATCCTTTTTTTTTTTTTCACTTTTTTGTAGCTAATGTCTTGCTTGCTAGACACGATCATTTGTTGTTGGACTATTAACTTCAAAGTCAAAGGTTTGATCTCCACTCCATATATCGTCAAGTATATATATATATATATATAGTCATACAAAAAAACATTAATTATTTTCATACAAATTGATCACTTTTTATTTAATGATGGTTTTGTTTTTAGTTTTTAGTTTTTTTTTTCATTGTTTATTATTATAATTTTGTGAAAAAACTCTCTTCAAAAAGTAGACAACAAAATAAATATTTTAATGGTTATCAAATTAAGCCTTAAAAAAAAAACCTATTATTTATTTTTTTAATGATAAACCTTCGGTGTTCTTTTCATTAGTTTATTTAAGTTACTGTCGAAGAATTCATAAATTATTATATCACATGTTCCATACAAAAAATGAGAAGAAAAGTAATAAAGTGAGATATAATAATTAATAAATGGCGTATATATATATAAGATTACGAATATCAAATCACATTACATGGATTACATGAAGATGGAGCCCAAACCATGGCCCCAAAATGAAATCAAATAAATCAAATTACATTTATTTATTTATTTATTTATTTTTTCAATTCTTCAATCCCAAGAAGTAGGGGCCACCAGTGGTTGGAAGCCAAGATCTTCCAAGAAGAAATGGCCCAGCAGTGTATTGCAAAGCTTCATTTCTTCCAATCACTCTAACACCCTTCCATCTCACTCTCCGGTTGGTGTTAGCACCAGGTCCCCTATTCCCATACTCAAAATACGAACAAGTCTCCAATGCAAAATTGCCAGACCAAGGCATGTATCCAGCCGGCTGAATGAAGTCGCCCAATGTGGACTCCATGATCACGGTTCTTGCGTATTGTTTCCACGGGCGCCCCAAGTATGTTGGAATCTTGAACCGCTCAGCGAACAGCTTCTGTTCTGGCACGATTCTGCAGTTGTGGATCACCAAGCCGGAGATTTCTTTTTTATCGGCGCGACCGTTGGCGGTGACGGTGTTCTGTTGGTTGTCCATGGGGCGACGGACAATGATTAAGGAGTTTTGGATGATGGTGGAGGAGTCGCCGAAGATGAAATCGACGGTGCCGGATATGACGCAATTGCGGTAGAATTGACGATGAGTTTGAACGTAGAGAGTGTCTTGGTAGCCATCCATTCTACAATTAAAGAAGGCGGATCTATCAGATTGGACTCTGAGGGCTACGGCTTGGTGGCCTTGGGGGCCAGCTGTGTTACGAAATCCCATTGATTTGCAAAGAAATCCTTCTCCTATGGCGGCTGCAAGAGAAAATGGGAAATTTGAGATGAAGACAAATGAAATGATAAGATTTGTGGGAGTTGTTACTGACCAAAAGATGCGGTGTTTTGGGTGGTGATGCCATCACGGTTGTTTTTGCGACCAGTGACAATGGTTTTTCTTGGGCCATCTCCATACATGAAAACGTTCTTCATGTTTTTAGTGACGGTGATGTATTCATCATAGATGCCTGCTTTGACGTAGATTACATATCTTCCTCTCAAGGCCTTTGGGTAAGCAGCCAATGCAGCAGCAATGCTCTTGTACTGCCCGCTGCCATCCTTAGCCACCACTGCGTTTGGTTTCACTCGACCGCCTCCTCCTCTTCTTGCTGCCAACAACTTCCTATCTGCTCCTGACAACCATGTCGGGTACCCGTCGCTTCCTACTTCTGTTGTTCCTAGAAGCCTACGACTACTTGGTTGGACCTGCTCACATAAATTAATACATATCATAACTAGGATGTCAAATCAATCCCAACCAATATTTTTTGGTTTTCTTCGAATACAAAACTAAGATGTCAAATTTTATATTAAAAAGACCCAACCGAACTAGTAGATTTGATTTGGGATGGGTTTGATTTTTCTTTTTTTTTTTGGTTGCAGTCCTATCATAACCCATGTGCTTAAAATTATTGTAAGAGTTTAAAAATGGATTTAACATAATTACCTTCAATTGCAAGCCAAGGTTTTTGAGGATATCAGAAACTGCACCAACAATAGCAAGAGCATTACTGGTAAGCTTGCCAGCAACATCAAGACCATCTTGCATCTTCTGTTTAAGCTGGGGATCGAATTCTTCGAGTCCATCCAGACAAGATTGTTGATAAGAAATAACGGCGGTGAGCCAATTCTTAATATCAGCAACGCGATCTTCGTTGGTATGCAAATCAGGGTCTCCAACGGTTGTGTAAGATGCTTGCAACTCATCAATAGCGAATTGCAACAAGTCCTTACAATCATCAACACTCATTTTGATAGTGGCATTGTTAGCAGCCTCAATCATAAGGTTATCAGTTAAGTTATAACCCTTTTTAATCTCTTCCATAGTTGCAAGAACTGCGGCTTTAACATACTCTTTTGGATCATCTATAGACGAATTTTGAGCAACATGGGTAAGTGTATTTTGACATTCTTGATGGTAATCAGTAGTAGAACAAATGGATGAGACAGCTTTCATTTTTGGGGATAAATCCTCTGCCGCTGCATCAGAACTATTGCTTTTGTTAACTACAGCGACCACAGCCAAAGCTACACCAACTACAAGAATAAGGGATATTCCCGACAAGACCACCTTCCCCACCATTATTTATTCTTTTATGTTTTTTCCTTCCTATTTTTGGTAATGGGAATGATGATCAAAACCCCAATCAAAAAAGCTTTCCCACCGTAGAGATGGGAAAACAAAAGGAGTGGGTTTTGAGCAGGAAGGTTTATGTTTTTCCTTTTTTTCTTTTTTTTTTTTTCTTTTTTTGTAGTGGTAATAATTGAATGGGGGAGGTGATGAGGAAGATTGGTTTGCATGGGAAATACTATATAGTGGTAAACTTTGCCTCAAATAGGAGCTGTCTTTTAGGTAGTCAGGTACAAATTTTATATTTTTAGTGTTTTTGAACAAGTTGAATGTCTTGGAAGGGTCAATGTCCCTAAAACACCACAACTTCTTAACAATAATCATCCCAATCTAACATTTGTTTTTCCTATTTTTTTTGCTAGAATTTTTTTCCACCATAACCACTCCAATTTAGTAAGTAAATATGAGCCTTTACATATATATGTATATATATAGTTGTCATCTTACAACACATTTCACTAATAATAATAGTTCAATAAAAGTTTATTATTGCTTTCATGTTGCATTTTAT
This sequence comes from Citrullus mucosospermus, assembly GCA_030954485.1. Classification (NCBI taxonomy): domain Eukaryota; kingdom Viridiplantae; phylum Streptophyta; class Magnoliopsida; order Cucurbitales; family Cucurbitaceae; genus Citrullus; species Citrullus mucosospermus. The sequence goes on along the minus strand of CM062055.1, from coordinate 7,740,966 downwards.
AATGGGGTAAAATTATTGACTCTTTCATCTACATTGAATGATTTATTGAATATTAGACTAAACTTGAGTGTTTTCATTGTTGTCGTTGAGGCAATAATAGGCACTCGTCGTCGATTTTGAGATGAAAATTGATGATTGTCACAAGAGTGTTGCAACTAAACCTCTTGTCATTGCAAGCGTGTGATGAAATGTGACATGCGTTACTAATCTTGCAATGATTTTATTTTTGTCACTAGCATTTTCATGTTAAATGTTATATTTTTTGTAGTGAGGTGAAAATAGTGTTTATAAATTTAATTTTTAAAAATCAAAACTAAAAATTTATTAGCTAGTTATCAAACCACCCCTGTCTCTAAATTACTAGACATGCCCTACCTACATTAACATCTACAAACTCCAATTAGAATGATTTCCAATGAACTAATCATTTATAAGTTGATGACAGTCAACTAGAAAATAAGTATTTAAATTTAGCCCCGGAAGAATAACACATACAACAACTGCATTATCTACAAATCACATTTACCAAGAAATGATTATCTCCATCAACTACTTTACATTCTTCATTGCTAATAAGATCAACTTGAAAAAACATAAAACATAATCAACAAAATAGAGAAAAAAATAAACTATGTGATCAATAATTATCATTGTAACTAATGGCTGATTTTTACCTTGAAGCTTCTTGATTGATCAGGTTGACCTTCACAACTCTTCTTTAGCCAAAAAGTCAAAATAGTCTTCACAAAAGATGCTAATTTACTTCTTTCATACAACCAATTTTGAAGTAGTTGTCTAATTGAATCATCTAATGATGCGACATGGAACTCTCTAGACTTTTCTCCTAGAATACGCACAGGTCCACTTTTCAAAACCTACTTTATTGAGATATTCTGAATAGTAGGATCTATCAACTCTATCCATTTTATATTCAACTCAAAGTTATTAATTGTGTAAGTTTTTGCACAACTATAAAATATCTTATCAATTAAAAAGATCTTTATATGTCGTCTTCATATTACTAAAGGTGTCGTATTGTACCAACACAATACTTAGTAGTTGGAAAAACTCTTATAACACCTCTTAGAATACTCAAATGTTTATAAAAAGAAATAATTATCAATCCCTCTCATTCTCCAAAATTATTTTTTATATTCTCAAAAAACCATTCATGATGCATCATTTTTTGAGTCAACAATATTGAAAACAAGATGAAAATTTCGATTGTTACTGTCAATAGTTGAGGTTGTGATCAAAAGAATTCCAGCATATTTACATTTCATAAACATGTCATCAACAGATATATTGTGTCTACAATGCTTCCAACCCTTAATTGATGAACCAATAACCATATAACAATACTTAAAGTATCTATCTCTATCAGCTTCATAGGCCGTGAATGTACCTAAAATAAAATAAATATGAAAATAAACAAGCAAGCGTATAAAAGACATAAAATTGATTGATGTCTATTAGCAATAGAATCTATCTATGATAAACTCCTATTAGTGCTAAACTTCTATCGTTGATTGATGCCTAGTGTTAGACTTTTACCTTTGATTGATGTCTATCAATGATATAAAATATCATGCAAGCTCATTTACTCTAAAAAAATAAGTTTGAAAACAAGAAAATAAACTTGGATTCATTTCTTCTAACTTCAATAAAAACTTTGGAATCAAAGTATGATAGAAGCCTATCAGATAGATTTTGTACTTCATAATTCACATGATCGTCTTCAAAGACTTAATTATGTGTTCTTTTGCCCTCCATGTTTTTTATAGCTAACGTTTGCTCCAAGTTCTTTATGGACTTTTATTTACAATATCTTTAAGAGTTGAACTATCAAGAGAACTTAACATAAAATCATTTTTCCAAACAGTTACCTATTAAGGATGAAGAAGCATGTGCTGGTGAGAAGTCTGAATTAATGCTATTCATTGAACAATCAAGAATATTAATGAGCTTCCTAAGCATCCACAAATCACTACCCTTGTAACAATATGCCCTAACATACCATTGACAATCATCTTGAATACATTGAAAAAACTCAATTGATCTTGAAATTGTTCTTAAAGTCTTAAATTCAACATTCTCCTTGACTGCTTTAAAGTAAAAACACATTAATAGAATTTCTTTATTTGCAAACACATCCTTTTCTTTTAAATCATGAGCAATATGTATATCCACAATCATTTAGAAATCACGATCAACCATAGGTGTACAAGAAGAAGATAAATAATTATCAGCTCCACTAGAGAAACAATATTGCGAGATCCTTCCTGACACGGATTCGTGACATGAGCAACCAAATAATGTTTTTTACTTTGGTTGTTAACTAAAGGCAAAAACCAAACTACATCCTTATTTTCGTAAATTTCAACCTCAGAAATAAATGCATTCAAACAAATTTCCTAGACTATTAAACCCACAGAATCTTTAAAACCGTTGGAACATCTACCAAACCTCTAGTAGTCTTGTAATTCACATAACAACATTTTTCATTTCATGCTCCTCTATGAAAAACAACTATTTGAATAACCATATTTTAAATTCCTGCAAAAGAAAAACAAAAATTCATGGATGACAAAATCATTGAAATAGAAATAAAGCTATCAATGATAGGTTCTTATATCTTTCTATCGATGATATACTGATGTCAAAGAAGAATATCATTCTACCACTGATACCAGTCTATTATTAGTATTACGGAGGGATGTATATCAAGGGACACCAATACAATGACAAACAAGAGCACGATAAAAACATAAACTCATTCAACATATATTGATAGAAAAGACTTGATGAGTGATATGAAGCTATCAATGACTATCACTGATAAATTTCTTTATCAGTGATAGTCATTGCTAGCTTCATCATATTTCGTCTTTTAGACACTCAAAATTCCAGAAATCCACAACAATGCGATCTTGCTAATCGATCTAACCTCAAATAATGTTTCTTGAAACTTCAAATTTCAAATTGGGAAGAAGGAACAAAATTTGAAGAAAAGGGGAAGAAAAAGAAAATCGATTAGAAGGGGAAGAAGAGACATAATACAAAACAAGGGTAAAATTAACGACAGGAAAAAATTGTAGAAATTGAACTACCAAATTTTGACGTATCTACAAATATTTGATAAATGGGCTACGACTGCAAATTTTAAACCTAATATTATTACTCATTACAAATTTTCTAAATCTTGGTCCTAATCTAACAAAAAAAGAGCACTAGATGAAAACTTTTTTTGTGTTATTTTTTAAATTAAAATTTTAAATACCATATATTTAAGTTTAACCCGCGAAGAGAAGGAAAATGCATGCATGTTAACATAACCAATCCCAATAAACCATAAACGGACACTATGTTCATTTATTTATAACACATTAAAAGCAAGTGAACCAATTCCCTTGCCCACGTTGTCTATAACGTAACATTCAAAACATATGAAACGTCTCATCTGTTCTAGACAGTAGAAAGAAGTACAAACATTCAAGGGATACCACTGTGCCCATACAATCAAATCCCATAACCAAGAACAGAGCATAAAACCCTACTGCAATACAACTAGGCAAAACTATTTTATGGCTATAAGTATCTATGGGGAAAAAAGAAGAGAAAAAGAAAAGCTTCAGAATGCCCCATGTTAATTTGCTGGCTAACTTCTTCAAGCTGATCCACCGGCAGCAATCCTTTATGCTAATATCTTTACGTAAGTAAGCATGGCATGGTGACATACAAGGTGGGATACCGAAACTGGTCAACAGCCATATTATCTAGCTAGCTAACTTTGTGTAGTCACAACAAAAGAACATCGTGTTTCTTTCCAGCGCCATAGATGACAAACTTATAGCATCTCAAAACAGACATGAAATGTACAACTCGCTGAGAAGACGAGAAAAACACATGTGAACAAAGCGATTCCTTTGAGAAAGAAACTTAGAATGGCAGCCCCGCAACTGGGATGATCTTCATAGAGTAGTAAGCTTACTAGATCCCCGTTTTTTCATGCACTTCAGAACGTGAAAATTTCCTCCAATAACGTAAAAGTGAAAGAACAGAATACGCAAACCTTGAGGTTTTAAACGTCTGTTCCCAGGCACCTTTGGTATCTTTTGTAATAATACTCCCCCCTTCAATGTGATTAATATTTCGCCTTAATCAGCCTTCATTGCGGCTGTTTGAGGGTAAATTTTTTACTTGATTGGTACTTGTGTTTGATCAATCAAGTTCAGTTCTTGAACTTGCATCTGTGTTAACTTCTGTTAGCATAATATTAATTGGCTGCCATCCTGAAATGTGATGAGTAATCCATTTCTTCATTGAGGTTATCATATTCAAAATCTGAAGCACATCGCCCAAGGCAAAATCTGTTAAGCATTCTTTCTTCAGAATCAATGCTGCTTCATATCTGCAAATCAATTCAAACAGAAGTTATTTTTGAAACTAGAACCCAACAATCTAGAAAGCCAGATCAGCTTGAGATGACCAGACATCACATCACCTGCAACGAGAGGCCATTATTGCAGATCGACCAGCTGGAGAAGCTAAACAATTATGAATCTTATCCCATATAGCTTTTTGGTATTGATTAGGATGCCCACCTAGAGGGTTCACACACTTCCACAGTTTTTCTGTTTTACCAACATACAATTGCACTGCTCCTAAATTCTGCTTCACTACCATATTATGCTCTATCGCACTATCTAGTGCCATTTTTACATCAGTATTGCTGTTTCTCAAATCTCCATATCGGATGCAGTCAGCTATATTTGCCTCAGTTGGCATAATTTTTTCTGTTTTCAGGGTGTTTAATGCAAGAAGAATAACTCCAATAAGGCCTTGAATGTACTCCGAAGGTGGGGGTTGCCCCTGAGATCCCCAGGCATCATTATAAGATAAACTTCTAGTAACAGTGGTAGAAGATGAATGAGGTGTATACTCTACTACATCACGAGCATGTCTTTTATTCAATGCATCATGATGGAATGAATGGCCACCATGCTGACTACGGCCTTTGTCTGGTGAATTAAAGTTTGGATTTTGAGACTTGGTATGTGGTCTAAATTCACCAGCTTGATGATGGAAATTTTGTGGATTTATAGCATAATTGGGATAATCAGAGATATGTAGCTTACTAATATTGGGTGCAGAGAGATCAGGTTGACCAGGGACTGGAAAAGAATTATGATTAAGGGAGTTAGGAGGAAAAACATTATCTGGACGAAAAGGAGGATGGAGCTGCATGTTGTTTTGCCTCATGTGGGGAGGTTGGTAACTTGAAGAACTACCCATTGACATATTGCCATCAGTCCTAGCAAGACCCATGTGAGGAGGTTGGTAACTCGAGGAACTACCCATTGGAACATTGCCATCAGTCCTAGCATGACTGGAATTTTCAATAAACGGGGTTGGAGTAGACTGACTAGAAGAGGCTATAGGATTGCTATTACCAAAGAATTCATGGGGTGCTTTCTTAAACTGCTTTGCTTGCATATGATTCGGTTGGTTTAAAAAATTAGGGTTTTTCTCTTGCATAGAAACAGGTGAGCTTAAAGCTCTGGATAGGACTGGTTGGTTGGAGCTTTTCTGTATATATTTACCTTTATGCTTGTTGTCGCCCATCCTCTCAGTAGAATACGATCTTTGGTTTCCCAAAGAGACATTTTCAGATTTATATACTATAGCTTGTCCTGTCTGCTGATTGTGATCAAATCCAGAGCCCTGTGATATTTGCGGGTCAGAAGTAAGGATACCATTCACAAGTTGAGATGATTCAGCACTGGACATTGGGGGTCCTCCAGCTACAAGACTCATCCAAAGCCAAATACTCTTTGCTGCTGCAACTAGTGGTGCAGAAGCCTTTTGTGGCTGTGCAAGAAGAATATTATATCTTCTCATTCTTAATTGATGAAGTGCGTTAGAAAAATCCCTATCACCGGAAATTAGCAAATAATTTGCAGGAGCAGGGTTATCAACTGCCCAAAACAACATATCGACTAGAATCTTCTTGTCACTTGCATCTTTAACACCTGTTAGAAGAAAGCTTATCAAATTAGAGTCCAACATGTCCTTCAACCAGTAATGTTTTCATGAATTGTTTTAAAATCAATGAAGGATGGATACATCAAGATCACACATCTACTAGATCAAAGAGTGAAACCAACTTATAAGAAAGAGCACCACAAAACAGTACAAGACTGTTGAAAAAAATCAAAAGGCAAAATTATTGTTTCAAAGAATTTAGAAAATCACTCCAGAACAGTATGTAATGATTTGATAAAAGAACCAGTTATACTACTTTTACAATGCATAGCAGAAAATTAGCAGAAAAATAAGCTAGATTAAACTATAAGTAAAACAATCGCAAAAAAATAAAGAGAGAGAAAAGAGAGCACACACAACTAGTGCCATTCTACTTATATAAGCCTACATCCATGAGTGAAGACAATATTTTTCATTATTATCCAATATGGGATTACAAAAGAGCAAGCTCAATCACTCACTAAATACCTAATACAACCAAAATATTTTAACCCGCCAAAAATAAATTCTAAATGGAAATGGAAAGCTATTTGAAAATTGAACTTCAAAAGCAGTGCAAGAAAACACTCACAAAATCACAGATGAAAACAACGAAGGAGGAAATCAACAAGCCTCCCCCGCGGAGACGAGTCCCTCATTTTTCTTTTCAATTCGTGAATTGGAATAAGTAAGGAAACTGTTCCAGTTCCATTCATGTAATCGTACTAACCACAAGGGGAATTGATAATAATTCTTACATAGATTCCAGCATCACACCAGAAAAATCACATCCGATCCACAATTCGGTGGAGAAAACCAAATTCATCAAACACTAATCACATAATGTAACCGTACAATTGAAAAGTTAGACCAAAAAACAAAACAAAACAGAAACCCTAGGGTTTGCATGACCAGTTACAACGAGAAACAGCATGAGAGGAAAGAGAATTACCGGCAGGGACATGATTCAAGGCGATGCCAGTACTGGAAAGAGCTTGCTGAATAGAATTGGGAATGCGATTAGTGTCTCCATAAGCGGAAATGGAAACAGGGCCGCAATAGTTGATCTTAACGAGGGCGGAACTGATGTTTTGTGCGATGGCGTGAGGATCGCAGCCCTTAGGGACCTGACAGTTCTCGATGTCCCACCATACAGAAGTCTTAGCCCTGACGTACTGGGACTCGGCTGAGCCCGCCGGAGCGGCGGCCGGAGCTACATCTCCATTCATGGCGACTGAGAAACTGTGCAGGGAGAGGAAGTGGAAATGGGAAAGAGTCAGCCGCAAAACGGACCACTCGTCATATTTACAATTGTAGTGTGTTATCTATTCATTGCAAACCCTTTTACACGTTGGTCGTGAAGGATTTAGAACAGAATTTGTTTTTAGCCCATTTTTACTCCAATTTCGAGTCTTCTTGGTCAAACATTTGTGTTTTTGACCTCTAACAAACTTGCTAACTTTTTTTTTTTTTTTTTTTTTTTTTTTTTTTTCCGGAGGGCAACACACAAATCTTTATTTGTGTTTTTGACCTTTTAAAAAGTAAGAACCAACATCTTTATTACAGTTAAAAATGAATTGGAACAAGAGACCAAAAAAGAAAAAAGAAAAAAAGTTGGAGCAAGAGATTTCAAGAACTAATAATTGGGTTCTCATTATAACATTCATTCAAGCTCTTGCTGTATAATTTTTGTTCTTGTTATGTATGCAAGTTCCCGTCTCATTTGTGGACTCTCGTTATATGTATCGTGCTCTCATCAAAAGTGCGGCCTCTCCTTTCATGACATCGGCTCATGGTCTACATCGTGGGGTCTCGGTACATATAATATATCTTCTTTACCTACTACGAATGGTTCTTAATCAACATTCCCTAAGCAAAACACCTACAAAATGCAAGGAAAAAAGAAACTATTTGTTCGACCTACCTACACTATTAACAGATGAGAACCAAACACATTGAAAAGCTTGACAGGTGTGAACGACAATCTTCTCTAACGAACAATAGAAATATCGAAGAAAAGAAAACAATGAACATACTTGCACTTCACGTGAAATATGTATTGCCACACACATGGACCTCGCAAGTGCTTTATGTTTACAATATTAAACAACTATAAATTGGACTGCAATCCTTAAGATTGTGGATTGGTAAACAAGACCTTAGTTCAACCATAAGAGAAGTGTGAGATTCGAATCTCTGACTTCATTGTTAATAACATACGATTTATGTTATGTAAAGTAGAGAATTGAACTTCTGACCTCTCGAGTCAAATATTATAAATTTTATGTAACTTGAGTTATGTTCATTTTGGTCACATTATTATTAAATTCTTTCAATTTTAAGATTATTTGTTATAAATGAAATTATATTTTTTTAATAAATAAAAAAATGCTCCTAACGTTGCCTTTTGTCTAAAAATACCCTTATTATTCCTAGCATTATAATATTACTCATAATCTTTTATTAACGTCAAAACTATTCTTATAGTAAAAATTGGATAAAATTGGATAAAATGTTAGACAAAATGTCAATATGTTTGACTTAACAAACGTCATGTCATCGTCATTCTACGTTCCCGCGACATTAGTTTTTCGTTCAATATTTTCAATTTGTGACAAATCGAAGGTAAGATTTCAACTTTTACAAGAAAATGGGTATTTTTTAAACAATAAGTATTTAACGTTTTCTATAAGTTATATAGACATTTAAAGAGAAGTCTCAAAATTTTCAATTCAATATAAGATGGATTTGGATTTTTTTTTTTTTTTTAAATTTTTAGAAGCAATATAAGATGGAATGAGGACTTATTACCAATAAACATTGGGTGTGTTTGGAATACCTTTTAAAGTGTTTAATTTAAAAAATAAGTAATTTCGAAAGAAATACAAGTGTTTAGCAACTACTCAAAATGGATTTTGAAAGTCATTAGGGTGTGTTTGGAATACTTTTTCAAGTGTTTAATTTAAAAAATAAGGCATTTTGAAAGAAATACATGTTTGGTAACCACTCAAAATGAATTTTGAAAGTAATTAGTGTTGTTATTTTAAACATTTTTCTTTTATCAAAAGTGTTTAAATGAAAATAAATTTTTGAAAAACATTTATTTTTTAAGTTAATCCTAACGGGCCCATTTGTTTTCATATCTTACTTTCTTACTTGGTAACCTACTTTTTACCTATGGTTTTAAAAGCCAATTCAAATTTTGAAAACATAAATAATTAGTTTTTAATAACTTGACTTTGTTTTTGAAATTTAGCCAAGATTTCAACTCTTGTATTTAAAAAATATGAAAATCTTTATTATAAAAAAAAAAAAAAAAAGCTTAATTTTAAACAAAATGGAGACTTAATAAACACAAAATTAAAAATTTAGAACTTATTTGAGTTAGTACACTTATCCCACCATCAGTTTGAACTAATGTCACATTTATACAAAGTGAAAAGTAATCCATCAATCGTAATGTAAAGAGTGGGTTGCAGTTGATTACTTTTTTGTTATTTACTTTTGTTTGTAATGAGTTGTGGGGTTAGACTCAAAATCTATAATCAAATCTTGCAATTTAACTGAGAAATGAATGGTGTGTTTAATCTGATTGTGGTTAAAAATTACGGTAGTATGAAAATTATAAATCGGCTACATTTATTGTTACCTTTACCTGCCACATTTATTGTTACATTTACCTTTACTTTTACCATTATCAGTAAGGTCAAACAGTAACAGCAACGATATAATAAAATGTGACAAATTCATAATTCTAAATGAATGTGATAAAAATCAATCCAATTATGAACGCAATTAAAAGCACAATTATGTTTGCGATTCAAGCTTATTACAATTCATCCATCAATGAAATCTCATTTCGATTACACAAATTTCCACGTCCCTTGGTAATTTAACCACATTTTGTTTTTAGAAGGGAGGTTTCAAACTAATCACGGTTTGAAGTTTATACAACAATCTCAATCTTACATTTTCAACTTCAAACGCCAATAACAGTAATACAATAGCTGACTCAGGAACAAAGAGCAGCAAATTTGTAGCAATTTTGTACGTCAATTTCACTTTCTTTTACTGACAAAGTACAGAGGGCAACCAAAAGAAGAAGGTTACATTGGGCTGACATTGCCATTGTAAACTACTCCATGATAATGCACCTAAGAAATGCCAAGCTCCATAAGTTTCGACTTGCTCTTAAAATTCAACTTCTGGTTCGCTGTCTCCTTTCCTGTTTCTTCAACAAGCTTTAGATTTGATAACGCAGCACTCAATGAATCGTCGGAAACTGTAGCCACTGTTTCACCAGCTGCAATATTAACCCCAGATTCTGATGTTGACGCATTGAGTTTTTGGCCTGCTGTTACTTCCAACTCGAGCTTCTTAAACTCCTCCTCAATATCTTCATCTTCCGGAATTGAGCCAGATGGAGCTGAATCTATGAAGCCATGTTCAATCAGAATGAAGGAGAAGTTCCAGTATTTATAGAGTACTAAACTAAGTAAACAGGAACTTTTAAGTTTCAAGAGATCGTCTTATAACAAGAAACTGGGCACAATTAAAAAATACATGTACCTATAGCACTTGCAACTTGTTTTTGTATATCAATGCTTGCTTCTAGTTCCTGCAAACTATGCTGGAGTTGATCCCAATTAACCTCGTGTTCTTTCATTACTCGAGCACCAATTTGAATAGCCTCAGAAACCTGCCAACAGAGTATGATATTACTTATTAGTAAACCTAAGACATCAAACCAGAACAATTTATTAGTGGCTCAAAATTTCTATTTGTTTTTTAGTGGTTTCAAGCTAAACGTTTTCCAACTCCGGTCATTTTTAGAGAGGCAAAGGTATGGGCAGAGCACCTTCCACTTATCACAGAAGAAAACTGAAGATGGTAACCTACCGTTTTTGTCGATTCAGCATCTGCAATAGCATTTAGGACTTCCTCCACTCTGTTTAAGAGAGATGCAACTTTTTCCCGACTTTCTGTGGTGATCTTCAACTCTCTTGCATGTTTCAATGCAGTTTTTTTGTTTCCAGACTTCAAAGAAGCCAGTGCGGATTGTTTCAACCTGCAATGAAATATTGGTTTAATCTTGTAAAACGAGCTATCTGGAAGGACAGACTTTACAAGCATATTGGAAGAAGAGTTTTGTATTATATATAATTACAGTCATTCCACCCATCTAATCTCAAACATCTAAAAGTTCCATTACACCTATTTGAAGAACCAGAAGTTGACGTGCAGGACATTCCAAGGGAACATTTTTAGAAGATGATAAAATCGAGCACTCTTAACACAGAATTGCTCAAGTGTTTTCACCCCCCATCTTATCATGAACTACTTAGAGACATCTTATCAAGTCAGTGATGGGATTTAATATATTTGCTCCCATGACTCGAAGGATTTAGTACAATTTATAGAGAAAGTTTTGAGAGCCATAAATAATTACACATCGTAGCGCTGGTCAATCACATCAAGTTGTTGCTGAAGCTTTTCTGTTGTCCAAATCAAGTGCAAAATGTCATAATCGAGAGTTGTGATGCCAGCAACTGTTGTTGCCGAAAGAGAGACCTTTACACCCTGGTTATTACAAGGGGGGAAAGAGAAATCAAAAGCGAGCTCAGAAGGCGATAACTCACTGAAAAACTAAAGACATCGATAGGAATTTAAGATAGGTCGCAAGGATCCTATTAGGGTACATTCTTTGCATCCCCTTTAACGTTCACTGGAGGTTAACTTATTTCTTATTTTATAACCAGTTTTCCAGTAAAGTCATATCCTCAGGCGGGTTGCACAGCCTTGCTCAAAAACCAAAGCAGCTTAAATTTTCATTTGTATATAACTTATAAAAACAATGGAAGAATGTGCTTATATGAAGAATGAAATATGCAAAAGGACATGATGGCATACCTCTAGAAGTTCCTTTTTTTCCTTAGAGAGATACCTTGCTTTACCACATCCAATCAAGTAACTCAAGATAACAGTCGCTTCATCAGGTCCTCCACAGATGTTTTGGAACTTCACCATTGTAATAATGCAGGACGAGGTCCAATTACTAAGAGATAAACAGTTGATAACTTCAGCTGCTCTATCCTTGGCATGGAAACATTTCATATTAAACGTATATAAGCAAAAACCAAAAGTGATGAAAAATTAAGATGGATGTTGAAGTAAATTCCAAAGCAGAACTTAACAATTCATGTCTGGAAAAAGAACCTAAAAAGGATCTGAAAAAGAAAAAGAAAAAGAGAGGAGAATTAAAGCATATACCTGTAATACACAGGCAAGAACTACATAATCATCACGAAGCAAACTGTCGGGGTTCTTTTTAGATGCACCCATCAAATTGCTTAGTTTTTTAAACAAGTAGGAGAGTTGGCCACTCCTTGGATCCAGCATGTCACTACGTCTTATAATGTCGCCCTCAATATACATTAGATGCTGAATGGAATGGTGAACCATTATAGGACAGAACAATAACAATTCAATAAATTAAAAATAGATAGCAAACATCTTAGTCAAAAGGAATACCAGAACATGGTCAAGGCACAATGGGGCCAACCCTCCTCGAGAAAACCATTGATTCGTTATTTCAGAAGGTTTAATGAAGACGAAGTTGAATTGGCGGGCAATTGTGAGGATCAAACCCCTCCAAAATAGGTATCTGGGTTCCCAATCAGATTTCTGCCCACTAAATGCCTTGAACCGAGCTGTAGACACCACTTCGTCATCCCAGTCTGGGACTTTTTCCCTGATGAAGTCTCTAATACGAGACCTCTTTGATTCCTTTTCCATTATGTTTGCACTGTTCAGACCTATGAATAGAGCTGCAACTGCAACCTACTTTCAGCCCAATCTAACTATGTAAACCATGAGTTACCAAAAACATGTATTATAATTCTGGATACTTCCTTTACATGTTTTCGAGTATTTTAAATTGTAGGTTAGTACAAAAAAAGATCATGGCCTTCCTATTAGTCCATCATCAAGCATCCTCGACCTTCTAATCACTTATATAAGATGCTTTACACGTCATACCACCCAAAGGGGATAAATTACATCATTTGATCAACTAATAATTCCACTGTGCGCAGCAAAAGATAATTCTGAGGACTATACAGACAGAAGTCCTTACATTGAGAAAAATTCTCCACTACTTAATGGCGTAAGTTGATAATACCCAACGGAGAAGACATATAGAAGATTCAAATCTAAGAAATTCCTACAGAGAGAGAGAGAGAGACAGACAGACAAAAAGGAATATAGAGACGCCTACCTAGTTTCCCCCATGAAAAAGGGAGATTACTGACCCATCCCAGAGTGTTCAACCAATATATAAATCATTTAATACATTCTTAGAACCCAATGACAGACATACAACTAATAGAATGGATCCTATTCAAACAAGGTCACTAAAGTTTTTAATGTATTTGCAAATTTGATCATTATATATCCTGAGTGCATACTCAGAATCAGATAGGGACAAATTTTACCATTGTTTTGTATATTGTAACCTGGGGCTAACAGGAAACCGCCTGGAAATTAACTGGTATACAAATTCAAAGTTCATCTTTCATCAACTAGAAAAGAGATAGCACAATCAAAGAAAATGAGCAGAGTTTTTAAGTAGATGATAAGTAAAATTACCTAGGCTTCTTCAATTAGAGGAACTGTAATCCTCTTCTTCTCACTACAATCTGCATGGAATCAAGCACGCGGCACATCGAAGACTGGAAAGTGGAATTAAATTTAAAGCATAAAAAGATGTAGGTTTAAGAGAAGTGATGGGTCGATTACAAAGGTAGCATTGACGAAAACGAAATAGTAATCACTAATCAATCAAACTGCTCGTTCGACAAACATAATAGAAACAGAAACTTCAACTTTAATCCAAAACCTCGACGAAACACAAGTTAAAAGAAATTGCAGTGAAGTAAATGAAGACCTTCATAATCAATCACAAAGGGCTGGTGTCGAAAATGAAGACGATATTTGGCGAAGCCTCAGAACTCAAAAGAACAGAAGAAACCAAAAAGGGGGATTTCTAAACCAACCTCGTAAAACTTGAGGGTTTGTTTATTTATTTATTTATTTTTAATTTTTTAAATAATTTAAATTCAATAAATACAAATCTAGGACACTAATAGACAACAATAGATTAATCTATCACTAGAAGTGATAGTTGTAAATATTTTGACTCATTTTGCTATATTATAAAATATGCTACCACTCATGTTATTTTGAATGGATAAATCGCAAAGTTGCACCTGACATTGGAATTAAGCATATTGTAACCTGTTTTTTTCCAAAATTAAAAATTATTGTGTGAAGCAATATCAAACACAATACAACAAGAAGAGTATATCTTGGTTACCTATAACTCCTTTACGTAAATGTTTAAAATACTACTGAGGTAAAAATATGGTACATAATATATATAAATGAAAGTAATTTATAGGAGGTAAAGTATACTGCTTCATGGATAACATATTAAGGAACATTAGAAACCATAAGCCCTTTTTCCATTACCTCAACTACCTCCTACGTTAATTCTAGTAGTTGATAGCAGTTGGTTGTATATTGCTCTATCTACACTATGTTTCCACTTTGACCACATCTTGTAGATAGACGATGTTCTCCAATGGATAGAATCAAGTTAATCCTTTACCTACCAACTCTAGTGACTCTCTTTGGTGCAAGGATGACTCCCTCCGCTTAATTTTGTGGTTTCTTCCATTTTGAAACAAGACTGATGGGCGATATAGGATTTGCATATGCAAGCACAAAGAATTTGACACCGTAAAATTATGTGAATAGTTAAAATTGTCATATACATATAGACAATATATATTAAAATTAGAATTTTGTTATTTCTTATAAAATATAAGTAGAAGTAAAAATTTGTCAAGCAATTTCTTAATTTTAAATTTTTAAGAAGATGAATATATTGAATGAAGATTTAAATTTATACTTTTTGAATTAATAGTTGTTTAAATAAAAGTAAGAATAATAAACTTGGTAAGTAGTAGCTTTCATTTTTTAGTGGAGAACCATATTTGTAGTTAACTACTATATTGCTCGTAACAATTCGTACGCCCACGAAATTGAACATTTGCCTTTTGGGGAGCACTCTCATATGGCTTCACCGGTGACTTTTGGAAATGACTTCTATCCCTCGATTTTTTTCCTTCTAAATAATATGCTTTGTTGTTTGTCTATTTTCTTAAATTTACTTCCTATTGTTTGATATTGTTTCTAATTTACTCCCTCATTATTCGGAGATGTTAAATTTTTGGAGTAAAAGCTATGAAAATTAAGAGAAGAAGAATGTAATCTAAAATAGAAAAGATTTTGAGTTTTGTTTTTTTAATTTGACCTTTCGTTATGTTTTTTACGTTGATTTTGTTCAATTTTTTAAGTTGAATCATTTAGGCTTTTTGAATAATATATCAATTATATGATATGTTTATATTTAGTATATCAGTAAAACTGATATACTCATATTCCATGAGAGTTATAACTAATTTTAGTATCATATCAATTAAACAACAATCAAATAGAAAATCACATAACAATTAGTATCAAATAATAATCAGATAGCAACCATTATCTAATAAGAATTAGTATCATTAAGAATCAACATCAAATAGTAATCAGAGAGCCATCGGTTTCATTAGCAATCAATATCAAATAGTAATCGAATATCAATCAAATGACAATTGATGTTATTAGCAATTAGATAACAATCAATATCATATAGCAATCAGATAGCAAATCAATAATATTAGCAATCAGTATAAGATAGTAATCATATAACAATCAGTTTCAAATAGCAATTATTATTAGATAACATTGAGTATCATTAAGAATCAATATTAGAGAAGTAATCAATAGCAATCAGATAACAATATGTATCATAAGCAATTAGTATCAGATAGCAATCATTTTCATTTAAACTTTTTTGATAAAAAAAAAAGGTTTAAAATAAAAACACTCATGTGTTTTGTTACACTTTCTCAAAAGTGTTTTAATATACAAGTTTGTTTGGTTTGCTTCATACTATGTGTTTCCGTTAATGTCAAATTGCTATAAAGGACGTCTATTAAACACTATGAACTAATAATTTAAAAATATTTTTCACTAGTCGAGTGTTTTTTAAGCAGATGATTGATATAATAGTTTATTAGATTTTAGTCATTAGAAGTTGGTCGTTGGAGATAATCAATGTAGTAGGTCGATGGAGTTGGTTGCTAGAGTTAGCCTCGGAGGTGGTTATTGCTAAAGTTGGTTGCTGGAGGGGGTCGTTGGAGATGGCCGCTAATGTTGATCATCGAAGGTGGTCGAAGAAGTTCATCCTCTCGGTTGCCAGAGGTGGCCATCAACAATGGTTTCCATTGGAGTTGGTGGTTGCAGTGGTCACCAAAGTCATTAGTGGTGGTCATCAAAGTTGGTCGTATGTGGTGGTTGTCGGAGATGGTCATCGGAGGTAGTCACTAGAGTTGGTAGTGGAAGTTGCTGGAGTTGGTCGTCGGTGGTGGACACCAGAGTTGCGGTGTTAGTCGTCAATGGTGGTCTCTGACTTGATTGTAAGAGGTGGAAGTCAAAGTTGGTGATGGTGGCTGAGGGAATGTGATGGTAGTTGGCAACAACCATAGTGGAAGTGAGGGTATTTTATTGATTTTATATATTGTACAAATTAGGGAGATATTAACCATTAAACATTCAAAAAAAATTTAAAAAGTTGATTTCGAGTGTTTCTCTCGAACTAATTTATTCATAAACTAGTTTCTTTAAAAGAAAATTGCCCAAACTAGCCCAAAATTTAAAAACTTCTATGTAATTGACCACTTTTTTTGCAAGTATATCTATATATACATATATACATATACATATATATATATATATATATATATATATATATATATATATATATATATATATTTGGCATTTTGAAGATGTGAAATACCCACTTTGCCCTCAATTTTAAATAAATCACTTCTCACTTATCACTAAGTTTTTGGGTTTCTCTTATTTGTGTTTATTCCTTATTACCAAAAACTCATATACAAAAAATGATCTAAGTTTAAACTTTGTGAAGTCATTTAAAAGTAAAGCTACTTTAACATTTTACTCAAGTTATAAGCATGGTTCTAAAGAACACAAAAAAAAAAATATATATATATATATATATATATATATATATATATATATATATGAAAACGAGTGATCATTTAGCTAAAACAGAGTTTTAGCGACGAAGATATGACCAAAACAAAATTAACGTTCGTGCAATAAAAGATGTGCAATCATTGACCTCCTATAAGCGGTCGCTGACCTTAGGTGTGTGATCACTCACCTCGGGTGTGCAATCGCTAAGTCCTCGCTCTACAATTTTTTTTTTCTTATTATATCTCTATCAATACTACTTCATTTTAGCTAAATGACCACTCGTTTTCATACGCAGTTTTGTGTTCTTTCCAACCATACTTGTAAACTGAACAAAAACTCAAAAAATCTTTGACTTTAATACTCCAAAAGTCAAATGTATATAAGTTTAAATGTTGCAATGTCATTTAAATTTAATAGTTCTATTAAATTTTGCTCTTTTTACGAGCATGATCTAAAAGAACACAAAAAAATGTATGAAAATGAGTGATCATTTAGCTAAACTAAAGTAGTATCAACAGAGATATGACCAAAATAGTAAAATGTGTGCGATCACTAACCTCATGTGTATGATATCATGTGCGCAATCATTGACCTCATGTTCGCGATCACTGACCTCATAAGAACATTGATCGCGCACCTTTTGCTACATGAATATGTTAATTTTGTTTTTATCGTATCTTCATCAAGATAACTCCGTGTTAGCTAAATGATCACTCATTTTCATATGTTTTTCTGCATTCTTTCAAAATATGCTTATAAGCTGAGAGAAATGTTAAAACATCTTTAATGTTAAACGGTTTCACAAAGTTTAAACTTACATCATTTTTTTTTTTTTTTGTATATGTGATGTTTTAGTAATTTAAGAAGAAATAGAAATGGGAGAAACCCAAAAATTGAGGGAGAAGTGAGAAGTGATCTATTTAAAACTAATGGCAAAATGGTATTTCACATCTTCAAAATGTCAAAAAAAAAAAAAAAAAAAAAGCATATTTTCAAGAATGAGGTCAAAGTTTTTGGGTTTTGAGTCAGTTTGGGCAATTTTTATTCTTTAAAAGCTATTTTGATTAGTTGCCAAAAACTTTAATTTTTTTCAAAATGACTAAAATAAATATTTGAAAAGTTAAACCAAACACAACCTAAATTATATTGACATAAGAATCCTATTTTCTCAAACTTTATTTTTTACTTCGGAGAACTCTCTCATGGGAGCTTGATTCGTAACTATATATTGTGTCCTAAGAACGAACACTTTCTTTAAGTTTTTTGCTTTTCATTTGCTTTATGATTTATGATTTCCTACATGCTGACCCCTCCACCTGAGTTGAAGTTTGACTTCGAGTGTGTTTGGAATACCTTTTCAAGTGTTTAATTTAAAAAATAAGTCATTTTGAAAGAATTACAAGTGTTTGACAAACACTCAAAATAGATCTTGAAAGTCATTAATGTCTTTATTTTAAACACTTCTTATCAAAAGTGTTTAAATAAAAATGAATTTTTGAAAAACATATATTTTTAAAATTAATCCAAACATGCCCTTCATAAGGCAACTAAGTTACAATCAAGTGTTTATAAATTATAGAAAGAAAAATAACACCAAAATATATTATTATGGCATGTTTGGGAAGTGATATTGAAATGGTGAAGATCACTTTTTTGACATTTTTAAAATCACTCTAAAACATGTTTTTAATAACTCAAAATCAACTTTATATATAAAAATTTCATTTAGAAGTATTAAACGGTGATACTTGGATCACGTTCGCATTCGTTGTCATTGTGAGCCCTTTGTGGGCTTGACTTTTGGTCCACTTCTACCTAGTCTCGCTTTCCAAGTTGACTTGTGCAAGAGATTCTCACATTAGTGTAGTGTTGAGTTTACCACACTCTAATACGCTAAGTACATAAGTAAGAAGTAAGGACAGAGCTCTCCTTTGGAAATTAGCTATTCTTCCCTTTGGGGTCATCGAATGGGGCTATTTATAATGTCCTTCCTCTGATAGTCACCTATGGTTATTTGTAACTCTAACGATATTAGGGTTGTTTCAAATTTTGGTGCTCAAGGCTGCAAGATGCTAGACCGAGCATAGCTCGATTATTTCCCAATTGGTGTATATTTACCGGCTCGATTGGTCGGTCCAAACACCAAGGCTTTGACTTTTCCTTTTTGGGAAGTGCGTTCCTTTATGTCTCCTCCTGGTACCCTTGGGTTTGGCCCGCCCATAGGCCTTAAATCTTGCATTGGACAACCCTCAATATTAAATATAAAATTAATTTTGAGTGATTAAACAAGTATTTTAGAGTGATTTTGAACATGAAAAAAGTGATTTTAAAAATTTCGAAATCACTCTCAAACCTACAATAACTTTATGAGGTCAATTATAGAAGGACAGTGAATAAAGCTATCTTGTCGAAGTCAACAAAATCATTGTAACATCCCCAAAGAAAAATAAGATGCACTTATCTTTATACATATCGCTCTCATCACATACATAAAAATAAATAATTAAAATATTTCAAAAGAGAAATAAAAAGAATTTGTCATATTGCTAAGTGAGATGTAAAAAATAAATGTTATTCAAGATATTTTGTTGGCACTTAATATAGGCGTTCCCACATGACATTGGATCTAGTTGAGGTGTGGAGAGTATCACATGCTCAATCGTGCCACCATGCAGCATTCTATGTACCTTACACGCAAAAGAGTAGTTTTACTCAAAACATTATTAAATCAAAAGCACTTATGAAAGACTAGAAGCAAACGAGAGGGAGAGAGAGAGAGAGAGAGAAAAGTGAATTTAGTGCTACATAGTTTTTTATCCTTTTAAAAATTATATATTCGAGTGCTTTTCCTAATAATATTTTGTTTGAGAAATGCTTTTGGAACACTCAAAAACATTTTTTTTTTCGAGAGTATGCTTGACACACTCTTAAAAGCACTTAATATTACAATAAGCAATCATTCCAAATTTTAAATTCTCTATATAAGACTTTGAGTGTATTTGTTACTGGAAACAAGTCATCATACACCAAACTTCCATATGAGCAAATCATAGAGTTTTAATCAAATATAAAATATATTTATTGCGTTACCTAAACAAACATGACTTTTTATTGGGTATTTTAGCAATTTGGTCCACTTTTACACCACAATAATTCATATATAATATTAATTATTAAATTCCAAAATCCATATATATAATATATTTTTGTATTTGTGTATTAATTAAATATTTAAGCCAAAATAGTGCATCACAAAATATTTGAATTTTATTCTTCATTGGACATACCATAAACATCCATCACTACCAACTAATTTTATTATAATTAGAGTTTAAATTATTTTTCACATTTAAGCTTTAATTTCTAGATTACTAATTAAACTTATAATTCAAATTCGTTTGATATACCATAAATATCCATCACAAATTAATTTCTTCTTTTTCTTATTTACTTTTCATTAATAGTTTAAAAACCAAATCAACATTTGAAAACTAAAAAAAATGTAGGTTTTAAAAATTTATTTTTGTTTTTTTGAAATTTAACTAAGAATTCAACTATAAAGATGCAAATCTTTATAAAAAATATGAACAAAATAAACTTAATTTTCAAAAATAAAAAATTAAAAACTAAATGATTATTAAACTAATCTTAATTTTTAACTATTAAAATGACTTTTAGTTTCTTAATTTTTGTCACTTAACTGATTAAACGAGGGAGATTGTAACTTTGAAAATGTGTGCTATATAATAATAATAATAATAATAATAATTTTTTTTTTTAAAGTTCAAATTTCAAAATAGTTGTTTTTTTAATAAAAAAGTAGGTGATAAAATAAATGTTTTAAAAAGAAGGGAATATATATATATATATATATATATATACATACATAATATCTGTAATTGTCAACTAAATATAGCTGAATAAATTATATAAATTATGTAATTCTTTCTTTCTTTGTTTTTTGGTATGACAAAAAGAAGCCGACAACTTGATTTAATTCATTTCACATCATATCGAGCACTAAAGAGGTGGAATTTGTCTCCTAATTTTGACTTTTCCTTCCCTTTTACAATATTATGCAAATGTTCTTATTATTTTA
The DNA here is from genome assembly GCA_030954485.1 of Citrullus mucosospermus. Classification (NCBI taxonomy): domain Eukaryota; kingdom Viridiplantae; phylum Streptophyta; class Magnoliopsida; order Cucurbitales; family Cucurbitaceae; genus Citrullus; species Citrullus mucosospermus. The sequence continues at coordinate 7,719,674 of CM062055.1, read as the reverse complement.
TGACTATAAAATTGTAATGATCAAAGTGAATTCTGAAATTTAATTTAATTTTTTAATTAAATATATTAAATCTTTTGAATAGTTCTATATATATATCTATATATATATATATATATATATATATATATATATATATATATTTTTTGGTATTTTTTATTTTAGTGTTTGAATCTTATTTAATTTTAGAAAATTTGAAAAGAAACTTATGTGCTTATTAAATCATGTACTAAATTCAAGAAATTTTAATATGCAAAATTTCAACATCAATCTCCTCCTTACTTTTTCCTCTTTATCTTAGAAAAAGTCTTTAGTCAAAAAAAAAAAAAAGAAAAAGAAAAAAAAAACTCATGTATAGTAGTTATCTAGGGAAATGTAGAACTCATATTAAATTAATTATTGATAAAGGATAATAATTTTGTAAATGGCTTAAATGTAAGGGTGGGTTTTGGTAGAACTTTTCAAATAATGAAAAATACTTTTAGCTAATTAAAAATAATTTTAAAGAATTTATACATAGGAAATTGAGTATTTAGATTGGAACTAAAAGAGCCATTTCAATTTTTTTTTTAAATTTACAAATTTATTAGAAGTAAAATAAACTTTTTAATATTTTTAAACGCACAATTCAATTTTATATCGAATAATAAATAAATTTTCAAATATATTAAACATCTATTATGGGAAGTTTTAATATCTAACTTACTCTTTAAAGTTTGAACAACTATTAGATATAAATTTAAAAATTTGAAGATAACACTTTTTTAATTAAATAATCTATTAAATATAAATTTAAAATTTTAGCAACTAACTTGTAATTAATTTTTTAAAAAAAGTTAATATTTAAATCAATGTGTGTTTATGGACAACATACTCTACATGAGACCACTGCTCTCAAAATTAAAGTTAAATTCATTATATTCAAATGTATTGTTTGTGTTTGGTAACATTTGTAAAATTAATTAGGATATTTGTGCTCCAACTTTTTTTGTTTTGGAAAATTTATACTTTAAAAAAAAAAAATGGTCACTCAAACTTATGACTATGCGATTACTGCAACGTATACAATAACACGTCTTTACGCGTTGCTAATACTTTTTAGGGTCTTTTTCAGCTTTTAGAAAGTGGTTGTTTGTGTAGTGTTTTTATTTTGAATTGGTAGCATTTTGGTCTCTAGATTTTCAATATCCACATTCTAAACTCTAAACTTTGAGTTTGGTAGCATTTTGGTCATTGTCTTCTTTCTCTTTTTTCCATTTAAATGATGGCCGTGGTTGCCCCCTCTTATTTCTTAACTTTTATTTATTTTTTTCATTTTTCTTTTCTTGATGTCCTACTTTCCTCTCATTTCTTCTTCCTATCTTACGTTTTTTTAAAAAAATGATAGAACCTCCCTCGCTTCGGATTTGATATGAGGGAGCTCATTTTCAAGTCACTAAAACAAGGGAGAGTTAGGAAATTTTTTTATACATATAAAGAAAAAATAACAAAATAAAGTTAAAATACTCTTTGATTATTGTACTTTGATACTAATTTAATTTTGGTTTCTATACTTTGAAATGTGTAATTTTAGTCAATCTATTTTTAATAAATCTTAATTTAAGAATTAATGAACTGAGAGAAGAAAGAGGAAATATAAAATAGAAGCGAAAAAGAAAAAATTGATGACAACCATGCATAGATGAGTGGAGGGAGAAAGATTAGTGAGGGAAAAAAATAAAATAAAATAAAATATTTTTTAATAATAAAATACGTAACATCAACTTTAAATCTAAAATCCCAATTTTCTATATGTTTAGAATTTATTTAACAATTTCCTAAATACACGAATTTCTATATATAATTAATGTTGTTTTTAAATATAGCAAATCGAGTTAAACTATTTATAAATATAAAAAAAATTTAATGTCTATTATGATCTATAACTGATAGACCGTGAAAATTTTTTATATTTGTAAATAGTTTGATATTTTTTCTATTCATAATAATTTTCCTAAAAGAAAACAACCTATTGCCATCTTTTTATTTGGTCTTAAATGTGTTTTCTTAAATGTGCATCAACGTCAAATGAGTACAACTTAAGTGCTATACTACTTATATTATATCAATTTGAAGTTAGAATTTTGATTCTCCCGTTAAAAAATGCACATGATGTTAAAGATATAATACAAAATAAAATGTGAATTAGTAAGAACACGTTTGGTAACCATTTTGATTTTTGTTTTTGAAAATTAAGTCATATTTAATCCTCATTTATTCCAATGATTTTGATCTTTCTTAAGTAAATGTCTAAATAAAATAAATTTTTAAAAGTTAATATTTTTAATTTTAAAATGTTGGCTTGGTTTTTTAAATTATCGATAAAGAGTAAATAATAAATTATGAAATTTGGAGGGAGAAGTAGTATGTATATACTTAATTTTTAAAAACAAAAACCAAATAATTATGAAAGTAAACTAAATTTTGAAATATTAGGATGGAAAAATAAAAAAATAAATAAAAAAAAGTTTAAGTTTGGATCTATAAGTCCGTGGTCAGGAGAGGGAGAGAGAAAGCGATGAGGAGAAAAGAAAAGAAAAAAGGTTAGAATATGAATAGTGTCAGAATAAAAAGTTTGTAAAAACAGACAAAAACGAATGTAAAGAAGGAAAGAAAAATCAGAAGGGAAAGTTAAGTGAAGACAGAGGCAACAAGGCGTTAACCACTATCTCTCTCTATCTCTCTCTATAAAGTAAAGGTTCATCACTATTCACTTCCTTTTCCCACTCTCACAGACCAAATCTAAATCCATGGCCATCTTCAATCTTCCTCCTCCAACAATGATTTTTTCATTTCTATTCATGTTTTGGTGTTTATCTACAACTGCTTTTGGTAATTCTGAGGAGGAGCTCATAAGCTTGAACAAACTGCCCATGTTCGTCGATGACCTCCCCGACATGCCCAAACTCCTTGCCTTCCATGCCCATCGTCCTAACCATCTCCAGATTGGCATGTTCTTCAAAACATGGGTTTGTTTCTCTTCTTTTCTTTAATTTCCTTTCTTTTTCGAAATTTTGGTCAGTCATATCATAAATGGGTGTTTGTTTTTGCTATGTTTGGCTCCAAATTATTACCATCCCAAGTAATTCAATGCTTTGCTTTGCTTCTTGAGGGTTGCTTTTTGCATGTAATTATTCGATTTTTTTTTTTTTTAGAGAAAAAGAAAATATCCGACTTTGAGGATTGAATTGGCTTGTCAAGGGGGAAATTATTGCACCTTTTGATTCCAAGAACATAATTTTAGAACAAAGAACCAATTCACTTGTCCAGTACTGGGTCATCATCAATAAATACAAACCAAAACTTTTTTTACTTCTAAATTACATTTATTGATAATGGATTTCTCGAGAAAAAAAAAATATATATCTTTATTCAATGGCCTAGAGTCATTTATTATTATTATTATTATTGTTGTTGTTGTGTTTTTTTTTTTTTTTCCAGAAATTTCACCGAGATCTTCCCCCAACTCCTGTTTTTGCTTACGGAATTTCCAAGGAATCTGCAACAGTTCCCGGTCCCACAATCGAGGCCATCCATGGCATCTCCACGTATGTGACGTGGCAAAATCATCTCCCTCCAAAGCACATTCTTCCATGGGACCCCACAATTCCAACCGCCATCCCCGCCGGCAACGGCATCCCAACGGTGGTTCATCTCCATGGTGGCATCACCGAGCCGGCTAGCGACGGGCACGCAACCTCATGGTTCACTAATGGCTTCAAGGACAAAGGACCCTCGTGGACCAACAAAACATACCATTATACCAATCAGCAACACCCTGGCAATCTTTGGTACCATGATCATGCCATGGGGTTGACTAGAGTCAACCTTCTTGCTGGCCTCATCGGAGCTTATATAATCCGCCACCCCGACGTTGAGGCCCCACTCCGACTCCCTTACGGCCGTGAATTTGACCGATCTTTGCTCGTCTTCGACCGAAGCTTCCTCAAAAATGGCTCCATCTTCATGAATTCCACCGGCAACAATCCCTCCATACATCCTCAATGGCAACCTGAATACTTCGGTGATGTTATCGTGGTCAATGGCAAAGCCTGGCCACGGATGAGGGTACGACGTCGCAAGTATAGGTTTCGCATCATTAATGCCAGCAATGCTAGATTCTTCAGATTCTTCTTCACCAATGGCCTTAGATTCATACAGGTGGCATCCGACTCGGCCTACCTTGCAAAATCTGTAGTATCCAAAACTATACTACTGGCACCATCTGAGATTGCTGACGTGGTGGTTGATTTTTCAAAATCAATGAACGACACAGTCATCCTAGCCAACGATGCAGCCTACCCTTATCCATCTGGCGACCCCGTCAATGAAGCTAACAGCAAAGTGATGAAATTCTACATTTCGAAAAAGAAAGAAGTTGAAACGACGCGTGTTCCCAAGAAACTAATAAGATACCCGAAACCAGAACTATCCAGCGCATCGTATACTCGGTACATTGCTATGTACGAATACACGAGCGACATTGACGAGCCGACACATCTATACCTTAACGGGAAACCATATGAAGCACCTGTGACAGAGAAGCCAAAGGTAGGCAGCACAGAGATATGGTACGTGATCAATCTAACGGAAGATAATCATCCATTACACATTCACATGGGGCTATTGGCCGCACTGGAACAAACGGAGTTGGTTCACCTGGAAGAGTTTAAGGATTGTATGACGAAAAAGAATGATGCAGTGAAGTGCAAAATTGAAGAACATGCACGTGGAAAGAGAATAAAGGTAAAGAATAATGAGAAAGGGTGGAAGAACGTGTACAAGATGATGCCTGGATATGTGACAAAGATACTGGTGAGATTTTCCAACATACACTCAAACGCATCGTATCCGTTCGATGCAACTGCAGAACCCGGCTACGTGTACCATTGTCACGTAAGTATCAGGTTACTTCTTCTTGACTAAAGTTTTTAAAGCAAGAAAAGAAATAACTAACGTAGTGTTGTGATATGAATGCAGATACTGGATCATGAAGACAATGCGATGATGAGACCATTGAAGCTGGTTTATTGAGAAGAGGCTGTGGGAGACAAGACCAACCCAATTCAACCCAAATGAATGTTTCAAACTATGGCTTATTAACTAATTACCGTTTTTATTTGTAAGGTAGGCTGTACCCAATAAACATAACAGAGCCAATTAAAATGGAATATGTAATTCACGAAAAGGTGAGCTCATTCTGGTGTCTTACCTTGAGCAAGTGTTCCCCTACATGGAAACGCAAAATCCTGAACGCTTGAACCTAGCAAAAAAAATACAGAAAGCAATTACAGATGGATTTCAATACAATGTGTATTTCTCCAAATGCCAGTTCCAATCAAACAAAACTGATACACATTCTAACCTGATTTGTCTAGCCAAAACCAACAATCCATTTCGTGTTCTGCAATATCATTCTTATTAAAAACTGAACTTTTCTGGGTTATAAATATAATAAGGAGATAACAAGCCTCAACACAAGAAATTATACATGTGGCCGTACGCATCATAAATACAGTTCTAGTTTACATTTGCAACTTTAAGCCTCTGGCATAATGACCCAACTTAAAATGCTAAAACCATTCAACTACGAAAAGAAGAAAAGAATTTATCGGCCTCCTGTGGTGCACTTAGAAAGAATACAATTTGAGAAGAAACTACAAGGTATTTACTAATTTTGTATATCTACTAAGGGTTTCCAAAAAAATACCCTCCCCCTGCAAAAGAAAGTGCCCAAGCATCTTTCAAGTGCTACAGCAAAATCAGATGAAATGATCAAGATCCTCCTATGCAAGAAACAGAGCTTCCAAATAATCATCAACGTAAGCCAAGCAAGGCCAGTGATCAGTTCGAATTCGAACTAACGTTGAAAAATCCGAAACTTCCATCTGAAAAAGAAGGTGAAACCTTGGTGGAAGAAATATCAAAACATGGAAGTGGCCCATGTTTCTCTTATAACTACTGACAAGACTTCCCATTTCGTCTTCATTTGAAAAATATGTAAGACGTAGTGGGCCTCTATCAAGATCAGGCACAGCAGAGGTCACTTGTGAGAAGTTCTCAGATGCCATGTCCTCCCAAATGACATTCTTGATAATATTTCGATCCTTCACAATTTGAATGAGCTGTTCACCTACAACGTTCACAATAAAAGGAGCCAGGTAGAGTTCAGCAGCCTCAATTAAAGAAGCCGCTGAGACTTCAAGTAGTTTGACCGATCTGGTTCCACCAATAGCTGCAACTCCTTTGCCTCCTTTCAGTGAAAAGGTCTCCCGCCCAGTATTGGAAGACGTCCCACATGCCTCCCATAGAGCATTGAATAAATCTGAATAATAACCAGGAATTTCTTCCACTAAGATGTCTGACGGGACAACAGCTTTAAGAAACAAATCTTCAAGTCCAACCGTGATACTCTGAAGCTGACCACGAATGATCTGGCCACTTCCTGCTGTAGCTTCAATTGAGACATCAACAAGTCCTGGTGTGGGCTCCCTTGGTTCCAATTCAACTGCTACCAGAGCCTTAAATCTTTCGTCTTTTCCATAACCATTCTGGATAGGAACGATGTCCAATGAGGAGGAGACCCCCCTTGAACTAGGAGAACCACCATCCCCAGGAGACTCTCCCAAAAGAAAAGGTATATGGCGGGATGGAATGGGACCAAATGATGCAGAAGAAGAAAATTTGAGCACAGTTGCGTACATTGCAGGATGGTTATCCATATCATCCAAATTCTTAGCAAATGTATCACTTCCCCAAATGCGATTGAAAGGCTCCGAAACAAAACTTAAACTACAAAATATTGTAACTCTAAGCCCTGGCATATGTCTGAAGTCGGGAATGCATGAAAAATGTTTCCGTAATATATCCAAAATCTTGGAAATCTTAGAGTCCATTACACGCAAAGGCTCCTGAGGTAGATTAATTTTTTCAATGTTAGAAGAGAATTCGGTCACCCTTTCTTCAACCACAGTTTCAGTGTCCATGATACCCTCTGGAAAACCAGACTTCTCATTTTCATCTCCTAGAGTTGATAGAGATAAGGACCAAGAATGTTTTACAAGTAACGGAATTTTTCGTTTTAAATGTATATAGGATGAGATGTTTCTGCACTTCTTGAGATCATGAGAAAGTCGTGGAGACTGGACATTGTATAAAGCACCAGAATGAAGAGATTGTGAAATGCCGAAAGGTTGATCTCCAAGTTTTAGCAAGTCCCTAAGCTTCTTTCCAGGTACACAAGTCAGCATACGCAGGTAGATCCTGAAATATACCAAAAATTATAAGAGATTCAATGGAAAAGTATGCAAGTCTGTAGTGCTATCTACATCGTTTGAAATTGTTTCAATAAGCTAGATAAAAGAAAAAAAGGAAACTGAAAGAACGGGAGAGAATCTTGAACTTACATACCTTGCATTATCACGAACTTCCAAGTCAGGAAAATATAGGCAAGTAAATGCAAGCAGAGTAGACATTTTAAGGAACAATTGAGAGCTTTGGTGATGCATCAACAATGTCCGGCAAATGCCAAGTACCTTACTTCCAAGGGACCAAGACTTCAGCCCCGTATCTGGTCCATGTTTCTCAACAAGAAACAACATGAACTTGGCAAAAAGTCCCAGCAATCCACTGGGAGGTATGGTATCATTTTCAGCCATTCTATTGAATACTGAGAAACAAGATACTAATTTGTAGTTGATTGCAACTTTCGGAAGCAAATGCTCGTCAAATTTCTGGAGCAGGCTCTCCCCTAACCATCTGTGCTTTTGACACCCTAACAAGCGGTCAGTGAAAGCAACAATAACGGGAACCAATCTCTGACTTTCCAATATTAACTCCACAAGCATCTCCTGGAAGACAAATATTGTAAACATCAAAATACAGTTGAGTTTCTTTTTCTGTTAACCACCATTCCCCATCCTAACAAATAAGCCGAAAGAGAAAAAAACCTTCAGCTAGTTCTCATGAATATAAAGGCCTCTCGTGGCTAGGACACAATTACCTCTCCCAACTCCTCCATCTTGAAAATTTCATGCATGTTATAACTTCTAGCCCATTAGAGAAAAATTGAAGTGGTTACACATGCTACAACATCAGAGAGATCTCCCTAGAATTGAATACAGTTCTATTGGCTCATGATTCTAAACTCCATATATTTCAAGTTTCGAGGCCTGATCAGCAGTATGAAACCATAAAGATCACAAATGATGTTCTATATTGTTCACATTTTTCATAGTACATACAAAATTCTCCAGCAGAACAACATTCAGCAAATAATACGGGAAAAGAGAAGTTTATAAGAGTAGTAAACTTTCTTGAAATTCTATATCAATTCACCTTGACTTACTAGTTATGAAAATTGTAAATTTAAACAAAACAGAAACAAAAAAATATAGCAGTGAAGAACCTGCAACATATGGAAGATGTTGGAATCCACAAGACTTTTGTTGGTATTCGCATCGTTGACAGAATGAGATGACGCCCCAATCAAGAATTTATGGAAGGCACGAAAAGCAACAGCAGTTTCTGTGCTTCCTGAAGGTAGCCATTTGAAAGCTGATACGCATACCAGACCATCTTGAAGAAGCTTCACCACTGACTTCCCAGATTCTGAATCTTCCCCTGAAACAATCTCTGCTTTGTGCATTGTACTACGTATTGAGGTCAAGGCAAGAAGGTCGAGCTTCAAAGCTTTAAGAGCAAGCGGATCAAACACCGTGGGATAGATGCTCAAACCCATTTCAGCAACTGAAATCGTCTTTTTTCCAAGTGGACTATCAATCCTGAATAAACCCAATAACCAATGGAGTGCAAGCAAACGGAAAACCAAATGTTGCTGTGTTTCTTTAGAAATCAACAAAAGTCGGCGAGTGATCTCGCCTTCTTGCTCATCAAATGCATCTAAAAAATGCAAATACATCATCAAAACAACATGGCACAGCAATGGATCAAAGGAATATATCACTCCAAAGAATTGCACCTTCAACATTGACGCCGGCAACTCCAAAGCTAAAGCCACAGGCATTATCATAGTCATGAACTCCACCATAGCAGGCGGAGTGAGAATTTGTGGTGATTCAAGCAAGAATGCTATTGCCCTCCTCAATTCTTTAGAATTCAGTCCAGGAGAAACCTCTCGATTCGAGCTCGAGCTCGAATCTGGAGAAAGAACAGATTGCGGAACATTGAAAGGAACCAAAGGAATGGGCGTGCTGAGGATCGAGACACTTGATCTTTGGGCAACAAGATTACTGATGACGGTTGTGAAAAGCAAAATATAGCTCTGGGATGAGTGCGTGCGCTCGCTTTGGCACAGACTCCATAGATGTCCCACAACATTGGACAGTAAACAAGGGTAAGCCTTCTCCAATTCCCTCAAGCACTCGCACGCAATTGCACGGGCTTGCCTATCAATCCCATGATTGGGGCGATTGACAACAGTAAGCAGCAATTCAGTCAAGCTCTCGAGCAATCGAACATCGAAATTGCGCAAAGCATCGAGGGAAATGAAAATGGAGGTGGTGGAGACCATAATTTGCTCCTTGAGAGAGAAGGTAAAATGAGGGCCATCGGAGGTCGGAGATTGTAAGACCACGCGAAGAGTATCAACCAAACGCTCCAATATGGATTCAGACAAAACAGAGTCGGAAGAATCGGAAAAGGAAACAAACTCATCGATGAAATGGAGGAGCTGAAGCTTGAGATTGAGAGGGAAATCCCGCTTGAGGATGGAGGACAGAACCAAGTCCAGAAGAGAAGACGCGGTGATGGAAAATTGAGAAGTCCATCGGTGAAGACGAGGGCCGCCGCTGTGGAAGTCTTCGATGAGGGATTCCCAATCTTGAAGGGGAAGGGACTTCAGTGGCGGCTTGCTATTGTCGGAAGTGTGATCAGTCATACTCTAATTCGTTGCGGAGTCCAGTTTGTTTGATTATCAATGAGAGAAGACGATGGAAAGCCTCACCGGAGCAAACATAGCAACGATCCCAAAAGAGAGAGGAGGAAGAAACTGCAACGAAATTTGAGGAGGGATGAAATCTGAGGAGAGGGAAGGGGAAACGGTGCCATTGTTGAAGCTTGGAAGGAGAATATCGTGAATCCCAAATCGGATATGCCACCGTTTTTTGGTAAAACAAAATGGACGGACGGCGGGTTTCGGCGGCCACGCTCACGGCGGCGATTGAGTTCAGAAATGGTGAGAAATAGGATAGGAGAATCGTAGGCCTGCCCAAAGAGGACGGATTTGGACCACTAAAGCCCTAAGCCCAAACAAATTTTCTAATTCAAAATTCATCATAATTTTCTTGGATTTTTCTGGGAATATTATTTTGAATGATTCAAAATATTTACAAACAATAGTAAACTATCCTAGTCTATCGGCTCGTGATAGACTGTTATTTGACATATAATAATCTATTATGATCTATCCTATGCAGTAAAATTTTGTTATATTGATAAATATTTTTGTTCATTTTTTTATTATTTGAACTAAAGAGTTAGGTGCAAAAACAATTTGGATTTAAAGCATTCTAACTACATCAATTTTAAGGATTAAACATGCTTTTTCATAAACCCAAAAATATAGTTTCGATACTTACATAGTTGTAGCTCAAAATTGAAGCAATTTGAACATTTCATGGACCACCACTAGAGTCTTCCTTGTTAATTTTTGGCCTTAGAACAGATTATGGGATCCAAATTGTAATAAATTTGGAGTAAAAATAGAGATTTGAGAGAGTTTTGAGTTGAACAGCTTAGAAAGAAATTTCTTTTGAGATTTTTCAGCCATCATCAAAATCATTTGATGCCAAGTAGGTGATTAATTGAGTGGAATTTTACGTGGTTTCACGAGGGTTTGAGGTGAAAACACCTCCTCCTTAAAACTCGTGCAAAATTGAAATTCTCAATTTCAATTTTAAAATAAATTTCTAAAACATTTAATAAATGATTTTTTTCTTTTTAGTTTTAATTAAAATTAATTCATTTAATTAATTTTAAATAAAAATAATTAATTAAAAATTTTAATTAATATTAAATATTAAATTAATAATTTCTCCACTAATCCCGACTTTTCCTAATCCAATGAATCTCTATTCATGTGAACAATATTTAAATCACATTTAAATATTTCCAACTTTCTATTGTTGTTCAATTTATAATTAAACGACTATCCGTTTAAGCAAATGTAATATTTACTCCCTAAACTGAATTATAACGTTTTCAAATTCTCTCATCACACTGTTCTAAGGTTTAGTCCAATATGAGCTAACAAGGGAACTTAATGGATCTACAGATCATGAGCTCTAATGATCCAAAATTAACCGGCTAAACTCTATAACCTAGCTAATTAACATTTGTTAACTACCGAGACATTCAACTGTAGCCCAATAGTTGTCCTCTCCTAACTATAAATATATTTATGTCCACTTTATATAACCATGATTAGTAAGTCGATTCTTCACAAGTTGCTTGTAATTATAGCTGGGTCAAAATTAATGTTTTACCTCTGTAATTACATCTTGTTCCTTAAGTTCCACTAATCCTCTAATGAACAATTAGTTTGTGGTCCAACCACCAAATTGAGTCCCTCTCGACCCAATCAGAGGGTGAAGCCCCTTGTTCAAGATCTAGATTCAGTACTTAAAGAAACAACTGCTCTATTAACCTTGAATAAGGTAGGAACGAATTCCATTTTGCAAGATTATGCCCCTAGCTATCTACTTGGTCTTATCCTAAAATGGTAAGTTTATTGAGTCGGTGAACTCGGGCCACTCTCACTCATGTAAATTAAAGGATATTCCTAAATAAACAAGAGTTCATAGTTAGCTCAAGATTAAGATCGAGTTACCTAGGTCATCATATTGAAATAATCAGTTTAAACAGTAAACGGTGTTATAAAGTAAAAATGATTATCTCATGGTCCGGTCTTATGCAAACTCATTGCATAGGATGACCCCACTCTCATGTCTTTACATGAACAATATAGGATCACATTATTCGTATCAAATACAAAATGAGCCGCATCGATAGTATCTCTAGGATAAGGTACTCAACCTTATCCCTATACTATAGATCATTTTGGCTATTACTTAAACTTGATCCATTATTAATGTCCACACATAAAGTCTAAGTATTCAT